>CM034146.1:761707550-762907550 GCA_019776745.2 Taxus chinensis | reverse complement strand
CTGAAAAAAAAAAACCATGCCCATGGTTCCCGCCGCCTCCACTCCTCCTGTGTGGCCTTGGCGCATCAGACCGAAGGTTGAGCCGAGATGCAGAGGAGAGAGGGTGCGGAGGTCAGGATAGTGACCAGGATAAAGCAGAACCGAGGAGGGCATGCGCCTATGCCTGAAGTGCATATCGTGGCAAAATGATACTGAAACCGTAATGCATTGCGTGGGGGAGGAGTTCATGTTTCGTGAATGTGAAATTTCTCCTGCACAATACCTATTAAGGGTTTGGTGTAGTTTTTTGCAGGGTGTTTGCGGAAGCAGGGCTACATCGAAGGGGAGGGGGCATCGGTCAGACTGTACATGGAAGAGGAAACGAAAAATGCAGAAAGGAAGGTAGCGACTGAATTTCTATGCGCGTACCTATAAATATTTGTGTGAAGACTAAATTTTGTTGCTTTTTCCAGGGTGTCGCCGTAGTTCTTCTTGTTCCATGGGTAAGTTTTCATTTTCTATTGCCTTCCTGAATGCAAAAAAAATGTTCCTACATGGCAGGCTAACTTTGTTTTTTTTTACCTGTCGTGGGTTTTAACAGTTTGCTTTGTGTGCTTCAGAGGTCTGTGTGAAGGCGGCGGCGGGCATATACCATCCTCTTGGGGTCTGTGGGGAACTGTGCGTGCACCTATGTATGTTTCTGAGTTTCTTGTTGTCCTTGTTTTATTCTACCTTTCGTGGGCAAGAGATTGGGTATTTTCAATCTGTTTTTTGTTGTCTTCTTTCACATTTCTTTCTAATTCTTGTTGATCTTACATTGATTTCTTTCCAATAAGAGCATATTTATGCTTGCCATCAGAGGGACATGTGCAAAATTGGGGGCGGGAGATGCAGATTGAAGTATTTATCCATTAGTTATTTTTGATTTCCAGGCGCTGCTGTCATCTCTTCATCTCAGATATCCTGTAATTTGATATGTTCAGCAAGCGGTGTGCTTGACTCCTGGTTTTCTTGTTTTTTCTTTTCATTTCCTTATGACAAAACCATATTGGCTTGCTTCTTCTGGTTTGTTGTAGATTGTTGATTCGTTGAGATGTATATTTATTTTTAACTTTTATTTTTATTAGTAGTTTATAGTGGCAGGCCCCATTTATAATACATATTAATGTAACCTCAGTTCATTGAACATAATGTCCCCCAACGGGTGTTGGTGACCATAACACCCATCAGTTAATTGAATTTACATGTTTGTTGTCAGTGTTGTGCAGACCTGATAAAGTTGCATCCAATACATTTTTCATTTTTCATTTTAACCTTTGTTGGACGTGTTTGCAGAATCAAACTGGACCCAGAAGTTATTGCTTCCCTCCCCATAATTGATGTACAAGTACTGCAGAATTAGCAGTATGGTCTTGTGATAAGTTGGCATCTAGTTTTCAAGAAGCCAATATTCAGTTCAGGCCTTTGGGGGACTGGGGTACCAGCCAGCAGTTCCCTTTAGATGTAAAGATGATATTCAGGAAAATAATTGACATATAAATCCCATTTATGATATATCAGTGTAGTACCTGAATTAGTGCCTCTGCATGGCAAAGTATAATTTTGGATTGTGAACACACTTGAAAACTCTTTTCTTTCTCTCAGAATTTATTAAACTAGATCAACTGGGTGAATTTTTCCTTTGATCCTTTCCTGGCTTTAGCTATAGGAACTTCATTTGAAGACTCCCGATAATCATTTTTCTTGTGTGATCTGGATGCTAAGAACATGGTAACAGTAGTAAAGTTGACATTGCATTGAAGATGGAAAATATGAGCCTTGGTTTGAATGGTTTTTGACATGTCACACTCTGGTTCTTTTCATTTATTGGGCATGTGTTTATCTTCTCCTCTTATGCTGGAAATTCATGTAGTGTCATATAACACACACATAAGCGATAATTTTTTAAGCGCATCCCATTACAGGGCAAGTTGTTTTTTGAAAAATAGTGAAAGGTTTACGCGAAGCATTTTTTAATACTTGCATCATTGTACCCCGAAAGAAGGTGTCATGGTCTTCACTATGACAACTAATGCTATTGTAAGTTAATGACTAAACCTCTGAAAGGTTCCTTGTATGGATAAGAAAAACAATATTACACATTGCACAAGCATCAAGAAAGAAGCTGTAGAAAACTCCTGACATATATAATACTTCAACAACACTTACAAAAAGCTCTAGGTTCATGTTGAGTCAAATCTTCTGAACATGTTATTGAGACATACCTTGTTTAGGACTTTAGTGTCATCACCAAAAAAATATAGGATCAAGTCCTGTTCCTGATACTCATTGGCTGTCACACATTGTCCTTATTTTTCAAGTGGTATCTTCATCTTTCTTAGATGATGGGGCTTATTTAATGAGTTGAATCTTAATGGTATATAGTATCTTGGAAATGAATTTTGAAAATGCTTGATTTGAATCATTATTGTTTATTTTTCCCGAATCTAGATTTACTAGTTCATGTACACCATCATCTTTTTTTATAAGATTGGTTACAAGCACATTCTATGAGCTAGGAACATAATTCATAATAGTGAACTCAAGATACTTTTTTTTCAAAGTTGAACTCCAATACCACTCTTAAGGATCAATTAGCTGAAATCTTGACCACATTAGTTGCTTATAGTGTTTGAATCCACACATATGCCATTGTTCGTATGTCTTTGGCATAGTGAAAATATTAATTTCATGTCGCAAAGAAATTAACAGGTTAAAAAAGGAAGAAATTTGAATAGATAAAAAAGAAGCAAGCCATGTTACAAGATGTGATTGAAAAATGTATGAGCTAAAAATGGCTTCTAGTGTGCATGGGGATTAAATGTGCTATCTTATAGTCTACAGTTTCATTTGGAATCTCTTTGACAAGCGAAGGCCCATCTCGGTTTATACATAGCATCAGGGAGGACTGAAAGTGAAGGGTGCTAATTTTTAGGCAGTGTTGCACAGTGACTCATTTTAGGGACACTGTCTACTTACCCAGAATCAATTTAGGGTAACACTTCATACTAGATAGATTTGAGCATGGAATTTTCTTGTCTATTTCCACTTTTATTTATTCTTTAATGATCATGGTTAAATCCAAATTCCAGAGTACTAGAGAAATCCATGGCAGTCCCCCTAAGTATAATTAGAATGATTTTTTTATTAACTTGGGATGAATTGATATCTTTTTGCATACATACTATGTCTTACAGAATGGCTGAATCTAACAATTATTTTAACTTTAGATAACTTATTATTTTGTATTTTGTATGAGATCCATTGTTTATTTGTTTAGAAATTTGTAAAGTTATCAAGAGTACTCAAGAAAATCATGTCATTCCCCTTAATGCAATTAGAATTTTCTCCATTAACTTGGAGTGGAATCACATCAGTTTGCATAATCACTCTATCTTGCAAAATGGCTGAATAAAATTGTTTCACCTTTATATAGCTTGTGTATTTTGTAGGAGATTCATTGTTTACATGCCAAGTTGTCGTATGAACCAAAAAAAAACCTGAACAGTAGGATAAACTTCTAGCCCCAGCCTTAAGCAGGCTTTGAAAATAAGGGGTCAATGTTTTCATGTAGAAGGTTAAAAAAACTTCAAGAGAACTATGGCTACATACTTTTTCTTGTGGAAGCCCTCCATGGGAGTGGGGTAATATAGAAAGAATAGAAAGTAGTTTTCATTTTTGGTCTACATTTTTGTTCAAACTATTGTTGTTTCTATGATATTCCCCTGTTGTCTTATTTTTTTCCACTATATAGACATCACAGATTTTGTATGCATCATTTTCAGATAGGATTAACAGAGCTGGTATAAAATTGAATAGGAAGGTGTAGGTATTGTGTTGCAGGTATTGGATTTGAAGTTCCAGGTTTTGGGCTGCATTGGCTGTGTTGTAGTTAAACAAAAAACTCTATTTTTTAGTTAAAATTTTTCCGTACTTTTCAGTTCATTTTTTTACATTTTTTCAGTAAAAAAATGATATTTTCAATGGTATTATTTCTATATAGCTATATTGTGTGTTTTAGACCTTGCATAGTATAGTTATATCAACTGTGTAAACTCTGAGGCAATGGTAGTTTCATTTCAAGTTCCCCTCGTTTACATTTGTTAGTTTTACAGTTGCTTGGCATCCTTGTGAATCAGGGAAAAAAATGCTATTGTGTCCTTTTCTTATGTACGTTTTGCTTTTCTTTTGATGCTAGAAGAAAGAAAATTAGTGGAGAATAACAAGTTCTCTTTTACCCTTGTTTGGATGCACAACAACTTATTCTGAGGGTTTTCCTGGGTAGCGGGAAAAAAGGTTATTGGGAGGAAAAAAGGCAAACTCATCTTCGTTTCTATTAATACTTCAGCCCTTTGTTTTTTTTCATTTAAGCATTTCATGGACGTTGAAAAAAAAAATATACATGTTTGTTGAAAAAAAAATCATGTGTTTTTATTTGTTTTTTTTGCATACAGGTTTCCATTTTATTGTGTATGTTGCATATCTCTAGCTGCAATTTAGATGTTGTTTATAGCTAGTTCGATAGGTGATAATAGTACATGGAAATTTTGATGTGCATTTTTGTTGCTATGGTTGGGTGTCTTTTCCTTTTGGAAATGTTTTATGTTAGTCTTTTCTTATGCTTTGTGAAGTTGCAAACAATATATGCCTTGAGTATTGATGGCATGAAGGAGCATGTACCTTTCCTGTTAGCATGACTCCTTTTGTGCCAAGGGATTTATCTCCCTGGGAAGCCACTTTGAAGGCTACTTTCCCTAATGTTTGGATGTTTTCCTTTTCAATTTAACAAAATGAAGACTAGAAATACAATCATCTCTCCCCCAGTTGGTGTGAATATTACGATGCCGCACTTGTAAAGAGAAGAACAATTTAAGAGGATTCAGTTTGTTGTAAAAATTTTACATTGCAGGAAACCACAACCACCTAAACCGGTTATAGTAGATTTGGTTAGAGAGCAAAGTCATCTTTTGCCAAAAATCCCTTTGTATTTTTCCAAATTTCGTACTGCTGGACCTCGGTCCTGAGGATTTGGCCTAGCCTACGATTCTAAGGAGGCTGCAATGACATGTGAACCTTCCTATAAATTAAGAAAAATGAGTGTGGTTGTTGCAAAAAAATAAAGTGGAAAACAAAAAAAAAAAGTTACAAAGAAAATTGCTGGTGCTAGCAAGAAAAAAAATGAAAAAAAAATGATACCCTCCTCCCCAAACACCTTGTAAATGAGAAAAAAGTTGTAGACTGTATACATTTATAGGATTTTTTGTAAGGCTTTTCTACAAGTGTACCTGTAACGATGAGCCATATTTTTTGGATCTGCAAATATTAGCCCGAATATACTAGTTTGTTTTATCTAACAACCTGTACTTTGGTTTGTTGTGGGTGCTATTGACCTTAAACCCTTTTTTGTAAATAAATACAATGATCGAACTATATATATGTTTATTTTATCTACCTTGCTAGCAATATGTATTCTTGCCTTGGAAGTCTGTTGAAAATTCAAATTGATTTTGGCGATTTGTCCCACTGCTGGTTTTGTTTATCAAGGCAGTCTTTGTTATTTCCTTGATGAACTGTTGTAAATTTGTATTGAATAATCAGACTACTTGTATGAGGTTTGGAATTTGAAAATTAGTATAAAACTCCACTAATTTCGTAGATATTAACTTTTAAACCTGTCAGATTGAAGAAATAACACCTCTCTAATGTTTTGGAAGTCTGTTGAAAATTCAAATTGATTTTGTTGATTTTCCCACTGCTAGTTTTGTTTATGAAGGCAGTCTTTTCTCTTGCCTTGATGAATTGTTGTAAATTTTTATTGAATAATCAGACTGCTTGTACGAGGTTTGGAAGTTAGATTTTCCCACTGCTAGTTTTGTTTATGAAGGAAGTCTTTTCACTTTCCTTGATGAATTGTTGTAAATTTTTATTGAATAATCAGACTGCTTCTATTCCACTAATTTAGTATATCTTAACTTTTAAACCTATCAGATTGAAGAAAGAACACCTCTCTAATGTTTTGGTATGTGCATGCCTATTTTAGGAGCTCCTACAAAGTCTGAAAAACTTAATTAATGTTCATTATATGCTGCATGTGACTCTCAGACACTATAAAAAAACTGGGGCTTGTATTATTTATCTGCTTAAGATGAAATTCTTTAAGGTTTTCTTAAGCCTCATTATATCTTTTCTATTCTCCCTATACATTTTTTTAACTAGATGAAAGTGATCATGCATATGGAAAAAGGAAGTGAGGAACCAATCAGATGGCAAGAGCTTTAAGGTGCAGAACAATCCTAGTCATCTAAAGAGATTAAAACAATTTGGCCATCTGAAGAGATCCTTCTTCAAGTTGCATGGTATTTTGAAGATTTAGAGATCATTTTAAATTCATTTACATATATATGGCAGCTATAAGAGGAAAAATTGTATTAAAAATTTAAGTAAAATTAACTCCCGCCATGAGAGTACTCGGCTGAAAATATTCTCTGTTGTCAAATGAAAGTGTGTTTCTGTTAAGGGAAAAAAAGCACATTTGTGAAGGTCTTCTAAGTGACTTTGTTATAAGATGTTTGATGTATTTGGATGAATTTGATTATTGCTAACAAATCTGCGTGACAATTTTGAGTGTTGAAAAGTATGTGCAAATAATTCAAGGACTAGCAAATATGCCCTTCAGAGTTTGAATTATCCTTGCATCCTCCATGAACTTTTAATATATTTCCTCTTTAATATGTCAAGAAATACAATAAAAACTTGAATACGTGTCCAGAAAAATAATAAAATATTGAATGAAATGAGTTGGGTGCTGCAGTATAACTAGCAATCCTTATATTCTTGAGACTATATTGAAGACATATTACATGGACACACAACAAAGCCCTTTTTAAGAAAAAAAAATTGATTTCTAAGGACTCTCTTTGGACAATCTAATACTATCCACATTTGCGCCAAAAGAATCTACCGGAAATAGAATCTAATATTTCATTTGTTTATGTACTTAGCAAAGTAAAATTGATTTGATTTTAAGATGTTTTATTAAAATATTATAAATAATAGTTTGATAAGAATAATAAAAACATGATAGTTATGGATGGAGACTCGAAATAGCAGACTATTTCAAAAGGAAATAGCTAATCAACAATGAATGGTAAATAGTAAGTGTATTTACTCTCTGGTTTATATAATGACGCTTGCTATTTTCCATGTTTATGGAGTCTTAATAGCCATTTTTTAATCGCTATGGAATGGAATTTAATGAGGTTTTTTTTTTCTAATTCTTATTTACGTGTGCACAACTCTCTTTTTAGTTTATGTGTAAATGTGTAGTGTATTTATGTTTTTTATATAATAAGTATCTCTTAATTATTATGTAGTTGAATTCAATAAAGTTTATTTATATTTATGTACATTCACAAATGGTAAGTTTGTTTTTACGTCATCATTTTTCGGATACATTTTCTTATGCAAGATCCTCTTCCGGGCTAAAATGCCATGTATAGAATACGTTTATATAATGCATATCTCTATTAAATTCGTGCTTGTTCAAAAACTTGAATCCATAGCTATATGTTATTACAAACTCTTTTTTTCCTGGGTGTGACTTTGTGTGCATTCACAGGTTTTAGATTTGTGGAATTTTTATGCCGCCTAAATTTAAATGTTGGCACATTTTGTTCCCTTGTTTTTTTGGGGCTTTTTTTATGTCTGTTACAATCAATGATAACATGTTTGATTCACCATTCATTAATTTGTTGCTTCCTTCTTGCTTGTTTAACTTATTTATACAAACTCAACGCTTCTATCTATTTTCCTGTTATCATTTTTTTGATTCATTTCTAGCTTCCCTTCCACAATGAAACTTAATAACAAAAAAAAGTGGCCCTTTTGTGATTGATGGCATTGCATTTGATTTTAATTTGTTTGTGCAAACTCTAGACTACTATCCTTTATCCTGCCATTAATATTTTGATCCACTTCAACCTTCCCTTCCGCATTTACTTTTACTAAAAAGAAATATCTTGTTCATTTTTCTAATTGGTGGCATAGCATTCGGTTGGCTTGTTTATTTTGGTGTGTACTTTGACCTTTTTTTTTACCGTTGTATTTTTCATGTAGCACATCCATTCTCCTCTACTTTTTTCATTGAAAAAAAGAACACAACTTTAACAGAAGGAGGTGTTGCACACCTAATGTAAGGTTGCTTTGATATGGGTTCCACGTTCCATCTCCTCAACATTTTTCCTTTGCGCTCTTTATTGAATAGTGAAACCCAGCATCGAGTTGACCTTTCTGGTGGTGTTCACATCCAAACAACATTGTTTCCCTCCATGTTTTCAAAACTGGTTGCGAATAGAATGTTGAAAGAAGGTAGAATAATTCACCTGCAAAAAACCGTTTGTAGGATGGTCAAACATGAAATGTCGGTAGTCTATATTTTCACTTCCCTTTTGTCTTTTGTAATTCGTACAATATTTTCTAACATTTTCATTTGTTGCACTACCTACCTGCAAGACCATTTTAATTATCGATATGGATATAGTGAATGAAACATATCTGAAGATTGGTTCTCCTTCTCGGATCCCCAGTCATGTTATTCGAGGAAAGCAAGCCTGTGTTGACCAACCTGAGGGTGTTCCCAAGACTTTGTTTCCACAAACACCACCTCAAAAGATATATTCTTCCTCGAAATCAACATCGAAGGCCATCTTCATAAATGACTTGAACATGACCATGCAGGTTTGGTCCATAGAGCGCAGAGCACTGGTAAAAAACTCCATGTAAACATATAGTAATGATAACGGAAATGGTTGTTTCTTTGGCTTCAATTTTGTGGATAGAAGAGGTGGTGAAATCTGTGTCACTTGTTTCAATGACATTGCAGAAAAGTTCTATGACAAGATAGAAAATGAAAAACTGTACACCATCTCTAACGGAAGAATTGGAAAAGAAAAAGAAAATTTCAACAACCTAAACAACTTTCTCGAACTTATCCTGTCAGTAACATCCATTGTTTTCCCTCTGCATGTCAACAATGAAATCATAACTTTGCACCACTTCCAATTTTTCCCCATCAAAGAAATAACTAGAATACCTGCCCATTCTTTTGTCGACATTGTTGGTGTTGTTCTTGTTATTTCTCTGCGATCCACCATTCACAAACATGATCAGACAAAAACGGTGAAGCGAACTATGCAAGTTAAAGACATGTACGCAT
The DNA here is from genome assembly GCA_019776745.2 of Taxus chinensis. Classification (NCBI taxonomy): domain Eukaryota; kingdom Viridiplantae; phylum Streptophyta; class Pinopsida; order Cupressales; family Taxaceae; genus Taxus; species Taxus chinensis. The sequence goes on along the minus strand of CM034146.1, from coordinate 762,898,318 downwards.
TTAGTGTTTCCATCACTTTGTGGGGTCAAAATTTAATTGCACTTGGAGAAGAGATAGAAGACTTCCTTTCAATTCCACAGAAACTAGTGCTTGTTCTTAAAACTACTCATGTTTCCAGGTTCAACGAAACATCTCTTGATACTATATCCACTACAAAATGGTTTGTCAATCCAGTGATCCTTGAAAGCCTCTCTCTACAAGAATGGGTTGCATCTAATGCTTTTAATGTCCCCACACCATGTATCACAAATAGGATTCTAGGGCCTCCATCTGCCTTGTAATCTCCAACAACAATAGCTCAAGTTCTGCAAATGGGTAACACAGAAAAAAATGAATGGGCTGCAATTACAGCAAAAATCACAGACATTGCATTGGACAATTTTTATTACTTGGAATGCCCTATAGTGAAAAATGGTACACAACGTCGCAAAAAAGTGTAAGAATTGGAAAATGGGTCCTGGTTTTGTGGGAAATGTAATGTTCCTATCCAAAAATGTGACTACAAGTATGCACTCCATCTCACTTTAAAAGATGACATAGGATAACTTCAATCCGTAATTGCATTTGATGAGACCACTAAAAATATAATGGGCATCAAAGCTGAAGACTTGCAATTTTTGAGCATTGATGATGATGCAACAACCAAAATTGTAGACCATGTTATAGGCCATGAATTTCAATTTACGCTTTCCATCAAAATTGAAACATACCGTGGGAAGAATCAGTTTAAATGTGTCATTATAAAGTTGCAAAAACTTGAAACTATAGGTTCCCATCCCTAAATGATGTTTATGTAACAAGTATACAAGCTTCCTTGCATTCATGTTCTCCCCTTTTTAACCTCTCATGGTCTCTTGTTGTGCTAGCACCCTTTCCAGGAATTCATTCTTGCACAAACGGATATTTAGTTGTACCTTTTTCTTTTTTTGTTTATGGAAACTCTTCTTCAATGAATATCAATATATATAGCTTTTGTTTTGTGTTTGTTAACAAACTCTATACGTTATTGAATATCAATAATTGAAATTCCTAAACCTTTTTTCTTCAAAATTAAATACTAGTGATGGCCATTTATATTGTAAGGACATGTTATTTCCTTCGAACACTTTACTGTATTTATAACTTTCGTTGAATGTGCTTTGCTAGTGCTATGTTCCTTTACTTGAAATATACATGAGCACTACAAATTTCATATTATTTTTTTTACTCCATGCATGACTATATACAAGTTTTTATTCCTTTACTCGTCTCATACTTGTGTTCCTTCCGTAGAGCATTACAACATTCCCCATGTCTGTAGAGCAAATATTAGCTCGAAGAAGAGAACTCTATAGCAAGAAACAAAGAACGGATAAATGCGGATCAATGCCACCGTTAGCATGTAAGAAAAAACACACTGTGCACATATTTTTTATCCCATCTCACACCATTCCAGTCCCCGGCACCCGCCATTCCTTCCCCTCATTCTACCTCTCGCATTTCCTCCCAGCGCAATGCGACACTTCTTTTTCAGACTCCAAATATCACTCCTCTTTCCCCATTCCTTGCACAAAACACTTCCACTCATTCCTTATTCGAGGCCCATGCACCCTTGGAGACACAACACTTCCCTTCTCAATCGACGCATTCCTCTTCCCCCCCATCACCCATGTATTCTCCAATGTCCTCTTGTTTCTCCCTTCCTGTCGATACTCTGTTAACCTCTTCACATTTGTTTATGTTACCTTCCCCTACTGCCAGTACATGCCAACCTCTTGGCACTTGTTGTTCTACCACAATGATCCCTTATGAGCCACCTGCCTCTTCTTCATCCTCATTTGCAGGTGCACAAAGGTGTTTCTGGAAAAGGATAGATTCCCTTTCCATTGCAAGCACATGCACTATCTGTTTGGAGAATTACCCTAGCATTCAAAGTAGGTGTTACTCAGGATCTATCCTTTGCTCCAGGTGCAGGCTAGAGAAACAAGGACACCAGGTTTCTTCTTAGAACAACATGGACCCGGGTGTCTAGGCATCCGTACTACAATCTTTGACACAAGTTGAAGAAATGTTGATTGCTAGAGTTAACCCAATTCTCCAAGTAACCCATGCACGTGGTGGACAATACAAATACTTTGGCCACACTATAAGCTTCCCCCAAAATATCTCTTCCATAACAAAGTACCTCCCTCGACATCTCGGTGATTTGGATTTACTTCTTGTGCAAAAGGCAAGCTCCCAACAAACAAAATAGATTTCTACGTTAGTAGGTCTCGTGTATGTCATGCACTTCAATACAAAATTTTACATGACCCTTACTACAAAAAATTTCTCATTGACAATGAAGCCCTCAACGCTCTTCCTGTATAACAAATAGATATTTCCTCCTCCCTTAACTCCATACTAATGGACATCCCTACCTCTTCAGACACTACTACACATGAGTTTAGTGACGATCCTTCACTCTGCACTTTAACTGATGCCCATACTTCTTATTTTGTTCCTTCTTCCCACAACTCTAGCACCGGCGATGAGAAAACCTCGCAGTTCCTTCTCTCCTATGATCAAAACATGCCTTCCACCATGCCTTTTCCAGACATAAGTCTTTCTCCCATAAATGAATACACCACTGAGGGTCTATTTTCCATGGCATTCCCAACTTTTTTTCCTGAAGGTAAGGCTATGTTTAGGAAACCTCACATGAAAGAGGTCATTTTTCATGAATACGTCCTCCATTTGATCCGTTACCATGATAACCACTTCAGTTCCCACCCCCAGTTTCACTATTTTTTTCTTAACCTCATCATGTGCCATAGGAGCCAATCTACAGTAGCCGTTTTCATGCAGCAAAACCTAGAAAATGGCATACCACCAACTATAGAAGACCTCCGAAAAAAAATTGTTGGAAGGCCCTTCATATTACCTTCAGGATACCTTGATGTAGTTTGGAAATAACCTCCAGGGAACACGCTCCTTCTGGTCCAAATACAGAGGGGAGATATCAGACATGGTTGAACAATTGGGTACACCAACATGCTTCTTCACTCTTAGTGCTACAGATACTAAATGGCCTGATCTGTATAAATGTATGGTAGGTGATCCACCCCCTAATCCTCGATTTGCACAAAGATTCAGAATGCACAACATTATCAACCACCCCCACCATGTTTCTACTTACTCTTACCAGAGGTTCACAATATTTCGCGAGGAGGTCCTGTAGAAACACCTTGGAGCCAAGGACTATTGGTACAGGTAAACAAAATTAAATCACTCATTTTCCATTTTGTTTATTCTCTTCCTTTCTAACTACCATCTTCCTATAGGTACGAATGGAAACATAGAGGGTCTGTACATGTTCACGGTTTCCTTTGGCTCGAAGGAGCCCCCGATGTTGACACGATAGATTGGAATGAAAATGCTTCTGTCGATGCAACAAGAGTTTACTTTGATCAATACGTTTCCGCCTGGAACCCTCAACCTCCTCAACATAGGCCAATATTCTTACAAAGATGTCTCGACGATGATCCCTGATTTCTTTCCTCTTCAAATCTTTTGGCTTCCAACCCTCTACAGGACCTTGAGGAACTTATAAACTGAGTTCAACACCACACCAAATTTTTTGAATAGACATGTCTTTGAAAAAAAGTTTCCAAAGCTATATGCCAATATAGTGCACCTTAGGAAACACAAGCTTTTTCTTCCTTAACCATGGATGCCAACAAAAGTGTTAAATACCTTCCTTAGAGGAATGATGACAGATTAAACATTCAAAATAAAGCCATGTTAGCTATATGGAGAGCCAACATTGACTGTCAGCCTGTATTGTCCTGACACGCTGTTCTTAAATACATTATAAAGTATGCCTCCAAATTAGAGAAACATTCTGATACATACCACCAAATGTTGTCTAGACTTTGTTCGCATGCAAACCCCGATTTCCCTTCATCTTTTTCAATATGAGAGATGCTCATGGAAAGTGTTGTTGAACATGACATAAGTGCACAAGAAGCTTGTCACATGCTTCTCAAACTTTCTCTTGTTGTGTCTAGCCACCAGACCATCTATTTGAATGTGGGAAAGAAAATACTTCGGCACCTTTTGCATCGGCTACTCAGGAACAAGATACATCACAACTTCTTGATGCATACCTTGTCCGCCCTCCATCAATGGAGTCCTTTTCCCTTATCCAGATTACTCAAGAATGGATTTACAGTGAACTCTCAAAGAATGAGAAATGGAAACAATGCACTACACCAGAAATTGTCTGGGTGTACCCAAGGTTTTCCATCATTCCACCAACTAATACAGATGCTTGCTACATTTTCTATTGGTTTGAGCTCCTGCTTTACAAGCCTTTCCAGAACATTCCTTCAGATATTGGTTCTTCATCAGATATTGTTTCTTCTAATTAGCGCCTATTCAAAACTTCATACAAGCCATGGCATGTTAGAAGAATAGACACGAAACCTGATACAATTCGAGATGACTCGTCTGAATCTGACACAGACACCATGCAAACAGTAGAGAGAATCTATGAATGGAAACTTTTGGCGGGTCTCCATCCAAGACAAATAGAAGGTCTTGACCACATCCATATGCTTGGCCTCCGAGAATTTGACTCCCACTATGATTGGTCCTCAAACAATGTTCTGGTTCACATTGTCGACATCGCCCCTTCTTTTATCGAAACTTATAAGGCCAATTTTTTCCCTCCCCATACAAATCCATCCAACTCGTCTTCACCATCAAATTTCTGTGATGACTAGTGACTAGCTTTCACTACAATTCTCCACCACTTTTCCTCTACGCACATCCTACCACCCCTTCTTCTCATTATTCAAGGCACTACAGGAGCAGGAAAGTCATTCCTTATCCTCTCTCTCCAATCTGCCTTCTCGTCCCTCACTGACCCTGGCGTTTTACCCCTTCTTTTACTTGCCCCTACTGGCGTCACCACTTTTAACATTTCTGCATCAACCATTCATTCCAGCCTCAAAATTCCCATTAGAGATTTAAAACCCCTTAAAGGCCAAGCTTTGGCCTCCTTCCAAGACTCTTTAAAAGATATTAGATACATTTTCATTGATGAAATGAGCTTCATTGGCCCTAAACTTCTTGCAAAAATTGACTTCCACCTTCGTGAGGCCTTCCCACATTTCAGTACTCCCCCCTTCGGAAATAGATCAATGATTCTAGTAGGGAACCTTGCTCAACTTCCACCCGTTATGGACATTCCACTATATGCCAGCAATTCCTACGGTGGATCCGTTTGGCACAAATTTTCTAATTCACTATCATTGAGATCTATATTCAAACAACAAGGCTCTACTCCGGCTCAAGTTTCCTTTCACAACTTGCTTCTCAACATCTGAAACAGTGTTGCCACCCTTCTAGATTGGGAAACATTGATGTCCCGTACAGATTCATGTCTCTCACAACAAGAACTTGTAAACTTCCACAATGCCCCCCACCTTTTCTCGACAAATATTCTCGTTAAAAACCACAATTTGCAAATGCTGAAGGAACTCAATTCTCCAATCACCTTGTCCATTGCTTTGAATACAAGAAGAAGTGACTATTATGATCCTGATGATGACCAAGTTGAATAAATAGTGTTCTTTTGCAAAAAACAAAAAAATAATGCTCACTGCTAATTTATGGATTGCTACAGGCCTTGTTAATGGCAGATCTGGCACTATCGTTGACATTGTCTATTGCCCTTCCTCATCTCCACCTTCTTTGCCTTCTTTCATTATTATCGACTTCAATCGCTATACTGGTCCTCCATGGAATATGTCTAATCCCTCCCATGTCCCGATTCCCCCCATTTCAAGAGATTCTCGTAGACAATTTCCTGTAAAAATGGCTTGGGCATTATCTATTCACAAATCTCAAGCACTCACCCTTCCTCGTGCCACCATTGACATTGGATCCACTGAGAGACCTGCCCTTACTTTTACTACTCTTTCACGAGTTCCCTTCGTGGATAACATTCGTATCTTCCTGGATTTCTCCTTCGACCGTTACTCTAGAATTTCCTCTACCGCCCTCCTCCAATTCTGGAAAAATGAAGAACTTCGTCTCCTTTCCCTTCCATCATCTCCTAGTTCCTAATGCCTCCCTAGTTTTCTTCTTCGTTGCCAAACCTCTCCCCCCCCCCTAAATGTCCACCATGCAATTTGATCTTCCCATTTCTTGTTTACCTACAGTCACCCTTCCCTTCCACTTCTTCTTCTACAGCATACTCCACTGTACAGCTTTCATTTGTTATAATAAATAAAATTATCTTTTGTTGCACCATCATTGTCATGTACATTCTCACACATGGTTTATTTTTAATCTACATTAGTTTCTCTTGGTTCTTTGCTCTATTGTTTTACAAATTCTTAAGTTTTTCTTTAACATTTATTTTGTAACTCCCCATTTCCATTTTGGCATTCACATCGCACACCTCGCGTGTGATTGCTAGTTTCTATTTAGTGGTATGGAGTAATTATAACCATATGTACAAAGAGGTATAGTTAGGTCATGGGTAGAAGAACATGTATAATAAAGACAATGTTTTCAAATAAGCAATTGTAATATTTGGAGTTACGGAGGAGAACGAAACGTTTCGAGCAAGAAAACATAATCATCCTATAACCAATCAAATATTAAGTTATGACTAATAGAGATTACACTTTCTTTTTCGCATGTACCTAATTATCGGCACAAGGGGGTCATGGGGAAAACTATAGTTGGGTTTATAACATGTCTAATGCAAACAAAAACAAGTACCAATAAATGTGGGATTAATATGTTGTTAAGTAAAGAATCATTTGAGGACGTGGAAAACTTATTCAATATATGGTCTAAAACAATTGCATCCATATTGGGTTTTAAAGAATGCATTAAGAGGATAATATTGATTTATATTTATGTAATTTATAATTTTCACAAACTATGGAGAAAAAAGGGGATTATCTGAGAATACTAAAACCTACTCATTTCACGCATACCTTAATCCATCATGTCATGTATAGTAGGTGAGTGACTTTCTATTATGACATCATGGTCACTATTGGAATAAGGATCCATCATATAGTGAGGTCTTAACTCATGCTACAAACGAACCAAACCATACTAAAATATTGCCAGTTAATATGGGGTTGATTTTAGTTGAAATTTTCGGGTTAAAGATATGGTAGGTAGTACATTCCAAGATGCAGTAAAAAGGTATATAACATGTGGATTGCTATAGGTAAATAATGTATTTAGAGGCAATCTTACCAATGTTTTTTTAATTGAATCCATATAGGAGGAGAGAAGGATGATAAAAAAATCATACGTCATCATCTATTCAAACAGCTGTGATAACTTAATAAGATGGCCACTCTCCATTACTTAGTGAATCAATGATGTTTACCCGCGATACATGGATCCATGGACATTGGGATGTATATTTTTCATACGCCTAACATGGAAAAATCCAACCTCAATACAACATATTCGATTAGAGGCTATTCATTAGATTGATAAGTCTTGTGAAACAACTCCTAAAATTAGTTCCACAGGATGTCCGGATCGAGGTAGGATTTGACTTTAATGCATAGTACAAGCATGTATTTAGGTGCAATGTTACATTTATTTTGTAGCCATCGAAGCATTTTCAAACTCATAAGGATGGGAGGGGTCGTGTATCCCTGAAAAAAACATACAAGATGCTAGAACTCATGATCAACATAGTTACTTTACATAAAACACTTGAGTTACCATTTGTGGATAGTCGACCACATTCACATAATTTGGACTTTAGAACCAAGATTCAATATTACTATTTATAAATGTGATTTTTATAAAACACCATATCACCTGGAACCAGCTAACTGTTAATGGCACTACAGATGGCTTCAGAAATGAGCCATGGCTGCCCAACGAATTATATCTAATTTGTGTGTTGCATTTTTGTGACTCAGAAGTCAATATATAAGTGCCAGGTATCGCGATAGACCTCATTTGAGTTTACTCATTACATGCAATTTGGTATATAAATGAGTAGCAATTTTAATCATCCAGTAAAATCAAGATACAAGTGAAATCAATAGATGTTCTCAGGACCATATTAAACATTTTATGTTAGAGAATGACATGTACTCAAGAGGACTGATTAAAATTTCATGACTTAAAATATGTGCTTATTAATACTGGCACAGTATGAGAGATGGTTCCTAGATGATTGTAACAGTATGTGGACGAGGGAGGAGGTCATGACCATAAGTAGGTTAAGAAATTTACATGGGGCTTGAATGCAGTACATAGCCTAGAGTCGTTAGGATGTTATCTGGGCCTACACTGTGAGAATGCCTACTTAGGTAAGGGCTGCAAGAGGACTAGGGGTTTTTAAGGGGGGTTTATGACACCGAGATCACAGAAAAATGGAAAATATCCGGGTGTAGATTTAATACACTTTAAAAGTAATGATATTCATGGGGCAAAACTTAAGAATTCCTATGTTATGAAAGGATTTTTATATGAAATGTAAATATAGCTACAAATATCGTGGGCTGCAAAAACACTTACTATTTAATTTTGCACACCAGGATTATTATCATATAGTGGATATTGCGACTAGGTTACAGTACATAAGTGTAATATAGATAACACATGTAATCTAGACGTAGAATAATAGGTGGAGCTATACCATAAGGTTATGACATATACACTAATTACTAAGTTGTATAGCACACTTAGTACTTCATTTGGATGATTGCAACTATTTTCAGACACGTGGATTGCTGAGTAGGTTACAGTTCACTAAGTGTACACTAGTGTAACACATATAACATATACAGAGGGGTACATAGATAGATATGTTATAACCATAAGGGTTATGGATATAATAATTATCAATCATAAGTGTGCATTATGCTTGTACCAATTATCGACATAACCTATTAAATAATAATAAAAAGCTCTTAAAAACACGAGAGTGAAGTAATATCAAAATATGTACGTGGACATACAGTCAAACGTTCATTGATGTATGGATGTAAGTGTTATGTTAGTAATCACCTATGGCCAATAATCATGCCATACGTTGTTGACATGATAGGTATCTATCAGGTAACACCTATGTCATAACACTCTATGATTTAGGCAGTTTCAGATTCTGACTTGAAATCTCCTTCAGTAGTGGACAATTTTTTCGATGTAGTGCGTCACCATAGCCAGGTCAAAAAGTTGGTAGTTTGAGTTAGCACTTTATATCCAAACTCATCATGGAATCATATGTGGAGTTTTTTGCGTACTTGATTTTGGACTCTTACTTAACATTATTTTTATATAAAACTTACACCAGTTGGTTATTTTTATATTTTTCATCCAAATTATTTTTGCTTATGGGTATTTTTATTCCTTTTTTAGGCACATCAATCAAATATAGATTGAAGGAATAAGGTCATTGAGTGTCAGGATGACTGTTGGAAAAATGTACAACACTGATTACAAATCTGATGCTTGGGCATAACTATCTATTTGCAATTCTAACTATAGCTATTTTAAATTTTGAGACACTGAGTCATGTGATACAAGATGCCAATTTATCTTGCGTATCACCATCATTTGTAAATATAATTTTAAAAAAATACCACAAAATATTAAAGCATTTTTTCTTAGCTGATAACGTTGAAATTACAGGGAGTATCTTCAAAATTTTGTTTCTAATAAATATATATCAGGGTTATCATCCCACATATGTGTGTGAATTTATCTCTCAATGATGTAAGTTTTCATAAATCAACACTAGTGTCAAGTTCACCATATCTCACATAAGAAATATATTTTGACCATAGCTGCTTCAGCTCAAGGTACAGCTCTTTCTTAGCAAAGGCTTCATCGTTATCAGATTAGGGTCTAATTCGCCTTCTCTTCCTAACTTCCTTTTTCTCTCTCTCAGTATTCTTATTGTTCACATAATAATGTAGGCTTTTTCCCTATTTTGTCTAGACTTCAATTAAGTGACTCCTCAAAGTCACATATTGTAAGAGTAATCGTTATCCACTCAGTAAGAAAAATGACTCACCTCCTAATCGAGTGTGGAAGGTTAGCAAGTTTATTCTCTAAAGTTGAAAAGTCACATGGGAGGAGATTATCAATTGCGCATCTCAGTAATGCTATACATTCATAAGAATGGCTTCTCCATTCACATGATAGGGTTGACAATAATGTAGTTCATTGTTTGTCCCTATTATGGCTTTGACCAATGCACCAAATGTCTTCATGAGCCTAAATAACCTGCAGTATTCAGGACTCTATTCTAGACTAATATTTCTTAGTGTAACTCCCATGACTATAACAAGCATGGTGATCTTTTACATTCCAAGAAGGTACACTTTTTGAATGCTTGAGATAATGAAACTATAGACCTTTGTGAGAATTTATTTTATAGTCTGGGACCTATGTGAAAATCGTTCTCATGTTCTTATAGGATTGAGATGTGGACCTACTCTAGTTCACATCATATTACGTGAAAGGGTATCTCAGTAAGACTACTCACTAAGATTACATCTTCTTTCCTTGATTTTTCTTACATCCCTTTACACCATTTTTCACTGAGGTGAGGATTCCTCCCTTATAGCTGGTTAGCAAGAACTATTACCATAGGTTTAGTACATGAATTCCTATTTAATACCTTTCCTAACAACCACCCATTTCAACTTTTAGTTAGTTTACATTAAATAAGTGTGAGCATGCCTTCTAGTTACCCAAGGAAGGATGGTCCTATCCCCGATGACCTATCTGAGCAGTTCTAGATCCAAAAGAGGAATTTGCAGTTTACAAAAAATTATTTCACTAGAGGATGTTAGGAGCAGGCCTTATGTAAGAGTATGGATTTATTTCCTTTGATTCAAGTAAGTTCAAATATAATGAGCTTAATTATCCTACTCATGACTTAGATCTTGCTAACATTCATATTCCTTACTCCAATTCATAAGGATCACTTTTTGGGTCAACCCCTTCATATTTTTCCCCTGATAACCATAGCCTGTATTTTATATTCTAGAAATGTCATAATAAAAACCTTGGATGTTTTCTCCCTGACATTCAATGGTGTTCTTATGTGATGTAGACATTTGAGGTACATAGCTATATAAAATAAAAGGAGAATGTCGACACTAGATTCCTTAAGTAGATGAGAATCCATATGCTACACTTCCATGAAATTACAGTCATAAATTGAGTGGAAGGATCCTTCAGGATATTCTAGAGGACTAGTTGTTATAAGAGGGTGCCATGTGCATATGTAAGAATCACATGGTACTAAAAAATATAAAACATAAAAAAGAATGCATTATAAAAAGAATATGGTGACAATCTGATTTCATTGACACAAAAATATGACTAAGCAATAGAAAATAATGCATAGCTTCAGTCCTATCACATGCTCATCAAACCCCATGTGCAACGCATCTGAGTTTCACAGAAAAGGTGAAATATCTGATCAAATGATGGATGTATATCATTGGCTTGGTCATCAATGGGGAAAATCAACATCCATGAGCTTAGAAAATTACCTTGAGTGCTACAACCACAAACAAGAGCATAATTGTCCTGTATGACATGTGACATCCACATGACATGTCATAAGTAGACAATGTAATTCCCTTAAGTCTCCATGGATTTCAAAGTATGACTAAAAAAAGTCATACTTATCATCATAACTAACAAGCTATGGTCACTTAAAATAAACTGTACCAAATGTGATGAAAATTTCTCACATAGCATATGATCACTTAAAAGAGCTAGCAATCCATTGCCAAGCGTATGCACAGAGCCACATTGTTAGATTGCATGTTAGTCCAAAAGATAGAAAATACTATGTACATATGATATGGATACCATATATATATCATAAAGCATTTCTGGATGTAACGCCCACTAAAAACAACCCGCTTGAGACCTAAGGACAACCTAGGATTAATTAGAAAAATTATGGAATAAATTTTTTTTGTTTAAGAAGAGTCTACAACCAGGATTAAAAGGCAAGCAACAGGTCACTAACAAGTTCCAAAGAACAATTCTAATTCACTAGAACATTATTTTCTCTTATTAACAACTTATTTGAGGTCATAAGGTCCAAATTTTAGGGTGAGAAGGTTCAATAAGGTTCAGAGGGTAATTCCTCACCATACCCACTCTCTAACTGGCTTAAAGGTTCAACTTGATTTTTCTAAAACTTAACGCATTCAAAAAAATTCCCTAAATTATTCCCATTGGATAGGAAATTTTCTCACTTTTCCATTAATATAAAAAAGTCCTCCTAACTCCTCATATTTTTCGAGTTATGGGGCGACAGGGCCTTGGGGGTGAAAATTTTCCCCAAGAGTGGGCCTGTGCAGGCCTAGGGGTGAAAATTTACCACAAGAGCGGAAAGTTGGCGGGCCACGGGGAGACTTTTGGAAAATTTCATGCATGTGGGCGAAAGAAGAAAAACTTTGCGCCCATGCACCTGCAGGTCCGCAAGTCCACTAGGGACATGTGGCGCTTCTCAAGCCAAGTTAGCGTGGGGAGAGCGGGGGTGGCGGGAGACATTTTGAAAAATCTTGCCAGCATAGGGTGCAAAAGCCAACTTTGTGCTCGCACTCCTGAAAGTCTGTAAGGGACATGTGGCATATCCTAAGCCAATGTGGGGAAGGAAGGGTAGTGGGGAAAAAATTAGTTTAACACCTCGAAGGGCTAAGAGGGTAGCATTCACTCGTGCCTCTTCCGGCACCTCGTGATGCCACGTGGCGGCTCCTGATTGGTTGCGGGGACAACATTTGGGAAATTTTCCATAAAATTTTCTAGTAAGCGTACATTAGAAAAAATGAACCGGCTCCATTGTTGAATGCCTCGTGATGCCACGTGGCATCAACTGATTGGTGATTGCGACCCGGCGGGGCGGTGGGGAATATGTTGGAAAAGTTTCTGAAAAATTTTCCAGGGATGCTGCTAAGCTTAAAAGGGATCCGCCCCTCTGCCAACACGCTCATGGTGCCCCATGTGTAAGCCTTTGATTGGATGTGGCTGGAGGGGTAGTAGGGAAAATTATGGATAATTTTCCCAAAAAATTTGCTGAATTTCTTAGGGGAAAAATTCAGGCCGCAGGCCCGCCAAGGAAAATTTTCCCATTTTTTGATGCCAAGTGAAGGAAAAACTTCAGAAGGCCATAACTTTTGATAGAGGGCTCGGTTTTGGGAAAACGAGGAATTTATGGGAAATCTCTCGATGTCCTCTTTACACAGAGATAATTAATTTTTTGAGTTTGATACGAAGTGTAAAGGGTCAATTTCGTGAGAAACATGGCCAGTAGGCTTTTACAGTTCGAACTGGTAAATTTTTACTTGTTGAGATTTATTAAATTTGTTCTTGTCCCTCTCTCAACATGTCAAATAGACATGGAGAAATTTTTATTAGGTGTATTTAAGAGAGATTTCAAGTTTCAATTTGAGGAAGACCTGATTTGATTGAATTTGAATTCAAATTTTACATTTCTTGATAGCAGCACGACTGTGAAAACTGGTTGAGCTCGATTTTGCTAAGTTTTTATAAGAATCTTCCATTAAGTGTTAATATCTAATTTAGGTTTGATTAGGGCCTATTATTATGCCCAAATTAATCATTTCATTTGTTATTCCTATTGTTGCAGATTTGGTATGAGCATTTGGGATTAAATAATTTTCAAAAGGAAATACAAGACAAAGTTCATTTTTTTTTTTTAAAACAAAACTCTATTTCCAATTTCCATCTCCCAAGTGTGGAAATTAATTCTAATCCTAGCCTAATACATTTAGTTGATTCAATCAACCCATCTATGGGCTAAAATGCAAATTCTGATTTCCAATCTTAACATTTTTTTTAAGAACAAAGCATTATATTTTTTCCTCACACGCAATTCTTCTTTTCAACAGAGATTTCAAAACACAATGGATGATAAATTTCAATACAAAAATATAGATTGGAAAAGGTAATGAAATCCTTTATTTATTCCAAAATACAACATTATAACCTTTCTTCTTGTATTCCTTCTAAAATATATATTATATACATAACAAAATAATACATTTTCTTCTCACGTGTTTCACTTTACCACTTTTCAAACAGGGATTTCAGAGTGAATGGTAAACACAGATTTCCAATGGAATAATAACATATGGACAAGACAGAACCACTTCCATTAATTTAAATGAACTCTTGTAACTTCCTTTCCATTTGGTTTTGAAATGCAACATACAAAAACAGGTATCCTTCTTTCACATTCTTTCCAAAATAGAATACAGAGTATAACTCTTTTACATTTCAAATTTCCACTTTCATTGCCAATACAAAGTATCTTTCCATTATAATGAATACACATATCATCCACTTCAAGTGGGAAAAGGGGCTACAATAACATTTCATTTCATAAGGGACTGTCAAACTGTTTATATCTCAGCTCCAGAACAACAACATGAAGATTTATCATTTTTCCAATTTGATCACATCAAGAGTAAGGGAAAGGCAATCCTCTCCACCCAAACAAGACATACAATGAAGAGGAGAATCCATCCTTCTTCATTGGCCCCAGAGCCCCAACCACGATGCAATAAAGGATGCGATCCAACTCATGGCAACAACATGTCTTCCACAACCACACAAGCAACATAATCACAATAGAGAACACAGTCTCAAAAACTAATGTAGTTCTACAAATAGATTAAAATATGACAAACAATACTAAGGTTTCCTCAAGCAAGCCAACTGAGCAAGAAGCTATGGGGGATGTTGCTTATGCCTCCAAACGGAGAAAATTGGGGGATGATGCTTATGCCTACCAAAAGGGGAAAATGGGCATCACCACCTGAGAACAAACCTACCAAATATATATATACATACATACATACATACATACATATATATATATATATATATACATATATATATATATATATATATATATATATATATATATATGAATATTATTTCAAACCATATCATGCCCTTGTGTATCCCAAAAGTACGCCTTATTCCTCACATTTTCTTATGCCTCCCCAACCTCTTATGGTACCCCCATAACAAGTAAAGAAATGCAAGCTATTTCTTTGTAAAGTGGAACCCAAATCCCAACTCCCTCTGCACTCTTATACGTCCCTAAAACACACTTGTTCCCTCCAACAAAATAACCCCCATAGTCTTCTCCTACACCATTCCTAGGCCATCTACCCAACAGCTCACAAACCATGCCAAAAAATTCATACATTAGCATAGTTACATATCATAAAAGAAGAGCATTTTAAGAGTCAAGATCTTACCTCTCCATGATGGAGTTGTTCCAAATTCCAAAATAGCAAGCTTTATCCCAAAGAAAACAATCCAAAACAGCCAAGCACAAGCATTCAACAATCTTCCCAAAACTTATTTAAGCAAGAGGTCCAAAACAAGCAAGAAGAATTCACCCAAGAAAATGAAGTCTCCAAAAGTGAAGCAACCTCAAAACAAGGCAAGCCATTCAAATTTTATAGAAGAGGGAAGGGAAGAGAATGAGGCAGGATCCACGTAGGATTGCCATATCACATCTTTCTCAACCCCAACCCCCAAAAGTCAACTTCATTCTCCAATGCACAATAACTAGGTGGGTGAATAATATGACAGTTTACTTACACACTGAAATCCAACCCACACCCCAAAGGAATGAAATTAAGACATATAAGAAAAGTGTAATTAATACCTACAATTTGTCTTCCCAAAAAGCATAATAAAAATTCTAATTTCAACTCCCCAACCATAGGTATGGTTGGTAAATAAATTTAAGAGGTCTGGGATGAGTTTAACTTGTCCCACAATCCTCCAAAAATAGCCTCCAAGGAAAAATTATAATTTCTAAGAAGGTGGAGTGTTTTACACTCAAGAGTTAACTTAGACATCACTTACAAGGTCACTTACACATTACTCACACATTCTTACAACACTTTAAAATAGGGCCAACAACTCTTTTAATTACATTCTTATGACATATTTTAATTAATTAACTAAACAATATGATTACTCATAATATTAATACCACATTAAATAAATAATGAAAGGGTAAGTGCACCACATAAAACACATGCAAAATTTAAACAAAAGAGACGAAATAAAATAAAAACATAAAATCCCTTTGTCACATTTAAAGGTGATTTCCCCCCCATGGGAAATCCCTAACACAAACAAATACAGTTTTCATGGTGACCCTGTTGAATTCATCTAGAATTCCAATGTGGTTGGTCTCCAATCCCCCAATGTTTGTTGTGATATTTTAACCTACAAAACACAAATACCTTCTTTGGCCTCATGGCCATATCAGAACATCCAAAATAATAGTCTCGAATGAAGAATTTTACAATCCATGAAAAGAAAAAACTCAATAAGACATACAAATTCTGTTGTGGAGCATTATAATATAGATATGATGATGAGATAGATAGAGATTTAAATAACATCTACGAGATGCTAGAAAATATCAGAAGTCAAACCTTAAAAATTGTTGATCTGATTACCATCAAACATTTAACTGAATGGTGAAATATCTTCCAATATTTGGTCAAATTACTCATGAGAGATTTTGCAAACTAGAAAAAAGAATATAAGAATTAGATAAATTACTAGTAATCTTCTGATTATAGGGTGCATCCACTCATTTCCCTCCATGAGTAACTTTAAGGTAAAGCCAAAAGAAAAAAACAATCATTCCTAGCCACATGGGAGAAAACCAAAGATTTCTAAAAAATGGTGCAGAAGAAGGGATAATCACATGCTTGACTACATGTTGAGGATCTTTCTTGATTTTCCAACAGAAGAAGTGTGAAGATTACCTGTAGTTTACCTTGAATTTACATACAACAACTATCACAGTTCTATTGGTATAGCTACTTAAAGGAATTAGAGTAGCAGGTTATACTTATTAGGAAACGTATTGAGCATGTCAGGGCATGCCAGAAGGCATATGTGGACACCAAGAGCATTGATCGTCACTTAGAAGTAGGTGATAAAGTCTTATTAAGAGTTCATCCTTAGAAGAGCCTGTTGACATTTTTACACCACATGTGAAAAAAGTTCAACTTGAAACTTTCAAGTTTCTCAGATTGCTCATGTTACAGATTTGGAATATGTTTGGGTCATCCACCTAGGAATAAGATACAAATTTTAATTTTTTTTGTTTTGGACAATCTTGGAAGTCACATTTGGAATAAAACTACAACTTGGGTGTAGTTACAGAACTCCATGTCTCATAAATTCAGCCATTTAATTTTCTACGCTTGTCAAAACTATGCAATAGTCATAAAAGATCATCCCAAAGCCCTGAGGAAGGAATGAATGACATCATGTACCATACATGATGTTCTTAAAATGTAAACAAGTTGTAGGTTTGAAGGACAAGGTATAGTTTTACAAGTAGTTTACATTTTGAATGATCATCAAAAAGGTATTTTTGACATTAATTAATTTCCATGATTAAGTGAATTATTTAAGTTTTTTGACTTGTATAAATTCATTCATTATCCATACAAATGAAGAAAGTAAAGAAAAGAAAAGACATACATCTCATTACACAAAATAGTTCATTTTTTCATGAGAAATAATAGTAAAACGAACCCACACAAGCTGTGGGAATAACTCTGAAAGTAAGTGCATGCATTGAAATTAAATATACGTAAAGTTGTGAATAAAGAAAGGATAGAATCCATCATTTCCTGGATTTCGATGATTTTGGTATGAGTTATTTTCCTTAGTGCTCCCTCTCCACCACTCTTTCCAATTGTTGTCATTTTACCTAAAAACAAGAAGATGAATGATTGTTAAATCTCCATATTCCATGGTTACTGTATTCACATCGTTAAACAAATGCACTTTCAGAAAATGAACTTGAAATCAGTACAGAATGAATGAAGAAGCATTTACAATATATACAACTCAGAATGAGTAACAAAGAAGGGCCTAAAGATCAAATTTAAGCTCATATTGTTCATCTTCTTTTCTCATTCCAATTAAAGCTATAGTTATGCTGATGAAAAGAAAGTTAAAAACCTTGACCACAAAAATTACAACCAATTACAACATATTAGATTGCAGCCACAATATAACAAATGGAGTCTATAGTGATAAAAAATGGAGTTTGTAGTGCCCATTTTCCTTTAACACCTTTTGATACTAATCATTATACTGTTGATTATATTATGGACATGATTATGGAGCTTATTATAATATGATGGTAGATGCAGATCATGGATTATAGTTGACTTGATTCAATTATGATGTATGATGATTATTAGAGACACTTTATATGTTGACGATGATATATTTTTTTAAATGGTTATATGATGGATGTTGTTCGGACTTGTGATGTTTGGATATTGTGAGTAGGTATAGAAATGGAAAATTATTGGAAGATGTTATAGTTGATAAAAACTATAAATGATTTTGTTAAATTTCTTTGATGTTAAAATTCATATATCTAAATGATTTAGGGAGTTATAGTTATATTACTTTAGATGTTCTGATATGGCCACGAGCTGAAGGAGGTATTTGTGTTTTTCAGGTAAAACTATCAAAACAAACATCAGGGGATTGGAGACCAACCACATTGGAATTCTAGATGAATTCAACAAGGTCACCATGACAACTAGTTTTGTTTGTGCGTGTTTGTGTGTGTTAGGGATTCCCATGAGGGGAATCACCTTTAAATGTAACCAAGGGATTTTATGTTTTTCTTTTATTTGGTCCCTTTTTGTTTAATTTTTGCATGTGTTTTATGTGGTGCACTTACCCTTTTCATTATTTATTTAATGTGGTGTTAATAAATTAAAAGATGTCATAAGAATGTAATTAATAGAGTTGTTGGCCATGGTTTAAAGTGTTGTAAGAATTTGTAAGTAATGTGTAAGTAATATGTAAGTGATGTGTATGTTAACTTTTGAGTGTGAAACACTCCACCTTCTTGGAAATTTGAATTTGTCCGTGGAGGGCTTGTTGGTACCCAAATTTGTTCTCCTTTTCAAGCCAAGTAGCAACATAGATTCAACAGGGAGGTTAGAGGTAGATAGATCATAAATGTATGCCATTTTGTAGTTAGGGAGAAATCTAGTTGTCCCTTTGTTACTTGGATTTGTGGAGATATGGATATCACCTCAAAAGGATATGATCTTATCCTAACTATTTTAGGTTGTGCCTTTCAATGAAGGTAAGAGAACCTATTTTATAACCTCTGTTATTTGAAAGGAGATACAGGTACCTTTCTTTTGCATAAATTTTGTGGAGAAGGCCTTGGGGAAAATATGATCAACACACCACATCTGACTCTCATGATTTATCACTTCCAGATCATGGAGATATCTTCAGAAAAAGGCAAAGGGTTACTAAAGACATTTGAGACCTTGATATGTTCTGCATACTTTAGTAAAAGGATTTTAGTCTTAGGTGGGTATATAGAGAAAAAATAGGGGTAGTATGGGTAGGATTAGTTGTTTTAAATATATTTTTAGTGGGAGGGGAGACAGGATGAACTTGACTCAACAGATCCTTGAGAGCTCATGCAAAATGGAAAGATTTAATCAACAAAATGCCAAAAAAGTTAAACTGGTTCCTCAACTAGAATATTTGCTTCGATGGAGGCCTAGATCAACACTCTTTCACACAACCTATGGGACTTTGTCACAAAGGCTCGAGTCAGAGGACCCAATAAAGCACCAAGATTTAAACCAAGTCTCACCTGAGGTACACCCAAAGGCTTATAGAGAATTTCTATAAACAAAATGAAAGAAAAGTGATTTTAAACTATTTATCCCTTTCCCAGATTAAGGCTCTTCTGAGAAATGAAATTATAAATGCCACTAAACTATCACAAGGACTGAGACCTATGTGGTTGGACTAGATTTTGGTAGAAGATTGAAATAGAAACAAGAAAAAACTATTTTCATGCATTCAGAGATGAAATAAATACACTTTACTCAAGATTAAGACAAAATAACTCAAATTTTGATCAAATTTATCAGCAAGGGAAAGTTTCCAGAACAATCTCAAAGCTTTTCAATGGTTGTACACTTGCAACCACCTAGACATGATCAAATTTGACACAAAGAGAGATATACATGCTTCTCTTAGATGACTTCTCAAAATGGATGGGCTCTATCAAGATTTTTCTGCTAGGGAAGATCAGTGCTAATCTTTCCAAAAACTCCCCACCATTTGCACGATGAATTCATGCCCTTTATATATTTTCCAATAGAACCCCTTCCTCCCAAAAGATAAAAACTTTAAATGCACCAGTGCTTTCCATGATTCTTTCGTGATTCGTAGAATCAGATTTGCAAAAGTCTCCAGGTGCTCGAGGAAAAATCTCTTTGGTTTCTTCTTGTATTAAACTCCATTCTCAGGAAAAACATGCCTCCATCCATTTTCCAACCACTTCCACCCCATTTCAATCAAATCTTACCCCTTGCGTGCTCAGGAGAAGAAAAATAGAAAACCAGATAGGGCCTGAGAGTTAGATTGTTTTAATGGCGAAATATGTCTCTAGATCTCTCCCACAAAACTCTAGATATCAAAATTAACTCACTCCTCTATTTGATGTGCAAAAAATAGCAAGAGGGTAAGTGCACCAAGTTTGGGGGGCCAAAAGGGGGTCTTAAGTGGATGCATTTTTTTGAAAAAAAAACTTCAACTTGTACGAGTTTTTCCAAATAGTTACACTCAAAATTGGAAGATATTGTAGAAATATGAATCGTAATATTTTGAGTCTAGTTTCTAAGCTACTATTTTTTTTGAAAACAGATAAGTTTAAGTGGGGAAAACAACTAAAATACAAACAGATACTCCTATTTTTGTTAAAAACACAATAGAGTGAATTTCGTGCCCCCCACCATTTTTTGAGCACCATTTAGTATTTTAGAAAACCCTTTGGTAGAAAGATAGCTAGGAGCATCTAATTTGGGCTCCATTTTTTAAAGGATTTTTTAGAGAATATTTTTTTATTTATGATTAATCTAGTACAAAAAATTTATGTTTTGAAAAATAACGGAGCTCCAACCGTGCCCCCCCTAACTACCTTGAAAAATATCAAAAATTAATTATGCCTATAATTATGCCTAGTTTGGGCTAGTATAGTTTTTTAAAAAATTCGATCACCCAAAAAAAGATACACCTTGAAAGATAGACATATTTACACTTCAAAAAATAGCTATAAAAAGGCATAGTTAGAAAATAAATAATATGGATACCTTATATTAGTCAGAAAAATTTAGAAAATTGTATTTTAAGAAAGAAGAGACTCTGCCCTACGTCGTGGTGTAATTTTTTAAAAATGGATTAATTGTTTTATTTTGATTTCTCATAGAGGAAGTGTCATTTTTACATTTTCTTGTAAAAAATCATTTTTGGTTGTGTTTGGGATGGTCCATGCCTCAGGCTTGGGGATCCAAACCAGATCACAAGCCTTGAGGCATGGCTTGGGAAAAGAAAAAATGAAAAACACGTATGTGTTATTGTTATCCAAAATTCACCCCTCAAGGTAATTTTGATAACATGCATCAAATTCTTTAGTCCCAAGCAATTATATTGAGTCTGGAAAAAAATTCATGTTTCTCGGGTCCCCTCATATTTTTTCTAACTCCCCTATCCAAGAAGAAGAGAGCAAGTTCTGAGGAAATGTGAAAAAATTGCAAAAAATAAGCTCGGGCAAGAAAAAATCATGAAAAATGGCTAAGTCCTGGTCCTTGCAATAGTCGAGACATGAGGGACATCTGGACGTGAACCGGCTGAAAGGCCACCAGGTGGTCCACGCAGCATTTGGGACATTCAGGCCAAAGGGACGCGCGGGACGCGGAAATCTGAACTGGCTGAAAATTTGAAAAATTTGAAAATTTTGACTAACTGTTGAAACAGGAAGTCCGGGACGCGCGGGCCAGAAGTACGCAAATCGGCTGAATCAGCCAAAATGAGTCAAGGAAGCCCGGAACAGTTGGGCCGAAGGTACACGAAGTACGCGAACCGGTCGGATTGGCCGAAATGAGAACTTTCAGTCAGGGACGCGCGAGACAAAAGGACGCAAACCGGCCGAACCGGGCGAATCGGGAAAATTTGTCCCAAATAGTCTGAAAGAAAATTGGACATCTCGGCCGCGAGTACGTGAACCGGCCGGTTTGGCCGAAATGGGAAATTTCAGCACTGTGCTAAATGGGACAGAGGGACATGTGGGACGCAAAAAGCCGAAGGAGTCGAAAGCCAATCAGATCATGCCATGTGTCATCGGCAGAAAAGGAACATGGAAGCCCATTTCGGTTGGTTTGGAATAATTTTTCCCGCACAGCACTGGGACATTTGGGACAAAGGGACGCGCGGGACGCGAAAAGCCGAAGCGGCCGAAGGAGAAGAAGAAAAGTCAACATTTGGTCCAGAAACTTCAAATGGCCATAAATTTTGACTCCGAGCTCCGATTTTCAAAAAATTGGACTTTCTGGAACGAGCACAAGAAATATATTCAGCTCCAGTCAGTTAATGCTCATTCCCGTCAAATGACAGAAAACGCCTGCCAGGCGCAAAATAGCTGCCAACACTCAGAGGGTCATAACTTTTGCATTTCTCAACAAAATTGCACAAAATTGGTACCGTTGGAATCGTGGTTCCAAGCCCGATGCACATCAATCAAGAAATTCAAGATTTGATAAAGAATTGATTAATATTTTTAAGAAAACGTGGCCAGGTTCAGAACAGTGTTTTATTTGGTAGCTGGGAGTGCAATTAAGAGGCATGGTCATCATTCTTTCTCTGCTGCAGCACATGGGACAGTATGGGGATTATTTTGCAAGTAATATGCAATAATTTCACTCAATTTAATGCCTCTTACAGGTGGTTGAAGGACAGGTTTCGGGATTTTCATTTTCCCTTCTCTTTCCCTTCTCATTTTTCTATAAATTGGAGTGTTGGGCTCATTGTAAAGGAGAGAGTTTTTGGGTAGCAAAGCTCTACCAAAATTGCTTTGTGAAGCCAATGTGTTGCAGGACCTTGTAGTGGACTCCTTGCATGGTGATCTAGGCCCTTATCTTGTAATAGACTAAACTGTGCATACTAGGAAGCAATAAAATACAAGTTTGTGGATGTATCTTCCCCTGCTATGTTTTCTTGCATTCTTCTTCCCCATTTTATCTTTCTACAAGAATATTGTGTCTATTATTATGTTCTTGCAGGAATTCATTATCATTGTGTATGCTTGGAATATTGTTTTGAATGCATTTTGCTAGATTATGGTGAACTGTCATCACCTCTTCTACTGTGCACTTTGCCTCTATATTTCACACATTTGGAGATTACTCTCACACCCTCATTTTCTGGTGTATCACCAATTTAGTGTAGGCTTTCATTTTATGCCTTCTCTCTCCCTGGTCCCTTGGAAATTTAGATTAGAACAGTTAGCTTATCCTGCATTAGAGTAGATTGTGGCAGGTAGTTTAGGAGCAAGAACCAGCTTTCTCTGGAGGTCTATCTCAAGTAGCAAGTCCCACAACTTGGAGATAGTACCCATGTTATCCAATCACACTGTGAGTTCAAGTATATGCACAGGGGTGCTGTGATTCAGTGATAACAGTTCTGGCATGCTGGGTGGGACCTTAGAGGTCTTCAATTTTATTGCAACAAGATTGATGTGCACTTGTTGTAAGTTCCAGCTTTGAGGGAGCTTTAAAATCACACATCTGGCGACTCCAAAAAGGGCATAATCTGCTGGTTCCTACAGTCCAAGCCTAGTAAATTTATGAGAAGAATACAGACCAGGTCAAGAACTAGGGAGGAAGGATTGTTTTTTATCTGCATCTATCTCCAGGCAGAGAAAGAAGGGGAAGAAGAGCTCAAAGATCTGCGTCTCCACCTAATATAACTTTGTCTACACCTCCACCTGGTAGACCTTTTCTCGCATCAACAAGGGTTCTCAGGCCAATCAAAATGGCACAACCACTAAATCCCTTTGTCAATTTTAGTGGCAGCAGCCCACTTGCCCTCAATGCACAGAATCCAGTTCCAATTGCAGCATTGAAGAACATTCCATTTTTCACTGGAGAAAATCATACCACTCCTGGTTATCATCTCAAAGACATTGCTAACGTCTGTGCAATCCATGAGATAAATGAAATGGATGTGGCTATCAAACTACTGGCATCATCATTCAAAGGGAAGGCATTGCAATGGTTCAGGAGCCTTGAAGCTGGTTCTATCACAAATTGGAATCAGTTATGCATAGTTCTCCATGAGCAGTTTGGAGAAAAGGGAGACAATTTGTCTCTACTAGAACAATTGACAACTATCAAGAGAGCCCCCAATGAGCAGCTGACTGAATTTAACTTTAGATTTCAAAGGTCTTGGGATAGGATTCCAGTAGCAGTCAGGCCAACAGCAGAAGGTGCTTTTCTATACTATCTTAAAGCTTTGAATTCCGATATTTCTATGTTAATTCAATCTATGGGAGGCACAACCTTACCTGCTGCTTATAGCATTGCCATTAGGGCTGAAAACTGTCTTATTCAAGCTGGTAAGCTAGCTCCTAGGCCTCCCATGCCCTTGTATCCGAACTTAGAAAATCCAAGCACTAGCCAAGCGCCTGTCTTAGCTCCTATTCCCACCCCTAGAAATCAAAATTCAAATGAAGCTTCTACTTCATCCTCTAGTGCTTCAAATGAACTCCAAGAGGTCATGAAACAATTGCAAAATTTGGGAAATGTGCTGGTTACTATCAAAAGACAGCAAGCTCAAAGTGCTAGACCGTATCAGCCTCAAGCTCAGCCTAACAGGCAACCATATAAACCTCAAAGACCACCCAATCCAGCTGTAAATTAGAATCAAGCAAGGCCTCCCGCTAATAGACCATTTCAGCCCTACAACCCCAATGTTGCATCTGCATCCAGAGCTTTGGTGCCAGTCCAAAATAACATGGCCCAAGAATATGATTGGTGTTTCCCGTGCAGTCAGCCACATAACCAATCAATGTGCTTTAATGGTGCATTAAATTAGGCTCTAATGGTGCAAACCATTGGTGGGTCGCAAGAGTCCAGCCACGAAGAAGACCAATAGCAAGGGGCACCTCAGCAAGGAACATCTCTGAACGAAACTACTCTTGTCAATTGGCAGGCTGAAGATTTATGTGGCATGAGTCAAATACCCTCTCAAAGTGTTGCAGCCAACACAAGGTCAAAGAGGAGAAATTTGGGTGAAGAGCAGCCATTGGCTTCGAGTAATCCACAACCTTCTACCACTCCACAAGCCACTGGCAAGAAAACTATAGTTCCAAACATACAAGGAGCATCTAAACCAGCTCCTAAACCAACTCAGATGCCAGCTGCTGCCGCTCATTTGCAAGGAATGAATGTGTAGGCCAAGGGACATCAGAGGGATACTTCATCTCCATTCAACATCATTGATCAGATGAGAAAGACAAATGTAAACTTATCAATGTGGGAATCACTATCTATCCCAGGACAAAGAGATTTGCTACAAGCTTCCATGAAGGACTGGTCAACTTCAAATCAACAGGTCCAAATACAAGAGAAGGTACTCACAAATGCTGCCCAGCCTGAAGGAAATCATGGAGGACAGCAAGGTAAAATGTTGAAGCCCCCTCCATTTTATGTTTCATTGATCGTAGGAGATAAGTTGGTGCATAATTGCATGATCAATTTGGGAGCAAGTAGTTCAGTAATGCCCAAGCAAATAGCTGATCAGCTAGGACTCCAATATGAAGTCATCTCCAAGGGTGTAGTGCAATTAGACGGGATAGCAGTGACAACGGGTGGAGTAATCAAAGGTTTGAGCCTCACACTGCATGCATGTCCTAATGTAACAGTGTTACAAGATGTGTCAGTTATAGACCTACCACCACTCTTTGCATTATGCTTGTCAAGAGACTTCACTGCTAAAATTGGAGGCTATCTTTCGGTGGATTGGTCACACATTTTGTTCAGAACAAGGTATGGAACCAATGTCACAATCAGGTCTGAACCTATTGCAAACTTCCATATTGAGCCTTACACCCCAAGCCAAATCAATACCAACTGTTCAGTGTTCGATCAAGAAGATTATACAAGCACTGATGAAGCTGACACCAAGGTTGGAAGCATCCTATATTTGACTCTTGATGAATGGGCAAGCAAGGTGCATTCTTTTGATCCTTATCAAGAAATAGAAGAATCTGAGCTAGGAGTCTATTGTTTACATGAAGAGAATCAACCTCTCCCCAGCATCACCAAGCCAGATCATAAAGACATGAATGAATTATGGCAATTGTTCTTTGATGGGTCAAGGAGTAGACAAGGTGCAGGAGGAGGAGCTATGCTCGTTTCACCACAAGGTATAAGGTATTACTCAGCCTTCCGTTTCCAGTTTTCCTGTTCAAACAACACAACTGAGTATGAAGCCTTAATTCATGGATTGCACTGGGGGAAGGAAGAAAGGCATCAAGAATTTACAAGTATTTGGTGATAGTGAGCTGATCATAAACCAAGTCAAAAAAAAAATGCTGCCAAAAATGATCTGTTGAAGAACTACAAAAATCGGGTATGGGATCTTATTGAAGATTTTGAAGCTTTTAGCATCATTTCCATCCCAAGAAAAAAGAATGAAGCCACTGACAGACTGGCAGCAATTGGGGCTGCGTTTGATGTTGTAGAAAGCATCAAAAGTGAGAAAAATCAGCCTCATATCAAAGTGGTAGTGAGACCAGCTGTTCCAGATAACAACACAAGTTGGCAAGTCTTCGAGAATTATCAGTAGATTGTTAATTTCCTACAAGAAGAAGCTGAGTTCTCCGCCAGGAATCAAGACAAGCTGGAGCAGCAGTATGGTGACCAAGTGGTGCAGCTAAGAACTAACAAATTACCAAAAGGCCTCATAACCTTGGAGTCAATCTTCAACCCGAATGATCAGTTCCGGAAGGAGAAAGTGAACATTCAAGTAAAGGGTGAAGAATCAGAACCTATCTTAGTAGATGAAGGCAAGACATTGCAAATTGGCAAAGTAAGTACTCCACAAGAGAAATCTGATTTTGTTCAGCTTTGTCAAGAATTCCCAGATGTCTTTGGTTGGACTTACAAAGATTTAAGAGGTTTCAATCCAAAGTTGGCACAACATACTATTGAGTTGGATCCGGAATCCAAGCTTGTCAAGCAAAAGCAAAGGCCAGTAAATCCTCATATCGAGCCTCTCATGAGAAAAGAGTTAAGCAAGCTCATTAAGGCTAGTATCATCATTCCCATCAAACACTCAAGTTGGGTTGCAAACTTGGTGCCGGTAAGAAAGAGAAACGGAGAAATAAGATTGTGTGTGGACTTTCGCAATCTAAATAGAGCATCACTCAAAGATCATTATCCGTTTCCATCAATGGAACAAATATTGCAGGTTGTAGCTAGTTCAGAAAGGTTTTCATTACTAGATGGATATTCAGGCTATAATCAGATAATGGTGAAGGAAGAAGATCAATTCAAGACAACCATCACTACAAAATGGGGCACGTATGCTTACAAGAAGATTCCATTTCGACTGTCAAATGCCAGAGCAACATTTCAGCGAGCTATGGATATGGCGTTTAAAGGGTTGATCAACAAGATAGTGCTGGTATACCTAGATGATATCACTGTCTTCTCAAAGAACGTAGCAGACCATCTCTTTCACCT
Organism: Taxus chinensis; assembly: GCA_019776745.2. Taxonomy (NCBI): domain Eukaryota; kingdom Viridiplantae; phylum Streptophyta; class Pinopsida; order Cupressales; family Taxaceae; genus Taxus; species Taxus chinensis. The sequence goes on along the minus strand of CM034146.1, from coordinate 762,870,659 downwards.
CAGACAAGTGTTTCAAAGGTGTAGAAGGTTTGGAGTGTCGTTGAATCCAAAGAAATGTATATTCTTGGCACATGAAGGCAAACTGTTGGGCCACATTGTCTCTAGGGAAGGGCTAATAATTGATCCTGAAAGGGTTGAAGCCATCTGAACCCTTCCATTGCCACACCATAAGAAATCTCTCCAAAGCTTCTTAGGAAGGATAAAATTTGTCCGCAGATTTGTGCCTAATTTTTCCACTCTTGTGAAGCCCCTAACAATGATGTTGAAGAAGAGTCTGGCATTCAAATGGACAGCAGAAGGCAAAGAGAGTTTCGAAAACATCAAGCATACAATATCACAAGCTCCAACTCTTATCAACCCAGATTTCTCAAAGGACTTCATGTTGTATGCATTTGGAGGGTCAGATACAATCTTAGCTATCTTGACACAGCTGAATAGAGAAGGTTTAGAACAGCCCATAGCATTCTTCAGTCAAACCTTGGAAGATTACGAAATAAAGTATTCTTTCATCGAAAAGCATGTCCTTGCTGTCATCAGGAGCTTGAAGAAGTTCAAACATTTGGTCTCAAAAAATAAGATTCAACTGCTGGTGTCTCATGCTGGTGTCAAAGACTTCCTCCTAAACAAGGATTTAAATGAGAAGAGAGCAGGTTGGATCACTCAGGTGATGGAATATGATATTGAAATCAAAGTGACCAAGCTAGTTCGTGGCAAAGGCTTGTGTGAGCAGCTCGCTTCCAAACAACCAGACGAGTCAAAAAGTGAAGAGGATGCTGTCCTGCTACTACAAAATGATCAAGAACAACCAGCTGATGATGCACCCGTCCCATGTTGGACTGAAGACTTGGTGCATTATCTCCAGACAGGCTTGTGCCCTCTAGAAGTGAGCAAAGCAAAGAGGAGATACTTCAGATTACAAGCCATTCCATATGTGCTTGTTGATGGAGTTTTGTTTAAAAGGGACATCAATGGAGTTCTATTAAGATGCATTGGAACAGGCCAAGTTGAGAAGATCCTACACAAGTGTCAAGTTCCATGACGGGGAAAGCAGGAGGCCACTTTGCTCCATGAGTAACAGCTCTCAAAATCATGAAAGCTGGTTACTATTGGCCTACTGTGTTCAATGATTGCTACTCATGGGTCAAGAAATGTAAGAGATGTGCATTCCTCAGAGGGAAAGAAAGGTTAGCAGTGCTGCCCCTTCGTCCAATTTCAGTGGATCAGCCATTCATACAATGGGGATTGGACTTCATCGGGGTTATCAATCCCAATTCAAGTCAGGGCCACAAGTGGATACTAACAGCATAAGACTATTTCACCAAGCGGACTGAAGCAGTGGCACTCAAGGAGGCAAATGAATCTAATATCTTAGATTTCTATGAAGTGATAGTCACGAGGTTTGGTGCCCCTGCCACTATCATATCAGACAATGCCTTGGCATTCCTTGGCACAAAGATCACTGAATGGGCTGTAAAAAATTGTGTGTATCTCAGCACTTCATCGAACTATTACCCTCAAGGTAATGGCCAAGCTGAGTCTACGAACAAGAACCTATTAAGAATCATCAGAAGGACTCTGGATGAAAACCAAAGAACTTGGCACGCAAAGCTCAAATCAGCCCTATGGGCCAATCGGATCACACCCAAGAGGTCTACAGGAAGCTCTCCATACAAGCTTGTATATGGGAAGGAAGCAGTTCTACCTATATCACTTGAGTTGCCAGCGTTGGAACTCATGAAATAGTTGGAACTAGCTGAGTTTGAACCTATGGAAATCAGGTATGCAGAGCTGATGGAATTAGAAGAGACAAGAGAGCACACAATGCAGACCATAGAAAAGGATAAAGCATTGGTAAAAAAGAGTTTTGACAAGAAAGCTAAGGCCAGGATATTACAAACTGGAGATTTGGTACTAAAGTGGGATGCTGATCGTGCAAAACCAGGAAATCAAGCACTCCACGTTTGATGCCATCTGGAGTGGCCCGTACATGATCATTGAATGCAAAGGTAGCAATGCTTTCTGACTGGCTAAGTTGGATGGTGAAGAATTACAGATCCCAGTCAACGGGATCTATCGCAAACGCTGCTACTAGAAGGATAGATTTTCACCCTTGTAAATATTGATTTATATTTTCTATTCCTCTAAGTGCTTATGCACATTGTACTGCTATTAGAGTAGTTTTTATTTCCCTAAGTGCTTATGCACATGTCCTATTGCTTCTAGTATGTGCATGTTTGCAATTCATCAAGCTCCTGGAAAATAATTTGCAGCCATAGGAAAACCAGCTCAACGAATGATTCAATGGCTCGAGGACACAGGTTTTCAAATTTCAGATCAGCTGAGAGGTTATCAAAAAGACTCCATGCCCAATGGATTGCTACAAGCAGCTGGCCGTTCTTCATTTGACAGGTAGATGACCCCGCTGAGTCGCCAAAATTGTTATCCAAAATTCACCCAAGGTAATTTTGATAACATGCATCAAATTCTTTAGTCCCAAGCAATTATATTGAGTCCAGATAAAAATTCATGTTTCTAGGGTCCCCTCATATTTCTTCTAACTCCCTTGTCCAAGAAGAAGAGAGCAAGTTCTGAGGAAATGTGAAAAAATTACAAAAAATAAGCTCGGGCAAGAAAAAATCATGAAAAATGGCTAAGTCCTGGTCCTTGCAATAGTCGGGACATGAGGGACATCTGGATGCGAACCAGCCGAAAGGCCACCAGGCGGGTCCACACAGCATTTGGGACATTCGGGCCAAAGGGACGTGCGGGATGCGGAAATCCGAACTGGCTGAAAATTTGAAAAATTTGAAAAATTTGACTAACTGTTGAAATAGGAAGTCCGGGATGCGCGGGCCAGAAGTACGCGAACTGGCCGGCTCGGCCGAAATGAGTCAAGGCAGCCTGGAACAGTTGGGCCGCCGGATCAGCCGAAATGAGAACTTTCAGTCAGGGACACGCGGGACAAAAGGACGCGAACCGGCTGAACCGGGCAAATTGGGAAAATTTGTCCCAAAAGTCTGAAAACAAATGGGACATCTGGGTCGCGAGTATGCGAACCGGCTGGTTCGGCCGAAATGGGAAATTTCAGCACTGTGCTAAATGGGACAGAGGGACGCGTGGGACGCGAAAAGCCGAAGGAGCCAAAAGCCAATCAGATCACGCCACGTGTCACCGGCAGAAAAGGAACATGGAAGCCCATTTCGGGCAGTTTGGAAGAATTTGTCCCACACAGCACTGGGACATTTGGGACAAAGGGACACGCGGGACGCGAAAAGCCGAAGCGGCCGAAGGAGAAGAAGAAAAGTCAACATTTGGTCCGGAAACTTCAAACAGCCATAACTTTTGACTCCGAGCTCCGATTTTCAAAAATTGGACTTTCTGTAATGAGCACAAGAAATATATTCAGCTCCAGTCAGTTAATGCTCATTCCTGTCAAATGACAGAAAACGCCTGCCAGGCTCAAAATAGCTGCCCGCACTCAGAGGGCCATAACTTTTGCATTTCTCAACGAAATCACACAAAATTGGTACCGTTGGAATCGTGGTTCCAAGACCAATGCAAAGAAATAAATAAATTATATATTTGATCAATAATTTATTAATATTTTTAAGAAAATGTGGCCGGGTTCAGAACAGTGTTTTATTTGGTAGCTGGGAGTGCAATTAAGAGGCATGGTCATCATTCTTTCTCTGCTGCAGCACATGGGACAGTATGCAGAGCCTTTTGCAAGTAATGTGAAATCAATTCACTCAATTTAATGCCTCTTATAGGTGGTTGAAGGACAGATTTCAGGATTTCCATTTTCCCTTCTCTTTCCCTTCTCATTTTTCTATAAATTGGAGTGTTGGGCTCGTTGTAAAGGAGAGAGTTTTTGGGTAGCAAAGCTCTGCCAAAATTGCTTTTTGAAGCCAGTGTGTTGTAGGCCCTTGTAGTGGACTCCTTGCATGGTGATCCAGGCCCTTATCTTGTAATAGACTGAACTGTGCATACTAGGAAGCAATAAAATACAAGTTTGTGGATGTATCTTCCCCTGCTGTGTTTTCTTGCATTCTTCTTGCCCCTTTTATCTTTCTACAAGAATATTGTGTCTATTATTATGTTCTTGCAGGAATTCATTATCATTGTGTATGCTTGGAATATTGTTTTGAATACATTTTGCTAGATTATGGTGAACTGTCATCACCTCTTCTAGTATGCACTTTGCCTCTGTATTTCACACATTTGGAGATTACTATCACACCCTCCTTTTCTGGTGTATCACCGCTTTAGTGTAGGCTTTCATTTTATGCATTCTCTCTCCCTATCCCTTGGAAATTTAGATTAGAACAGTTAGCTTATCCTGCATTAGAGTAGATTGTGGCAGGTAGTTTAGGAGCAAGAACCAGCTTTCTCTGGAGGTCTATCTCAAGTAGCAAGTCCCACAACTTGGAGATAGTACCCATGTTATCCAATCACACTATGAGTTCAAGTATATGCACAGGGGTGCTGTGATTCGGTGATAACAGTTATGTTACGCGTACACGTTACATAACATGTATGTGTTACATAACACATACACGTTATATAACACATACACATGTTTTTCTTTGTTTTTTATCTTGTGTCCCCCCAACATCCCTTTCATCTCTTTCATGACAATTATGCAAACATTTTGTTTTGTCTACAATATTCTCTACATTCTTGCACGATTTTTTAGTTTTTCATTTTGTCCCCTACACCACTAGTTGATTTTTTCTAATCATGAGAAATAAACGTCGAGCTAAGGACAAGAAGAAAGTAAAGAATAAGACACTGGAGAAATTGGAAGAGAAGAGAATAAATAAATTGAAGAGAATGTAAAAAATTCAAGCAGGGCAAGGTACATCCACTATATCGAATTTAGTTATTGTATTAGAAAATTGGGATGAAATACATAATGAAAATGTAGAGAATAATGATTTTTCAATGAATAATGATATTGAATTGAATGATAATGTTGGTATGGATGAAGAAATTGATATGAATCCAATTTTTGAACCCTTACTTGAGAATCCAAATGTTAACCCCAAAATTTGTATGAAAACACTGACTGAAGAAAGTAACCTTGTAAATGAATCTTCACCTCTAAGAACACCTCCTTCCATTTCATGAAGAAAACCATTCACTTAATTAAAATTGATGAAAACATTATAAAACCAATGCCTAACAAAATGTCTGAAAGAAATGCAAGAAGAAAAGCTAGTGGAATTTGGGATAATTACTTTGAGAATTTAAATGACACGCAAAGATGTAAATTATTTGTTTCATTGATGAAGTTAATTAAGATGATACCTATAATGAAGACCTTAGGGTTAAGAACATCTAATGTTTTTTATCAAAATGCGTTATTTTTTGAAAACATACATAAAACATACCAAGCTATAGGTGGTAAAAGACACACCAAAGATAGTAATGCTACACGACGTGCACTAACTAACAGTATAGTAAGTGATAAAATAGTTAATAAATGCTTGATTATAAAAACAAGTAGTGCTTTGAAGCTAAACAGAAAAACACTAATGAAAGCAATAGAGCGATGTAAACATCATGATTCAGTCAATAACACTGACTATTGGGATTCTTCTAGCAGAATTCCACAAAAATACAAGAATACATATGATATTCTAAAAGAATTAATTGTAAAATTTTGGAATGAGAACACAAGGGTGTCACCGAATAGAAGAGATATAGTAAAAATAAGAATAGGTTCTCATAATCATGAATCATGTGTAAAACATTTCTTACATATGAATCAAACAGAAATGTTCTCTAAGTTTAAAAATGAAAATCCACAAATTAACATTAGCCAAAGATTTGTTGAAATGAACAAACCCTTTTATGTGAAAATCAATCACTCATGTACCACTTGTTGTTGTAGGCATCATGTTGAATTTTTAATGCATTATGATGTTTTTTGTCAAATACGTAGTGTTTTGCATACTGACATCATGTTGTAGGAGTGTGGAATAAATTTCCCGCAAAAATATTCATGGGAATTTATTCCGACAATATTTTGTAAAAAATCAACAAGACAATTTTTTTATAACAAAGCATGTTTGGGTGGAACGTGCAATGTATGTGGTGGCTTGCCAAATCTAAAAATTTGTATCCAAAAAAGAATTTGTTGATTTCACCAAATATAAATTGGTGGCATATCAATTAAAAGATGGAAAAGAATCTAGGAGGTATGAGCTTGTTACAAAACAATTACCTGTATCAAAATATATAGTCAAATTCAAAGAGAAATTTTTTTATGAGTATGCAAGGCACACACATAGAGCTCGATGGTTGGATGAACAATTCAAGTTAATAAAGGAAACATTACCACTTGGTACTATTGTTTCAGTAGTTGAATTCAAAGAGAATTACACATTATATCCACAAATGGAGGTTTAATCTCAATATTATAACTCAGTGCAAGTTTCTATTTTCGTTCATATAACATTCATGCACTCTTCTGAAAGCACTGAGCAAGATCAAAAAATATTGAGAGAGTATCATTTCTACAACAGTGATGATTGGACACATTCTACAATATGTACAAGGGTGTTTCTCGGTGTTTTATGTGAACTTGAATGAGAGGAACATTAGTTTCGATCAACATTACATTTGGTCGGACAACTGCAAATCACAATTCAAGAATGCACGGATGTTTTATTGGCTAAGCAAGATGCACAAAGAAACAAGTGTACAACATATCTTGAGTTTTACTTAGGCAAGGTATGGAAAAGGAGAGCATGATGGTGCAGGAGCATGTGTGAAAAGAGAACTTACAAGAGAAGAGTTAAAGTTCAAGGATGGTGCCAAATTTACAGATGCAAAAAGCATAGTTGATTGGTGTGTTAAGAATATGGGGCATGAATCTCAAGATAGATCAATGGTTCGTAGATATTTTTGGTTGATAGAGCAACAACATCTGACAAACTTTTAAGATTGTATGACAGTTGCTAGATCAGGTGATATGCACTCATTCTGTAGTTCAGATGCAAATGCTTGGACTATTAATACTAGGTGCATGACATGTTTTTGTATATCATGTATTGATTTTGTGTGGAATGAATGTGAGTCACAATAGTGGGTGGATGAGTGGACTTGTAGACCTCTAGTTCCACTCAAGACACATCAAGTTCCATGAGCATTACAACTTGCAGGGTCTTTAGATCAAATGACAATATCACCTGACTTTGACCAAGTCCCTGATTTAGTACAACAAGGTACATACATATATGTACATGCCATGTTTTAGATTTATAAATTATTAAATGGTCAACTCTTAAGGTATTTATAAATTGACTGAATAGTTTTACTATGTGATACATAGGGCACGTTTTTGCAGTTATTGCGATGGAATTTATCGAAGAGGGAACAAACTACTTCTTATCTTGTTGTGTAGAGGGGGAAAAAAATTGACTTCCACATTCATTAATGGTGAAGATCTTGAGTATCCCAATGGATCAGTGGTAGTCACTGGAACTTGGCTTTGACGATATTCTATCAAAAAATTAAACATTTGGTTTTTTGAAGACTATGCAGTACATTGGAAGATACTTCACTATTCATATTTGGTCCTTGCAACAAATATTAAATTGATCAAATATAAAGGTTGACCATTGAACAAAAATCTATGGAAAGTTCATGAATCAGATCATGATGCAATTCTTGCTACTGTCAAGAATAGAGTTGATTCTTGGGGTTCATTGGATTGAATTTGTAAAGGTATGTTCTTCATGAATTTAATTTGTATATTTACTCAAATGATTTTGTTTAAATTTTTTATGGTTTAAAATTCTATTTAATTGCTTACTAACATGTTTATGTAGGTTAGAGGTGCCAACAAAACTTCCACCTTCATGTGGTTAGCACTGTTAGTAAAGAATTTATTATTCTCGAAGCCAAGTGAAACTAAGAAAAATTAAATATTAGAAAGGAACAACAAACATAAATTCTCATTTCACCACCTATATTGTATGAACCACCTATGTTATTCAGGTGATTGGCGATGGACAACCTTACACTAACTTAGTCTAAATGGAGATGGAGAAAACCACAAAACGCTTTCGTAGCCCGGACAAGGTAGCCCAAAAGCACGGGGAGCGTAGGGAAAAAAAAAAGCCTCCACTAGTGTTTTCCAGGCCACCCTAATGTGTTGGTGTAATTCGTTCAGTCCCACGAGCTTCTGTTTGCAAACTACATCCTCTGGCAGCCCTACACTGACTCAGACTACACTATTTCTAGCGTTTGCAAACAATAAAATAGCAACAGAACTGGATGGAGATGGAGAAAACCACGAGAGGATTTTTTAGATGGCCCCGACATGGAGGTCTCAGATCAAAAGAGATGTCTCTAGGTGTCATGGAGTCCGAAAAATCACCCTTCGAAGATATGACGTGTTTGGGCCTCAGGGCTCTTAAGTGACTACGCCTGGATGGGGTAGCTCGAAAGCACGGGAACCATAGGGAAGAAAAATGAAGCCTCCACTAGTGTTCACCAAGCCATCCCAATGTGTTGATGTAGTTGGTTTGGTCCCACGAACTTCTATTTTAAAAATACAGCATCTAGCAGCCCTACACTGACTCAGATTGCACTATTTCTTGCATTTACAAATAATAGGATAACAAGAGAAACGGATGGAGATAGAGAAATATGCAAGAGGATTTCCTAGAGGGCCCTGATGTGGAGCTCTCGGTTTTGAAGAGACATCCCTAGGAGCCACAGAGTCTGATAAATCACATGTCGAAGATATGGCATGTTTGCGCCTCAGGGCTCTTAAGCGACTACGCCCAGACGAGGTAGCCCGAAAGATCAAGGAGCATAGGGAACAGAAATGAAGCCTCCAATAGCGTTCACCAAGCCACCCCGACATATTGGCATAGTTGGTTCGGTCCCATGAACTTCTTTTTGCAAACTAAAACATCTAACAGCCCTAAACTGACTTAGACTACACTATTTCTCGCATTTACAAACAATAGCACAGTGAGAGAACCGAATGGATACAAAGAAAACCACGAGTGAATTTCGTAGAGGGCCTCAACATGGAGAGTTCTTTGATCTGAGGAGATGTCTATAGGTGCTATGGAGTCTAAGAAATCACTCGTGTAAGATATGGCGTGTTTGGGACTCAGGGCTCTTAAGCGACTATGCCCGGACAGGGTAGCTCGAAAGCACGGGGAGTGTAGGTAACCAAAATGAATCCTCCACTAGTATTAAATAGGGTACTCTGATGTGTTAGCATAGTTGATTTGATCCCATGAGCTTCTATTTGCAAACTCCAGCCTCTCGCAGCCCTACACTAACTCAAACTGCACTATTTCTCGTGTTTACAAACAATAGCACAACTAGAGAATCGGATGGAGAAAGAGAAAACCGTGAAATAATTTCGTAGAGATCCCCAACATGGAGGTCTCAGATTTGACGAGACATCTCTAGGTTCCACGAAGTTTGAGAAATCACTTGTCAAAGATATGGTGTGTTTGGGCCTGAGGGCTCTTAAGTGACTACGCCCGGACAAGGTAACCCAAAAGCATGGGGAGCATAGGGAACCAAAATGAAGCCTCCACTAGCATTCACTAGGACACCCCAATGTGTTGGCATATTTTGTTTGGTCCCATGAGTTTCCGTTTGTAAACTAAAGCATCTCACAGCCCTACACTGACTCAAACTGCACTATTTCTCACGTTTGCAAACAATAGCACATCAAGAGAATAAGATGGAGATAGAGAAAACTGCATAGTAATTTCATAGAGGTCCCCGAAATGGAGGTCTCTGATCTGACGAGACATCTCTAGGTGCCATGGAGTCTGAGAAATCACCTGTCAAAGATATGGTATGTTTGGGCCTCAGGGCTCTTAAGCGACTATGCCCGGATGAGTTAGCCTGAAAGCATGGGGAGCATAGGGAACCAAAATGAAGCCTCCAATAGCATTCAGCAGGACACCCCAATGTGTTGGTGTATTTGGTTTGGTGCCATGAGTTTCTGTTTGTAAAATACAGCATCTGGAAACCCTACACTGACTCAAACTGCACTATTTCTTGCGTTTACAAACAATAGGACATTGAGAGAACCAGATGCAGATGAAGAAAACCATGAGAGGATTTCATAGAGGGCCCCAAAATGGGGCTCTCAGATCATGAGACATCTCTAGTTGCAATGGACTCCAAGAAATCACATGTCGAAGATAAGACGTGTTTGGGCCTCAGGGCTCTTAAGCGACTACACCCAGATGAGGTATCCCGAAAGCACAGGGAGCATAGGGAACAAAAACAAAGTCTCCACTAGCGTTAACTAGAGCACCTTGACATGTTGGCATAGTTGGTTTGGTCCCACAAGATTCTGTTTGCAAACTACAACCTCTGACAGCCCTACACTAACTCAAACTGCACTATTTCTTACGTTTGCAAACAATAGCACAGTGATAGAACCAGATGGAGATGGAGAAAACCACGAGAGGCTTTTGTTGAGGGACCCAACATGGAGGTCTTAGATCTGATGAGACATCTCTAGGTGCCATGGAGTCCAAGAAATCACCCGTCAAAGATATGGTGTGTTTGGGCCTCAGGGTTCTTAAGCGCCTACGCCCGGAAGGGGTGGCCCAAGAGCATGGGGAGTGTAGGGAACAAAAATGAAGCCTCCAATAGTGTTCACTAGGCCACCCCAATGTGTTTACGTAGTTGGTTTGGTCCCACGAGCTTCCGTTTGCAAACTACACCATCTTGTAGCCCTACACTAACTCAGACTGCACTATTTCTCGCATTTACAAACAATAGGACAATAAGAGAACTAGAAATGAGATAGAGAAAACCACAAGAGGATTTCATAGAGGGCCTTTTCATGGAGGTCTCAGATATGATGATACGTCTCTAGGTGCCAAGGATTCTGAGAAATCACATGTCGAAGATATGGCATGTTTGGGTCTCAGGGCGCTTAAACGACTATGGCTAGACGAGGTAGCCCGAAATCACGGGGAGCATAGGGAACCAAAACAAAGGCTCCACTAGCATTCACCAGGTGACCTTGACATGTTGGCATAGTTAGTTTGGTCCCATGAGCTTCCATTTGCAAACTATAGCTTCTGACAACCCTACACTGACTCAGACTGCATTATTTCTTGTGTTTACAAACAATAGGATATCAAGAGAGCCAAATAGAGACAAAGAAAACCATGAGAGGATTTCATAAAGGACCCCAACATGGAGCTCTCAAATTTGATGAGATGTGTCTAGGTGCCACAGAGTCTGAGAAATCACATGTTCAAGATATGGCATGTTTGGGCCTAAGGTATCTTAAGCATATGATCTTTGACATGTGATTTCTCAGACTTTGTGGCACCTAGATATGTCTTGTCAGATCCGAGAGCTCCATGTTGAAGCCCTCTAGGAAAATCTCTCATGGTTTTCTCTATCTCCATCCAGTTCTCTCATTGTCCTATTGTTTGTAAACGTGAGAAATAGAGCAGTCTGAGTCATTGTAGGGCTGCCAGAGGCTGTAGTTTGTAGACGGAAGCTGGTGGGATAAAACCAACTACGATAACATGTAAGTGTGGCCTTATGAATGCTAGTGGAGGCTTTTTTTTTGTTCCCTTTGCTCCCCGTGCTCTCAGGCTACCCCATTCAGGCGTGGTTACTTAAGAGCCCTACGACCCAAACACGCCATATCTTTAATGGGTCATTTCTCGGACTCTGTGGCACCTAGAGACATCTCGTCACATCCAAGAAATCCATGTCAGGGGCCTCTACGAAATCCTATCATGGTCTTCTCCATCTCCATCTGGTTCTCTCATTGTCCTATTGTTTGTAAATGTGAAAAATAGTGCAATCTGAGTGAGTATAGGGCTTCCAGAGAATGTAGTTTATAAAGGGAAGCTCGTGGGACCGAACCAACTATGCCAACACATCAGGTGGCTAGGTGAATGATAGTGTAGGATTCCTTTTGGTTCTCTATGCTCTCCTTGCTTTCAGGCTACCCCGTCCGGTTGTAGTCATTAAAGAGCCCTGAGGCCCAAACTCACCATATCTTCGACAGGTGATTTGGTTGACTCTGTGGCACCTAGAGATGTCTCATTAGATTTGAGAACTACATTTCAGGTCTCTCTATAAAAGACTCTTGTATTTTTCTTTGTCTCCATCTGGGTTCTCTCATTGTGCTATTGTTTTGTAAATGTTAGAAATAGTGCAGTCTGAGTCAGTGTAGGGCTGCCAGAGGTGAGGCTGTAGTTTGCAAATGAAAGCTCGTGGAACCCGAAACCAACTATGCCAACACATCATGGTGGCTTGGTGAATGCTAATGGAGGATTGGTTTTAGTTCCCTATGCTCCCCGTGCTTTCAGGCTACCCAATCCGAGTGTAGTCACTTAAGAGCTCTGAGGCCCTAACACGCCATATCTTCGACAGGTGAGTTCTCAGACTCTGTGGCTCCTAAAGACATCTTGTCAGATCTGAGAGCTCCAAGTTGGGGCCCTCTACAAAATCCTCTCGTGGTTTTCTCTATCTCCGTCTGGTTCTCTTGCTTTGTTATTGTTTGTTAATGCTAGAAATAGTGTAGTTTGAGTCAGTGTAGGGTTGCGAGAGGCTATCGTTTGTTAAACGGAAGATCTTGGGACCAATACAAATACGCCAACATGTTTGGGTGGCCTTTTGAATGCTAGTGGAGGCTTTATTTTTATTTCCTATGCTCCCTATGCTTTCAAGCTACCCATGTTCAGGCGTAGTCGTTTAAGAGCCTTGAGGCCGAAACACGCCATATCTTCAACGGGGGATTTTCTCAGACTCCATGGCACCTAGAGATGTCTCATCAAGTCCAAGAGCTCCATGTTGGGGCCCTTTACAAAATCCCCTTCATGGTTTTCTCCGTATCCATTCGTTTCTCTCATTGTGCTATTGTTTGTAAACGCTATAAATAGTGTAGTTTAAGGTTGTAGTTTGTGAACGAAAGCTCGTGGGACCAAACCAACTACGCAAACACATCAGGTGCCCTTTTGAACACTAGTGGAGGATTTCTTTTGTTCCCTACACTCCTTGTGCTTTTGGGCTACCTTGTTCGAGTGTAGTCGCTTAAGAGCCCTGAGGCCTAAACACGCCATATCTTCGGACGGATGATTTCTCAGACCTCCATGAAACCTAGAGACATCTCATTAGATATAAGAGCTCCATGTCTAGGCCCTCTACCGAAGTCTCTCATAGTTTTCTCCGTCTCCATCTGGTTCTCTCACCATCTTATTATTTGTATATGCTAGAAATAATGTAGTTTTGAATTAGTGTAGGGCTGCCAAATGCTGTAGTTCGTAAATGAAAAGCTCTTGGGACTGAACCCAACTATGCCATTACATCAGGTTGGCCCTTGTGAATGCTAGTGGAGGATTTTTTTTTTGTTCCCAATGCTCCCTGTGCTTTCAGGATAACTCGTCTAGGTGTAGGTTGCTTAAGAGCCCTAACGCCTAAAAATGCCATATCTTCGATGGGTGATTTCTCAGAATCCATGACACCTAGAGATGTCTCACCAGATCTAAGTCCTCCATGTTGAGGCCCTTTATGAAATTATCTTGCAGTTATCTCCGTCTCCATCTAGTTCTCTTGTTGTCCTATTATGTGTAAACGTTAGAAATAGTTCAGTTTGTGTCAGTGTAGGGCTGTCAGATGCTGTAGTTCGCAAATGGAAGCTCGTGGGACCAAAAAAACTATGCCAACATGTCAAGGGTAGCATGGTGAATGCTATTGTAGGATTCCTTTTGGTTCCCTATGCTCCCCATGCTTTCAGACTACCCCATTCGGGTGTAGTCGCTTAAGAGCCCTGAAGCCCAAAAACAACATATCTTCGACGGGTGATTTCTTGGACTCCATGGCAAATAGAGATGTCTTGTAAAATCTGAGAGCTCCATATTTACACCCTATATGAAATCCTCTCATGGTTTTATCCATCTCCATCTGGTTATCTCGCTATCCTATTGTTTGTAAACGCTAGAAATAGTGCAGTCTGAGTCAGTATAGGGCTGCTAGAGGATGTAGTTTACAAACGGAAGCTTATGGGACCAAACCAACTACGCCAACACATCAAGGTGTCCTGCTTAATGCTAGTGGAGAGTTTTTTTTTGGTTCTCTACACTCCCCGTGCTTTCAGGCTACCTTGTCCGGGCGTAGTCACTTAAGAGCCCCTGAGGGCCCCAAACACGCCATATATTTTACATGTGATTTCTTGGAGTCCAAGGCACCTAGAGACATCACGTTAGATCAGATAGCTCCATTTTGGGGCCCTCTACGAAATCCTCTCGTGCTTTTCTCCATCTCAATCCGGTTCTCTCGTTGTCCTATTATTTGTAAACGTGAGAAATAGTGCAGTCTGACTCAGTGTAGGGCTGCTAGATGCTATATTTTGCAAACGGAAATTAGTGGGAGTGAACCAACTACGCTAACACATCATGGTGGCCTTATGAATTCTAGTGGAGTATTCATTTTTTTTCCCTATGCTCCCTGTGCTTTCGGGCTACCCCATCCATGCGTAGTTTCTTAAGAGCCCTGAGGCCCAAACATACCATATCTTCAACATGTCATTTCTCAAACTCCGTGGCACCTAGAGATGTCTCATTAGATCCAAGACCTCCATGTTAAGGCCCTATATGAAATCCTCTCATGGTTTTCTCTATCTCTATCTGGTTATTTCTCTATGCTATTATTTGCAAACATGAGAAATAGTTTAGTCTGAGTCAATGTATGTCTGGTAGATGTTGTATTTTGCAAAGGAAATTTCATGGGACCGAGAACCAACTACACCAAGACATCAGTGTGTCCTAGTGAACACATTTGATGTATTTTTTTGGTTCCCTATGCTCCCCATGATTTTAGGCTACCCTGTTCGGGCATAGTCACTTAAGAGCCATGAGGCCCAAACATGCCATATCTTTGATGGGTGATTTCTCAGACTCAGTGGAACCTTGAGACGTCTCATCAAATCTATGAGCTTCACGTCAGGGCCCTCTAGGAAAGCCTCTCGTTGTTTTTTCCATCTCTATTTGGTTCTCTCGCTATCCTATTGTTTGTAAACTCGTGAAATAGTGCAGTCTGAGTCAGTGTAGGGCTACCCCATCTCGGTGTAGTCACTTAAGAGACCTAAATGACTAGATTGACTTAAAAATTAATTTGATAGGGGTATGTCTAAGAACACATGGGAGTTATAAATCACCTAGTAAATCTTTCTTATTTAGTTATGGATGGGAGTCATCTAGCCTACGGCTTAGTGACCTTCCATTCATTGATAATTTATGTTATGATAAACCCGTGGCAAAAGTGATTTAAAAAGGATATGGGTAGTCATCAAGCCTAGTGATGGGTGTGATGTGATTTCCAAATAACTTGAAATGCGTACAAATTTAAAGGTAATAACATGAATTGGACAGGATTAGACAATCAAAAATCATTGAGTGTCTGAATCAGAATGTCATTGCATCTAGAGACATTCTCAAGCATTGGAGTAATGTCTACGGAGAGAGATTCTCAAAATATCAATAGATGAAAGGCATCAAATTGTGACGACTGTCAGGTATTTTAACAAGGGAGAAGACTATGAAGCATAGAATAATGTAGTAAGTTGCATGATAAGATAGAAACAAGTACAAAGAGACCATGAGAAAGAAGAAGTGCAAGTAAGGTAAATACACATATACACATTGATAAATTGAATGAATAATTACTCAGGTTAGGTAACTCTTTATACACATACATTATATAAATATTGATTTCCAAAGTTTGATGCATATTATACATTGAAAAATACTAGTACATGTACATCACCAATAAATGAAAAAATAATCCATAATGTCTTAAAATATTGTCAAGTGCACATCTATATTAGAATTCATGTGAAAATAGTCTCAAAAATGTAAGCTCTCATACAAAATTATCAAGTTCCAAATAGTATTTTAATGTGCATAATAAATTCAAAAATTTCCAAATAGGTCATATACCATCAAGTTGAAATTCCATAAAGGCTTACATACAATGCCATGCACATAGGCATACAAAAACAATGTTATGTAAGAGATATATTTACGACTTATCAAAATCTATCTCTCTCTTGGCCTTGCTCTAAGAAGGCCCTCCCTTAGGAAAAGATGGAGATCCATGAGATGACTTTGGATCGTTCGAGCCCATGCTTTCAAGTCCTCTTCTGTTGAATACTCACATGTAGATGAGCCTGTAAATGCAAATAATGTTTTTTTGTCAAAAATTTATTTATATATGTTTTCAACGTGTATTTAATAGCATGGTAGAATGAAAGTATTTACATAAATACACAAACTTACCGCAAGTTTTCATCATGCCGAATTTGCATCTCACGCTTAGATGAGTCATCAGGAGCTCCTGCAGTACAAATGGGGGGAACGAAGATGACAAGATGGAGGAGTTTATGCCCTCGAAGTAAAAATGGAGGGGGTTGAATTTCGCTACATACACATAAGATCAAAAAATCTAACATCAAAATTAGCGAAAATAGAGCTAAGTACATGTATCTACATAATGAAAATATTTTAACTAATTTTATCAATATAGAACTATTGTTTTTACCCTGAAACGCGTGTGAATCAAATGAACAGGGCTACGCCCTATCGCATGTAACTCTTTCTTAAAAACAATGAAGGACATTATTAACATAATTTAATAATTCTACAATGGAAGACATTACTAACATGTAATTTAACATAATATGAATTACACAAGAAATTTAACAAAATTTACGTGTTGTTTGAATACCTCAGTGAGTTGTTGCGGAGATGAAATCACAGTGGCAACACCTTTATCTACTTGTCGCAGAGATGGTGGGGTGTCTAGTGAAGTCAACATCTTTATCAAACATGTATATCCACATGAGTTAGATGGACATACAAGAACATACATACATATATATATATATATATATATATATATATATATATATATATATATATATATACATGCAAATATATATATACACACACGTATGTGAAAATTTTACTTAATTATCATTCTAAATTACCTCTATGAATGTATGTGTATGAATGGTGCTCACTGCCATGGTCAAGATGAAGATGTGCCTCCCGCGCCCTATAATATCAATGCATGTACATGTAAAAATCAAACTATTTCAAAAATTTAACATATATAAGTAAATCACGTACTCCAACATTTTTGTAACACACATAGAAAAAGATAAAAAATTTACATGTGAAGGTGATGCCGATGAATGTAATTCAAATGTCTCATTCAAAAGGACATCTGACATAGTGACATTATCGTATTCATCGCTAGTACCAGGTTCACGAAAATAAGTATGCATGAAATTATTGTGCTCCTCGGGCCCAAAACATATGCTACCACATGATGAGAAAAAATGTGGCCTCATGCTAGTACTCCCTAAGGGAATACTCTATTTACTTCCACGAGCATCTGGCTCAGAAATCTCCCTCGTATGTCAAACAAGGGTCACAGATAGCCCTGTTATCACCAAATCACAACACCCTTATGTTTACACAAGTGCATATACTCGAGCTCACGGTGTGATTGTGATATAACATGGGTACTATCTCCAAGTTGTGTGACCTTGCTACTTG
Source organism: Taxus chinensis (assembly GCA_019776745.2). Taxonomy (NCBI): domain Eukaryota; kingdom Viridiplantae; phylum Streptophyta; class Pinopsida; order Cupressales; family Taxaceae; genus Taxus; species Taxus chinensis. The sequence goes on along the minus strand of CM034146.1, from coordinate 762,853,068 downwards.
AGATAGACCTCTAGAGGAAGTTGCTTCTTGCTCCTAAACTACCTACCACAATCTACTCTAATGTAGGCAAAACTAACTTTCCTAATCTAATTTTCCAAGGGGCCAAGGAGAGAGAATACAATAAAACATGAAAGCCTACACTATAGTGGTGATACAACAAAAAATGAGGAGGGTGGGAAAGTAGTCTTCCAATGTGTGAGATACAAAAGCAAAGTACAGACTAGAAGGGGGTGCTGACAGTTCTCCATAATCTAGTAAAATGCATTCAAAAAAATATCTCAAACATACACAATGATAATGGATCCCTGTAAGAGCATAAGAATAGACACAGTATTCTTTTAAAGAAGGTTTGAAGGGCAGGAAGAGTGCAAACAAACATAGCAGGGAAAGATGCATCCACAAAATTGTATTTTATTGCTTCAAGATAAGCACAATTAAATCTATTACAAGATAAGGGCTTGGATCACCATGCAAGGAGTCAACTACAAGGGCCTATAGCACATTGGATTCATAAAGAAATTTCAACATAGCTTTGCTACAACTAAAACTCCCCCTTTTACAATGAGCCCAACACTCCAATTTATAGGAAAATGAGAAGAGAGAGAGATGGGGAAAATAGAAATCTTGAAATCTGTCCTTCAACCACTTGTAAGAGGCACTAAATGTAGTGAAATGATTGTATGTTACTTGTAAAAGGCTCCCCATATTGTCCTAGGTGCTGCAACAGAGAAGGAAAGATGACCATACCTCTTAATTATACTCCCAACTACCAAATAAAACACTGTCATGAACCCGGCCACATTTTATGGAAAAACCCCATCAATTTCTCATCAAATCTAGAATTTTGTGATTGTTGTGCATTTTACTCGAACTCTTGATTCCAACGGTACAAATTTTGTGTGATTTCGTCAAAAAATACAAAATTTATGGTCTTGTGAGTGCGATCAGCTATTTTGGGTCTGTCAGGCATTTTCTATCATTTGATGGGAATGAACATTAAATAATTGTAGCTAAATATGTTTCTTATATTTAAATATATATACCCTCATCAAAATTAAGAAATCCAATTTTATGAAAATCAGAGTAGTAACTGACTAAAGCTGAATATGTGACGTAGAGGATGTCGTGCACGTTTCAGAAAGTCTAATTTTATGAAACTCAGAGCTTGAAGTCAAAAGTTATGGCCGTTTGAAGTTCAGGAGGTCAAACTTTGAATTTCCTCTTTGTTGCGGCTATTTCAAAAAATCAGGTCTGTGTGTCCTAGCTCTCCCAGACACATTCTTCCACATCGGCCTATTTAGGCTTCCTTGTCCCTGCACGTCCGCCGTTGACCGAGTTGTGAGGGCCGTTGACTTCTGCATTCGCCGCAACCCATGGTCCCTTTTACGGCCTTTTAACCTTTCCGTGCCACACGCGTCCCATGCTTCCTGATGTCTCAACTGTCCCAGACACATTCTTTTTGTGCCACCCACAATGCATTATCTTGTGGCAATTTGGCCAAATCGTGTCCCACACGTACTTTTGTCCTGGCTATCCCAGACCTCATGGAATAAAAACTTCCACTTTTTCTAATTTTCACTACCTGTAGCCATTTCGGCTTTGTGCATCCCATGCATCCCTACATCCCAACTGTCTTGCGGATTGCCTAGGACAAAAATGTGCAATTTAGCCAATTTCTTTGTATTTCGGCCCCAAACCTAGTATGACCCGCAACCTCCATACCCATAATGCATTAAAACAAGCCTGTGACTTCATTTTTTGGATTTTTTCAAAATTTTGCTGACTTTTTGGATTTTTTTCCTTGGATGGGGAATTTAGAGAGATACCAAAGGAACCCCAAAACATGATTTTGGGACTTGAATCAATTCTAGTTACTTGGGACTGAAGAATTTGGTACATGTTATCAAAATTACCTTGACGGGTGAATTTTGGATAACTGCTTGCAAATGAAGTATGGCTAGCTTCCTGTAGCAATCCATTGGGCATGGAGTCTATTTGATAATCTCTCGCCTAATCTGAAATTTTAAAACCTATGTCCTTGAGCCATTAAAATATTTTTTTATCTGATTCTCCTGTGGCTGTAAATTCTTTTCCTGGAGCTCAATGAACTGTAAACATGCACACACTAGAAGCAATAAGATGCATGCTCCAGCACTTAGGGAAATGAAAACTATTCTAAGAGAAGTATAATGTGCATAAGAACTAGGAGGAATGAATATTCTAAATTAATATTTACAAGGGTGAGAAACTCTCTTTCTAGTAGCAACATTTGATATAGATTCCATTTGACCAAAATCTATAACTCTTCACCATTTAACTTAGCCAACCGGTAAGCATTTTTACCATTTTTTTCAATGATCAGGTATGGACCACTCCATAGGGCATCGAACTTGGAACAATTTCTTGGCTTTACATGATTAGCATCCCACTTCAGTACCAAATCTCCAGTTTTCATTATCCTGGCCTTAGCTTTCTTGTCAAAACTCTTCTTGATCAATGTTTGATCTTTCTCCATGGTCTGCATTGCATGTTCTCTTGTTTCTTCTAATTCCATCATCTCTGCATACCTGATTTCCATAGGCTCAAACTCAACTAGTTCCAACTGTTTCATGAGTTTTAATGTTGGAAACTCGAGTGATATAGGTAGAACTAATTCTTTCCCATACACAAGCTTGTATGGAGAGCTTCCTGTAGACCTCTTGGGTGTGATCCTATCAGCCCATAAAGCTGATTTGTGCTTTGCGTACCAAGTTCTATGATTCTCATCAAGATTTCTGTTGATGATTCTTAGTAGGTTATTGTTCATAGAATCTACTTGACCATTACCCTAAGGGTAATAGTTTGATGAAGTGTTGAGGTACACACCATTCTTGACAGCCCATTCAGTGATCTTTGTGCTAAGGAATGCCACTGCATTGTCTTATATGATAGTGGCAGGGACACCAAACCTCTTGACTATCCCTTCTTAGAAATCCAAGATGTTGGATTCATTTGCCTCCTTGAGTGCCACTGCTTCAATCCACTTGGTGAAATAGTCTATTTTCTTAAGTATCCACTTGTGGCCTTGACTTGAATTTGGAATGATAACCCCAATAAATTCCAATCCCCTTTGCATGAATGGCTGATTTACTGAAATCAGACAAAGGGGTAGCGCTACTAACATTTCTTTCCCTATGAAGAATGCACATCTCTTGCATTTCTTGATCCATGAGTAACAATCATTGAACACCATATGCCAATAGTAACTAGCCTTCATGATTTTGAGAGTTGTTACGCATGGAGAAAAGTGGCCTCCTGCTTCTTCATCATAGAACTCATGTACTATTCTCTCAACTTGACCTGTTCCAATGCATCTCAATAGAACACCATTAATTTTCTTCTTGAACAAGATGCCATTAATGAGTACATATGGGATGGATTGTAATCTAAATTATCTCCTCTTAGCTTTGCTCCATTCTAGAGGGCACAAACCTGTTTGTAGGTAATGCACCAAGTCTTTAGTCCAACATGGAATGGGTGCACACATTGTTGGCTATCCTTGATCATTTTGTAGTAATAAGAAAGTATCTTCTTCACCTTTTGACCCATCAGGTTGTTTGGAAGAAAGTTTCTCACACAAACCCTTGCCTCGAACTAGTTTGGTCACTTTGATTTCAATTTTGTATTCCATTACCCGAGTGATCCAACCAGATCTCTTCTCGTTCAAATCCTTGTTTAGGAGAAATTCCTTAACACTAGCATGAGACACCAAAAGTTGAATCTTATTGTTCGAGACCAACTGCTTGAACTTCTTCAAACTCCTGATGACAGCAAGGACATGCTTTTCAATGAAAGAATACTTTACTACGTAATCTTCCAAGATTTGACTTAAGAATGCTATGGGTTATTCTGATCCTTCTCTATTCAGCTATGTCAAGATAGTTGAGACTGTATCTGACCCTCCAAAATCATACAACATGAATTCCTTTGAAAATTTTGGGTTGAAAAGGGTTTGAGCTTGTGATATTGAATGCTTGATGTTCCCAAAACTCTCTTTTCCTTCTGCTGTCCATTTGAATGCAAGACTCTTCTTCAACATCATTGTTCAAGGATTCACGAGACTGGTGAAATTAGGCACAAATCTACAAACAAATTTTATCCTTCCCAAGAAGCTTTGGAGAGATTTCTTGTGGTGTGGCAATGGAAGTGTTTGAATGGCTTCAACCCTTTTAAGATCAATTGTCAACCCTCCCCTTGACACAATGTGGCCCAACAATTTTCCCTCGTGTGCCAAGAATACACAGTTCTTCGAATTCAATGACACTCCGAACCTTCTACACCTTTGAAACACTTTCCCAAGGTGAAAGAGATGGCCTACTGCATTCTTTGAGAAGAAAGTGATATCATCTAGGTATACCAGCACTATCTTGTTGATTAAGCCTTTGAACGCCATACCCATAGCTTGCTAAAATGTTGCTTCAACATTTGATAGTCTAAATGGCATCTTCTTGTAATAATAAGTGCTCCATTTTGTAGTGAAGGTTGCCTTGAATTGATTTTCTTTATTCACCATTATCTGATTATATCCTGAGTATCCATCTAGCAAAGAAAACCTTTCTGAACCAGCTACGACCTGCAAGATTTGTTCCATTGTTAGAAGTGGATAATGATCCTTGAGTGATTCCCTATTTAGATCATGAAAGTCCACACACAATCTTACTTCCCCATTTCTCTTTCTCACTGGCACCAAGTTTACAACTCAACTTGATTGTTTGATGGGGAAGATGATATTAGCCTCAATCAACTTGTTCAACTCTTTTTTCATAAAAGGTTCAATATGGGGATTCACCGGCCTTCGCTTTTGCCTGATAGGCTTGTATTTTGGATCCAACTCGATAGTATGTTGTGCCAACTTTGGGTTGAAACCTCTTAAATCCTTGTAAGTCTAAGAAAAGACATCTGGGAACTCTTGACAAAGCTGAAAAATCTCATATTTCTCTTATTGGGTACTTACTTTGCCAATTTGCAATGTCTTGCCTTCATTTACTAAAATGGGCTCTTAATCTTCACCCTTTACCTGAATGTTTGCTTTCTCCTTCCGAAACTGATCATTCGGGTTGAAGATTGACTCCAAGGTTATAAGGCCTTTGAGTAATTTGTTAGTTCTCAGTTGTACCACTTGGTCACCATACTGCTATTCCAGCTTGTCTTGATTTTTGGCAGAGAACTCAACTTCTTCTTGTAGGAAATTAACAATTTTCTGATCATTCTCAAAGACTTGCCAACTTGTATTATTTTCCGAAACAGCTGGTCTCACAACCACTTTGATATGAGGCTGATATTTCTCACTTTTGATAATTTCTACAACATCAAACGTAGCCCCAATTGCTTCAAGTATGTCTTCTTCTTCATTCTTTTTTCTAGGGATGGAATTGATGCTAAAGGATTTGAAATCTTCAATGAGATCCCATACCCAATTTTTATAGTTCTTCAACAAATTGTTCTTGGCAGCATTTTGTCTTCTAACATGGTTCACAATCAACTCACTATCACCAAATACCTAGAAATTCTTAATGCCTTTCTTCGTTGCCCAGTGCAATCCATGAATTAAGGCTTCATACTCAGCTATGTTCTTTGAGAAAGAAAACTAGAAATGGAAGGCCGAGTAATACTTTATACCTCATGGTGAAATGAGCATAGCTCCTCCTCCTGCACCTTGTCTACTTCTTGATCCATCGAAGAAAAGTTTCCATACTTCATTTTCATCCTTGCGATCTGGCTTGGTGATGTTGGGGAGAGATTGATTCTCTTCATGCAAACAATAAACTCCTAGTTCTGATTCTTCCATTTTTTTGTATGTATCAAATGCGTGTCTTTTGTTTTCCCATTAATCAAGAGTCAAGTCTGGAATGCATCCAACCTTAGTGTCAGCTTCATGAGTTCTTGGATAATCCTCTTGATTGAATGATGAACATTTTAAATTGATTGAACTCGATGTATGGGGATCTATGTGAAAATATGCAATAGGCTCAAATATGATTATAGCCTTAGTTCCATACCTTGTTCTAAATAGCATGTGTGACCAATCAGCTGAAAGATAGTCTCCAATTTTACCTGTGAAGTCTCTTGACAAGCACAATGCAAAGAGTGGTGGCAAGTCTATAACTAACACATCTTGTAACACCGTTACACTGGGACACACGTGCAATGTGAGGCTCAAATATTTGATTACTCCAACTGTCATCACTATTTTCTCATCCAATTGTAATACAACCCTAGAGATGACTTCATATTGAAGACCTAACTGATCAGCTATTTTTTTGGCATGACTGAGCTACTTGCTCTCGAGTCAATCATACAATTATGTACCAACTTATCTCCTATAATCAATGAGACATAGAATGGAGGGGGCTTCACATTTGTATCTTGTTGTCCTCCATGATTTCCTTCAGGATGAGTTGCATTAGTAAGAACCTAAATTCTTGTTAATTGGGCGGTTGATTTGATGTTGATCAATTCACCATAGCATCCTTCAATAGGTCTCTCTATCTTGGGATAGCCAATGACTCCCACATTGAGATGTTTACATTTTTCTTCTTCATCTACTCAATGATTTTGAATGAGCTATCTCTCTGCTACGCCTTACCTTGCACATTATTCTCTAGCACCTGAGTTGTTGCAACCGACACTTGAGATGGTTTACAAGGTGGTTTGGGCTGACCCTGCACATTTGGAATTGCACTTTGATTGCCAGCAATTTGTGGATTAATAGAGGGTTGTGGACCATTTGAGTTACATGGTTGTCCTTCCCAAATGTTTCTCTTCTTGGATTGTCTATTGGATGCTACACTTTGGGAGGGTATTTGATTTATACCACAAAAATATTTATCCTGTCAATTAACAAGTGTAGTTTCATTTGGGGGTGTCCCTTGCTAAACTCCTTGCTACTGACTTTCTTCATGGCTAGGTTCTTATGACACACCAATAGTTTACACCATAACAGCCTGATTTAATGCACCATTAAAGCACATTGATTGGTTATGAGGTTGATTGCATGGGAAGCACCATTCATATTCCTGTTCCATGTTATTCTGTGTTGGAACCAATGACCTTGACGTCAAATCTGTACTCAGATCATATGGCCTGAAAGGTCTAGTAGATTAAGGATGTCCTTGGTTCTAGTTCTAATTTACAGTCTGAGATGGTGGCCTATTTTGATCATATTGGGGTCTATTCTGATACTGACCTTGAGGCTGAGCCTGAGGCTGATATGACCTAGAACTCTAAGCTTGTTGTCTTATTATGGTTACTAGCTTGTTACCCAAGTTTTTCAATTTCTTCATGACCTCTTAGAGATCCTTGGAGTTGTTAGATGATGAAGTAGAGGCTTCAGCTGAGCTTTGACTCCTGGGGGTGGGTATAGGAGCTAATACAGGTTCTTGACTAGTGTTTGGACTTTCTAATTATTGATATAGGGGCATTGATGGCCTAGGAGTGATTTTGCTAGCCTGAATCAAATGGTTCTCAGCCCTTATGGAAAGGCTATAGGCTATAGGAAATTTTTTGCCCCCCATTGACTAAATCATCAAAGAAATATCAGAATTTAAAGCCCTAAGAAAGTATAAGAAGGCACCTTCATCAGTGTGCTTTACTACTATTGGAACCCTGTCCTAGGTCCATTGTAATCTAAGGTTGAAGTATGTTAACTGCTTGTTTGGGGCTCTCTTGATCATTGTTAGTTGCTCCAACAAATACAAGTTGTCACCTTTCTCTCGAAATTGGTTGTGAAGAGCTATGCATAGCTGATTCCAATTTTGGATAGAGCCTACCGGGACACTCCTAAACCATTTTGAAGCTTTCCCTTTGAGTGAAGAGGCAAGAAACTTAACTACAATGTCCATCTCATGGATCTCATGGATAGTACAGACATTTACAATATATTGGACAAGATCAACAAGAGAATTTTTGTTTTCCCCAGTGAAATATGGGATGCTCTTTAATGCTGCAATCAAAACTGGCTTCTATGCATTCAAGGCGAGTGGACTGCTGCTAGTGAAGTTGACATATGTATTTGGTTGTACCATCCTAATTGGTTGAAGAACTCTTGTTGACTAAACAAAAGGCCTTCCTTGTGGGGGTGTTGACAAGGATCTATTCAATAGAGATGGAGACATTTGAGCTCTTCTTCCCCTTCTTTCTCTGCATGGGATAGGTGTAGATAAACAAACAGTCCTTCTTCCCTAGTTTAAATTTTTTAGGCTTGGACTACTAAAACTAGTGAATTCTGCCTCTTTTGGAGTCGTCAGATGTGTAATTTCAAAGCTCCTTCAAAGATTGAAGCTTACAACAGGTGCACATAAATCTTGTTGTAATTCAAATGAAGACTTTTTCTCTGTCCCATCGGGCATTCCAGCACTGTTATCACTGAATACATCACCCTTATGCTTACACAAGTGCATATACTTGAGTTCACGGTGTGATTGGATAACATGGGTACTATCTCCAAGTTGTGGGAATTGCTACTTGAGATAGACCTCCGGAGGAAGCTGGTTATTGCTCCTAAACTACCTGCCACAATCTACTCTAATGCGAGAAAAACTAATTTCCCTAATCTAACTTTCCAATGGACCAAGGAGAGAGAATTCATAAAACATGAAATTCTACACTATAGTGGTGATACACCAAAAAATGAGGAGGGTGGGAGAGTAGTCTTCCAATGCGTGAGATACATAAGCAAAGTACACACTAGAAGGATGATGACAGTTCTCCACAATCTCGAAAAATGCATTCACAACAACATCTCAAACATACACAATGATAATGGATCCCTGAAAGAGCATAAAAATAGACACATTATTATTGTAATGAAGGTTGAAATGACAATAAGAGTGTAAACAAACACAACAGGGGAATATGCATCCACAAACTTGTATTTTATTGCTTCAAGATATGCACAATTCAATCTATTACAAAATAAGGGCATGGATCACCATGCAAGGAGTCCACTATAAGGTCCTATAGCACATTGGCTTCACAAATAAATTTTGGTAGATATTTTCTACAACTAAAACTCCCCCCTTTTATAATGAGCCCAACACTCCAATTTATAAGAAAATGAGAAGAGACAGAGAAGGGAAAAATGGAAATCCCAAAATATTTCCTTCAACCACCTGTAAGAGGCAGTAAATGGAGTGAAATTAATGTAAGTTACTTATAAAATCCTCCCCATACCGTCACAGGTGCTGCAACAGAGAAGGAGCGATGACCATGCCTCTTAATTGCACTCCCAACTACCAAATAAAACACTATCATGAACCCAGCCATGATTTATGAAAAAACCCTATCAATTTCTCATCAAATGAATAATTTCTTGATTTTTTTACGTCAACCTTGAATCCATGATTCCAATGGTACCAATTTTGTGTGATTTTGTTGAAAAATACAAAAGTTATGGCCTTCTAAGTGCGAGAAACTATTTTGGGTTTGCCAGGCATTTTCTGTCATTTGATGGGAATGAGCATTAATTGACTAAAGTTGAATATGTTTCTTATATTTAAATATATCTACCCTCATCAAAATTTAGAAATCCAATTTTATGAAAATCAGAGGATTAACTAATTGAAGCTAATATGTGATGTAGAGGACGTCGTGCTCATTTCAGAAATTCCAATTTTATGAAAATCAGAGCTCGAAGTCAAAAGTTATGGCCGTTTGAAGTTTGGGAGGTCAAACTTTGACTTTTCTCTTTGCTGTGGCTAATTCGAAAAAATCAGGTCCATATGTCCTAGTTTTCCTAGACATTTTCTTTCACATCGGCCGATTCGGGCTTCCTTGTCCCTACCCATCCACCATTTATCAAGCCATGAGGTCCGTTGACTTCCGTATTTGTCGCATCCCATGGTCCCTTTTGCGGCACTTTTTCCTTTCCATTCCCCATGCGTCTTGCGCATCCCAACATCCTAATCATCCTGGACACATTTTTTCTGTGTCAACCGCAATGCACTATCTTATAGAAAATTGGCTAATTCATGTCCCGCACGTACTTTTGTCTCTGCCGTCCTAGACCGCATGGAACAAAAGCTTCTGCTTTTGCCAATTTTCATTGTCTATGGCCATTTCGGATTTGCGCGTCCCACATGTCCCTATGTTTCAACTATCCCATAGACCACCTGGGACAAAAATGTCTTATTTAGCAAATTCCTTTGTATTTTAGCCCCAAACTTGGTACGATGAACCTTAGTACGACCCCCAACCTCCAGACCTACAGTGCATTAAAACAATCCTGCGTCTTCATTTTCTAGATTTTTTCAAAATTTTGCTAACTTGTTAGATTTTTTCGTTGGATGGGGAAGTTAGAGAGATACCAAATGGACCTTAAAACATGATTTTGGGGCTTGAATCAATTGTACTTACTCGAGACTAAAGAATTTGATACATGTTATCAAAATTACCTTGAGGGGTGAATTTTGGATAACAAGCCCCTGAAGTGCGTGAAGTGTATCAATCTCTACTGTCTCCTTCACTACTTGAGAGACAATCTCAGGGTGAGGGGGCTTATATATGGGGAATATACCCTACTGAATAGGTGCATGTTGTGCACCTATTCGATCCTGTGCAAATCCTTTTCCTCGGCCCCGGAAATATCGGAAATCAAAATAATTTGGGATCTCATTGAGGATAAACTCGCAATAGAGTTTTCTCAGAAAGTATAGTGGCACCTCATTGTTATTACAAGGTTGAAAATCAAACACCATCCACCATCGGTCCTAAAAATTATTTCTAATCAAATTATTGTTGCACTAATGGATGGGAAATCATTTACATGTCAACGGAAAAGTAAGATTATTGCGGGGGTCCATGAATAAGGTGCATATGAGTTCTTTTGAAATTTCTTTTGTCTTTACATCTACATATGAAAATTTGTTGGAATAATAAACCCTACAACCCTCTCTGTAAGTTGTCCAATGATCAAATTTATCTGTTGTCGCATAAATTTGAACAGGTAATGCCTCCAATGTGTTTGCAAGAGAGGCAAGGTGGAGGTTTGTAGATTGTGCATCCCTCACTGTTTTGATTAAATCCTTAATTTCAATTTTGTTTTCAACTATTTGGGCTGCTAAATCTTCCATACTACCCAATGGATGCTGAGCAATTTTGGGAGTGTTGGGAGGGATGTCTGGAATAATAGGGTTTGGCTGTGGTTGATTCCCTTGACCTCTAAGTGTAACAATAAAAAATATGTACTAAATTCAAATTTTAATCTATAATTATCATATTTCAATGCAATTTTTAGAAAAAAAATGTGTTTACCTCTTCTTCATGGTGCCATTGTTGATTCAGATCTTCCCGGCTATCCAAAAATGATCCTTTGAGCTTAAGATCTAACTAAATGGGAAAACGCAAGGGCACAAACAAGCTCTGAAACTCACGTTTGAGGGAGGAAAAATGATAGAGGCTCAAGCCTCTTTTTTTGTGTATAGTCAACATAACACGTACGTGTTATGTAACACATGTGTTATGCTTTGGTGATTCACAAGCCAAACAAACTAAAACACGAGTTTGCTTTAACAAAACGCATACGCATTTGGATTATTTCACATTCTTGTTTGATTTTTGGCACCCCAATTTCATGCACTTACCCAACAAATCATGAAGACTTGCACTCCTAGTATTTTCATAGAATAATGGGGGGAAAATCAGATTTAGATGCTCAGCAGCTGTTGATCTTTGATTTTGAATGTGGGCTGTCCATGTGGAAGATGAAAAAATAGGATCGGGGGTTCCTTTGACCTTTTCTGACCCTTTTGAAAAAATGGATATATTTTCCATTTTTCCCCACACCTCCACTTTTGAATATTGTCCTGACATGGGCCTCAAAATAAATGCAAATAAATTCTGCCATTTGAGTCTTTTTTTGAAAAAAAGAAAATTCTCCAAGTTTTCCCTACAGCTCCGCCCTTATGTTTCAAATATCTAATGTGGGTCCCAGTGGAACCCCAGGTCCTTTTATGCCTTTAACTCCTTTTCCCTCAAAGGGAAATTTTTTCACTTTTCCTTCGAAAGCCCGCACCTCCACCGTTGACCGGGGCAAAACATTGACTATAACTCATCAGGCTTGTGGGGGATTTTTGATATTTCAACCTTTATGAGGCAATGAGGCAAAAATTTTAAGTTGCCTCCGATGGTCTACTTCTCTACCACTTATGAATTTTAAAATTTCCATGTGTCACCATGACGTTTCTTGAGGTGGTCCCAAAAATTTGATACTTCAAATGAGCGTGGGGTCACCATGTTTCCTGTTCCAGAAAAGTCTGACTGAATGCTTGAAGCTCAGTGGAAGGCGCCACATGTCATGCTCCGAGGTGGTCTCCTTTTTGTCATTGAAAATTCTAAGTAAAATGCAAAGTGAGTGGAAGCCTCCAAATGTCAGCCTAATTCTTCTTCAAATTGAAACTCAAGGGCCGATCCCCGAACATGTGTAGTTCCTACATGTGTCTCCATGGTGTAACTTCAAGATGGCACCCAAAAAAGAGACCCTGAATGAGCGTGATCTCACAATGTGTCCTGTTCCACCAAAAAAATCCATTTACATAAAAATTTATCTAAGTCTGAGCCAAGCAGGGGAAGCCTCCACATTTCCTCCCGGTGCTACTCCAAGACAAGGCCAAAAAGTAGATCTTCAAATGAGTTTTGTTCCTCCACGTGGACAAATTTTAAAGTTGAGGCATTTTATAGAATTTTTTAAGTGTCCAGCTGATCCGCGTCCAACCAGTGGATGCCACATTTTCCTGTTGATACAAGGATCCAAATTTGACTGCAGAAAATGCTCGTTAAACCGTAAAACACAGAAAAATGACTATTTGAACCTGAAAGTGAAATTTTCTTCATTGACAGATTTTATAAATGTTGCAAGACTCAAATACATTCCTTAGGGACACATCAATTCATTTATCTTTGAGTATTTAGGGTAAAGATGGTAAGGACAGTAGATCTTGACTGTGGAAAATGGATGAAACATGAAAACATGAGTTTTGAGGGAACAAAGCATGGGAGACTCAAAATACAGAGCTTTTCCTAAGGAACAAAGGAACCATGAGACAAATATAGACCCACACAAGATCCTTGACCCAAGATTAGACTAAAAATGGAAATAAGACTGACCAAGCACCATATGGGGAAGGAGAAAATGACAGAGGTCATGAATGAATAATTTTTCAAAGGCATAAAGGGGTGAGACAATTTTGAGCACCAACATTGGTTCCAACTTGGGGATGGGAACTTCCTACAAGTGCCACAATAAAAATAATAGACCAAGTGCCAAAATATCCATTGGGCATCGGAGTCATCTTTGTAGGGTAGAGCAACAGAGCCATATCCAAAAACAAACAAAGAAACCAACAAAAATAGGTCACTAAGGACCATAACGAGCAAAAAACACAAAAAAATAGGATGAAAACAACAAACTATACACTGTACAAGAGGTTTTTACCTTGATTCAGAGGAATCAATCCAAGAAATGCTTCAAATGCCTGCCATTAATAGGAAGTTCAAGAAATTCACCATCTAGATCCCTCAAGAAGAAGGTTTGTTCACCAATTTTGATGTCAATGGAGTAAGGGCCCATCCACAATGAGTCAAACTTGCCATGCTTTCCCTTATCCTCATTCCTTCTATCCCATAATAGCACAAGTTCTCCAATATTGAAGGCTCTAGGAGTGACCTTCTTGTCAAATAGTTTCTTTAGCTTTTCTCTGAACCTTATATGCCTCTGGTGAGATGCCCTCCTCTCTTCATCCAGCTCAACAATCTAGTTGATGCGGGCATCATGAGGACTCACTTCTTGATCTTCCATTTTTTGAATAAACTGATATGAAGATAATTACATATGCAGGGGCAGCAGGGCCTGGGTCCCATATACCAACTCAAATAGACTCTTTCAAGTGGCTCTTTTGACAATGATCCTATCATCCCAGACAACAAACTTTAGCTATTCACCCCATTTTCTCTTGTTCAACTCCAAGGTTGTTCTGATAATCTTTAGTAAATTCTTATTGTTGGACTCAACTTGTCAATTTCCTTGGGGATTATAATTAGAGGCATATATCAAATTGATCCCATATCCTTTACACATTGCCACCAAAGGTCTAGCCTTGAAACTCATGGCATTATTAGCTATGATTTTGACCGGTACTCTAAACCTACAAATAATCTTGTTTAGCACAAAATCCATGAAATCTTGGTGTGTAGCCTTCTTGGTAGGGATTTCTTCCACCCACTAGGTAAAGTAATCAATGGCTACGAGAATCCACTTATGGCTAGCACTTGAAGGGTCTGAAATCTCACCAATGAAGTCCATTCCCCATTTCTTAAATGGGGCTTCAATTGATATAGAATACAAAGGTAGGGATCCTGAAGACTTCATCCTTCCAAAGAAACGCTGACAACTCTCACATATTCTGACCAACATGGTTCCTTGAAAAGAGTTGGCCACCAATAACCAACCCTTAGGATGTTATGTGTTTTGACTCTTGCAGCAAAATTCCCCCCACAAAGTCCTCCATGGAGATCAACAATTATTTTGGGAGCTTCATCTTCAGTGATGCATCTTAAGAGGACTCCCTTTGGGTTCCTCCATGCTAACCCAAAATCAGTAATGACATATTTTTGGGAAGCCAACTTAAGATCTCTTTTCTATTTCTTATTCAAATGCTCAGGGTAGTTTAAGTTTCTGAGATAGAACTTCACATCCTTTTACCACTCAGAAATCATCAATCTTTCAAAAACAACTGCCCTTTCTTCCTCAATCTCTTTTACTGCAATGGTCTACAAGTTACTCTTAGCCATGAGCTTAGCTAACCCCAAACCTCTCACCAACTTCATGGTTTGGATGTCCATATCATACTCTTGCAATTTGTTTATCCATCTACATATATTACTTGAGACTTCCATCTCTAATAGGATGTCTTTTACCATGGTATGGGGAACATAAGAAACAACTTTTGAACTTAAAATATAAGGCCTGAAAAACTTTATTGCTTTGACCAAGGAAAATTCCTGCTTTTCCATGATGGTGTATTTTAGTTCTGCTCCTTAAAAATCCTTACTAAAGAAAGAAATGGGCATCTCAGCCTCTTCATCATCCTTCTGTAGCATGACAGAAGCAATAGTGTTTTCTTAAGTGAAAGAAAATAGCTAGAAAAGTTTCTTGTAATCTAGGGTTGTTAAAACAGGGGCATGCTTCAATGCCTCTTTGATTCTATTGAAATCTTGGATGGCAGCCTCTTCCCATTTGATGATCTAATCCTTCTTTAACATGGAAGTGATTGGGATAGTCAACTCAGTAAAATTTGATATAAACCTTCTAATGAAGTTTATCTACCCAAAGAAGGACTGAATGTCCTTTTTGGTTCTTATAAATTGGACTTTGCTGATGGGCTCCACTCTTTTTGGATCAATCATCACTCCTTCTTGTGACATAATGTGACCAAGCAATTTGTCCTTCTGCACTCCAAAATGGCATTTCTTTGGATTGAGTGAGATGCCATATTCCCTACATCTGATCAACATCTTCTCTAAGTGCAGCAAATGGTCACTTCTCCTTCTTGAAAACATTGTTACATCATCTTGGTAAACAACAATAAAGTCATTGATGTAACCAGCAAAAGAAAAATCCATTGCTCTATAAAAAGTGGCTCCAGAATTCATCAGACCAAAGGGCATCCTAACATATACATACGTTCCCCATGTAGTAGTGAAGGTTTTCTTGATCCTTTCTGATTCTTTCACCATGATTTGATTATAACCAGAGAATCCATCTAAAGTCGAAAGCAACTCAGAACAAGTCATCAACTGTAGCATGTGCTCCATTGTAGGTAAAGGATAGTTTTCCTTCATTGAGGTCTTGTTTAGATTCCTGAAGTCCACACACAACCTGATGTCACCATTCTTCTTTCTTACTGGCACTAGGTTGGCAACCCAAGAAGAATACCTTGTGGGTTGGATAATTCCTCCATCCATTAGCTTCTTCATCTCCTCTTGAAATTTGAGAGATAACAGAGGATTAATTGGTCTTTGCTTCTTCCTGAAGGGTTTTACACTGGGAACTAAGGGAATATCATGTTGGAATAGGTCTTCTCTGTATGATTTGAGCTCAGAATAGGTCCAAGCCATGTAATCTTGGTATTTATTTAACAAATGGATGTATGACTACTTTTCATATTTTGCTGAGACTACTACCCAACCAAATCTTCCTGTGTTTCTCCTTCACGCCAAGGTCATGCTCATCAACATTCATCGAGGTTTCCATATGCTTATTAATAATGCATTCAGCATTATCAAAATTTGATTCAAGAGCAACTAGCCCTCTAGGAATGGTATTGGTCTTTAGCTGGATGATGCCTTTGCCAAATAAGGTTTCCTTCCCCTCTATTGTATAGACCATTAACTCCCAATCAGAGTTTTGATCAGCAAACTCTCCATCATTTTGCAGGAACCTTCTAACCTGAGCCTTATCATCAAAAACCTGCCAATGTTTTATATTGTCAGGGATAGAGGACCTTGTCACTACCTCCACCTCATATTCACAATAATGGGATGTTGTAGAACTGTTAAACCAAGACCCCAACACTGAAAGCTTGTCTACCAAATAATTGAACCTCTTATCATGATGCACAATGTTGAGCAAGCTCCATCAAACAATAGACTTCAAGGAGAGCCTACTTGTTCAAGAGACTTACACTCCTCAATCTTGTGTTCTTTTCCCTCAGCAAATCCCACAAATTTTTCATCATCAACATTTGTATATAATACTTCATAAGATGCATTGTTGGGATCCTCAATAAGGTGCAACATTTTCTTCTCCCGATATAACTTGACAAGGCTTCCCTCAACTTGTATGGTGGCATAAGACATGTCCATTTAGACACTACCACCAACACTTGCAACCCACTTTCTTGACAGTAACATACGCCACTTGGCTGGGCAATCAACTATGAAAACATCAAGTTTTAAATTTTTACCTGGGTAGGCTGCAAGTTGCACCACCAAACCCTTCACACATCCCACTATTGGCACCTCTCTAGAGTCCATGGTAGTGCACTTCCCATATTCTATTGTTACCTTAATATTCATCTTATTCATGACCTCCAAAGGCATGACATTGCATGATGCCCCTTAGTCAAACATGCATTTATGGATCATCATATCCTTGATGATCAAAGTAGTGAAGAATGGATCTACATTCAGCTTAGAGTCTACAAAATATGTCCCCAAATAAACCTCAGGTGGTTCAGCTAGCTCTTCTGATGCTGATGGTGTCTCAGACTCTTTAATAGAGGATTCTCCACAATGTTCACATTTCTCCCCAAAGCAGTCCTCTATTCATTCAATCCCAAGTATTCAAATGCTCTCTTTTTGTGCTCAGGAATCCTAAGCAACTCAACAATTGGGACATAGAATGTGATTTGTCTTAAAACATGGGAAATGTCATATGGGGCATTCTTAGGCAAGGTAGTATTGGAAGGAAAGCTAATACATTCATTGGGTGGCAGAAGATTCTTAATAGCTTTAGTATAAGGAGGGGTATGATTTTCTCTTGGAACTGTAGGGATTTTGGCAGATGGATCTTTCCTAGGAGCCTCTGTAGGAATGTTAGAAAGTAAGGGAGATTTTGGCTTGGCCTAAGGCCCTGCCCCTTTAACAACCTTACTTCTTGTGTTATATTCCTTCTCTTGAGCCACAACAACATTCATTAATAATTTCATGTCCTCCTCAGATGGGATTCCTCCATCATATTTTTTTATCATTAAAGACCTAAAATATTCAAAGTCCTTATTGGGCAATTCAAAAGCTTGTATAATATCTACTTTGAAATTATGAGAGGGAGGGAGAATATGTACTGTATGAATGCAGTCCCAAAAAAGTGGCAGCATTTCTTGCACTTATCACCTCAGTTGAGGTTGCCCTTTTTTGTGAGATAGTGGAGCATCCCATCATGTAAACATCATCATCACTCTTATCATCAACTGAATTTTCTTCTTGCTGATTTTCCTCACAAGGAGCATGGAGCATGAAACATCTGTCACACCAATCAATGACTTTTCTCTCTTCCACCACAACAACTCTAGTAGCCAAAGGATCAGGTACCATTCTACTTTCTCTACCTTGAGGCTACCTATTCCCAAATCCAATAGGTCCTTTGCCTCTATCATCATCTATTTGATGATTTGTAAATCTTTCTTGGCCTTGTTTCTTGTGTTTTCATTTTGAACTCTACCCAACTCCTTTCTCAACTTGGGCTAGCTTATAGGAGATCTCCTTGATAGCCCCTGCCAAAGTTTTTACCACTTCTTCCAAATCAGTAGCCTTGCTTGTCAAAGGTTTTTTCTGGTTAACCAGCTTCACATCTTCCCTCTTAGGATGTTTTCCTATTGCCTTGAAATTATTCTCATTTTTATAGTCATATTGAATGCTTGCCTCAAGCTGGTAGGGTTCTTGTCCCTCAAGTAGTAAGAATCCTTTTTATCAAATGCATCAGTATATTTGATTAAGCATGATTCATCACATGGCCTTATCCTGATAGGAAATTTCCTCAAGGTCTTATTGAACCTTGTATTGAAGTCCTGTACTGACTCATTGGGATTCTTCTTGATGTTTTCAAATTCTGATAGAAGAAACCTAGGGTCAATCCTATCACCATATTGCAATCTGAATGCATTGCTCATCTCATCCCAAGAGTTAATAGAGTTATCTAGCAATGCTTTATACCAATCCCTTGCATCATCCTCTAGATTGTGAACAAATAATTTGATGTATACATCTTCATGCTCGATCTCATAATCTTCCATCATATTGAGGAAGAGCTTTAGATGTTGGTCACCAGTAAGAGAATTGTTTCTCTGGGACATTGGAAGTCTGTTCCTCAAATATTGAGGCATTGCATTTTGATAACTAGCCATCTCCACAAAATTTATAGGTCCAAAAGTGTTTACAAAAAAAGGGGGTCTGGGTTGAGCCATATTGATTCGAGTAGGTGATCCTAGAGGGGTGACAAATTGATGAGGGGAAGAGGATTCTTGGAACATAGGAGTGTAGTTTTCAAAATGGAGATCACCCAAAGGCCTTGCTTCTTGGAAATCCCTATCTACTTCAGAAAAGAAAGGTGCAAAATGTGAAGCAAATATTTCAAAATCAAATGAAGGCCCTTCTCCAGCTAGAGAATTTGGTTATACAAAGAGGCTACCTAATTCAGAGTCACTTGAATGGCAGTATTCAACGATAGGCCATTCACTTTCATCAATGGAGATCCCCCTTCTTGTTTATTGATCTCCCACAACTCTCTAGGATTTTCTTCCTTCTGATTTTGCTTTCCCTAACTCAGGAAACAATGTCCTAGTAGGATCCCTAGCAAAGAAAGATCTTCTTCCTTCTAGCTTTGCAAATATTAGTAGCATATCTTACTTGATAGAGGTTTAAGACATTGGTCCTTATCAGATCAAATGAACAGGGAGTCACCGCTAAGGATTCTCACCTTAGTTGTCTAAATACACTAAAAATTGTTCTGTTAGGTGTATGTCAGCACTAAAAACTGGAAATGAAAAAAACTAACCTTTCTTTACCAAAATTTATCAATAAATACCATTACAAAACATGTGGAAACTGGAGAAATTACATACAGCACTTGTGACTTTGAAACCGCTTACAAACCTTGAACATAGGATGGTTTTTAAAAGGGATTTCTAGCACTTTAGAGCATACAAGAAATGTTTACTAGGGTCTGAGTATGAACTATATCACAATGTCCCCGGAAACGATGCCATTAGTGTTGGTACCGAAATTTGTTCTCCTTTTCAAGCCAAGCAGAAACATAGATTCAATAAGGAGCTTAGAGGTAGATAGATCATAAATGTATGGCATTTTGTAGCCAGGGAGAAATCTACCTTTCCCTTTGTTACTTGGGTTTGTGGAGAGATGGATAGCACCTCAAAAGGATATGATCTTATCCTAACTATTTTAGGTTGTTCCTTTCAACCAAGGTAACAGAACCTATTTTGTAACCTTTGTTATTTGAAAGGAGATATAGGTACCTTTATTTTGCATAAATTTTGTGGAGAAGGCCTTGGAAAAAATATGATCAACACACCACATCTGACTCTCATGAGTTTTCTGTTATCCAAAATTCACCCCTCAAGGTAATTTTGATAACATGCATCAAATTCTTTAGTCCCAAGCAATTATATTGATTCAAGGCAAAAAATTGTGTTTCTAGGGTCCCCTTGGCTTCTTTCTAACTCTCCTGTCCAAGAGGAAAACTGAGAAAGTTCTAAGAAAAGGTGGAAAAGTTGCAGAAAACAAGTTGGGCTAGAAAAAATCATGAAAAATGGCTAAGTCCTGGTCCTCGCAACAGTCGGGACATGAGGGACATCTGGGCGTGAATCGGTCGAAAAGCCGCCAGGTGGTCCGCGCAATAGTTGGGACGTCGGGACGTGAAAAGGTGAATCGGCCGAAAATGAAATAAAAATTAAAAATGCCAAGTTTTGTTTGGGACAGTTGGGACAAAGGTACGCGAAAGATGCGGATCGGCCGGTTTGGCGCAAGTCCGAGCTCCAATTTTCATAAAATTGGACTTTCTGGAACAAGCACGACATCCTCTACATCACAAATTGGATTTCTTAATTTTGATGAGGGTAGATATATTTAAATAAAAGAAACATATTCGGCTCCAGTCAGTTAATGCTCATTCCCGTCAAATGACAGAAAACCCATGGCAGACCCAAAATAGCTGCTCACACTCAAAAGGTCATAACTTCTGCATTTTTCAACGAAATCACACGAAATTGGTACCATTGGAATCATGGCTGTGAGCGCGACACACATCAATCATTAAGTTTGGGATTTGATAAAAAATCAATGGATATTTTTCATAAAACGTTGCCGGGTTCATGACAGTGTTTTATTTGGTAGTTGGGAGTGCAATTAAGAGCCATGGTCATCATTCTTTCTCTATTGCAGCATCTGGGAAAGTATGGGGAGCATTTTGCAAGTAACATACAATCATTTCATTCAATTTAATTCCTCTTACACGTGGTGGAAGGATAGATTTTGGGGTTTCCATTTTCCCCTTCTCTATCTCTTCTCATTTTCTCTATAAATTGGAGTGTTGGGCTCATTGTAAAGGGAAAGATTTTTTTTGTAGAAAAGCTCTATCAAAATTGCTTTGTGAAGCCAATGTGATGTAGGCCCTTGTAGTGAACTCCTTCTATGGTGATCCAGGACCTTATCTTGTAATATATTGAATTGTGCATATCATGAAGCAATAAAATACAAGTTTGTGGATGCATCTTCCCCTGCTGTGTTTTTTTGCACTCTTCTTGCCCTTTCAACCTTCATTACAAAAATATTGTGTCTATTTTTATGCTCTTGCAGGGATCCATTATCATTGTGTATGTTTGAGATGTTGTTATGCATTTTGCTAAATTGTGGAGAACTGTCATCACCCCTTCTAGTGTGCACTTTTCTTTTGTATCTCATGCATTGGAAGACTACTCTCACACCCCTCCTTTTTCGGTGTATCATCACTTTAGTATAGGCTTTTGTTTTCACGCTTTCTCTCTCCTTGGTCACTTGGAAAGTTAGATTAGGAAAAATAGTTTTTCTTGAATTAGAGTAGATTGTGGCAGGTAGTTTAGGAGTAAGAACCAACTTTCTCTGGAGGTCTATCTCAAGTAGCAAGTCCCACAACTTGGAGATAGTACCCATGTTATCCAATCACACTGTGAGCTCAAGTATATGCACTTGTGTACACATAATGGTGTTGTGATTAAGTGATAACAACTTCTACAACAAGTATCTATGTTGGGAGACTACAAAAGTGTTGTCATTCATTGTAAAAGAGCAAAGAGGATAGATCTAAAAGTGACTTCTCTAATTTCATGTTCTATTGGAGTACTAATTTATGGAATAGCTATAACTTTTATCACCAGTGGTGTATCTATCATCTACATCATGATCTTATATACCCTTATGAGTATAAAATTTTCTATGACTAGAAATAACCATGAGGGATTTAATGAAGTATGAGGAAATGATAAGATGGTAGACAAAGATTTTGAACGGTAAGGAATATAGGGGTAATATACTAGAGTTGTAGAGAAATTTGAGGAATATCAATTGGGTGACGATTAGGGATTTAGTGTGGTATATTCTCAAATGGCAATCGAGCATTTAATATGGTCATGGTGTGTGTCTTATTTTGTGGGCATTGTTGGCTTCGCATTTATGAAATTGGGATATAAGGTGTGGCATGTTTGTTGACATGGCAACTTGGGATAGAACACATGGAATTATGGGTGAATGCACTTTTAAGTAATGCTTGAGTTTGCATGTGGAATATTGAATTCTCCATTGAAATGATTCGATGATGTGGCAAGTTTACAATATTAAGACTAACCAACTATCTGATCTTTAAGACTCAACATTTTGGAATTCATGCTTGTGAGGTTGATTACCCTACAGATGTGACTTGGCATATGGAAAGGTTCATGGAACACTATGGTTGGATGATTCAAGTCGGTAATTGGTTGATGTTTCCTCTTTCTCTTCATTAAACCTACAACAACTCTTGCTACATTGCATCGTCTTGTTTAATCCAAACACGGTCTCCTTACCTCCATATTTTATAATTTTTATTTGATTGGTTCTTCATTCACAATATAATAGAAATATTAAACTATTAGATACTCAAAAAATTGAAGATTTTAACCAGACGGCTAGTGGAATAAATACAACAATGCCTTGTAGTTTATGCTACAGACTTATAATTTGACCATCAACCATGTTGTAACCAAACCTTTATACATTGCTAAACCCAGGGTGTCAAAACTTGGTGATCATGTTTGTTTATATTTGTGAGAGCTTGATCAGTTAACTAAAATGACCATTTATGTCTATTTTAAGCATTGTATGTGTTTCTTGTTATGAGGAGAGTCACATAAAGAGGTATATTAACACCAATCTACCATTTACACTCTCTTCGCCGCTTCTCTAGGAGCCTTGTTACTCTATTTTGCACTTTTAGGAAGCTACTAAAATTTAAAAGTTGGTTTTTGTTTTGACCCACCGTTTTGACCCTGAGAAAAGGAATGTTTTTCTACCTTCGCAAACCTCTTGTTTTTCTACTACATAAGTTTTGATAAAATTTAGTTTGGGGAAAATAACCTTTCAAGATAGTTTAGCAACTGGGTATTGTAGGCCTCTAGTCATAATTTGACTAGGTCAAACTGGATTAAATACAACCGGTGGCTCCGAAAAACCCATTGCCATTTGTAACCCCTTCACCAATTCCCATTTCCATCAACTGCGATGAATTATCCATATATATGGGGCATGTAGGAATATTCCCATGTAGATTCCATCCATCAATTGTCATTTTTTTGATGAGGTTTCTTAGTCCTCGAGCTAAAATTGGTTTTTGTCGTAACTACCTCAATTATGACCAATGGCCTCAGAAATCTAGCTGTCAATCGTAAACTATTTGTGTAGTGCCCACTTCCCTTTGACACCCTTTGATACTAATCATGATACTACTGATTATATTATGGACATGATTATGTTCTTTATTATAGTATGATGTTAGATGTTAGATGTTAGATCATGGATTATTGTTGACTTGATTCAGTTATGATGCATGATGATTATTAGAGACATTTTAGATATTGATGTTGATATACTATTTAACATGGTTATATTATGGATGTTGTTTGGACATGTGATATTTGGATATTGTGAGTAGACCTAGAAATGTAAATTATTTGATGATGATATAGTTGTTGATAAAACTATAAACGATATTGTTAGATTTCTTTGATGTTGTTGTGATTCACATATCTAGATGATTTTGGGAATTATATTTATATTATTTTGGATGTTCTGATATGGCCACGAGGCTGAAGGAGATATTTTTGTTTTACAGGTTAAAATATCACAACAAAGATCGGGGGATTCGAGACCAACCACATTAGAATTCTAGATGAATTCAACAAGGTCACCATAGAAACTAGTATTTGTTTGTGCGTGTTTTGTGTGTGTTAGAGATTCCCATGGGGGGATCTCCTTTAAATGTGACCAAGGGGTTTTATGTATTTATTTTATTTGTTCCCTTTGTTTATGTTTACATGTGTTTATTTTGAGGTGCTTTTACCCTTTCATTAATTATTTTATGGCGTGTAAATATTGTGGGTAATCATATTGTGAAAATAAATAAATCAAATATGCCATAAGAAGTTAATTAATGAGAGTTGTTGGCCATGATTTAAAGTATTAAAAGTAATGTGTAATTAATGTGTGAGTGTCATAAGAGATGTGTAAGTTTATGTTTGAGTGTGAAACACTCCACCTTCTTGGAAATTTGAAATTGTCCTTGGAGGCTGATTTTGGAGGCTTGTGGGACAAGTTAAACTTGTCCCATTCCTCTTAAATTTAATTACCAACCATACCTATAATTGAACAATTGAGGTTAAAATTTTATAATGCTTTTTGAGAAGAAAAATTGTAGGTTTTAATTGCACTTTTCTTACATGATTTAATTTTAGTCCTTTGGGGTGTGGGTTGGATTTGAGTGTGTAAGTAAACTGTCATTTTATTCACCCACCTATTTATTATGCATTGCAGAATGAAGTTTAATTTTTGGGTTGGGGTTGAATATGTGTGATGTGGCATCCTACATGGATCCACCTCATCCTCTTCCCTTCCCTCTTCTTTAACTTTCAAATTCCTTACCTTGTTTTGGGTTGCTTCACTTTGGAGACTTCATTCTTGGGTGAATTCTTTTGCTGTTTTGCAGCACTTATTTTGAAGAAGTTTTTGGAAGATTGTTGCATGCTTGTGCTTGGCTGATTTGGATTACTTGCATTGGTATAAAACTTGTTGTTTTCGAACTTGGAACAACTCCATCATGGAGAGGTAGGAACTTGGCTCTTGAAATGCTTTTTTTTTGTTTATGAAAATGTTAATATGTGAATGTTTTGGCATGTTTGTGTTGGGTGGATGGCCTAGGAATGGTGTAGGAGAAGACTATGGGGTTTATTTTTTGGGAGGCACAAGTGTGTTTTTGCTAGGTATAAGGATGGAGGGAGTTGGGATTTGGGTTCCAACTTACAAGAAATAGCTTGCATTTCTTTACTCGTTATAGGGTGCCATAAGAGGTTGGGAAGGCATAAGGAAATGTGAGGAATAAGGGGTACTTGGGGGAGGCATAAGGAATGTCAAGGATTTGATATACTATATTTTGGTAGTTTGTAATTCAAGTGGTGATACCCATTTCCTCTTTTTGGGAGGCATAAGAAGCATCCCCCATAATTTCTTGCTCCTTTGGCTTGCTTGATAAAGCCTTAGTATTATTTTTTATGTTTTAATGTAGTTGTAAACTACATTTTGTTTTGGGACTGTGTTTTATTGTGAAAATGTTGCTTGTGTGTTTTTGGAATCCTGTTGTTTCCATGAGTTGGATCACATCTTTTATTGCACTATGGTTGGGGCTCGGGGGCCAATGAAGAAGGATGGATTCTCCTCTCCATTGGATGTCTTGGTTTGGTGGAGAGCATTTCCTTTCCCCTACTCCTGTTGTGATCAAATTGGATGAATGAGAAGAATGCATGTTGTTGTTCTGGAGCTGAGAAAAGATAGTTTGACAGTCCCTTGTGAAATGAAATCTCATTGTAACCTTCCCACATGAAGTGGATGATCTTGTAAATTTTTGTAATGGAAAGATGTTGTACATATTTGCAAGTGAAATTTGAAATGTAAAAGAGTTATACTCTGTATTCTGTTTAGAAAAAATGATATGTGTTTCGTATACTGTATTTTGTAAACAAATGGAAAGGAAGTTGTAATATTTCATTTGAATTAATGAAAATGGTTTTATCTTGTCCATATGAAGTTATTCCATTGAAAACTTGTGTTTAGCATACTCTATGAAATCTCTATTTGAAAGGTGGTAAAGTGGAACACGCGAAAAGAAAATGTATTGTCTGCCCTGTATACAATAAATGATTTTTGAAGAAAAGAAAGAAGGAAGTTGTAAGTTTTATTTTGAAATCAATAAATGAATGTAATGTTTTTCTCAAATTCCATTGTTGTATTGAATCTGATCATATCAATGTATTGAAATCTTTGTTTGAAAAGAAGAAGTACGTGTGAGAAAAATACAGTATTTTGTCTCCTTGAAATGTGAGAAATTTGAAATCAATATTGCATTTTTTTCTTGAATGGTTTGTTTTGAATCAACCAAATATGTTAGCTTGGAATTGGAACATATACTAAATACTTGGAAGAATAAAGTGGAAAATAGACCCATTAAAATTTGATCCTTGTTATTTGTAATTTAAAACTAACAATCATCTCAACCAAAAACACACAGTTCGAACCTGCAACAATAAAATAACAAATTAAATTATTGAATTGAAGTAGTAGGGCCCTAATCGAGTTCAAATAGACAAAAACACTTAAATGAAATATGTCAAAACTTAGCAAAATCGGGCTCAAACCGAATATAGTCGTTCAACTATAAAGAAAATGTAATTATTCAAATTGCAAATTAATTAGACGAATTGAACCTTTAATCCTTTCTTAAATCCATTTAGGAACAATTCTCGATGTCTATTTGACATGTTGAGAGAGGAGGAAGATCAAATTGAATAAATCTCACAAGTTAAAATTCACCAGTTCACACTTTAAAAGCCTACAGGTCATTTTCTTAAAATTGACCCCTTAAACTTTATCAAAATATAAAATTAATGATCTTTGAGTAGACATGACATCGATATATTTCCAGAAAGTTCTCATTTGTCCAAAATCAAGCTTTCTATCAAAAGTTATGGCCCTCTGAAGTTTTTTCTTCCTTGGCGTCAAAAAATGAGAAAAATTTCCTTAGCGGGCCCGCGGCCCAAATTTTTCTCTTATAGCTTAAGAAAATTTTCCAAACTTTCCCTGCCACCCCATGAGCCCACATCCAATTAGAGGCTACCATGTGGCACCCATGAGGTGTCAACGAAGGGCGGATCCCCTTTCTAAATTAGCGCTTTCGGAAAAGTTTTGGAAAATTTTCCAAATTCTCCCCACCGGCCCACAACCAATCAAATGATGCCACGTGGCATCACGAGGCATCAGAGGAGGAACGGGTTCCTTTTTGTCTTTCACATCTTGGAATTTTTTTGGGAAATTCTCCAATTTTTCCCCATTGTTCCACCGGCCTGCAACCAATCAGGGGTTGCCACATGGCATCGCGAGGTGTCGGTGAAGGTGTGGGTCTATGTACCCTCTTAGCCCTTCGGGGTGTTAAGTCAATTTTCTCCTCACCACCCTGCCTTACCCATGTTAGCTTAGGAGACACAACATGTCCTTTGCAGACTCACGGGAGCATGGGCGCAAATATGAATTTTCACCCTGCTCAGGAGAATTTGTAAATTGTCCCCCGCTGCCCTGCTTTTCCAGCTTTTCCCCACGCTACCTTAGGGAGAGCCATGTGCCCTTGCAGACTTGCAGACCTACAGAAGCATGGGTTCAAATGTGGTTTTTTTCCCCCGCGTGGAATTTTTTTTTCCAAAAGTGTCCCCGTGGCCCACTAACCCACCATTTGGGTAAATTTTCTCCCCTGGGTCGGCAAGCCCGCCCTTGGGGAAGAATTTCACCCCAAGGCCCGCCATCCCATAACTTGAAAAATATGAAGAGTTAGGAGGAATTCTTTATATCAATGGAAATATGAGGAAATTTCCTATCCAATGGGATTAATTTAGGGAAATTTTGAATGCTTTAAGTGTGAGAAAAATCAAGTTGAACCTTTTTGTACCTTCTAACCATAAAATTTGGACTTTTATGACTTCTTATAATTGTTAATTAAATTAAAGTATATTCTATTGGATTAGAATTTTTCTAGAACCTGTTAGTGACAACTGTCATCTTGTAACCTGGTTGTAGATTTTTTTAATAAAAAATAAATTAGTCCATAATTTTCCTAACTAATCCTAGGTTTTTCTTAGGTCTCAAGTGGGTTGTTTTAATAGGTGTTACAGAGTCTTTATCATTTATGCATGCAATAAAAGAGATGCTAAGTAAATGGCTACAAACTTGCAAAGAAGTATGAGTACACAAGATACAACTAGTGCAAGTAAGGAGTGAGAACTAAAAATAGTAAGCATGTGTTTTAGTTAAGAAATTTAAGAGCACAAGTGAAGACATCCAATTCAAAGAGGTAAGAGACAATTCTACCATCGTATAGAATTATAAGCTACAAGCACATACTTTGGAAAATCCAAGTGATATTGAGACAAGTTTCTAAACTCAAGAGTGCACTTTTAAAATCATAGTTTCAACATGCCAAAGGAGTATTTTCTCTACGAGATAAAAGAAGAGTACAAAATGATAGTCATGCTTCACACTACAAGAAAAATGAACATAAAATGAAGCACGAGATACAATTGCAAAGGATATTCTTCAAGAACAATGAATGAACTTTACAATGCAAAGGTCAAAACCACAAAGCTGAAACAAGCCTGACTATTGAATTAAATAATGAAGATCCAACATTCATATGAAATACAAACTACCAGTGCAAGTGCTAGAGAAATCTTGTAGTTTTTAGACTTCAAAGCAAGTTACAAGAATGTATATCTATAGATTATGAGTGTAATAGGCTCCTAAGCACAACAAAACAATTGTTACATATCAACACGAGCACAAGAAATTACACATCTCAACTCAAATGTCATTCATCCAAGTGACTAAACAAATATCGATGCTACAACTTCCAATAAGAATAGATTTCCAGTCAATTACAACAATTACAAAACTGAATTATAGGAGAACAAATGCAAAATTCATATCAAGAACTATTCATGTAACAAGAATTTCTAAACAAACCATTTAGGAAATCTCCCATGAAAGAGAAATAATAGTTGTCTTTAGAAAAATGACTTCTAGATAGAGCACCCAATTGTTAAAAGAAAATATCTGAGAAGGGATGGCTATAGGCTTGAATAATTCTTCAAGAAGATTCATCATATTTAAATGCATTATGGATCGACGAAACATAAGTTAAAAAATAGGGTCTCTTGTAACTCTTGCAATAAAAGTATAAAAGGATAAATTTCATAGTAGCACAATGAGTAAAAATAGAGTAGCAAGAAGTATGAGATCAATCAAGGTAGCCTTGTGTTTACAAAATAGTTTTCAATATTTAAAGTATATGAATGGCTACAACAAAAGAAGTAAGAAGGAGTTTCTCAACAAATAATTTTTCAGTATACATTCTCATGACCAATTACCGAGCGATATTATTCATTGAAGATCAAAAGGAAGGAAAGATTGGGAGAACAAATTTTCAAAAGATAGCACCAATTTTATCATCCTCTCAAGCAAGGACAATTATTAAGAGATGAGAAAAATTCCATATACAGCCACCAAGCTAGGTTATATGGTGCCAAACCATTGACCACACAGGAAGAAAAAGTCTTCATAGTTTTAGAACTTAAATGCATCAAGCATTAGCTAAAACAGGAAAATAATGGCGGTCAGGGAAAAAATACACAGAGTAACTAGACAATACTAAGGATCCAGGCTTGAAGCACAAAGAAACTTAAATGTAAATCTCAAAGTTTCAGTGAATACAATGAGAAAACCACTTACCCATTTTGTAGCGTACAACTAATGAACCTTTGCACTCCACAACGAGCAAATTTTCTCATAAAATACTAAACCCTCGGCTACAAATAGCTCTATAGTTCACAGGAAATCTTAGCATGAATTTAAATTCAATAATCTAGCTCATATTCATTAAAATCCAGCTCCACTCAGAAGGGGGGGTTAAATGGTCAATTTCATATAATAGAAAAATCAAATTTAGAGTTGGGTTGGGATTGGTTTACCAAAAAAAGAACTATGGCTCAAGAGTTGAGAATGGTACGGTTTTACAAAATAGATTGAAATATCCCTCCATTCATGGAGATGATATTTTACAATAGCTCGGACCAATTCATGGAAGGCATTATAAACTAAAACCCCAGTTGGTTTTTTCAAAATAGATTCATACGAAATCCAAACAGATCTAAAAGGAATGGTTAAGCTACTCCTCAACACTAGAAAGTTTAAATAAGGTAAAACATTATGAATACAAATACACAACTCGAGGCTTCAAAACATAATCATGCAAACTTCAATATCTGATCAGATAAAGCAGAGAAATAGATCTACAAATACCCATAAATTGAGAACAATGAACTAGTGTGCATCTAAAGAGGCAACAAGAAAATTTCCAGTTCATGAATACTTTCAGAGACAATATGAGAGGAATAAATCACATTGATACCCATGGAGTTATAGTCACAGAGGCAGAAAATCCATGAAAAATTAATTTACATTGAACCATAGGCTTCATTAAAAATATTCGTCTAATTTCATAGTGGAGAAACCAAAAATCATGCACAAGAAACCTCGAATCATCACAAAGATGTAGAAGGAGCCTCTTTCAGAACTCACAAACCAACTTTTATTATTGCATGGGAAAATTTATGTAGGGCTTTGCCAAGACAGTAAAGCTTTAAGTTAAAATACCAAATGAGCTTGAGATCATTTAACACACTCACCAAGTTAATTTAACTCATATCAGATGCAATGTATAAATACTGATGGTGCTTAGCAAACCCTAAAAATAAACCAAAGCCAAGATTTGTGCACATGATAGCTACATCACAAATCCCTAACCATTGTTAGGTTAGTCTCGAATGAAGAGTCACTGACAAAGCTCGAGGGTTGGTCCATTGTGGATAAGGGGTATTCCTCAACTAATGATTATGTTATGTTGATTATAGTTTTATGCATAATAAATCAAATCCAATAATCATTGCTCAACCTTAGTCCACACCAATGATTTTGAGGGGTCCGAATATTATTCATGTCATGTTTAAAAGGAGTTAAATCTTGATTGAAATATGCCACATGATGATAAGGGCCAGGTACCCTAATACTTCGCTATGATTAGTCAAAAGTACCCCATTATTATTCAAATCAAGTATTTGTGTCATGTAAATTCAAAGGGGCAGGGTGGATCATCTAATACATGCAGATCAAGGCCAAGAGATAATTATTACACAATGTATTTCTTCCCTTAATCTTTCCAAAGATCCCATACCAAAGGGAGTTAAAGTTAAAAGAAGGCAAAGTTGAACATGTGCACAAGAGGTCCCCATAGTGGGGTGGATTTTTTCTATTTTGGTAAGTGTTAGAGAAGAAAAGCATTATTTTACATAGGGGTAGGTTTCATGTCACCCATTAGATAACATAACAAATAAAATACAAAAGTGGAGTATGTGTACAGATGTCAACATTAGAGCCTACATGTGGTCCTCACACATTGGGTGAATGTTTTTGCAAAATATTAAAGGAAAAAGAATTATTTTTTCTCACACAGGAAGATTAATTTTTGCATGTGCATCCAAAAGGGAAGAATTAAAGAATGCCTAAAATATAATTCTAAGTGGATCAAGTTGTAAGTGTCAGATAAATTAGATAAAGGAAAAGATTGCATACACATTGGAGAATTCTTTTACAACAAGTAATGGCTATTTTTAGCCAAATTATTCATCCTAATTTATTAAAAATAGATCATTCAATGGTAGTTTGATTGAATGTATTTTTGTAATCAAGGATATTAATGCCTCATTGTATTAGCATGTATATTTTTATTCCTTTCTTTATTCATGATAAAAAGGTAAAATTAGCATGCATGGGCGAGTACAAATTTTATCCTATTTTTAGGATGGGATGGGTGAATAATCTTTCTATATATTGTGTGCAATTACAAGGCACAATGAGGACTTTTTGGACATAGGAGTTTTGAAGAAAATTTTGCCAGTTTTTCTCCTTGAATGAGAAACAATTTCTTCCTCTCCAATTATTTGCAGTGGTGTGTATATTTCATTAATTCTTGTGAATGTCAAATTCCCTGATTAACCATCTTTCCTTGTGTAACACCCATTAAAACACACACACACACACACACACACACACACACACATACAATCCTGAAAAACTTGGATAACATTTTTTTGACTTACTTAGAGTTTACACATCAACACAAGTGACCAGAAGAGGTTAAAAATAACTCTCAATAAGCTTGACACAACATTGACCACATAGGCAACAAGGAAACATACAACACCCAACATGAACAATTCAATTTTCTCTTAAACAAGGCACGATGTAAAATTCCAGCCACAATACACACTTATAGTTAAGGACATCCCATAGCGTAAAATATTTTAAGGTAATTTATCTACTAAAAACATTTTTCAAAATTTGAATATGATCTAGAAGATTCATGTTTTAATTCATGCAATTATTCTTACAAAGGTGAACTTCTTTATTGTATGCTATTGACTAATTAGCTTAAGATCAATTTTTTTGAAGGAGGGTCAACTGTAATATGATAAGAACTTACTTAATTTGTTGATTTACAAAGAACATTCTCCATTTCTCTCAAGTTTATTTATTCATACTCAATTTACTGAATCTTGTTTCCTACCTCCATAGAAAAAGGTGATGAGTGCAAACTCCAGTGGAGAGAAGGTACCATTTAGTTTCTGAACAATAACCTTCTTGGACAAGGATCAAACATTTTACCACAATTAAGAAAAGATTATAAAGAACTTTGGAATAGTTAGGATAAGAATATCAAATTGGATTCATATTTAAGATCACATTAGTTATCAACTAGGATTTTATTGGGCTAAGGAGTTATCCAAAATGATTAAAGTCTTCACTTAATGAGTTAGACAAAAGTATACAAATTACGTTTTAAACGGGAGAGACAGGTTATAGGTTTCTAAATCAATTTCCTCCTACTTATTATAACCTTATTATCTTCTAAAATCGAACCATTGATTTCACCTTAAGGTCATTAAGGACTCACCACAATAAGGGTAATTTTGGTCAGTTTAGCTTGGGGATGGCTAGGTATATATACATATTTATTTTTTATTTTTCACTTTTTTTAAAAAGGGTAGTTTCCTCTTTGATCGCTTAAGGACGTAATGCTATCAAGAAGCTCACATCTACAGTAATTTACTCATATATATATATATATATATATATATATATATTTCATACAAATTTTAATAAGGATTACCCATCCATCCTATTATGCCTATAATAACATTAATACCATGTCCTAGAAGGGTTTACAACACAAACTTTTATCCCAAGAGAAAAATTTACCATTACGCATTTTGTGAAAACTACACATGGTTACATCAATTGTTTCCAACATGACGCACAAACCAAAGGGACAAAAAAATTCTATGGAATTATGACTAGGGAATAGGAAGGTAACAACATTGATCAAACATGCTATACTTATTATTAGAATTTCTAAAATACATTAGAACCATTCATAACAACACGGTGCTCAAAATTTATATTTTTCCACAAAATTAAACACAAGCCAAGGTTTCAGTAGTTAAGACAACATTAATCCACAAAACATAAATCTAATGCACTAATCTTGTTTTAAAAATTCCATGAAACTCGTTCCATATTCTTACAACAAATAATAATTCATACAAAAGAATTTCATAACCAAGACTGGAGCAATATTCTACAAGTCTTACCCTCATCCACTCACAAAACCCATCTACAACAAACCATTTACCTGAGTCAGTTCACGAGAACTAAGAAAGATAAGACTACACATAACAACGATAATCTACTATCTATTAACATGAAAGGGAACATTCTATACTATAAAGGAAAATGGTTTTCTCCACTAATCCACTTCTTAAGACAAAAAGTGAACTTTCTACCATACTGCTAGGAAGGAAACCATATGTTTCAAATAAGACTAATGCCTCAATCCCAAACTAGTGTAAGGACCGATCAAGAAGGTCAAAGAATGTAAGAGTTAGCAATAACATGCCGAGTGTAAGGGGTTTTCAATCATGTGATCATGTGGATATATGATTGAAAATCCATTTACTTAACTTTAAGAACAAATATAGCATCTTAACCATACTGTCATAGTAGGAAGTTATAAGCTCTGTTGGTTATAATGTCCTGAAAGAAAAAAAATTATCCCCAACCAAGGAGGAAACATAGCCTTAGGAGTTTGAACAAAAGGACGATAGTAAAGAAATATCAATCACATAATCTTTCATATAATATGGATGAAGTCAAAAACACCATTAACAATCTGAAATTATCAAGAGACACCAAGAGCACAAGCTATGAAAATAGATTCTTATAATGAAAAAAGTTAGACAGTTGAACCAAGAGGAACCACGAGATTCAAATGTTAAATACAAAAATTTAAGAGTATTAAAATTTCAATCATGTAATCATATAGATTTTATGATTGAAATCTAATACACGACCACCACTCAACATTATTTTCAAAGGAAAGGAAAATAAATACTAGTTTCGGCCTTTAACTCCAAGTTATTTCCCAATCATTCAGGAAGAGGCCATTTGCTTTATAGGCTATTTACAACAAAATAGTGTAAAAGAGGGTTCCGTTAAAAAAGTTAACATTCAAAACATCCATCCAAGTTTTATGACACTAAGGATTTGGAGACCTCCTTAAAAGTCTAAAGTTTGACTTAATTGAAAAGGTATTATCACTTCTCAACACAAGATCATTTAAAGGAACCCTCAATAACATAATCAAAACCTTTCTAACATAGGCATTAAGATATATTATGAAATTTCGTTATCAAAACAACACCTTCCATCATAAATCAATACAATATCGATGCATATTTATTTTCCCCATAAGTCATTAACCTTCATATCATTTTCCACAGTAAAACATTAAGGTATTTATATACATATAATCCAACCAATTTTAAATAAAAACATTAGCATTATAAAACAGAAAACAACGAGATAAAAAAATATAATATGCCACCAAATGTCTTCCTAAAAGGGAAACAAATGAAAGTAATTCTAGTAATAGCTGGGTACTAGAATTGTACAAATGCAACATCGAAATTAGGTGATCCAAAACTAGTTACGGTTCAAGCTTGATGAGCATGGTCAAGGTAACTCTTAAGGAAGTCTTTAAAAGTCTAGGAACAAGTCTGATGATCAACAGGGATTATAAAAAATAAAGTTCCGAATATGTTGCACTCAAACTTCTACATTCTAAAATTTTTTAAACCAAAACTCCAACCTGCTTTACCACAAGTATTGATCACTCTGCTCCAACAACCCTTCTTTCCTGGGATCAAATGGTTATTGAAGCGGGTTTGAGAGTGATTCATCAAAGTACAACAAAAAAGATGATAAGCTTGTGTGAAAAGCAATAGGTTCATGGTTACCGCAGGATTTCTTGCCCAACCGAAATCACTAGTTATAAAGAACATAATTAATTTGATACTTTAACAAATAAATACAAATAAAAAGGTTGAAGGTTGATCACTTGAGCAAGAAAACGTAATAACTAGAGGAGAGGAAAATACCTCTTAGCTTTCCACTTAACACTGGCAACTATTATAACAAAAACACGAATATTTCAAGAGGAAAGGAGGGATTTCCCCAGAAGGCTTCCAACCCACAAAAAAAGTAGAAGTGACAAACCAATTCCAAGGAAGGGATGGTTCTATTTAATGTTATCTTTAAATCTTAGCAATTGTAGCAAAGGGTAGATTTATCTTTCCTGGTTTCTAGCTTCATCAAGGCACACAAAAACCTCAAATTCCTGCAGTGGAAAACCTCTAGTTGAATTTTCATCCACATACCTCCTAGGCACCAAAACTCCACTCAATCCCACATTGGAAAAGGAAGGGAGCTCCCAAAACCACGAGTTGCATCAGACGGAAAGGAATGTGGTCTCAAAGATTGTCATGACTGTAGAATATTTACCAATGGGTTTATTGAGAAAGGCCCAGGAACTTCAAATACACGTGAGACAGGGGAGGGGGAAAATCCAGACTCCACAACCTTGCAAACATCCTCCCAGCTTGCATCAAAATGGAACGGTTGGAGTAGGACATGGACATCCAACGAAGCACAAAGGAAATCAATTTTTTTTACAAATGTAGAAGCAGGTGCCTCTAAAGCAACATATACAATGTGTGGAAGCATCCAAGAGGCAAGCAACAGTTGAAAAAATTCCTCACATCAATGGGGTCTCAACGGGACACCATGATTGAAGGATAAAAACAAAAAGGGAATAGAAAAACAAAATCCCTTGCAGAAACAAAAGGGCCATACCAGCATACACATAGCTAAATACAAAAATAATTGCTTGGGAATAGGGTAAGAAGATCCATCTGAGCATTAGGAGAAAATAATTATGTCAATTTTTGTAGTTGCAAGTGCCCAGGAAGAATTTCAAACAAAAATCTCAACAAGGAGTAGGCAGCAAGGATAAGGCTCCAATCATGCCACACACACATTTGGCCAGAGTTTCAAAGAATTGGAAAACAAAACCAAACTGTAATCCCTCAACAAAAGTAGTCGCATGACCAAATTTACCAAATTTGGGTGTTTCCTACCGAACAATTTGTGAGTCCAATGCATGTCAAAACAAGGCCATAAGCGAGGAAAATTGACAGCATCCAATGAGGTGTGATCAGGCCAACAAAGTAAACATAGGGCATATAATTAATAACCAACAATACAATGTATCTGGCCAACATCAAAATAGCGTGAGTAGCTCACCAAACAAAGGAGCCAGAGGAGAACATTTAATAAAAATCATTTTTAGAGCAGATGGCCATCATCTCCACCCACGCACTCATGTGCCACCAAAAAGCATTAATTTTATTCAATAAGGAACATGCAAGGACAAGAGCTAGTGGAAGGGGTTAATGAAAATATCCAACATTACTTTTAGCATGTTAGAAAACAAAATCATCACCTAACAATGAATTAATGGGTAAGGGTCGGTGGTTGGGATTAAAGAATTTAATATTAACTTTGTTACTAAAAGGGGCATTACACCTTGCTCTAAATTTAGTAATTTCTGCATAATATTAGTGTGCATGTTTTCTTACTGTATTGTAATGACTCATTCCCTCAATACACAAAGTGTTTTTGCCTTAATATAATGCTGAAAACTATTGGTTTCTGCATCCAAAATCCATTCTCAAATTAATTGTACATGTACTCAATCAAAGCCCTCAACAAGTTCCATGTATCACCCCAGTTTTCAATTCAGTTATAGTCATCTTTTACCATAAAACCCCCTAAAAATTAGTTTAGGATACATCCAAAAAGTCACTGAACTTGATACTGGAGACTCACCTCAACAATAGGTATACTCACAAACCTGAGGTGTTTCCATTGTATCTACAAAAGAGAGAGATCCAGAGAAAGCTTCGAACACCTGCAATCTTCTATCAATAGGGTGCAATTTTGAGAGATAACAGAGTCTAATCCGCTATGGAAAGGGTTATAAGATATCACCTTGTTTTATGGGGCCATTTCATAATTTCGAGGTCATTAGTCCAATTGCTTACCACCTAGCTTTTCCACCACACCTTACACAGGCCTACATTATTTTTCATGTTTCTGTACTATGTAGATATGTAGCTGATATCTCTCATTTTTTTGATTGGTCACCCTTACAAGTGGAAGACGGGGGGCAAAGGAAGCTGGAGCCCAAATGTATACTGGAGCACTGGAAGTTGCCCCTATGGGGTTGTCACTTGGACCAGGTTAGGGTGTAGTGGGATAGATACGCTGAGACAACAACTACTTGGGAGGATGCTACACCATTAAGGGAAAGATATCCCTATCTCTTCCAGTGACTTCCAGGAGGAAGTCTAATTTTAGGAGAGGTGGATGTAGTGCCCACATTTTATAGCTTTAGATATCTGTTAAAATCTTTACCCATAGTTATGATTTGACAAGCATTATGACACATTTTAGATATAATGTTATGTTATTTGATCTTCATGGATATGTATGGTGATTTGAGTGCATAGTGACAATTTAGCTTTGATTAGTATGTTGGCACATCATAGTAAATATTGTGAGTACTAATTTATTGCTATGTTATTTAGACCTAATTGATATATGATAGATGCATGGTTTGGTCGCCCATCTGGATGATATAGACTATTCGATTATTGATGATAGCACATGATAACATGAATATATGTCATTTATGTGTATTACATTGGCTAACACATGTTGAATTTGTGTGAAATTGTGCATGTTTCTCATTTACGATTCCATGTTGATGATGTGTTAACATAGATTGCATGTTTAGACTTGATTGTTTACTGAGTAGTTAATTTACACTTATACTGGGTTGATGCGTTTAATGTTTGCATTAAGTGTCTAGGGTTTTACGGCACAGGAGAACGTGGGTTTCAGGGCGGCTCAGAAAATTTGCACAAGCGGTCCACAAGGTTAATTCCTAATCATGTTAGTTTTTTGAGGTCTTATTGGTTGCTAGTATTGTTTATGCACCATGAGTGACCTTTATTTGTAATTTTAAACATTATGTAAACTTAATTAAGGTTGGGTTGTTTTTTATTTTTATAAGCTAGGTTGAGGGACTTAATAGTCCCCACTTGTTTTAGGAGTCTAATTGTGTTATGTTTCTTTATTGATGATAAATTTTTGCCGCATAAGCACACTTGAGTGGGACCCACACCCTCAACATTTGTGTTCACCTGTGCCAAATCTGAAATTGAATTATTTTTGGCATTTTAATTGATCCCTTTTTGTTTTAGGCGTTCACTTAGCATGAAAATAGATCCTTTAACCCTATCTATTAGGTAGGGGGTTTAATTTTCAAGGCAATGAGGAAGCTTTAGTCCCATTTAGCCTCTCTTTTTTCACCATCCATGTAAGATTGGTTGGAGTTTGTGTGTTGTTAAAAGTTGCCTAAGCTTGTCTCACTTTCTATTTGGGTGGTTTAGGAGAGGGGTGTTTAAATGTGGGTTTATTTTTTTATTTTATTTCTTTTTAGGAATTGTGGCTTGGAGGGAAGAGATGGGTGACACATATCACCACCTCATTTGCGAGGAAACTTGATTATTTTTCTTCAAATAATCTCTCATGTGGGAGAAAGAGAAATTTTTTCTTGGACAAGGAATTGGGAAAATCTTAGAGATTGGAGAGCTTGTGGAGGTAGGCTCTTTGATCTTGATTTTTGTTTTTGGCATGTTAGTTTTTATAAATTTCTTGTTAAATTTTTGTCTTGTTGCATGTGTTTCATGGATGTTTGGGTGTGTTTATTTATTTTTTCTCCATCCATCATATTGTATGATGGATTTGGGATTTTTTTTGGGGAAGGAGGGATTTTCCCTCTTAAACCTCAAGGCTTGATGTGCAACAAAAGTTGATCACTGTGTGTATAGATTTTTGAATAGTCTCTTTTCAAGGTGGGTACATTTGAAGCAATTGATACAAGGAGACTTGAGGAACCTTAGGAGCCATGAAATAGAAACCAATATAACAAGGATCCGAATGACCAATTATGAGTGGGGTTCACCAAAAGATTTAATTTAATTTAAATTAGATTTGATTACAGAGTAACTAATGTAATAAATTATGTACAATTGCTAATATATAGTATGACATAAGAAAAATAACATTTATAGTATGAAACCCTAAGTAAAGGAGGGAGATAAGATGACTTAGCTGATTTTCGAGTGCACGAGAAGTGATATGGACCGGTGAAAATGCTAAAAAGACTGCAAACATTTTCATAAATTCTCACTACAAATTTTTGGATTCAAGAACAGAGCCATATAGGGGTGCCTAGTGTAGGGTAGAGGTGCTTAGGTGTTGGTGACTATGTAGAGGCTTGGAATTTGCTTTCTTCTGTGTTGCAAGGTCTTCACTATTTATTTTTGTTGGTTCTCTCTTATCCCCTCATATGGTTTGAACCCTCTTCCCCATCCTTGGAGAGAAAACCTAATGGGTTTGAAAATTCTTCCAATGAGGATTTTTAGGCAAATGGGAGGAGTGATAAGGCAGGGTGATTTCTTTGGAGGAAAAAGGAGGATTTTGAAGTGTTGTTTTAGGCACGCTTCTTATGGTTGGACCCCACTCTATAACATTATTGGAGGTCTCATCCACTTTTACTGCTTGTTGAGGATGCATATGGTTTTATTCTCTTTTTTTGTTGGTATTTGACGTGTTTTGGGATGTATTGGTTAGTCTTGTATGTGGCATGCTTGTGCTTTTCTCTCCCTTCTTTTTATGCACATTTGTTAAAGCTATCTTTGTCTCCCATGGTCTTGGGGGAGGCTAGCATGTCTTCCAACCTTTGGAGAGGAATGTAATGATGCCTATAGGTTGTGTGGTAGAACAAGTCTTTCTCCTTGTGTTGGAGTCTTTCTGGAGCACAAAAGTTGGAGCTCAAGTTTCCAAGATGGTTGGAGTTTCCTCGATATCTTGGCACATTGTTGTTCCCCAAAATTTTTGGGAAGGTTCTACTTATTGTAATCATGTGGATGTGGCATTGTAGAGAGTCTTATTTCTTTGTAAGTTTTCCATATTGGGATGGAGATTACTTTGAATAACTAGCAGTGTATTAGTGTTGTGTATGCCATGTTGAATATGTAGATCTTGGTAAAACTTGTCTCCCATGATAATGGCTTTGTTGTTGATTTGATCGTCTCTTACAAGAGGAGTCTTGTGTTATTGAGAAGTTATGCTTTTCATATTTGACAAGAATATTGTAGCTTAAAATCAATGCGTAGAGCAGCGATTATTCTTATTGATGATATGGAGGCAATGCTTGTTAAGTGTTTGTCCTTTGTAAAAATATTAATATGGATTCTTGCATTCCTCTTTTGAGAAGAAATTTTGATATTTTGAAAGTATATTTTTCCTAAATAAGATTGTGAAATGTATAGCTGAGATATTTAAAAGAAGGTATGATACTTATTTACTAGAACTCTTCCTTGTTAAGAAATTTGAACATTAATTTGGTTATTGCATTCAAAAGAAATCTGGTTATTATGTGAATCTTGATGTGGAGGGAAATATTATTCTTATAATAAAATCATTTTTGTAAACCCTTGTAATATTACAACTTGAAAGAAATTAATTTTAAATTCTTTTCCATGAGAAAGCTTAAACCAATTGTTTATTTCCCTTTATATTGGAAAATCTTAAATTAGGCTTCCAATACAATTGAACCAGATTTTTAAAAGTGACATTTATTAGGTTTACTTGAATTCTTATTTTCTTTCCAAAAAAATGTCATTATAGATCAAATGTATATTTTAGTTGGAAGTATACTGAATGAGAAGAAAAGAAATCTTTAGTTGGAAATATTTTAGTCGGGAATGTTTCTCCTAATTAAATCTTTTTACTCTAAGAAATAATTGAATGCCATGTTTATTTAAATAAGCAATCCATAAAGAAGATAAAATATTCTTTAAATAAACTTAACTTCTTGTTTACCATTACTATGTGATCATTTAAACATGAATACTTATTCCACCTACCCAGGCACTGGTATTTGATTATGTATTGATGTAGTTGTATAATTTAATTATAGCTTACAAAAAGTAAAAAAACAATACCCCTGCCCATGGCTGCTGTGGCCAAAACTAATGTTAAACCCTCCACGGCCTCCATTGGGCACCCTCATCTCCTTTTTCCTTGCTATGGCGTTGTCTCCCTGCAAGAAAACAAGTAAATAAATAAATACAAACTCGCCAAAAACAAGAGCTTAAGCGCAAAGGAGGAAAAGTCCTAAATTTATAAAAGCAAGAAAAATGCGGGCATCCATTTTAGGGTTTTACTTGGTCACGAATTATCCTTGGTTCTACTTTTTTTTTAAGTTGGAGTCTCTCAGAGTACCACACTAGTTAAAACATGGGAAATTATAATAAACCTTTTTCTAAACCATAATTTGGTCCTCGTGGAATGTCCTTTTTGGGGGAAATAAAATTATTAATGGTATTATTTGTTATCACTAATAAATTAACTTAATTATTACATGTATAATTATAAAACGGGGGGTGGTGGGGGGAAAACCGGAGTTGCTCCGTAACGTTCTAGTGTGAAAGAAATTATCGATGGCTACAATATTTTTTCCACGAGAATACGGTTTATAAATACCGATTTGTGCCACGACTATTTATTAAAATGGGGGAATATTATTAATAAGATTATGTTATTTTATTCCTGAACTCGAGAATGTGTTATCAAATATTCATTGCACCAGCGTAAGGGATACACTGTTACGCTATGGTCACGAGTGTATTCGAAACCATTAAACGTATGTCTTAACTCATATTTAAAAATAAAAAATAGAAAATTTGCCAAATTTTAAGGTTAAAAATGGTGGGTATTACATGTCACGTGGATTTGCCATTTTGTCGGTGGTCATATTTCAACAGTCCGTATACCCAAACGGTCTTTACTTTCACTTTCTTTGTGGAAGGAAATTAAAGATCGACATACCCTGAAATGGTATAAATAATGGTATATAATATATTCTGGTCTAACATAATAAATTTTTAATAAAATCAAATAGCTGCATGGCTGTTCTGGTGATGAACGGAGTTTCTTTTGGATTGGGATTTGAATGTGTTTGTTGAAGGTGAAAGAAAACTCAGTTTGGGTAGGGCAGCAGAGATGAGTTTAAATAGGTCCTGGACCGCTCAATATTTTCTAGTGTTTCTTAGTGTTAACGCTCTGTCTTCTACTCCATCCCAAACTCAGAATCAAAAGATTTGCATTTGAAAGATACCCCACTGGGCAGGGTGCAAGAGGCAGCAGAAACAATGTTTCTCGTCTCACCAGTTCAAAATCAAAAGATTTCATTCATAACTAATATTCAGTTGTGTAGGGTGCAAAAGTAGCGGAACAATTGTTCCTTTATTCTAGTCTAATTTTGTGTGGCTTGTATTTGAGTTCTGAGTCTCACTAGCTCAAAAGATTTCCACTTAAATAATGTCAAGGTATGTAGGGTGTACGAGCAGATGGGGATTAAGCCTTAGGCAAACTAGGCAGTTGCCTAAGGCACCAGCAGTTAGGGGGCGCCTGAATTTAAAAATTTCCTTTTTTTCGGTTAATTTTAGAACTTAACTTTAAAATAATTTATCTGAAGAGTCAATATTGATCAACCCATTTATAAATATTATTATATAGCAACATAAATTTGATGCATACACATAAAACATTTTCGTAATATTTTTGCAAGTAAAAGAAAATATCACATATTTATAAACACATGATTTTTTTGGTATTGTTACCCATTCTCTAAGCTCCAGATTATGCAGGTGTGAAATTTGTTCTTAAAAAAGGTTAATGTATTTTTTATAATGTTGTTGGTGTATCTAGTAGAGGTGCGTATAATTAAAGGAAAAAATTATTTAATTTTCTATTTTTAATTTTTTAGAGAAAGTTTCTATTATTTTGTTATGGAGGAATTTGTAGGCCTAGTCAAATACGACTCTTCACAAAACCATCGGAGCTACATAAACATTTTTGTTTCTTTGCAAAAAAAGGGTTCTTTATTTCAGGATAGAGTTCATGTCACCTCCTTGATAAGGCTAAATCAAACTTGTAAGAAGCCTTGTATAAATATTGTATTTTTTACTTTTTGAGCATCTCTTACGATTAATTTTTCCATCCACAAAATATTTTTCATCCTTCTGAGATAATTTATTAATATATTTTTATTATTATTTGATTATGACCATGATGTAAATTTAAAAATATAAAAATATAGACATATTTTATTTATTTACTTTATGGGAAAAAAATATTAAATACATTTTTGGGGAGGGCACCCACTCAAACTATTGCCTAGGGCGCTCCCAACCTTTAATTCGGCCCTGTGTATGAGGCAACGGAAAAAGTGTTCAGAAAAATGCATACCAGGAAATTTTGATATTCAACCGCGCCTTACTACTCTAAATGGATAATGATACTTTGAAGAATTGACATTGTGGTTTTTACAAGTGATGATGGTTTTTCAAGTGATTTGAAATGAAGAGTCAAAATTTTAAAAAATAATATTAATTTTTATTTATTTATTTATAAACAAGATAATATATATATTTTTTGTAATTAACATTATAAAATTGTATGCATAAAGTTCTTTGAAATGAAATAATAAATTGCACCCGCGTATAGTGGAATAAGTTAAAGGTGTCAATAGTGCATTCAGTGAATCTATGGCCCAACTTATCTAACATTTAAATTTTTCAGAAAATGATGCATATAGAAAAGAGGGGTACCAAGTTAATTGTTACCTTATGTCCCTACCTAAACACTTAAATCCAAAAAATCATAACGATCCATTGTAACTACCATCAACATTAATGTATATATGTATTAATAACCACTATAGTGGAATGGTGGGTAGATACATATATAGACCACAATTTGATCAGCATATGAAATAGGATTATAGGTGATTTAAGGACTAGGGAGACTAGGAAACTGCCTAGGGCGTCAACTATTTTATTTTATCATTGATTTTACGAAGATTATAACCATACATGCTACTAGAGTTTGTGGCAAACCTTACATACCCATTTTATTTTTTTTGTTGAAAATAAAAATAATTTTGAATAATATTAAGATTATGATATTTAACTAGTCATAAAACTTAATCAAGTGCCTTTGTTATTAAATTTAACTTATACATTTGAATTTTAATACTTTGCATTGTTTTGAAGTCTTCTAAATCATTTAGAGATGAGATATAAAGAAAGGTAAATATATATGGAGATTGAGAAACAGAAGTTCAGACAAATATAAATAAAGGAAGATAATGATAGACTATAAGTTATAAAATTTCCAAAGGAAGTTAGACAGTGGTAGTTACAACTAAATTTATTAGCATGTATTTCTTGGAT
Source organism: Taxus chinensis (assembly GCA_019776745.2). Lineage (NCBI taxonomy): Eukaryota > Viridiplantae > Streptophyta > Pinopsida > Cupressales > Taxaceae > Taxus > Taxus chinensis. The sequence continues at coordinate 762,808,258 of CM034146.1, read as the reverse complement.
GGTAGAGGCATAACATATGAAATGATCCAATATTTGGTTACGATTAACTATTTTTTTTACTATAAGATTCATTTTTTTAAATAGAAGGCATTACCTCTATGTTTCCTAGGGAACTCATAATGCTTAATTCAGCCGTGAATAGGATTCCTGCTTGGATTTTCTCCAGTATTCAAACACATGTGTTGCAATCTCTTATAGTATTCTATACATTCAATAAGGACATATTACCTTTATAATAAATAAGCCCATGGGAAATAGGTGTAGCATGATACACAAAGATGCCAAGGTAACAAATATTCCCAATGCTCTTAAACATGGATGGCCAGGATAATACAAGAAAGAAAACTTATTAACAAAATACCAAACCCACAAAAAAACCAAGAAACAATGGAAATGGGAAGAGGGGAGAAGGATCACCATAATGTCAAATATACAATGTCAATACTACCGAAAACATCCTCCAAGTAGTATCTCCACGAATCATCACAAAATCCTAAACCTTATTCCTTCGTTATCTCTCGAGCAACACAAAGGCTTTTCCATCATTGCAAAATTCTTTGGAAAAGATAAGAGGGGATTTCCAAAGGAAATGGAAATGCCTCCCTACTTCATCCAAGGAAGGGAGTGATAAGAAAACATTCATGGATTCCCCAAGAGGCCACAAAGATGGGGTCTCCTCCCATTCCTAAATGCAAATTGAAATGCACACCCCTTGGTGTTGAGGAGAAAAGAAAACCAACATATAAATTTTAACACAAAGAAGAAACTCAAAAATAATTAAATCCAAGACAAATCCTTAAATCAAAACCATTACCAACCATAACATCCACGTATCTAGAAGAAAGTTTTCTAAACAAAACTAAATTGAGGTGTGAGAACTAGCTCACACTCCAAGTTCAAGTCCACAAGTTCCTAGATATTTAACTCCTCACACTCCCCGAAACTCCATTCCAAAGTTCTCCATGAAAAACACACCAAACATCAAAATTTAAAACAAGATATATGATAACTCTCGATCCCACAAACCCATGGACGGTTGACACGTGTCACTCTTCCAACTAAGAAAATTACCCTCCATTTCACCCAAGTAACTTTCCATGTTCTCCCAAAATAATAAATGCAAAGGGGACAAGGTTCTTCTTAAGACCGCGCTCTAAATAATTATTGTAGAATGGGTAGCGAATCTCCAAAATTGACTTTCAATTAAATGGTGAATATCCAAACAAACGATTTGCGGAAAAGGTGATTTGACATGTTGAAGTTTTATGCATTTTCACAAATTTGTACAGTTGTTAGACGTCCAACTATGGAGCATCAGACGCACTGATTTAGATGACCATCTATGTAGAATCGATATGATGAGTTAGCATGAAAATAAAGTAGTAAATAGGTGGATACTATAGCTTCAATACATATTTTTTCATGCTAATTATGTTTTTAAGTTTGAATTAAAATTCTACGTGGTGCATTTATATTAGCTATTTGTAATTTAAAGGATATCAGGATTTCATTGTACTTCATCACTAATTTAATATTAGTGACGTTGATGACAACGACAACCCACTTCCAAGTTAGAATATTTAATCAAACACGCAACATGTGATGTATGTTATCTACTATAATATTGAATTCAAATAAATCAATTTATTTAGGGGATAAGATAATGTGATACATTGCCTAGTAGGCCCTAACATCCAAGAAAATTAAACTAATGTAAAACATGTAATATTAATATTCTTTAACATTTTGTGCAATATCATGCAACTTTATATTATTAAACCATTAGTGGAAAATGCAAACAACAATCATATTCACGAAACTTTTAAACTTGGAGAGACTTAAGTATTAATTTCTAACAATATTAAATGATGTATGGAAAGAATCCATCCAATATGAAGCCTCTTTTTTGTGTTTCTGATTGAAGTTCATGTATTTCAATGAAAAATGACTTGTAAGGAAGTAATGGTGGCAATAGAGAGGTAATACCTCATAGTCCAATGAATGAGCCAAAGGTTGATTAGCCAACACATGCATGTCAATCTATATTATTATATATTTAGATGTGTCAATATCAACCAAAATGTGAGAAAACATTGTGTGGGAGGAACATAGAGTAGTAGGATTGGACTGTAGGTAATTACCTACTTTCTGACCAATATCTTCAAACCAAGACTCAAAAAATAACTACCAATATGAAATTATGATGTATTACCCAAATAAGAAAGATATTTAGACATTATCTAGATGGTTTGAAGGATTGGAACTAAAGATACAACATAAGGAATACTCACCCACTACTACAAAAAGGGGTATTTTGAGACAATAATTTGAGACAAAAGTATACTTTTGTCTCTAAAAATACTTTTGTCTCTGAATTCCCTTGTTTTAATTTTTAATAATTTATTCATCTTTTCAATTGCTATCTCCCTCCTATCCAAACTCCCGGCTATCCAAACGTAACCCTAATCGTATGGAAAGTCATAGTGGCTGGTATTCCTTCCAGGTTGAATGACAGTTGCATTTTTGTGGATGGAGGTGTGGTGGTTTAGGTGTTTTCTAGGATCAGCCCAAAGCCGTGTTCCCTGCTACACTTGGATTCTATGCTCTGGCATACACACTAAACAGGACTAAATTCAGAAACTGGGTGGATTTCTCCAGATACGGCTTGCAAAGGGGATGTCTCTGAAGCCTCTACCTGCAATGCATTCTATGCCAAAAGACGGACATTGATGGACATTGTGAAGAACATTTACCAAGAAAATGAGTCAAAAAAGTTATTATTTCATATGTTTGTATGTTGCGGGCGTGGTGAATGTTTTTGGGCCTATGATTACACTGTACAACGACTGCCGACTGTATCCTCCGCGTGCCTTGTTTGCAAAAGAATCCCAAATGTTGTGTGTAAAACCATACAGAAAGCTAACTTGCATGATTCCATGGACAGCGATTGCCTCCACAGTGAGATCGCCACTTTTGAATATGTGCGCAGGCATCCTCAAATCGTTGAACTCCATGGATTTTACGAGGATGAGGATTTCTCTGTTTGACATAATCGTCGAGAAGAAAACGTTCTGAGAAGATGAGGCGGCGGCCGTGTTAAAAATCCCATACATTTCTGCCACTGGAAGGGCATCGCTCACCAAGAACTCAAACTAGACAACATTCTCTTCGCGGACGACTCATCCTTCCCCAATCGCATCAAACTCACCGACTTTGGCTTCCTCCTTTTCTTTAGGTGATCTACATTTATTTTCTCTATTTTTGTGGTCAAACAGGGGAACCCACACATCACCATTGTAATCTCTCTGTCATTGGCCAAGGATTTGATTCCAGTAAATTTGACCTTTGAATGAGAGAAACCCTAAGCCGCAGGTTTGGAACACTTGACCTAAAACTGGCAGATGCTTAGGGGATGCATTCCACACTTTCTTTTTACTTTAAACTTTGTAAGCCATCTTCTCTTCTCTTTTCAGATAATAGTTGGGGGAAATGAAAATGTACTGGAGAAAATCTGGCAAGCCTGTGGGTAAACAATAAAAAATCCATGAAGGAAACAAATATTTACTTCATAGAAAGCAGGGAAAATGGGCGCAACTGCAAGGATCTCATCTCACTTGTCAGAGATCAGTTTCATTCAGAACCCGATGATGGTAAAAGGTTCATCGAAAAACTTGATTCGATGGAGCTTGTGAAAAAATATTTCCCTGCCCTTGAAGAAAATCACACCAGGATGACAGGAATCTCATTGCTCAATATCATTATCACACTTTTGCCTTTTTACAGGAATTTGGGTCGCATGGAAGAAGCTATAAGAGCTTTCACACAAGCTTGGGACCTGATGACATTTATTGATAATTTTGATCCTCAACATCCCACTTCAATGGATTTGCTTAAAGTTATAGACATTGAAGCCGATAGAGTAAGTGTGGCTGCCTACAATGATTTTCAAAGGATACTAAATCTACGCAGGCAAGTACTTTCTTCATCAGAAACATCAGAGCCCAGCCCGGAAGCTGGTCAGGATATCACGGACGCTGTATCTGCCATTTACAGAGAAGCCGAGTTTAAACTTAAACAGCAGAAGCCCAGGAAAACACAACAGCTATTAGAAGATCACTGAAGGATTCAAGGGATTGGGATACAATAGCGAGCAATCACAGCAACTACAGATTCTGTGAGCTAATTCACAACCTTAATCACAGTAGTGTGAATGTTCTAGTGGATTACTTGTTCTCTTCATTTGGAGATGTATTTGCTGACTCCCTGCTACGAGTACCCATGTTGCAGGCGAAAGGATGAGAGGAATAGTGGGGACCCCCTATTACATTGCTCCAGAGGTTCTGCAAGGAAGAGAGTATGAAGAGAAAGTGGATGTGTGGAGTGCAGGGATCATTCTGTACATAATGCTGGGCGGAATTCCTCCATTTAATGGTGAAATGCTGCAACAATATTTTTTTGCCTGTAAAACCATACAGAAATCTGACTTGCATGATTCCCTGGATAGGGATTTTCTCCGCAATGAGATTTCCATTTTGGAATATGTGCGTGGGCATCCTGGAGTTGCTGACGGGATCTCCTCTACAGTTTTACAGGTGCTGTCATTGGGTTCATCCTGCTCTGTAGTTTTGGGCTCTGTTACTATTTGTGGGCGAAGATGCAGGGCAACACAAAGCACAAGTATTTCATGAAGAGGAACAGAAGCCTCTTGAATTGCGCTGTGAAGCCCAGCACCGGTGTAGTGTGGTTTGACATACAAGAAATCAAGGCAGTAATGGGGAATTTCAGCGCCATTGGGCATGACAGTTTCGGGACTGTGTATAAGGGTACCCTCCCTGACGGCCGCTAGATCGCTGTGAAGAGAATCAGAAATTACACTTTTTAGGGGGATTCCTGAATTCATAAATGAGGTGGAGATCATCAACAACATTAGGCATCAAAATTTGGTTGTTCTGAGAGGCTTCTATATTGCCAAGCGGCGACATGATGAAAATAATTCGTTATTTCTTCTTGTGGGGTTTTGCTTCAGGGGCGACGACTGGATCAACTAGTTCTTTCTATTTGACAAACAATCTGTTGTTGGACGTCGAGGAGGAAACAAAGGCTTTGGATCTCTCTTCCTGCTCTGCTTCAGCACGTCATGCATACAGATAGGGTGTGAGTATTAAAAATCCTTTTCATATTTTTATTTTCACAAGTCGCATATCGGAGAGGCTCACCTAAACATGAAAAATGATGCTCTTCTTGTGGGTATAATGTTATTGTGGTTACAGTTTCAATTTGTTCTCTAGAAAGGCTGCATTCAAAAACCCATTTAGGGAGGACGATTCTCCATTGTTTCCCTTCCTATGCAAAACAAACTCCAATCTTGATCTGAGTTGAGACAACACATCCCTGAAACCTAACTTGGAAGATGTCAGACACTAGCCGGTATCTTAAATGTTGGATGACAAATCCCCAACAACAATAAGAAAATCTGAAACCTCTTCCTATGTGTTGAATCCTATGTGTTGAAAATTGAAATTAACAAGCGTCTATGCTTCATTTGCATTTTTGATAGAAAGGTGTCCCATACAAATGGCACGCATGAGATTTCTCCTTAGAATATCTACTATCACAGCCATGTGCTTTGTATCGATTGGAGACCAATCTTTGGCTGCAATTTGAGAAATGACGAGTTTCAGATTATCATAGGTATAATCTATTTTATTAACTATTCGTGTTAGTTCACTTAAGGTCTGCTGATAGTATTTGGATCTGTTGTAAGGAGCCATAGTTGTGATCTCCGCCTTCCCCCCATACATTTTTACAATGAAATTTTCTTTGGATTTACTGCATATTTAATAAATTTTCTCATCAAATTCTTGTATGTGGTCCTCTACATTAGATGCATCCTCATCCTTGATGCCAATGTAGAAGAGTTTGAAAAACTTTTTGTCATGCTCCACTAAATTGATCCCACTCTGAAAGCGGCTGAAAGAAGATTTTGTATCCTTATCTAAGTGAAAATCCTGTTGCACCGAAGAAAAATTAATAATTTTCAAATATGGATTTATCGCCCATTCTCAACAAGGCCTTAAATCTAAATCTAGATCTAAATCAAATTAGAGTATGATGTTCAGACTACCTTCCTTTTTGTTAAATATTGTGAGATTGCTAACATCAGTGTTGAGAACAGAGAGAAGCGTATCCTCTTGCTCACTTCGCTCAAAACTGCCCAGTCTCTTGAAGTCTAAGAGAACAGACAGACACCTACCATCACCCTCACCATGTTCTTCCCTTGCTGTAATGGTCATCCAAACACCATCAGTGCACCTGCTACCTGCAACATCAAGGAAATACCCTAATAGATGGTTCAACAAATAAGACTTACCACTACATTGTTTTCCCATGGAGGATATAACCTTAATTTTCCCCTTCCAACTGTTAAGAAAAACATCATATAACCCAAAGTGTATTAGATTTGCAAGAGACACGATGTCCCCATACCTAACATTAGGGGGGATTTGAATCCCATCCCTCAATGCAACCATTCCATTCTTCTCTGCACGAGCTATTTGAATTGGCACAAGGAAAACAAGCTTACAAACCCAAATTCCCATTTTCATCCTAACATTGTCATCTATGGGAGGTGAATGCCAACAGTGAAATGTTGTTGCCCACATTTCTAAGTTTTCCAACTAAAACTGAAGCTTCATATTTGAAAAATCTCTTTTCTTTCCTTAAGTTGTAGAATGAGTGCTTTTAAATACATGATGCATACCTCTCCATTATCGGGGTCCGTGCTACTTTCTAGTATCACTTTTAATGTGACATACTTCTTATCTCCTATTTATTCGTGCTTTCCACTTACCAGTGTTCTCTCCCATATGGTGTGTAACGACCCAAAAACCACACACACAAATACAACACAGTGAAATACAGGATAACTTTTTTTTTGACTTGCTTTGACACAACACGACATAACATGTCGTCACAAGGTTACAACCAACACTAGGAACCACTTGTTACGGGGGAGACCACAAGGTCAGCACGGAAACGTTCATACCTAACAAGGACAATGTACTTTTCTCTTCTTGACAGAAACACATTGGAGTCCAACCACAAAACACACTTACAGTTAGGGCATCCCATGAGGAATTTCTTGTTAAATTTTCTTGTTTACTAAAGTGTCTCTTAATTCTTAACTTACGTTCTTATAAAATTTCATGTAATGATTCACACAATTCTTTTCACAAGGAAGAACTTCTTTCTTTTCAACTGTTTGACTAAATAACTTAAGGCCAAGCTTTTTAACTAGGATCATCAATTTGATGTCCAAATCTTTCTTATTCATTTGATTTTAGAACATTTTCCATTTCTTACAAGGTTAATTAATCTTACTTAAGCCACTAACACATGTTCCACAACTCTATTGCACAGGTGAAGGCATAAGGTCCGATTGAGGGAAAGTACCGCTTAGGGTTTCATAACAATAACCTTCTTGTTTAAGGATCAAATTTTGACATTGCTTAAGAAATATCACCATGAATCAAGGCAAGGGTTAACAGAACATGAACAACAGAATTTAGCTTCAGGGTCACATTGTTTACTATCAATCTTTCATTGAGGTTAAGAGTTTATCGAGATTGGTTAAATGTTCCATCTAGACTTTACTTAATTAGATTCGACAAAGGAGGACATTCCAAATGATAGAGAGAGATTTAAGGTTTAATTAATCGATTTCCCTCCTACTTATTAAATCCTATCATCTTCTAAAATCTAACCATTGCTTTCACCATGATGTCATTTAAGATTTCACCATAAAAGGATAATGTTTATTAGTTTGGCGTGGAAAATTAAAAAAAAAGAGTAATCATATTTCATTACAAAAGATAGTTTACTCTTGTTTGTTCCAGGTCTCAAAGGTTATCTAGCAGATCACATCTACATTAATATATTCATATATATAAATTTTAGTTTAACTTTTATCAGGACTATCCAGCTCACTTTATAGTACTTACAAACTCATTGCTACTAAGCCTTAGGAGGATTTACAACTCAACATTTTAACTCAAGAGCAAAGTTTAACAGTACTCGTTTGCAGAAACAAAACAAGGTTATATCAGTTCATTCCAACATGATGCACAAATCAAAGGGACATACCATCTCTATTGAACCAGACTAGGGAGCAAGAGAGTAATAACATGGGACATGCCCCGCTACTATTCTAAGGATTAAAATTCACTAGAATATCCCATAACCAAGTGATAATCAAATTTCATCTTTCACATGATAACCAAAAAAACCAAAGTTTCAACAGTTACAACAACAATACTCTACAATACATTTACTAGGCACTGACCCTTCTTCTAAAATGTCCAAAGGCCCTTTCCAAATTTTATAACATAATACACATTCGTACAAAGGAACATCATAACCAAGATTGATGCAATAATCTACAAGTCTTTCCATCATCTAACCACGTCAGCCATCTACAACAATTAATAACCTGAGTCAGTTCACGAGAACTAAGCAAGATAAGACTATACATAGCAACAATAAGCTACTAGCTAACAATACCATGAAAGGAAACATTTTATTTCAGGAAATGGATCAAAGTTCTAACCTCTAACAACCTTTTGAAACAAGATGTAATTTTCAACATATCAACTAAGAAGAAAACCATAAGTTTTAGTTATGAAGATACCTCTAAAACTACAAAAGTTTGACAACCAATTACGCAAGACTATGAAATTTAAATGAATAGACACAAGGATTGACAGTATTAGTATTTCAATCATATAATCCCGTAGATTAAATGATTGAAATCTAAAGTGTAACCCATCAATCCACATTCTCAAGGTGAAGTCAAAAGATAAAGACTAGACCCGATCTTAGCTGCCAAAAAGAATATAGTTTTGGAATCGTTCCATAGAGCCATAGGCCTAATAGGCTATAAACGAACAACGAGGGTAAAAACAAAGTTCCATCATGTAATCAAAAAGGTTTAAAGGATGAAAATCTTATATTCAAACCCACAACCATCATATCTTAGGTAATAAGTGACTTCATAGCTAATAACGATGAGAGGAAAGGACGGTAAGAATGTCCAGAATAGGCATTACCTAACAGCCTACCTACTGAACATAACCAGGGTCGGAATAGCGACAAGCCTCATTGAATACCCAAGTTGAGTAGGCAATCTAGTATTCTAAACACATCCTTGCAATTTTCATAATACCTTAGATTTATAATCCTCCCGTTCTAGAGGAACATAGCCATGAATCTAGACTTGGTTGAAATTTTCCGACATCAACTCACTTCCTAATATCATAAACGATGTATACAAAGGGAAAGGTCTCTCAACTCTCCTTAATTTACATCTCATCACTAAGTTTATGGCAACCTATGCAGTGATTAAACACATAATATACCATCGAAGATAGATATCCTCCAATAATGAACTTCTATAACGATGTTATTACAATTATTACGTTCGATACATAGACAAACTATTCCATAGCTTCTTTTCCCTTTTTGACAAAAAAATATATTCATGACCTTCCATCACAATCATTCTAAATTTTCAATGAAAGGTCACTCATCAAGAAGGAAGTACAAAACAAGTTTGACTAAATTAAGGAACTTCATGTTACCTTAAGCAGTTGATGAAAACCTTAACTTTTACGAACCGTGAAAGATATTACCTTACTCCATCAAGGCATTATGTCTAAACATAATTAAATCGATCACACAAGGAATCATCAACATACCGTATCTTAACACTATAAAGGTCATTAATTTTATCAAATTTTACTCATAGAAATAGTAGAATCAAATGGGGTTCTATCAATAATTTATGCCCTTCTATCAACCCAGGACATATTTTCGGCCCAAAACTTCCTTCTTAACAAGCATATATATTGAACTTATAATTTCCAAAAGCCCTAATAATTTGCACAATACACTAAGTGCATAATCACGCTTATCATAAAAATAATAATAATAATTTAACTGTATGTTTTCCTCTAGGGCAACAACATAACAGGAAACCAATACTAGTCAATGCTGCAACGTTCTAGGGGCGATTTCATACCCAGGTTCACAAAAGAAACAGCGACATTTTTACAGAAGGAAGTAACTTTAAAATTATATATATATATATATATATATATATATATTTCATATGATCAATCAAAGCATACACTGAAAACCTTTTTTGTTTTATAAATAAAAGGGTTTGATCACATCAACAAGGACAACCAACAGAGGAAAATCCAGAAGTAACAACTGTTAACCATATACTGAACGCAAATCCACAAAATCACAGATCTAAACCAATTTCTAGAAAGAAAGAGTTTCATTTCAAGAGGTTTATTAGATACTAGCATATTATGTATATGGTGAGTCTATCTTGCCTGTTTTAACGCATCCACTAGTCGTGTACATCTAGCAAGGACTGCTACAGCCACACGCCCTTCACTTTATCCTCTGTTTCACTGGTCTTTTCTTGCAATATACCCCACCAGGATTCCCTTTTGAAGGAACAACTAGAAGAATGCAATAGGTGGCTATCCAAACACTAGATTACTTCCATGTAGCTGCTTTGGGGGTGAGAGTCGAACTTCTTACCACTCAGTCCGAGAGCACTTGCGCTAGAAAGCTAAAAACCGACCATGGTTTGAAGCTCGGACACAAGACATAATGATTACATCGCTCCTGGCTCTAAAAGGCATCTACCGTATTGATACACAATCTTTTCCTTCATCAGATTTGGGGACAACATCAAACTCTCGGTGCAAACATTGCAGTTGTAGCTTGCACAGGGGGTTCATTAGCTAGGCAATATCCTAGCACGTGGGTTCATATTGAGGTAATTAAAATTAATAAAATTAAATTAAATATACCGGTAGACATGAGGGGGTGAAATGGTTTAATTTATTAATGTTTTAAATCAGGTATTGGGGGTAGGTTAGAGAGATGGGCCAAAGGAAATAGAGGTTTAATTTTAATATAAAACTAAAACGTTTGAACCCTAGTTTTTAAAAGTAAATACCTTAAAATTGTAAAAGGAGTGTGGTCATAAATTAAATTATAATCTCTTTTTAATAAATAAATCTAGATTCTTAACCAAGAAATAATAAGATGGTAGAAAACTAGGATTGAGTATGTTTTTCAACACAAGTGATATTATTTCACCATCTTAATTATTTGAAGAACTATTGATAAATGAATCAAGCTTAACATATATAAGGTGACTTGTAATATGTATTCAATGGCTTCAAACTATCTTTCGAAAGGAAATGCATATTAAAAAAAATTGAGTGAGAAATATAATATTTTTTTTTTAATATATTGGGGTATAAATAAAAAGGGGTAAATAAAATTGTAATTGAAAAATGGGTAAGTAAGGTACACGGAAAAAATAGGGGCTATTTTCATTCTAATAATATAACAGGAGGGGGTATTATCAATTGAATAATTAGAGGTAGAAACTAGAATTAAGGGTATTCTTTAATACCCTTCGAATGCACGTGCTATACCATACTTTTACTAAGTGAATCCCCCGTGGTAGCTTGTAAGGTGTGATAATTCCAACAGCACCCTTTATGCTTGCAAACATAGTGACCTGTTGAAGCAGCTCAAAAATGGCAAAGCAAATTGTGTTTAATGAATATTCTGATCTGAAACAGATCCACCTCCAAAGGATACTCTTCCATGAGTTACAACGAAAGACAACAAGAAAAAAATAGAGAAACCTAACAATAAATTTCATCAGGTCTTCTGGTAAGACTCACACTATCACTAAATCAATTTTTATGAAAATATCTTGAAGGAGAAATCCCGAATTGAGGATGCAGTCGAAACTAAGCAGCTAACGACATAGTTCGTCGACCTGCTTGCTGGAAGCGCTCATAATGGCTTCTACTACCCTGCAACAAGCCTACCACCTGGCTAAGAGGCCCTTGGCCTTTCTGTAACACTGGCTGGGAAGTGCAACGTCAATAATGGCCCCATTCTGTTGGAGGATATCATCAATGGATCTCCACCTGGTGCATCACTGTAACTATTGGCCAGCTGCTTCACCGAGACTTGGAAAGAAGTGACTTCCAAAATGAAAAGGCAAGACAGCTCGACTAAAACTTTATCTCATTTTTCTGTGATACAGCTGCAAGATCTTGCAACAACTGATCATGAATGTGGTCGCGTGCAACCAGAACATCAAGTTTGGCACCAACGGTTCCTTGGGATTGCCCTGCAGCAGCTGTCGCACTTTCTCTCCCTGGAGGCCACTGATTTTCTGAGATAAGTTTACTTTTCTACCCTGTAGCTGCTGCATAAAGCCAAGCGCTTCCTCACGACACTTTCCAGGAGAAGGTCAGTTCAACGCTCCACGGATACTGCCTGCACAGCAAGATTTTTGAGACCCACACCCACCTGTACGCATTGAAGGAGAATCAGAACGAGATCAGTGCGAAGAAAAATGGGGCTCCACCCACTCCCGTATTTCTCACGCAAGGACTATTACTTAAGTTAACGCGGTGATTAAATGTGCAGGCCAGTCTTTTGGGAAAAGAGTCTAGCAAATTCACAGAAAATGGATTTAGTAATAAAAATGAGAGGAATTACATTATCCTCCCCTTAAGATAATTATCGTCCTCGACTCCTACTATAATTCAAACATACGGAATAAGATGACCTTACATGGTATCCCTCATTATGCATCATATGAAAAGGTATCAGGAGATAAGTGACAATTTAGTTGATATTGAAATAATTTAAAGAAAATGATTAAAAGTACAGCCACATCGTAGCCTAAGGAACATTTGGTATAAATCAAGAACTTACAAATATCTACCCAACAAAATAAACTAGCTTATTAAAAAATCTTGATATGCATCATTTCAATAGTATCTATTAAAAAATTTCAACACTTATTCAACATCCAGTGTCAATTGTTCTATTGAAATTAAATCATCTTTGACAGACTAATGATTTCTAAAAAACTTAATGTGGGTATATAATGATGAACTGCTAGGACACAACACCCTATCAGGTTCCCACGAGTCGAAAGACTTGACAGGCACACAATTATATACTTCACGAATTATATTGACTCCCCTTGAAAAGGTGTACTCAAATAAGGAATGGATTACGTACCATTCCTCGATAGTACATATCACACATCAATGACTTGACATAACATTTGCTGGAACACATGAATACTACAATCCTTGACCAGTGTTATTTCCTTTTATTTTCATCAATGAGATTATCTTTCACATATTAGCAAACAAATGCCACAGGTACATAGTGTCTTACAAGGGGATCTTTAACCTCATCCTCAACATCAAATTTAGTCTAGAATAATCCATCTTGACATCAGTAACTCTTGTACATCAATATTGTGGACCATTACCAAATATTGTAATGCCTTTACAATATATCCTGAACCATCAATCAGTACAGACATAATTTCTATGTGGGCCATCCCTCATCCTCTTCTACTTTCATCAATTCTCTTATGCCTCCCTCAAACTAGTATGCTTCTCTGACTTAATCTCGGTCTGTCCTCTATGTTCTAAGACACATAGAGTTGGAACACTCTTAAACCCATTTTATCATAATTTTTCGTGGTTCAACAACTCGATAGTTATATGTACCCCTTGTTGTGTACCCCCATACAACGAAGCGGGTCCACTAGGTCTCAACCAATCTTATAGGAGATGCATTTCTATGACTCTATTCCATCACATCAAAATATTATAAAACCCGCATCTAGTACGATTTGCTTCAGTCCTTTGAAGTGCTAAGTTGCACAAGTTTCAAGCCATGGGTATTAGGCGGTACGCATTCTCAGTTCATCTTAAATGAAGACCCCAAATCAAACTATTTACTTACATTGCCAAATAGCCAAAGTCTAGTCTCTTAATTCTCATAATTAGTGTAATAAACCAAGAAAATGCCCAAAATTGTAAAGCATTGCAATCAATATAAGATGATGGTCCTTGCACAGTAAAGTAACAGCTCAATTTACGTCTCAAATCAACTGTATAGTAATTGTCACATTACGATATAGGGTTTGACCTTATCTAGTCCACGAAAGGGGTACTCAACGAGCTGCTAGCACTCGAAACATCGAGCCTCAGCTCGTAAAATACATATCAATAATACGACTGTCATCACCTCCATCCCTGTAATTATCCCGCCACCCTTCGACAAGGCTAAACATAGTCATAGATACACTAAGGTTGCATACATACAACCACATAGGGAGAGAGGAAAGAATCACATGTTATCTACTAAACCAAGTTTTAGCTCGAGTTATTGACCCGTGGTACACCATTCCTCACTCTCAACATACACTTCTACCAATTTCCCTCAGGATCGGTTAGCGTAAGGTTCACAACATAACATGCAACTACAGTACTAACATAATGGTGGCACACACATAACTACCATAACGTCTTACGTATGGTACATATACAGGGTAGATCACGATCATACATTCACTGAGTGTAACACGTCACTTTACCACATTCTGCACCCAAAGTGCAAGCACCATACAATAGGGTTCATACACTCACCGTATGACCCAAAATCACAACATGAAGCATTACATATTACACAGCTCATATATACGATGAACATAATAACATCACAACATAACAATAATTGCTTCATAACAAGGTGGTACACACATTTCTTCAAAACATGGTAAAAACATCATGATACAACTCATTTCTTTTAACATCAATCTAGTCATACAACACGTTGATACACTTACATATCACAACATGCACAATGCTCCAACACTACGTCATCCACATTAGAATTCTTTTCACACATAACAAACAATAATTCACACGTGAACTCTTCCTAGAATCCACAAGGAGAGAGAATACTCCCATCCTAAAACATATCAACATGATCACAAACACGCACAAGGTGACATACCCATAATATGCGTTCACAATATCACAATTACGACAATAATCACGTCACGTTTAAAGCACATTACTCTTCCAATATCTACCACCATCATGCAACATCATCATCATCATGCAGTATCATCATGTAACACCACCACCACCATGTAACATCATCATATAACACCAATCCAGCCCATAGGTTCGAGAGCATGAACCTACGCTCTGATACCAAAGTGTAACGACCCAAAAACCACACACACAAATACAACACAGTGAAATACAAGATAACTTTTTTTTTGACTTGCTTTGACACAACACGACATAACATGTCGTCACAAGGTTACAACCAACACTAGGAACCACTTGTTATGGGGGAGACCACAAGGTCAGCACGGAAACGTTCATACCTATCAAGGACAATGTACTTTTCTCTTCTTGACATAAACACATTGGAGTCCAACCACAAAACACACTTACAGTTAGGGCATCCCATGAGGAATTTCTTGTTAAATTTTCTTGTTTACTAAAGTGTCTCTTAATTCTTAACTTACGTTCTTATAAAATTTCATGTAACGATTCACACAATTCTTTTCACAAGAAAGAACTTATTTCTTTTCAACTGTTTGACTAAATAACTTAAGGCCAAGCTTTCTAAACTAGGATCATCAATTTGATGTCCAAATCTTTCTTATTCATTTGATTTTAGAACATTTTCCATTTCTTACAAGGTTAATTAATCTTACTTAAGCCACTAACACATGTTCCACAACTCTATTGCACAGGTGAAGGCATAAGGTCCGATTGAGGGAAAGTACCGCTTAGGGTTTCATAACAATAACCTTCTTGTTTAAGGATCAAATTTTGACCTTGCTTAAGAAATATCACCATGAATCAAGGAAAGGGTTAACAAAACAGGAACAACAGAATTTAGCTTCAGGGTCACATTGTTTACTATCAATCTTTCATTGAGGTTAAGAGTTTATAGAGATTGGTTAAATGTTCCATCTAGACTTTACTTAATTAGGTTTGACAAAGGAGGACATTCCAAACGATAGAGAGAGATTTAAGGTTTAATTAATCGATTTCCCTCCTACTTATTAAATCCTATCATCTTCTAAAATCTAACCATTGCTTTCACCATGAGGTCATTTAAGATTTCACCATAAAAGGATAATGTTTATTAGTTTGGCGCGGAAAATAAAAAAAAAGAGTAATCATATTTCATTACAAAAGATAGTTTACTCTTGTTTGTTCCAGGTCTCAAAGGTTATCTAGCAGATCACATCTACATTAATATATTCATATATATAAATTTTAGTTTAACTTTTATCAGGACTATCCAGCTCAATTTATAGTACTTACAAACTCATGGCTACTAAGCCTTAGGAGGATTTACAACTCAACATTTTAGCTCAAGAGAAAAGTTTAACAGTACTCGTTTGCGGAAACAAAACAAGGTTATATCAATTCATTCCAACATGATGCACAAATCAAAGGGACATACCATCTCTATTGAACCATGACTAGGGAGCAAGAGAGTAATAACATGGGACATGCCCCGCTACTATTCTAAGGATTAAAATACACTAGAATATCCCATTACCAAGCGGTAATCAAATTTCATCTTTCACATGATAACCAAACAAACCAAAGTTTCAACAGTTACAACAACAATACTCTACAATACATTTACTAGGCACTGACCCTTCTTCTAAAATGTCCAAAGGCCCTTTCCAAATTTTATAACATAATACACATTCATACAAAGGAACATCATAACCAAGATTGATGCAATAATCTACAAGTCTTTCCATCATCTAACCACGTAAGCCATCTGCAACAATTAATAACCTGAGTCAGTTCGTGAGAACTGAGCAAGATAAGACTATACATAGCAACAATAAGCTACTAGCTAACAATACCATGAAAGGAAACATTTTATTTCAGGAAATGGATCAAACTTCTAACCTCTAACAACCTTTTGAAAAAAGATATAATTTTCAACATATCAACTAAGAAGAAAACCATAAGTTTTAGTTATGAAGATACCTCTAAAACTACAAAACTTTGACAACCAATTACGCAAGACTATGAAATTTAAATGAATAGACATAAGGGTTGAGAGTATTAGGATTTCAATCATATAATCCCATAGATTACGTGATTGAAATCTAAAGTGTAACCCATCAATCCACATTCTCAAGGTGAAGTCAAAAGATAAAGACCAGACCTGATCTTGGCTGCCAAAAAGAATATAGTTTTGGAATCGTTTCGTAGAGCCATAGGCCTAATAGGCTATAAACAAACAACGAGGGTAAAAACAAAGTTCCATCATGTAATCAAAAAGGTTTAAAGGATGAAAATCTTATATTCAAACCCACAACCATTATATCTTAGGTAATAAGTGACTTCATAGCTAATAACGATGAGAGGAAAGGACGGTAAGAATGTCCGGAATAGGCATTGCCTAACAGCCTGCCTACTGAACATAACCAGGGTCGGAATAGCGACAAGCCTCATTAATACCCAAGTTGAGTAGGCAATCTAGTATTCTAAACACATCCTTGCAATTTTCATAATACCTTAGATTTATAATCCTCCCATTCTAGAGGAACATAGCCATGAATCTAGACTTGGTTGAAATTTTCCGACATCAACTCACTTCCTAATATCATAAACGATGTATACAAAGGAAAGGTCTCTCAACTCTCCTTAATTTACATCTCATCACTAAGTTTATGGCAACCTATGCAGTGATTAAACACATAATATACCATTCGAAGATAGATATCCTCCAATAATGAACTTCTATAACGATGTTATTACAATTATTACGTTCGATACATAGACAAACTATTCCATAGCTTCTTTTCCCTTTTTTAGACAACAAAATATATTCACGACCTTCCATCAAAATCATTCTAAATTTGCAATGAAAAGGTCACTCATCAAGAAGGAAGTACAAAACAAGTTTCACTAAATTAAGGAACTTCATGTTACCCTTAAGTAGGTTAATGAAAACCTTAACTTTTACGAACCGTGAAAGATATTACCTTACTCCATCAAGGCATTATGTCTAAACATAATTAAATCGATCACACAAGGAATCATCAACATACCGTATCTTAACAACTATAAAGGTCATTAATTTTATCAAATTTTACTCATAGAAAGAGTAGAATCAAATGGGGGTTCTATCAATAATTTATGCCCTTCTATCAACCCAGGACATATTTTCGGCCCAAAACTTCCTTCTTAACAAGCATATATATTGAACTTCTAATTTCCATAAGCCCTAATAATTTGCACAATACACGAAGTGCATAATCATGCTTATCATAAAAAAAATAATAATAATTTAACTGTATGTTTTCCTCTAGGGCAACAACATAACAGGAAACCAATACTAGTCAACGCTGCAATGTTCTAGGGGCGATTACATACCCAGGTTCACAAAAGAAACAGTGACAATTTTTGCAGAAGGAAGTAACTTTAAAAAGTAATATATATAATATATATATATATATATATATGATCAATCAAAGCATACACTGAAAAAATTTGTTTGTTTGATCACATCAACAAGGAAAACCAACAGAGGCAAATCCAGAAGTAACAACTGTTGACCATATACTGAACGCAAATCCACAAAATCATAGATTTAAACCCAATTTCTAGAAAGAAAGAGTTTCATTTCAAGAGGTTTATTAGATACTAGCATATTATGTATATGGTTAGTTTTATCTTGCCTGTTTTAACGCATACACCAGTCGTGTACATCCAGCAAGGACTGCTACAGCCACACGCCCTTCACTTTATCCTCTGTTTCACTGGTCTTTTCTTGCAATATACCCCACCAGGATTCCCTTTTGAAGGCACGACTAGAAGAATGCAATAGGTGGCTGTCCCAAACACTAGATTGCTTTCCATGCTTTGGGGGTGAGAGTCGAACTTCTTACCACTCAGTCCGAGAGCACTTGCGCTAGAAATCTAAAAACCGACCATGGTTTTGAAGATCAGACACAAGACATAAATGATTACATCGCTCCTCCTGGCTCTGAAATGCATCTACCGTATTGATACACAACCTTTTCCTTCATTAGATTTGGGGACAACATCAAACTCTCGGTGCAAACATTGCAGCTGTAGCTTGTAAGGTGTGAATAATTCCAACAACACCCTTTATATGCTTGCCAACATAGTGACCTGTTGAAGCAACTCAAAAATGGCAAAGCAAATTGTGTTTAATGAATATTTTGATCTGAAACAGATCCGCCTCCAAGGGATACTCTTCCATGAGTTACAACGAAAGACAACAAGAAAAAAATAGAGAAACCTAACAGTAAATTTCATCATGTCTTCTGGTAACACTCACACTTTCACTAAATCGATTTTTATGAAAATATCTTGAAGGAGAAATCCCGAATTGAGGATGCAGTCGAAACTGAGCAGCTAACGACATAGTAGGTCGACCTGCTTGCTGGAAGCGCTCATAATGGCTTCTACTACCCTGCAACAAGCCTACTGCCTAGCTAAGAGGCCCTTGGCCTTTCTGTAACACTGGCTGGGAAGCACAACGTCAATAATGGCCCCATTACTTTTGGAGGAGTTCATCAATGGATCTCCACCTGGTGCATCACTTTAACAATTGGCCAGCTGCTTCATCGAGGCCTGGAAAGAAGCGACTTCCAAAATGAAAAGGCAAGACAGCTCGACTAAAAATTTATCTCGTTTTTCTGTTAACAGCTGCAAGATCTTGTAACAACTGATCATGACTGTGGTCGCCGTGCAACCAGAACAATCAAGTTCGGCACCAAATGGTTCCTTGGGATCGCCCTGCAGCAGCTGTCGCACTTTCTCTCCCTAGAGGCCACTGATTTTCTGAGATAAGTTTACTTTTCTACCCTGTAGCTGCTGCATAAAGCCAAGTGCTTCCTCACGGCACTTTCCAGGAGATGTTCCTACATATTTTGAAGATGCTTTATATTTTTAGCCTTCAAGTAACCTCTGAAAAAATCAGTCCAAATTATCTTTATAGTGCTTTGATTTTTGTTTGATGATCCTTCCGAGGCATTGAAAATACTGTTTGGGAGCCCTTAAGGATAGAAAATTGGTCCTTTAAAATAGTTCTAGAATCATTCTCTTTCTTCCAATCCAAAAAATATCTTGTATCTTGTCCACAAATTCACATTTATCCCTGTCATAGGCATCATATTTTAGCTTTTGAAGAGAAAAAAGGTGTGAAAACCTCATGGCATCATCATAATGTCAACTGCTCCTGGGTCCTACGAATTGTCCAATGAACCTACATATCAACGCCTTCACTTTGAGCCTCCATAGTCTTTCTTAGTTCCTATAGTATGAAATGAATATTGGGGATCAATTGTGATCTCTAACAGCGACTAATTGCAAGGTTTTTTGAAAAGAAGAGGACTTAATTTTTGTCGCAATGGCGTGGTTCTGTGAAAATGTCAGCAGATTCATTCTTCGTATGTTGTTACCTATTGCAAATTTTCTGCTCTAAAAGATTGTGGTGTTGAATTTCAGTAGGCAATGGCCTCCACTCTTGTGGTAGATCTGATATCTAGGATCTTGTATGCAGAAATTGTAGTCTGGTCTGTTACAATAGCATATAAGAGGGGAGAATATTACAAGAGGTAGAAGTTTTCGATTAAAATAAAGAGCAAGGTTCATACTTGACCTCCAGTGATGGTCACCCTCTTTCAAAATTTTAGAAATAGTGTTTTACAGATGTCTTTTTTGAATGGAAAGGATCCATAAGGGCTTGGAAATATCATTATTTAAAGTAAAGTTTTATAATTTGTCTAGAGGTTAAACAAATAAAGAATTCTTATGTCTACATTAGAATTACTAACCATCACATGACTCTTTTCAGATATATGATCTACGGCATCTCCTACTGAAAAAGCAAATTTATAGATTCATTAGGATACTTGGCCTGCAATGAAGTCATTAAGAATAATTTTTGGTCCTTGCACCAAAGCCTCTGCAATAGTTAAGGTTCCTACTTGCAAGCGCATTCCAGCCATCTATAAGATTACAAACAAGCACAAATAGGAATAGTATAACAAGATTCATTTTAAAGAATTTAAATTATGAACTTTCTTTTGCATTATAGAGAAATTTGATGATTCTTGACATGACCCAGACATTGTAAGTTGCTGTCCTTCTTAAATTATAGTTACATGTTTGGATAATGGTGATTTGCACCCAGGTTTTATATGGTTAAAATTGTTCCGAATACATGATGTTTTTAATATAAATGTTGTGTTTTTTCTTCCATAGTTAAAAATTAGGAATTAAGGAATCTAAATTCATCCTTGCTTTCATTTTTTTGGTTTACATGTGACAGATGGAACCCAAGGATGTGGATAGTGACACAATATACATGTTTGTTCTACTGCCTGGATTTTTAGTGTTTGGCTAGCTAAAAAAACATATAATTTGTTTTGAATACATTGTATAGCTTTCTTCCTTGATACTAAACAAAGAACTAATCATATGCCACCTGAAAGTAAAGGAGAAGAAAAAAGTTTTAGAAATGATTTTCCTTTGTAGTGATGGTTTGTGTAACTTCTCCTGTATAGCATGGGTTGACTCGAAATTATATATATAATAAAAACATATATATACCCTAACACACACTATATATAGAGAGAGAAAAATGAATAGTTCTTACAATGATACCAACAATAGCGTCTTGAGACTCAACATAGTTTAGAGTACTTTTATAGGATATGAAATTCCCTTGCTGTAATGCTCGTGCTAACAGTAAATTTTTGGGGTTTGTTTTCCTTTCATTATTTTATATCATGGTACTGTTAAGAATACATCATGTGCTGTGCATGCATTGTCTTGGTGCCCTGGTTAGTTGGAAACTTGCTTGGTGCTCTATACACCTTGCACGGAAGACTTAAGCATGTGTTGGATAATTTAATACCAATGTATGCCTACAAATAATTGATGGTAATGATTTCATTGCCAGCTTTCTCGAGCACAGCCAAACCTTGCAATGAAAAATTAAGCAAATGAAAGTATATATTCAGTTGCAGCTGAACAAGACGGTGATTCCAGAGCTGTAGAGGTTGTGGACGACGAAGGAATGGAGGCAAGAAGTGGATGATTTTTCTGTTCTTTTTCAGGGATTCATAGAGGAAGAAATGCTTAAATCTGAGGCTAAGGCACTCTGTGTGGGGGGCTAAAGGCGGGCAAAAAGTTCTCACTCTTAGAGAAATTGGGGTTTCAGATGCCTTGGGAATCCGTGCCGCTTGTAATGAAGGGGTATTTTTATCGACATCCTTTTGAGGATAATACGTCCGATTTCATCTTCTCTAATGTTTTTTACAGCTCTGTGAAATTCTCTGCAGAGATCTCACACACGCTGAAACCTGGCAGAATCACGATTCTTTGCATGCATGAGATGTATATTATAGATTCTTTGATTCTTTTCTTGTTCGACAATTTTAGCATTGTTCTCTCTGCAAAGTGGGAGGGATGTGCTAAGATTGTGCTGAAGAAAAATGTAAATACGGAAACTTTTGCTGAAGGAAGTAAAGGGAATTCAAAATGTTCTGTGTTGGCATGGAAAACATCTGTAATGGAACAGGCGTAGCCGCTTATTGAAACGGAGCCATTGAAGCCCTGGATTGCCCTGAAAACAAATGTGAAAAATATCAAGTACCTTCCAGCACTTATAGACATCGGGAGCAGAAGGAATTATCCCTATGTGGATGTGGGTGCACGGTCATATGGGTCCAGCATCGGCAGCTGGTTCAAAAAAAGTACCCAAAGCAAAACCACATGCAATTGAAGCAGACGAGTCCTTCTATGGAGATTGCCAGAAAAGGAAAGGGGTTAAGCTTCTGCCCTATGCATCCTGGGTGAAAAACGAGAGCCTTAGTCTTGAGATTAACAGGGATGCCAGCAGCAGCCTTGAAACATAAGGAATGGGCAGAATCCAGCCCAGCAGCGGCAACAATTTTGCAGGGAACAAATTCGTAAAAAGTTGAATGTTGGTATTTTTGATACCTTCTATGATTTCTTGGAATTTAGTTTTTGATTTTGGCTTCTATTGTTTAGATAACTAAGAGCATTAAATATTAGATAACTATGAGCATTAAATATTTTGCAATGATGACTTGAAAGATGATCTCATTATAGGGTAAACTTGCAGAAGACATGGACAAAGAAGTCCTCAAGTTACGTAATGATTTATTGAAGGTACATGCTTAGTAATTGATTTTCTTTTTATATGGAATTTCATGCTTTGGATTTTGCTCAAATCTCAGGAATATTTTAATTTTAACGTTATGACAGATTGAGTTGGAAAGAGAAAAAATGGCCCTTCAACTAGAAGAAGAGAAAAAAGCTCAAGCAGAAAAGGAGAGGGTCATAAAAGAGCATGAACAAACAATTGAAAATCTCAGCACAATGGTATTGAATTGCCCATCCAACGTTAACACATTTGAAGGAAAAATTCATAAGGTGATTTGATTTCATTCGGTGATAATTTACAGTAGTTTTGAATTCATTGTAGAGCTTGATCAAGTTTATTGTTGAATGAATATGGGAATTAAGGGGGAAACATATTACTTCACTGGCAGTGGTTGCATTTATCTTGTTTATTAGGGGAAAAATTCCTTCTATGCTTTTTGTATTGTATTTGGGTTAGTAGTTTTTATTTAAAGTAATTTACATTAATAGAAGAGAAAGTGTTAATTTATGTTCACAAAGCATGAAAAAGGATATTCGCAAGCCATACTCAGCTCAGTTTATTTTGTAAAATATCGAATTGTTTAAGGTGCAGATTGCTTTCACTCTCATCACCATCTGAGCCAGGCATTTCAATATCTCTATAATCCAGTTGTAATCCAGCAACACTAATTTCTCAATCTAAATCGTAACCTAACTGAGAGCCTACACATCTGGCTAGAGATATCAAAGGAGGATTCATTTGGGTTGTAATTATTTCAATTTGTAGACGAGCTTCGACTTTATTTTACATCGAGGCCATCTGATAATGCAAAAAAAAAAAGGAGAATAGATTTATAAGACATTTGCCATTACCATCCCCAGGTCAAATCAGAGTACTATATTGCCATCCTACAAGAACCTTCAACTGTCTATTGGTCTAGTGACAATAACTTTCGGCTTTAACTTTCCGGGACCCAATATAAAATCATAAATTTTTGAAATTTCAACCAAGAAGTTTAAAAACTACTATAATTGTCATGCATTGTGAAGCAATTTGAGAGGAACGCCTACCCAAAGCTTATTTTCAAATTCATTCTAAAGATTTAACCTAATTATTTCCTTTTGAGAAAATGCTTCTTATATTACATAGAGAAAAGTAAGATATACATATAAATTTCAAATGATGTCTCAAAAATCGCCGTAAACATTTTCCTTTGATCGTAGAAAAGTATCCAGAAAAGACCAATTGAAAATTACATTAATGAACACTACCAAAATATTCTTTGTTCAACCAATGATGGGGAACAAAAGAGATTTTCAAAAACCTGATACATAAAATCTCTACAATTAGAAGTAGAACCCACAGGATGACCAAATCAAGCCGAGGAAACTAATGTAAAAGAGCACTCATTTATAAAAGAGAAAATCAAATCTAAAATTTATTGATCAACAGATAATGCCCGCCTTTTGTAGCGGACCATCACCTTATCCTTGACACCAACCACCATTGCATTCCGGTCAATCGCTGGGAAGGGGGAATAAGTTCCAATTCAAAATTACGCAGTAGATGGCTCCATATGGCTTTGATCTGCAGGTAGGCAAATGGTTCACCCAAACAACCATGCCTTCCTCCACCAAAAGAGATGTAAGAAAAAGCACCTGCAATTTTATCTTCTTCACGACCAGGAGCATAACGGTCTGGATCATATGTATCTGGATTCTTGAACACGTATGGCAACCTATTTGAGAAAGCTGGAGATGTTGCAACAATATGTCCCTTGGGTATGGCATACTCCTTCCCATTGCGATCAGTAACACTAAAATCTCTATGATTACTGCGAAGAAGAACAATCAACGGTGGATGTAACCTCAAAGCCTCTTTGATGGACCTATAGAGAATATCCATCTCAGCCAAAATATCATGGTCTAATTTATCTCCATGGCGCTTCATCACATCTTTTTGCTCTTCTATAACGGAAGATAAATATTTTTGGTGACTGTTCAGAGGCAGATAAGAATTTAGCATAATTGTCAGATTTCTTTATCCATATGTAACATGGAAATAACACAATTAAATTACATTGTAATAACTAATAATGGGCTTCCAATATGAAATAGGAGCATACAACAAAAAGAGAAAGATATGCATATTATGATATGACATTATTGACAATAAACCACAGAGCTATAGAGAAACTTAAACCTCTAAACACACAAAACAATAAACAGTCTCACCTTAAAAGATATGCCCCAGTCCACGTTGATGTTATTGAGCTTGTATGTTGACCAGCAAAAAGAGCTGCAATTAATAGACCTGTGACCTTAACTTCTGTTGTGGGACGGCCATCTTTGTATTTAGACTCTATAAATGATTGTAGCATATCAGCTTCCTTGTTGCCAGATTGCTTCCGACTGTGGATGATTTTGGTAAATATTTCAGCAAGTTTCTTCCTTGCTCTGTCCCGTTTCCGATGAGCAGGAATGGGCAGATATGGTAATATAACACTAATTGGAAGCATTCCACTGTCAAGATCATGGAAAAGGCTAGAAACGTCTTCAAACAACTGGTCCCTAACCTCTCTGCCCAAGAGACATCTACTAGCAGTTAAAATAATTAAATGTTCCAGCTCATACTTGAGATCAACAACACCCTCTTCACCCCACTTTGAGAAGTAACTCTGCAGATGACAGAAACAGATTTACTTCTGTGAATCAAATTTAATGCACCATACCTTATGTACCGTGATGTAATCTATAAAAAAGGTTCTATTTGGTGCCAACCCTGACCGAGAGAAGATTTTGAAATTTTGATTTACCAAATCTTCATTAGTAAAAGTAAGCAAACCTTCTAGAGTAATTGTCAGTGTTAAAATTTTCCTGCCAAATAATTATGCAATTTATAAAGATATTAACACAATGACAATGAATCGTCAAATATGAGAGCATTCCTGACTTTGCAACAACTTATCACTGAGTTTAGGAGATCAATCGACATGCGAGGACAAAGCATGACAGTGATAACCAACAAAGCTATCCCTCTGATCGATGTTTTATACTGAGCGATGTCTGTTAAAAAAATTAGGAAAGAGCAGGGAATTATTTTTATAACTATTTGTTTGTTTCTCATTCCGTCAATGAATATAAAACATGCAATTTTATTTTATGCTCTCAACATTTTCCCCTTCTCTGATCGTTGTTTAAAGCTCTGGAGTTTCTTGTGTCATTTTCAGCTTACACACTCATATTTTGCTCTACTGGAAGTATTGTGCAATTGCCACACAAACGTCATTGTAAATCTGGATACAAGTACCTTTGCTCACATTGTTGGCTCATTAGAATCCGGTCTCAAAAGCTTGGATGTTAACATCTCTACTCAGGTATAACAAAACAGCCTATACAGTTAACTAATTCCTTTATGGTTTTCTGTTCTGCTGCTATTTGACGGGGAAATAGAAACTAAACACAAATTTACTTGCTCAATTTTCATCTTTTGCAAGCACATCAGGAATGTTGTAGCCATTTTTACAGCATGTTGTTCATTTCATATGTTATATTTGACTTGCAATATTGCCTGTTCCTCATAAATTGAATGAATTTCTTTGGAACTAATATCTAGCTTGTAGTTTGTTTCAAGTCAGTGTGCTTCGGCTGTAGACAATTTAGCAGCTTTCTATTTCAACAATATCACAGTGGGAGAGACACCGGCATTACCTTCTGCTGTTAATTTAGCTCGACATATTGCAGAATGTCCCAATTTGTTTCCAGAGGTAAGTATTGAAAATTGAAATACCCTTTACCCTTGCAAAGCAACAATTGTAAGATGATATGTAAGACCTTGGGAGACACAATGACTTATGACTCATTCTAAATGTGTTCGGCTCAAACTTCTGTGGGAAATTTGTACTAAATCTTTTCGGTAATTAAGAAATTTATTTGTTGTCTTCAATTTTATACCTTGAATCTGCAACTTCCGATAGAAGTTGGATACTTTAATTTCTTTCAAATCTTTGATAATTAATTGACCATAGTCAAATTATAGCCCAAAGTGAACTCAAACAGTCAAATCCGTATGACTACACTTATTTAACACACACCACCTTCACATTCACTCCACTCTGGGTTCTTGGCTTCTTTTCATGTTACTCCCTCCAACCTCTTTATTATCCTTTCATGACTCTAGACTGTCCTAGAACAGAGCACTATGCATACTCACTGTTAAATGATCCTAAGGACTTATTAATGGTTGTTTCAAGGCTTTAACACGCTCCATCAATCCATCCATCAACCTTATCCTATCACCCTACCCCCATATATCTTCAAGAAAGACTTAAAACCTTATCAATGCCCAATCAGAGCTAGGATTGCTACTGCAAAATACAATTCACTTCAAGACGCTCAGTCTACCACAAAACAATTTCAACAATCTTTGATTGCACTTTTAAATGCATTCATCACAATGCAAAACCTCTCTTACCACCCAAGCTACTCTTCTAAAGTACTCAACAACATTCAAACAACATCTAACTTGAGTATTACAGTCTTAAAGGAAATCTGTACAGTCATAAAAACAAATAGCCAACAAACAACAAATAGTCAAGATGTCATAGCTGTTCAAACAACAAATAGCCAACAAAAATCTTAAACAAGGTGTAGGTTCACACACATGATGTTATAGCTGTGAACCGCTCTCACTTGCAGTCACCTATGTCACAAATTAATATAAATAAAAAATTAATAGACTACTAAATTTCTAATAGAATGCACTGTGTAGATGCCAACACTGCTAAAGCTTGTTTATTGTACATTATTAGTATTGAGTAGGGTTACCAACTTATCACACAGATATGAAATAGTAATGAAACAATGCTGACTTTCCAAACACATAGTAATGACGGTCTTAAAATGAGGATCTCTTGATACTGTGTAACCTTCTTTAACTTGTTTGTTCCTGTAAACTTGTTAAAACCTTCATGCAATAATGATTCCAAACTTATTGCAATCTGATGTACATACAAAATTAGGGGTCACTTTGGTTGCAAACTCTTTGACAAGTTCTGTGCAAGTTCTTCACTCAAAAAACTGCTTAGGAAGACAGATTTGCCCCATCTTCTTATTTATATTTGAGGGACTTGCACTAGGATTATTTTCACCAAACTTTGAAATATTGATCTAAATCTATTTTAAATCATTCTACAACAAGTGGCATCTCATTTGAAGGTCTACAACTCATGTTATTTATGATAGTTCGCAAGGGGGTTAAAAACAGGACAGCTGACTGAGAATTTCACGGTTTACCCATCTAAACACCTTACCAAGCCTCAAAATATTGCACACATCTAAATTTTTTATCCCTATAAAGCTTTCTTCAAAGTTTCATCTTATCTGGATCATCCATTCCCAAGTTATGCACTTTTTAGAGCTGTTAAAAGTGGGAGTTTGCATTACTTACAGACTTGATGACTGAGTTTTGAACATAACTCTCTCTCCAGGTGTCCAAAAACTCTAAAATAACTTGGAACATGTTATAAAAATCACATTTAGCATGTCTATAAATTTTCATAAGACTTAGATCATTTGTTTGAAAGATATTCAACTTTTAGTGAGCTTAAACCCTTCTTAAACCATCACCTACAGGCCTACTATCTGTATTTTTGCAATATCTCCTTCTATAGACCTGAAATAGGCCTAAAACTTTGTCCAAAGTCCTATTTCAACCATCCAAATATTCTCCTAAAATTTCATTAGGTTTGGATGAGGGAAACTCCAGATATCAACGTTTTAGTATTTCAACTCTAGACTAGGATTTGACAGGACAGCAAGCACCCAGTTTGCAATTATCTTTGTTTAAATGTTTCAAATTCCTTTTCAACACTTCACACTGCTCCTGTAGGTTGTCCTACAACTTCTCTACACTGTTCCTTCTTTGACTTACCTCAAAAACCATCTACAACATCATCTACAATGCATGTTTCTTCTGGACAAACAAATTGTATATACCTGATTTCATAGAAAATTGCAATCAAGATTATATGTGATGTTCATAGGCACTTTAAAGTATTGAAAACCACATTATATCTTATATTTTTACCCTTAAACGATCCTTTCACAAGAGAATGATTTCCTTATTCAATGAAAACACCAAAATCTCATAGAAACATGCTCAAACAATAGTTCATACAAGTTACTTTACATCCACTGGTTGTAGCTTTGCTTCTCATAGAAATACGCTCGTTATAACTCTTATCCAGGTGGAGATTTTCTTGAAAGTTTCTAAAGCCTTTTCAATGAATCCCTGTTATGCATAGCCTGTAATAAATTCTATCTATGAGAACACATCTCTTTGAGGCATTTTGTCAAATGGTTCATGTGCTTTGTCTTTGCTTCCACATTTTACATACATGTCTACTAGGGAAGTTGCTACTACAACATTTGGTGAAATTCCTCTATCCTTTATGCTTTTATGGATGTCCATACCTTGTTTCAAATCTTCCATTTTGGCATAAGGTGGGAGTACACTGGAAAATGTAAACTGGGGTTAGAAACTTGTTTGTTGCATACAGTGAAAGCATAGAAAAGAGAGGAATTTGCTATTTGCCAATATTAATAATTTGTATATCATCACCTATTTGGAAATTGCAACTTGACATTATTGACTTATAAGTCTAGAGTGTATGCAACAATGTTGTAATCATTATGCAATATGTAATGATGTATGTTAAAAAATATGCAATGATGTATTGAATGTGATAAATTGGGAGGTTTAGAGCAATGTTTGGTATATTTGAGAAAGTTGTTACTTACACTAGAGACTGATATGTCAATTGTTTAATGTTACAGTTCCATTTAGTTCATGGTATGAAAAATATCGATATTAAGTATACTAGTGTATATTTTATGTTTTGGTGCAGTTATCAGAGCTGGATTAAAAAGCACATTATCGAAGAGTTGTCAATCGCTATTACCTTTACATTGACAATTACATGACCAAATTGACATAGTTTTGAAGGTTAGTGTTCTCATATTTATTTAAATTTGATTTCCATTTGCTCTATAAGTGAATATTTTTCCTCTTCGTACTTTCATTTCGGCCTGAAATCATTTGTTTCTATGGATTAATGGTATTATTGGCTTCTCAGGGTTGCTGGCGTATGTGTTTTCATAGTCTATTTTTCCATGTTAAAAATACATAGTCTATTTCAAACATATTTTCTCTATTGTAAATATGACTTCACATTAAGCTTAACAATGTTCTTGTACTATTAAACAAATAATATACTTTGTGTCTTATTCCTCTGATTTCCTATATACATTACTATTGTAGCATTAATTAGGTTCATGAAGAATATCTTGAAGCTGGTGCCGAAGTCTTAATAACAACATCGTACCAGGTCTGTGCTTATGATATGCATTATTCATACATTCTTATATGTTTGTTCACTTTTTTTGCCTTCATCTTGGCACCTCTTCATTCATGTGATATTTATGGGGATTTGATTGTTTACAGGAAATAATTCATGGTAGCTAACAGGGCGCTCGGACAAAGCATAGGTTGGAAACATCAGTTCGAATAGCTATACTGCAGGCGCCAAATATTTCTAATTCCTTATATAATAACACCCCATTTGGCTTGTCTTCATGATGAAGCACATTTTATGTGTTTATCAATATGTATATATTGCTTGGCAGGTGCCAATGACAACAGTGGGTGCATTGCTGATGGACAAATCTGGTAGACGACCACTTCTTATGGAATGAACTTAGGCTCTGATAAAAGGCTATTATAAGGATTTTCATTGCTTATTTACATGAATATTAAGAGAAAATTTTCTTTAGATTGCTACTGGAGGATTGAGCGTCAGTTGCTTTGTGGTTGGATTGTCCTTTTACATATTGGTAATTACACTTATCACATCTTTATATCCACCCATCTTTATTGTTGGGATTTATTTTCATTTAATTAAATTGTTCACTACAATTAGGATACTGGTATGCAGATGCAAATGAAGTAGTAATTCTCTTTTTAATCATTCGTAATACTGGTATGGAGATGCCATTATCATCCGAAGATGGATCCAGAAGTGGGATCCAAAATGTCAGGCTTCATGCAACTGACTTTAGGAAAATCCAACAAAAAACTAACATGCAAAGAAACTGATCTAAAGACAAAACAAAAAATGTAGTTGAATATAATATAATTTTATTGACAATGGAGCTTTGATGTTCCATACGTCCACAAGGAGAGAATCAATCACTTAAGAAAATTACCAAGTACATAAAAGTATAAATTGCAAAACGGAAATTAGAGCAAAGATCACAATTATTCATGTTTATTGTGGATTATCTTGACTCATTTTCTGTTATACAGGGGCATTCTCATCAATCTGCTTTGAAATTGCTTTGAAGCAAGGTAGCTTTAATTGGTCTATTGGTGAGTGTTGTGCCTCAATGGTTTCACTGGGCATTGTTTGTATATAATGCTTGTACGTTTTTACTCAATTTTCATGCATGTAGTGTAGAATATCCACTAAAGAAAAAATAGATGAATAATGGCTTCTTTTTTGTTTTTCTGTACAGGCTTATATCGGAACATTTTCACTAGGCATGTGTGGAATTCCAGGGATTATAATGTCTGAGGTTAGTCCTTGGTATAAGTTATGAAAATGGATTGACAGTAATGAGTTAGTGATAACTAATTTTTTAGAACAAAATGTAAAGATCAGGTCGATTTAGTAAAAACTAATTATTGTCCTAATTTAAATGTAATTTGTGAATACTTTTGGCAGAATTGGAGTAAAATATGTGATCATAATTTCTTAGAATCCAATGCACCTTCGTTGCTAACGATAGTAGAGAATTGCATTAAAGTTGAGAAAATCAAAGCGAAGAACATGAAGATGACTGCTGCAGATGGAGAGACAATTGCTCAAAAAGGAAGTTGCACAAAATTAAAGTTAAGAAAAATAACCTCAAAGTAGCACTAGGGAATCATATGGATCACTTGAAGTTGGTGGTGGAGAGGTGTTAATATTGTATATCAAGTTAAGGGTTAACGGAATTCAGACACCCTTTTGTATCTTATCTTATTTGATATTAATAAAATATTTGTGGACCCATTTATTGGGCACAATATTTAAATCAAATTGTTGTTAATTTGTAATATTAATTATCAGACCACTCCGACATCATAGATGATATGTAACTTCGTTGATTGCACTATATGATATTTGGTTATTATGTAGTTTTAAAATTCATATTTTTCATTCTTTAAATTCGTATCGTCTCTAGAGAGACAATAAAAATTGAAATTAGTATTGTCTCCAGAGAGACAAAATGTTAGTATTCGGTATTGTCTCTAAGGAGACAATAATGATAGTCTCTAGAGAGACGAAAATGATATTGTCTCTAGAGAGACAAAAATTATATTGTCTCTCAAGAGACAAAATATGTATCAATCATTATTATCTCTTGAGAAACAATAATTAGAGACAATATCAGAGACACCCGCTTTGAGACAATAATAGAGAAGATATACAACTTTTTTATTGTCTCTATTTGAGACAATTTAGTCAAATTTTGACTCTATTAATGTCTCAAATGACCCCCCCTTGTAGTTAGTACCTCCTTGTCAGTAATAATGTTAGTGGTCACATTAATGTTAGGGGAATAACTATTTCAAAAGGAATAATTGCATTCGTAATTATTAATTCATGATTTGTGCATATTAGTTGTTCTAATATTACAATTATACATTCTAATATTATGTTAATAGGTACATGAGTTGTTTGACTATCCATAGAATAAGGATGAATGTTGGATCCTCGATTAAAGGACCAACATCACTTATATATTTGTATGTTTCTCTATGACGTATTAATTAAGTATTATTCATTGTATTTTATTATTCAAATCCAGGTGGATCTGGCATTTGGTATTAGAGCCAGTTTATTTAAGTGGTTCTGGAGTCTGGGGGTCTGTCCAAGGTGAGAGTATTCATTGATATGCATTCGCATTGTTCCTCCTCCCTGCATTAAGCTTGCTGAAATGCTTTTGTGTATGCACAGCTCTTTCCCAGCTCATGGCTCCAAGCTTAAACGAAGTGACACACAACAAAACTTTTTGTGCAATTAGCGGTTGTGGTTTGTTTTTCTGGGACGGTAGTAAGCATGTTTGTTTATTCCACTCGATATGTCATTGGTTGATTACTCGGCGTCCCATTCTCCACATTTATGGAGGCATGTCTCTCTTGACATAAATAAGTTCATTTTTTTAACATGTGAAGTCTTTGTAGTTCAGAAATAACTGTCCCATGTTTTTCATTGTCATTAAAAATATTTAAGTTGTCGTTATCTTATGATTTATATTATGATTTGGTACACAAAGCCTAATCTTAGTCTTTAAATGTTACTTGGTTTATTTATTTGTTAGACGAAATTTGTATTTAAAATGTAGTCCTCAAAGTGGCACTAATATCTTTTATGTCAGAATTGTGAGTCCTATTTAGGTGAATGTTAGGGTCTTTCTTACGTGAATAATAGGATATAGTTATTATATTGTTCCAACAGATGTATTTTCACTCGAAATTAACGTATTATATGTTTCTTTAAAATAACTTTGAAGATGGACATTTTATTAGAAAAGTTAAATGGTTTCAATTTTTTACATTTGGTAAGTTAAAATACGCATATAGTTAATCAATATAAATATTTGTGGAGGATTGTGAGTGGAAAAGAAAAAGATTGGCATAATGACAAAGTCAAAGTCATTATTGGTATGGATCTTTTAGATTTAAAATTACATTATGTAGATCCTGAGAAACTGTCTATTGAAATGTGGAACAAATTACACAAGTTATTTCGAGAAAAGATAATTATGCAAAATTTTCCTTAAAAATACAATAGTATTGATTCAAAATGAATAATGACGTCACCATGTCTAGTCATATTAATGATTTTAATTCTCTCAATAGATAGTTAGCAGAAGTTAAATCTATAGTTGATCATGATGATACAAAAGATCTATTTTTGAATAACCTACCTTTTAAATATAGCAATAGTATTTTCACTCTTGGAAAAATGCCTTCATAGCTACCACTGGAAGTTATGACATCAACTCTTCTAGCTGAAGACAAATTACCAAAGAAGATATAGAAGAAAAAATTGTAATGTACATGAAAAAGAATTACAAATATTTCTCTAAAAAGATAGGTATTAGAATACTTCTATTGCTGAACTTCCCGGTGCAATTTTGGTACCAAAAATTGTCTTGCCTCCATTGGAAGTGCATTAGCAAACATTTTGTGCATAGATGACCAAACCATGGATTTTACTCATACTACCTATATAGGAATCCTTGTTAAGATTGATGCCTCTAAAAACCTAATGCCTAACATTCAACTAAAATTTAAAAAAATATCCTAGACCCAATCTCTTGATTATGAAGGATTTCCATTTAGATGTAGAAATTGTTTTTCTTTGCGGCATATTGTTGTAGATTGTGTGTTGGATGAGAGAAATAATGAAAGAAAAAGTAGGTATTCATAGTGGAAGAATATTGACCCTAGCCACCTGTTTGTTCAACTGGATGGTGATTCAAAGGAAGCTTATGTGCACGAAATTGAGCCTAACCTATCGATTATGGAGTGATCTCCTTCTTCTAATCTTGTTGGGAAAGTATAGCCCCTACGACTACTTTGGACACCAATTGCTCTCCTCTTGAGACTCAATATTTTGAGGACAAGGAGAATTTTGAAATCGTCATGCTCGTCAACAAGGAAAATGTAAATATGAACAATGATGATCATTGGATTTCTGTGGGGAAGCAGAAAAATAGAGAAGTGTAAATGACCCCCTTAATATGCATTTAAGATCACGAGGGAAGGATCCACATAAATGAGTTTTATGTTTGGTTGTTTAGTTTGAGCAAGTTCTTTATTTTTCTCTCTTGGTCATTGGTAGAGGCTACTTCTTTTGATCTTCATTGGTATATATTTTCCCCACTTGTAATTGTGGGTTTTTGGTTCCCCTTCAAAACCAACATTATTACTTAATCTAACAAAAATGTTTTTATAGCAAGAAAAAGGGACATATATCTAAGTATTACAAAGGTTCTAACAAATATATTCTTAGTGGGAACCTCAAAGAAAGTTAGGCTAATATAGTCATAGAAGAGGTATCAAATTCTGAAGATGAACAAATTAATAAAGACATTTATTATATTTCTAAAGATTTCTTGTAAAAGATAAGATTGCATACAACTGGAGGTTGGAGGAAACGGATAATGGAGGTTCTCAAATCCTATCATTAGTCACCAATGATGCGGCCCATATTCTTTGCTGATACATTTTATTTCAGTTGTCTGTGTACCATATTTTTAATGTGTTTGTTTTCTGAACTAATTTCTGAATAAAACTCTTTTTCCAAATTTGGGAAAGATTTGTGTTTTCAAAAAACTCACTTTTGGGTAGAAAGAGAATATTACGATGTAAACTCATGGAAGGTTATCTAATTAGTTCCAATTTTTTGGATATTGGATATTTAGAATTCAGGTGGATGCAGTCCCAAGGAGGTAGGGAAAGTCACATATGAAGCCAAAGAGGTAGGAAGCATTCTTGATAAATTCGGCTTGTCATTACACCTTCACAAAGGTAAAGAAATAGCTTATAGAATTTGTACCTAGTCTAACTAACGCTTTTAGGAGGTGTTTGAACTTCCAAGCCAAACTGTGCACGTGTTCAGTGGGGTTAGTGGATTGAAAACATGGTCGTTTATAGTGTTCATATTATGGGGTGAGTAGTAGCAATTAGTAATGTTCACACTAAGGGGTAATTGTTAGGATTAATGTTAGTGTTTACATTATCAATGATAGGTGTGTAGCCATTGTAAGACGAAAACAAATGAATAATTAGGTCAGTAATTATTCTTTAGTGGTTAGTTTTGCATATTAGTTTTTAAAATTTAATAATTATAGATTGTAACATTATTTTAATGGATATGTCAGTGATTAACGAAAAATATGAAATGTTATGTATTCTAAGTTAATCTAATGTTAAAAACTGTAGTAAATAACATGTAAATGTATAAATAAAATGACTCAAGAAACTAAGTACATAAAAATGTGAAACCCTATTTAACAAGTAGGGTTAGAAACAACTCATCTGATTCAACGGTGTTGCTCGACTATGTTGTAGAGATGGCTAGAGAAACAAGAGGAGGAAAGGAATATGCTAAGCTCAAGAGAAGTGTAGATCTAGGTGATCTGAGTGGACTGGGGTATCTGCAAAGGTACATGGGACCATGTGGGCTCCCTAGTTTCATATATAGGCACCCTATTCTATAAAAAATCTCTTAAAACCTCCTCTGAAGTGTCACTGGATGAATGCCTACCTTCGCTTCCTATCTCACTAACTTTTTTGCACTTGGTTGTATGTTGCTAGTAATCAGTGATAGAGAAGAGACCTGCAAAACCCCAAGACAAACATCAATCCTCTAAGAAATAAAGATACATATGAATGGGTCAAACTTTCCTCAGCTACAAGAATGGTGGACTTACTAATTGAGAACTTCACTACAACTCAAATGTGGTGTAGCTCTATGTGCTTCTATGTGCAATCATGCCATAGGTGCTCTTATTCCAGTCACACTTTGTGAAATTAGTGAAAATAACTATGTGTATAAATATAATAGAATTTTTCATGGAATAAAAAAAACTTACTTTCCCATGTAGTGTGATGTAGATGAACTAGCCTTGAGCCTTATGATAGAGCTAGATGGATGCAAATGGATCCTTTGATGGATATAACCTTAGGTGATGATAGTAGTGGTTGGTGCTTGATCTCTCATTATGGTCTTATAACTTTATATTTATATAGCTTTTTTGTTCTAATTTTGTAATTAACCCCAAAAAGGCTAACGACTAAAATGATGAGAAGCTCAAACGATCAGAAAGTGCCTAAAAATTGGCAGGAAAGTGTAGAAAGGAAAAGGGCACCCCAAATGGGACCAGGGCACCTAAATCACCCAAATATCAGTTTGGATGCCCTAATATTGGTCAAGATGCCCCACTTAAAGGTAAAATGACACCAAATGAGAAAAAAAAACTGACAAAGTATGTTCTAAATGTTGGTAGTGACGACAGAAATCAAAGTAAGATGGCCAAAGTACATGAGTTAATTAGTAATTTATTCACTCAAAAACCATATGAATACTAGTATGAGACCAAGACTAAATACTATCTAAAGTGATTTATTTTGTGACTACATTTTCCCTAAATTTATGTTGCTGAGTGGAACTCTCAGTAACATAAAGTAGATAGAGATGGAAAGCTGATGTCTTTGTAGACTGATGTAGAAAGTGTGTTGATGGACTAGACAAAGTGTGGAATGAAAAAATAGTGGTTCGTGGAAACTAAAGATGCAAAATTGAAAAAAATAGTGAGATTGAACCTAGAGAGCAAGCACATTTGTAGTTGTCAATGTGTGTGATGTACCTGCATGGTTAGTATGAGGTGTGTGTTGCTGTAGGATGTTATTGTTGAAGCAGTTGTCACTTTTTTTTTTGACTTCTTAGTTCTCATACGGTTAGACTTGTAAGGAGAAGATGATCAAGTATTGAAATACGGATGTATATATTTCCACAACACATATATATAGTAAAAAGTATGTAATGTGAATGAAAAATGTAAAAGGAACATGTGCTCGTGATCCATAATGAGAGGAAAGGTGTAGAAAGGATATTCTCAAACCTGTAATTGCTTTGGTGAAGTTGTATAAAGACATTTGTGTACTGCCTGGTTTTTTGGGTGATCTGACACCACTGGTTGATGTAGTCTAGAGAGAAAGTTCGATATATCCTCTAACCTGTAACTTCTCCCCATAATGCTAAGGACAACTATTTACTATAAAATCCGTTGTGTACTAGGTTCATAGACTGGTCTGAACCCACTCACTGTATAGCCCACAATGTCAAAGGTGGAGAATAAATTGAACTTAACCAGTGTAGAAGTGTTGTGTAGTTTTTAAAACCCCAAATGATGCCACCTTCTTTATGGGTGCATGTGAAATTTATGATAGAAGAACGCATCCCTAAAAGAGGACCAAACACATAAATTGTGCCATGTAGTAGGAAGGGAACGTGTTTGGTAGAAACCAAGACACATCCAGACAAGTGTCTAGAAACAACTGTTAGTATGAATAAGAGTCTATGTAAAATACAAGTGTATGCTACACAAACAATGTATAAGCTAGAATGCAAGTAACCATGCAATAAGATAACCATAGACCATCAAAGAAGGTTTTAAACATGGTACATCACTCATGATGTTGCAATAACATGAAGGCTGCAATGGCCGCATATAACAAAAAAGTTTTCAAACAAAATAAAGGTCAAGGCCAACATATAATATTAATAAGAAAATCACGTACAAACAATAGATAACCATGGAAGAAAATAATTATACAAACAAATGTTGTACATGAAGCACCCATTAGCATGTTTTAAAGATAACCCATATGTCAAAATTATGTATAAGAAAGTGATGTAAATTCCTAAGTAAAAAATAAAATAATAACACCTCTAAGAGATGAATGTGGATGCCCCCAAAAATCATTGTAGGAGTGGTAGGAGGCAAGAATCCATGCCACGTGTAAGATACCTGCATCTGTGATCACAACATTAAAAATACGTGAACCCATATGTTTGTATGGAAAAGATAATGACATATAGGAGATCTAGCTAGCATGTGTAATAAGTGAATTTGAACAAACAAATATAAGGAAGAGTACAAACAACCAAGATATCCAACATGAGGCGTATTGATGGAATTGAATGGAAGATCGATGGAAAGAGCCATGTGTTCCCCAAGTGAATGGAGTTATATGCAGTGAGGTTCATTTAGTATGGCCCCTCAACAGTTAAGAAAAAACCAAAAACAAGAGTATGCCATCGATAAATGGTCGAAGTGTGTATTAATTCTAACACACAATGATAAATGTGTATGTGTGATAAGGATATGCAACCTATGTATGATGTATGTGTGACCCTTATAGCCAAATCATATATCATTACATGTTAATCAAAAGAGTGATGATGTAGCTTTAAGCATATACCACCAAAAAATGAAGGAATAGGTGACAATTTAGCTTAAAGCATATTTCACTAACCTAGTAATATCGCATGATATAAGGTTAAGTGATAAACGTGTGTGTATGAGAAGGTAAATTTGATTTTGAAACCCTTGGAAGTCAAGTATGGATTGAGGAACTAAATTTTGTTATTGGTTAGTGAGTGCAACACATAGAAGATGTAGGATGTATAATGACTAAATGACCATGTGATGAGAAAAATGTGTAAATATGGAATGTGTAGAATGTAATGTAATATGTGAAGATATCCTGGTAGTGTAATATTTGTAGTATGCAGTATGTAGAATGAGTAGTATATGATGCTATACCCATAGAAAATAGGAGTGTGAAAAATCTATCATGAATACTAATATGCTTTGTATAGTATGTATGATGTATAAATGCACAAATGTCGAAACACTAATGATGTAGGGTAAGTAAGAAGAAAAATATGACATGTAATATAATATATGTAAAGAGAAGTAGTGTCTATTAGTTTTAGTGTGTGGGGTTCATGTGCACTATATATCCATTACTAGTCAAGTGTGATCTGAAGCACAAGAGTGTGTCATCAGGTAATGACGACGCGCAAACGTGTGATGAGTATGTCTAAGATAAGATATTGTTGTATGATAATTCAAAGATGATAGATGAACTAATGCTAATATAGTGGAGTGGGGTGTGTTAAATTCTATACCCCCCAAGTATTGAAGATGAAGAATCAATTATGTAATATCATCTAAGATATCATCAGTTTTAGGGTCAAAGTCATATAGATATGCATCAGTTAGTTGATAAGAAATATTATCTATTTGATCACGTAATGATCCATTGAGGTGTAAGTTATACATACCCATCTCATATTATTCATCAATAAATGGGGGAAGTGGAAAAAAATGTGCATACCAACAAGTGATATTCTATGTATAGCTAAGAAAGGAACTATTGCAAATGAATATGTAGCCAAAGGGAATAGGAAATGATATATCAATATGATCAGGATCTAATGTGCCACCTATATAAGTAATCCAAGAATATCTTAATGTGAGTGCAGAAGAGTGATGAGTGCATAATAGATAGACCATAAGATGAAAGACACATAAAAC
This sequence comes from Taxus chinensis, assembly GCA_019776745.2. Taxonomy (NCBI): domain Eukaryota; kingdom Viridiplantae; phylum Streptophyta; class Pinopsida; order Cupressales; family Taxaceae; genus Taxus; species Taxus chinensis. The sequence goes on along the minus strand of CM034146.1, from coordinate 762,767,909 downwards.
ATAATAAATAGTAATAGTGATGAAGACATAATATAGATGAGGATCATGAGTAACAAGATAAAGGTCCTTGAAAGAGAAACCATGTCAAACTAGACCATCATGTGAACATATAATGACATTACAAGTATGATCAAATGGAATATGTTACCAACATGATTTGCTCATGAAAATTATTCAAGTAAATGGTGATTGTGCTAGTGGGAGTAGTACCTATGAAGGCATAGGTGATAGACCGACATCCATTGATTAGATATTCCCCCGATAAGGAATCATAGTAGCAATAGTAATAGGTGACATAGAATAAACTACATCTATCATACAAATGGCACCTTCAAGTGGTGATAAGTGAGTCCGCTCATCCATAGTTTGAGAATCATATCTAGTATCAATACGTGGAATAGGAAGACTTGTATTAGGAGCATGGTCACAATACTGGAATGATTCATGGTCACAAAGAATAGTATATTCAATGACTTCATGGAAGAATTTAACACAATGGTGTACAATAGAAGAAACATCTCACATAATATGAAGCCATGGACTACTAAGAAAACAATTGTGAGATATTGGGAAATCAATGACAAAGAACATTGTGTTGACAATTGTGGGTCCTATAGGAATAGGTAATGCAATGTGAACAACACATGGATGAACAGAACCATCATATGCATGGAGTAAGAGGGATGGTGGACTAACATAACGAACGTTGAGACCTAAATTCTGAAGGAATGACATAGGACATAGATTAAGATAAGATCCATTATCAATTAAATTACACTTGATACCCATACTGAGAATGTGAATCGTAATATACAAGGGTGGGTCATTATAATTTTTTTTAAAATCAACGCGAATATTATATTTGAATGATAATAGTTGAGAAAATGCATCTATGAAAGCTTGATATAATCAGTCAATATGTATATCAACACAAATGTGGGTAGTATCTAGAAGGTGTTAGAATCTATACCTTACATCGGAATGTGTAATAAAATAATCAATGATTGAGATATTCATGATGACTAGACTCTAGAAGAACAAAAATGAGGATGGTAAAAGTGTTAAAGCATCAGATTCACCAAAATGCTTAACTAAAAATAAGAAATGTTATATATTCTAAGTTTATTTGATGCTAAGCATAGTAGTAAATAATAAATAAATATATAAATAAAATGAGCCAAAAAACTATATACATAAAACTATGAAGCCCTAATTAACAAGTAGGGTTAGCAAGAACTCAGTTGATTCAATGGGCTTGCTAGACTATGCCATAGAGATGGCTAGAGAAATAACAAGATGAAACGACGATGTCGAGGTCAAGAAAAGTGTAGATTTTGTCATATGAGTGGATTACAACATCTCGAGAGGTAAAAGGGTGGTTTTGGATGCTCAACTATGAGATATGGGCACCTTTGTTTGAGAAAAATATCTATAAACCTCCTCTAAGGTGTCACTAGATGAATGCGTACCTTCACTTTGTGTCGCACTAACTTCGTTATACTCAGGTGTATGTTTTTGGTAATTAGTCATGGAGAAGAGACCTATAAAACCCCAAGACGAACATCACACCTCTAAAAAATAAAGATGCATACGAAGAGTTCAGACTGTCCTCAGCTGATGCAATAGTTGACTTAGTAACTAAGTATTACACTAAATCTTAGACCTGATGTAGTTCTCATTGATGCGTAATCACAACACCCCTTAATGTTTGTAACTCGATGGGTTAAAAATATCAATGTGATTTCATAAAAAGGATATTTCCCCAAAGTTTGGGACTTTGCAATCGAGAAAGATCTCTGGATGACGGTTAGTTCCTATTCCTCACATTCAAATTGTAGAGAATCCACTCTAAAACCTACTCTAACTTGCAATGGATGCAGGTTTAAGAAGATTACAAGAAACTAAATCTAAACTAACAGAGGTTATGCACCAAAGGAATGTTAAAAAACTATTTTTTAATTAAACAAAAACCATTAAAAATGTAATACAACCACCATGCACAGATAATGAAGATTACAACGAGAGATTAGGAGAATGCAATGAACATAAAAGAGGGTTGAAATCATCCAAAAACTTATATTATTTCTCCAAATATTTCATATATTCATTACAATTGCCAAGAGGAAAAACTTGAAATTACAACTTGAATGGGAGGTTTGGACTCCACAAATTCACTTTCAGAGAGAGAAGAAGGGAGGGTGCGAAGAAAAATTGTCCAACATTAGAAAAATGCATCTCCTTACAATATATAAGAAGAATGAGAGAAGGAAAAGAGAAGAATTAGAATTCTTTCTTAAACCACCTAGAAAGGAATTGAATTCACCCTCCAAAATGATGGATTCTACTGCAAAACCCATTCCTTCATTTGCTATTCCTTGTTGGGAAAGAAAGGAAGCCCATAATTCATTAATATGGCAGGTGAGAAGTCTGACACCCTCTAAAATGGTGGAAAATATTTATTCATTTTTAATATCTTAATCTCACCTAAATTAAGATAACCTATCATATTTGCGTAGAGGAGACTGTAAGCTTTCTAATAAGTCCTTTCTTTTGAAAATATGAGCTCTCAGTCAAATGTTGTGGACATATGAAGGTTGGGGTGTCATTCTGCAAAAAAAGTGAACCGTGTATCTTCCTTTTTCAGAGTTTGAAATGCATTCAACCTCTGAAATCCCAAAATTCAGAATTTTGGACATTTGGATTTTGGAAGTTGAGTTACTGTTCACCACATGATTCTGCTCAAGAGTTTCAAAACTCTGAAACCCAAAAACTGGAACTATGAAAATTGAAATTTTGAAATTTTGGACTTTCAGACTTTTGAACATTTTTCCTTTTTGGACCCTTTTCACTTTTCATCACCCAAATCACCTCAAGAGTTCTGAAATTTTGAAACCTAAAACTTTGAAACTCTGAAACCTAAAAGTTTGAAATTTTGTACTTTAGGAATTTTTGTCTTTTCGGACGTTTAGCATTGTTCATCGCTTGATCCCGCTCGAAACTTCTGAAACTCTGAAACCTAAAAGTTTGAAACTCTGAAATCTGAAAATTCTGTTGCAATGACCCAAAAACCTACATTGAATTCTTAAATCTGAACCCTTTCGAGCTTTGTACTTTAGGAATTTCAAACATTTTTTTATCATTTTTCTTGTTTTTCTACCGAAGACTCCGAAACTTCAAAACCTGAATGTCTAAAATTTTAGACTTTTTCGTGCTTTTTATCAATTTTTTCCAACTAGCCATTCTCTTTCTCCAAAACCTCAAAACCTGAAAGTCTGAAATTTCTAACTTTCAGAATTTCAAATTTCAAGCTTTTCCATCTTTCAGAATTTTTCCAAAAAATTCCCACCTTGTCTCTAAAATGCCAAAAATGTGAAGTTTGAAAACTTCAAGCCTTTCTCCATTCTTCCACTTGAGCTTTGATCTCCTTCGATGTTCCCTTGGCCATTCATTTATCGATCTTGTGTTTCCATTGTCGAGCGTGCCTGCAACCTGATTTTTAGAATTGAAATGTGAGCTCGGATAACTAAACCAACCTCTCCATGTGTAAGGTTGTGTTCATCAAATTTCTCTTGGGAAGAAATTGGAAAACAGTTATTTTGATCCAATTTTTCTCCTTGGGAAAACTTACACAAAGAGAACCCCACAGAGAGAAAATGGAGGGATCATTTTTGCCATGGGAGCTCATATTTCAGGTTTAGACCGAGTAAGTCAACAGAGTAGGCGCAACATGTTTTTGAGTGAGTTGAAGTGATGTGGAAGCATTTGGATGTGGTGGGAAAAATTATGAATCAACAGACTCAAGAGGTCTAAAGGGCATCCAAGTCCGAAGTCTGAAATTAAAAATTTGGAAATTCAGGAGTTTGGAGTAGGTAGCAGAGGCGAGTAAATAATAATGCCATGTGGGGGGAAAAAGAAGATCTAAAACCTGAAGTCCAAATTTTAGACTTCGGGCTTTTAGGATTTTGAAGATGTGCGATGGCTGGATGGATGAGAAAACCCTAAAATCTGAATCCTTGAAACCCCGAAACCTAAATTCCCAAAATTCTCGAAACCCTAAAGTCCAAAAATCCCCAAAATCCAACACACTTGAAACCCAAAATAACAAAAATGTAAAGGTCCAAAACCCAAAGTACAAATTTTGAACTTTGGGGTTTCAGAATTTTGAAACATTGTACCCTAGTACCTACAAATCACAACACAAAGTTCTGAAACCCAAAGTTTGAATTTCAAACTTTGGAGTTTCGGTATTTTTGAGATCTCAAGAGCTCAGGTTGATGAACAGTAACAATGACCTCCTAAGTGGAAAATCACAAAATTCTGAATCCCAAGAGTCTTAAATTTTTTATTTCAGAGGGTGTGCTGTAAGTTCAGAGTCCAAAAAGGAAGATCAACCACTCACATTTATTGCAGTATGGCACCCGTATCTTCAGATGGCTATAACTTTTGACTGGAAGCTTGAAATTGCACAAAATAGGACTTTCTGGAAATCTCTCAGTGTTCTCTACACAAAAATAAGTATTTCAAAATTAGGAAATACATTCTGAATTTTAAAGGAATATTCCAGATTTCTCACCTACCAAAATGATGAAGGTATGGGCTTCCTTTCTTCCCCAACAAGGAAAAGTACATGGAGGTAAGGGATTTTTATTGGCCTCCATCATTGTTGTAGGTGATTTAAATGAATTTTTATGTTTTTAAAGAAATATTTTTAATCCCTCCTCTTTCCCTTTCTCTCATTCTTCCTATATATTGTCTGGAGGGGCTCATTTTAAAAGGTTAGACACATTGTATATCCCCCTCCCTTCTTTATTATTTTAAAGGATTTGTGCAGATACCAAACCTCCCTATTTAATATTCTAATGAAAAATTTGTACTTTTTACCTAAGTTTGATGTATTGTGTCAAATTTGAGAGCAATAAAATCATATCTATGGACGTTATTATGTAGGAATTACAACACCCCCCAATTTTCTCTCTGTGTTTGGGGCAATAGGTGTAATTCTGCTAACATGGGGTTATCCCTTAAGCTGTGGGAATTATGTACTTGATATAACCCTCTAGAAAATGTCATCTTCCTCTACGTAATCCTCATGCTAAACTACTCCTAGACAGGGAAATGAAACTATCCTAACACTAACCTAGATTTTTCAAGGGACCAGGGAAGAAAGAGATGCATAAAATGAAATTCCTAAACTAAGAGGGGTGATAACACCAAAAAAAAAGGGGTGAGATACTCTGTTGGAGGATGAAACATGGAAAAGGGGGCTTAGGGTGGTCAAACACGTGTCACATAAACCTAGATCCTAATCCACCATCAAAACTCCAGGGAACACAATATCATAAACCTTCAAGTGAAAGAGCATGCAAAAAATACAACAATAATAATGGAGAGGTAAGAAAATACAATAAAAATGATCTAGGGTTTAAGAAACACCACAAAACATAATTTTTGTTTCTCCAAAGAATGAATAGACCATTACATTTGATGCACAAGGCATAATTACATTGTTTGGCCCAAAAGAAGGCTCGCAACTCAAATAGAGTTGAATGAAAATTTACAAGAGTTTCCCTAGCTCCCTGAATGCCTCTCTTCAAAAATGAGGGGGTCGAATACATTATATACCAAATTTGTCTCACCTACTGAAAACCCTCATTAATTCCTGTACAAAGGTATGGGCAGCCATACTGGCTCACTTTCAAATGGTACTTCACTTACACAAAGAACATGGGTGCCATACCTCATTAATATGGTTGTTGAGATACTCTGTATGGCATCATTAATGTCTGGCAGTATCTAAAACTCTTTGTTGTTGTCTAAAAAAACAACTAGCTGACACACGACAAGAAGGGAAAGACTTGCCACACGATAAGAAAAAATGTTGTCAAATGATAGCAAGGAGATGTTCATGGGAAACAACAAAATAAGGTTGACATGCGATAGGAGGAAATTATGACACACGATGAGGGGATCTTGTCGCATGAGAAGAACATATGTTGTCACACGTTAAGAAGAAATGAATGACGCACAACAGGAGGAAATGGTTGATGCGCGATAGGAAGAGGGGCATTGATGTGCAATAGGAAGAAGCAGTTGACGCAAGATAGGAAGAAATCATTGACATGTGACATGAATCAAGTGTTGGTGCACGACATGAAGCAAGCGTTGACGCGTGATAGGAATATGGGAATTGACAGGTGACATGAAGAAAGCACCGACGTAGGATAAGAAGAGGGGCATTTATGCGTGACATGAAGAGGGGAGGTTACACATGAGAGGAAGAGGGGCATTGATGCACAATAGGAAGAAAGCGTCGACGGGTGACAAAAAGAGGGGTGTTGACGTGTGACAAGGAGAATGGTTGACACATGACAAAAAGAGGGGCATTGACATGTGTCAAGGAGACAACAATCCATATATTTTTCCAGGTTGACCATTAGTGCAAATATTGCTCCAAACCTTCTCTATGGTGAGCAAGCTTGCCACAAGATACCATGTAAACTGCTCCCACTAACTATCAATTCCCAAACTTGTAGGTTGATCCACTTTTTAGGGGGGGTGGGAAAATGGATAATAAATGATTCAAACCCTCTTCTGTGTCATATTTCCTCTTTCTGATATCTCATTACATGTGATGTTATTGTGTATTATTGTTGTTTTCATTGCAAGGTTCTAGAAACACTTTGTTTATTGTGTAGGTTGCACAACATCCTTCTTGGTACATCACCTTGCCTTATAGTAGGTTTTAATTTTCATGAATTTTCTATAAATTTTTCTCCTTGGGAAAACTTAGATTAGTGTTAGATCTTCAAATCTCTACACTTTGGAGTAGTTGGTACTAGGTTAGGATAGGAATCCGACCTTCTCCGGAGAGTTATTCTGATTGTAAAGTCCCACACTTTGGGATAACTCTATGTTTGATGAATTACACTGACTGACTCAACAATTCACTTGTGAGCATTCAGGGATGCTATGATTTCACCATAATAGTTCTATGTGCTTGTGTGTGAAATCATGCCCTAGGTTGTCTTGTGTTAGTTGCACTTTCTGAAAGCAAAGGGTAATAAATATATGTATAAATGTAATAGAATGGTGGATGGAATAAAATAAAATTCCTTCTTATGCATTGTGATGTAGATGAACCATCCTTGTGTCTTGTAATAGAGTTGGATGGATGCAAATGGAGCATTTGATGGATGTAAGCATAGGTGATAATAGTAGTGCTTAGTACTTGGTCCCTCATCATGGTCTCATAACTTTATATTTATATGGTTATATTTTTCTAATTTTGTAATTAACCCTGAAAAGGAAGAGCATTAAAAATATGAGAAGCTCAAATGGTTAGCAAGTGCCCAAATAGTGGTAGGAAAGTGTAGAAAGGATAATGGTGCCCTGAATGGGACTAGGGTGCCTAAGGAACCCTAGTATTTGGCTGGATGCCACACTTAAAGGTAAAATGACACAAAACAAAAAAAATAGACTTTGCAAGTATGTGTTGTAGGTTTGTAGTGACACCAAAAATCAATGTAAAATGGCCAAAGGATGTGTTAATTAATACTTTCTTCACTCACAAACCATATGAATAGTAGTATGAGATTAGGACTAAATAATTTCTAAAGTGTGTGATTTTATGACTGCAATGAGTTGTTTTAATAAATCAATATCCTCACAATAAGGATGAATGTTGGCTCCATGATTAAAGTAGAAACATTACCTGCATATTTTTATGCTTGTATATGATTAATTAATTGAGTATTATATATCATATTTTATGATTGAAATCTTTGTGGATCCGAGACTCTTCAATCTGTGGAAATGGATTTCTCTACTGCTTCAACATTGTAGGTATTATCAGACTACACGAATAAGTAGTAATTAAATAGATAGGGTTCCATTTCCTTAATAATCTCTAGATATTTACCAAATTGAAAATTTTCTCCCTCCTGACTAGTTAGAGTTCCAATAATTTAAAGAGTGGACCTAGGCTTTCATAAAAATTTAAGGTTTGTAATGGGTGAAGGACAATAAATTTGTATAAACATGTATATAAAAGATCATATTCATTGAAAAATTCCATCATCTAATATAGGATATTTTGCTAATAGAGGAGGAAAAGCCTCTACAAACTCAAGATTAAGAAATTCATCACTAACCCTCATTATCAATCCAAGCTAGATAAGGTAAAATTAACACATGATCAGTTAGGGTTTATAGGAAGAATATAATTTTGACATTTTATAAGAGAACATGGATTTTACAAATTGTTCACTACCACCATACTTATTGTATAATTATCTAGTACAAAATATAATTTTTCAATCCAAAAGTTTCTCGCCATAAAAAATAGACAAAAACTCAAATCTCTAAACTAAATACAATAAATTTGTGAGGTTTGGAAATATTGATAGGAAAAATGATCCTAATCTTGATTGAAAATAGTAGATCTTTAAAAATAATAGTTTATTTTGAGAGGGAAAAATAATCTTTATGTTGAGAGGTCAAAGTACAAAACTATGTCTCACGTTTTTCAATTTGTGTTTATTATTTTCACCCGTTGTAGGTTTGATAAGGGTTTTTAAAACTATAATCAAACCAAGAGTGAAAGAGGAGCTACATGGCACTATTATAACTAATTCAATTCCAAAATTAATCATTCAATATAATAATAACACATTTATACTTAAAACATTTTCACAATACAATACAAACTCTCAAATACATAGGATTGAGTGAGCATAACAGATTATATGTGATGTTTGGTTGATATAGATGCTAAAATAGGGTTTTGGACATGATTTTTCTTAAAAATGATATTACGAGTTTAAGATATTCTAAGATAGGATAACATAGTATGGAAAAGAATGTTTGTTTGGTATTAACACCTTTGAATGGTTTTATAAATTCTTAGAACTATGGTATAGTTTTTTTTTTTCCTTTTTCCCTCATCTTATTTACTTTTTCTTCTTCTATCAGTCAGTCTTGATCACACTTCAAGGTTCCCTAAATACCCTACTCAATCCTACATACCCTAACCATAGATGAAGTCCTCTAAAACAATCATTACTTGGGTTACAGGCACCCATGTGTACCAATGACATGAAAAATGCTTTGAAGAGGCTTGAAACCACATGATATTCTCCACTTATTATGTGATATGTAGTTGCAATACATTTATATTTTACATCCTTTCTATTAAAATGTTTCAATTGAGTTTCTCTCTTTCCAATCTACTTGAGTAGGTGAATTTGAGTGCTTGAAAATGTGGGAATCAATATTGCAGGCATAATCGGAAGCTTTAAAATTATAGATAGTTCTTCCCAAATTAATGTGAAGAGTTATTGTAAGTGTTTAGGGAGCCTAACATAAATTTTGTGCTAGATTTTATAATAGGAGTCCACAAGAGCACTTCCTAGTTAAAATGAAGTGAGTTTAACTTACTTATATATGATCCCATATGTGATTTAAGTTTTAAACAATGAATAAGAGGAAGTAAGTGACCTAGAGATTAATGTGCAACAAAAACAAAGGGACAAAATTAAACTAGGTAAATACTGTACACTAGGGTCATGAACATACAGATGTTCCTACCCCTACTATAAGCATTTGTCCTAAGAGTCATAATTTTCGATGTGATTTTTTAAAGCTAACATGTGGAGTTTTTTACAGTGTTGCATGCATTCAATTCTCATAAACATTATGTTCTTAAAATTTATAAAGAAGTACCCAATTTAATGTATTCTCTTATCTAAAACTTACAATACATACCCTTGACATTTTAATTATTCAAGAAACGGTTTAGTCAAGATGAAGGTGACGTAGACACCTTCTATTGATGTAAATATGCCAGTTCTTATTTATTGTGTGATGACTGTCCAATGAATCTGGAACTTCTGCAATGGTTGTGGAAACACCACTCTTCATAAGGTACTGGTTGTGCAACTTCTACATTAGTTGCACAATTTCCACCTATATGAATCTACAGTTGTGCAACCATCACGGTGGTTCTACAAATTCTAATATACGAAGTGGTATTTATATAATACATGACACCAAAATGGGAAAAATCAATAGTTATAAATGCATGGGACTCCCAATTTGATTTGATTCACCTTTCCTTCCATCCTTAGGCAGAGAAAGTAAAAATGCAAGCACTTTCATTCATTTAGACAAGTGGCTATGGATGAATTCAAGTGCGAGCATGGGAGAAAATATTAATTGTTCTTGTTCTAAAAATATCTGATATCTTTCTCGTTGAGGAATGCATGTGAGGAAATACAACTAGAAGGGTTTTTAATCCTTCTTCAAGGTTATATATTGGCAGTGAACTTGTATTTTTTGAATACTTACATAATGAAAGGGATAAAAATTATGTACCCAGATAGAGTTCTTCCCGCATCTCCTTGTCACTTGTCTCTTCATTTCAGTATTTCTTTGAGTGATTCTTGCATAATATGTTGTCCTAATAATAATTATATAATTTTATCATTAATTATCACTAAGATAGGATATGTTTATTGTTAAAAAAAGTCAGCTTATAGATCATATTTGTATTAAAGTAGTTAATATCAATTTTTTTTGTGTAGTTTAACTTGTATTGATATTTTTAGTTAGATACCCCTCACCCCAAAGGGTAGTTCATGAAGTGAAGGTATAGTCATTCCTTTTGAATCATATATTTGGGCTAGGAAGTGGAATCAAGGAATCTAAATCGTGGCCCGTAGTGGATGTTTTTATGGGACTGAAGAAGAAAAATTCTATAGGGTGGAGGTAGATGTGGAAATTCTATCCAAAATTGTAAACAACATTTCCTTGTCTATGGGAAAGTTGGATTCCATCATGGGATTACTCATGGAAAATCTTGGTGTTATAATAGAGGCACTAGGAGACCATAAATAAGACCATCATGACTATGAGGAAGTGCAGCCCCATGCCAACCTTACTCCATATCCATTCAAAGAAAAAGAGAAGATTGAAATTATGCCTTATAATGTGGACTTGAATTCTAAGAATCAATGAGAGTCAATAGATTTAATTTTCAATGTTAAAATTAAATAGTCATGCTTTAAGTTATTTTGAAATCTATGTTCATACTTTGATTGTTAAGAAGCTTCCACCTATTTCTATGTTAGAGGAATTTAAGAGGATAATAAAAAATAAATTCAACCATAGTTTCTATGAGGATAATAGGTCCATGTAATGGAAATATCTTCATAATTAATCAAGGCCAAAATTTTCAAGAGTACACTACTTCCAAAAGAAAGTTGTCCAAATGGGAAAATATATAGTTAACCAAGGCATTTTGATTAAGTAAATCAATGGAATCCATAACCACTTGATGATACCAGTTCTCTTGGCCAAACCGTTGAATGTAGATGAGGCTTCTTATCAATCTCATTATCTAGAGATGGATAAGAACAGTTCATCTACCACTCAACATAATTCAAAAACAAGGTGACACAAAGTACTAGGAAAAATGAAAATTTAAAGGTAAGAAGAACTCTATTTCCATTTCTAAGAATGATACTAGAGTTTATTGTTGTCATTTTGATATTGAAACTCATTATGAGGGAAAATGTTGGAAGATAAACAAGGAATTACATCCCTTCAGCATAAGAAGAATCAAAAGAAGGCCATGTTTTCCCTCTAAGGAGAGAAACTATGTTATAATGAAGAGGTGGATGAGAAAATGTGTTGTACCTCCTTCTATAAGGAGGTATGTGTGGGTAGTTATATTTTTGTTGAGGAAAATTATATTACTTATATTTAATCATATAAAAATCCAACTGAATAAAACTACTATGGATTATCTTTTTGATACTTGTTCTCAAGATAATATTATAAGTAAGAAGTTAGTTGATAAGATAAATCTATAGAATTATCACCATATAAATCTGTATTGATTCGGTTGGGTGAATAAAGGCATAAACATCAAGGTTACCAAGAAATGTCGAAATTAAATTTTGTATTGATAAGAAGTTCATTGAAGAAAATACTTTGGATATTGTTCCTCTTAATGTGTGTGATGTATTGTTTGGCAGCACATACATGTATATCAAACATGTAATTGTCATGAGAAGCTATAACAAATACCACTAGGTGAAGGATCGTAAGAACTACCTCATTTCAACCTTTATAGGAGACTTTAAGATCATCTTTAGTAATTTCTCTCACCAATTCACTGTACCCTCTGAATGGTTAGAATCTGAACAGGACGTTCGGGTGTTATTGGGACACATGGGATAACCTATCAAGCTATGGGACTTGGGCTCGAGGTGAACCTCCGGAGAAGGACGGATTCCTCTTTCTAAACTAAGTGCTATGCTACTCCTAGTGTAATAAAATGGTTACCTAAACCTATGCTAAAATTTTCATGGGTTTTAGGGAATAGATTTTCAAGAAATGAAACTATACTAGGGATGCTGATGAACCAAATAAATGGTGTTTCCAGATGCAAGAAGGGTTAATTGGAAGAGGGTGTGTGTACCACAAGTCAACTTCACCTACTGCAACTTGGAGAGGATATGTAATATCACGAAATAGGAAGCATACATTCGTTCTTTTAAACTCAAATTATGCATAACAGATAGATCAAATTTCGATTAGAAACACAATCAATCACCACAATAATATAAAATAGGCACATGCCAAACATATTTCTCACTTATAACAGTCAATGATAATATGGCTTGTATAAAAAAAGGAAGATAACATTTTCCACAATTGATATTCAAAAAATTATATCACTTTTCAAATAGAAAGAAATAAAATATTTTGAGATAAAGGCAAGCCAACCATTTATACTAAGGAACTATACATTCACAAAACATAACAAATCAACCATTAACACAATAACTCATCTTTCCATGGAAAAATATCACTTTGGATGTAATTGAAAGGTTATTTAATATTCAAAGAAGTCTTCCAAGTTTGAAGAGAAAATTCTCAAAAATTGATCTCTGCTAAAAGACTTAATGTACTTCTCTATTTATAAGTTCCTTAGGTTGAGCCATTACAACTGGGCCTTAACTAACAAATTAATAAAAATAGAAGTTTTATTAAGTTCTAGGGAACATTCTCCCATAAAAATATAAAAGTTTTGTTTTCAATAATTTGACCAGATCCAAAGCTTGGATCATTCCTCTCGTGGCCTCCTAGATTTGGCTAGGATTTGCAACATCTTCTCCAAATTGAATTTTTCCTTGTTCCTTCTCCCAGATAAACCATCCAATGTTTGTATTCAATGAAATTCTTAATTAATTCCCTTGATTTCTTCATCCTCTGGTCCACATGCGTAGTGATTAACTACATCTGTAATCTCACCTTCTCCATCTACTTTGTCTTGAACTCTTCTGAGTTTACTTACTACCTTTCTTAGTTAGCCAGTAAATTTTTGACATGATCCCAACCTATGAATGGAGTCACTGCAAAATTTTCTAGTCACTTCGTCATTCCTTTTTTACCAAGTATTTGAAATTTAGTATGATCTGATCTTCAGGAAGAACATCGATGTTTTCATTGAAGAACTTACAATTGATATCATCAAATTCATTTGAAATGTAATTTAAAGAATCCATTATCTATATACATGTGTCATCCAATTTCTTAATTAAATCTTGCAAAACCTCGGACCGAAACTCCATATCTTTTTTTATACTTGAAATTTTTTGAGGCATCATCTATTACATCTTCCTGGAGGAGAAAATATGAATCTTCTTCTCCTGATTTCACTCCACGTAGTTAAATTCAATTTGAAATTATTATTATCCTCAGAGAACATTTCATTCATTTTTTGAAAAGAGGTCTTTTCATCTTGTAAATCATTGTATATATCAACTTCTTATTTTATCAAAGGATTGGCTTCCTTCAGTATACACTCAATCCATCCATTTAATGATCTTACCTTCTGACCTATCTTCTCAATCTCATGATAAGAAATATCATTGAGGGTGGATGAAAATATCGGAGCTTTGGTAGTTGAAATCTCACTAGATGGAGAAGGTTGTGTCACTTTTGTCAACAATGCAATGAGTTGTTCAACCTTTTCTTTGAGATCATCCTTAGAAAGCCTTGTCCATGTCATATTTTTTCTAACATATTTCCAAGATAAATATGCACATCCTATTTTTCCCCTTCACGTGTTTCCTTTCCAAATGAAAATATAGAAATTTGATAATATTCTACTGTAATAGTTTCCTTGTTTTTCCCTTTAACGGGAGTAGGAAATTCGATGACCCTTTCTCCAGATTTATTTACTGACAAAATAGAAACAATCTTCAGCCTATTGTCTTGCCTTTTCGGTGTGTGTTAAAAAACGTCTAGGTCAATAATATCCACAAGAGGTAATTTATTTTTCTATTTTGGAGTAACATCCAGGCTAAACAACCATTCTAGTATAGAAGATGCTAATGAAAATGGCACCACCGATTTGGTACCTGAAGCATTATTCAAAACAAGAGCACCAAAAAAATTAGTTGGCAATAAAGGATGGGGTAGATGTGAGGATGGCCATAGGAGTGGACACAATGGGATTATAATATGAGATGTAAGGAAATGGAAGTGTTAGAGAAAATGAATTAGATATGGGTGACCTAATCATTTCACTTGCTGAGAGAACATGAAGAGATGAGAACTCTTGGGCCATAAAAGGAGATGGGAAATAAGAAATGATTATAGAAATGAAAGGAAATGATGTAGGAAGTGACAACAGATGAGAAAGGGGAGATAATAGGCCTTGTGAGATACTTGGAGAATCAGTGACTTTGAGTATTTCTGAAATTGGTATTGCTAGAGACATGGCCTTAGAACTCGTAACCTTAAAGAGAGATGAACTAAAAACAAAAAATGAAATCTTCTGAGGGACTATATGGTCCCTTTGGGTAGCCCACTTTCCTTTAAGAGGTGTTGGAAGACTCATCGTTGATTGGGCTTATGTTCTTATAGGGTTATCTAACCCTTTAGGTGGAATTCCCTAAGTAGCCAACCAATTATATGTCTCTACAAAATGAGCCCCGCCCTCTCTTTAGTATTATAGCATTCTTCTACATACCAATCAATCCATTGTAACGGTTTATTGGAAACATTTCTATCTTTGTAAGTTGCATCCAATACCTCTTCTTCATCCTCCAATTCATTTGAAATATCTACGATCCCAAATTGTCGAACCTCATCTAGGATCCACCTTTCATATTCCCGTTATCAGATGATAAACTCATCTCGACGATGATTCCAAATATCTTCTAAATGAGGTATATAAGAATTGGATAAACGTGTTTCACTAACCTTTCCCTACTAATTACAATTTTTTCGAGGATGAAATGTTTGAAAGGTCACTTCTGACATTTCCGCATCCATATTATTTTCCTTATGAATACTTACACATGTATATCTACTAATTAAAATGGGAAAATGGACTCCCGCCTTGTGTCATTTTTCCTGGATTTTATGGTAGTCTAGCAATTGCGGAACCAATTCTAGTAAGACCCACTTGTTACTGGGATATCTTGGTAGCTTATTAGGAGTACCTACAAAACACAAAATCCAGATGTATGTGAATGTAGGAAAATACAGGTAAATATCCCCCCATTCGCGTACCTCCTTGAAATCTTCATGAAAAATTCTTCTGTTGTATAAATACTTATCGAACTGGTAAAGCATAACAACAAATAAAGTGTCATTTATCCTATGCAAATGTTTGCTTCCTTCATCCATTGTGAGGTGAGGATAAAAATCATAAATTTATGAGGCACTCCTTACACCTTTAGTGTTCAAACTATTGAAATATCCCATAGTAGTAGCGACATAGACCAAGAAAGTGCTCATGAAAATTCCTTCGAAGACAAAACCTTACTTAATTGAAAAAAATGGAGTTGTTACTATGATCCCCCCATCGTATAAGTTCCTTCTATTTCTTGATGGTGGAAATATATAAAAACATCCATTCCTGAAATTCTTTTGCAGAGGTAAGACCTAAAATTCTACTTAATAGTTCGATAATATCGTTCACTTCCTGGATAAAGTCTGATCGATAAAGGGTCTTTGGAAACTTGGTAACACTCTTGGCCGAGTAGCTCCTCATCATGACCCTTGTACATAAATCAATCTCTTTATCCAAGTGTTTAACGACTTAATTTGGTGAAATTTTGGCGTAGTCCTGCACTTCTAGGAATTTGAACAATTCCTCAGAGAAATCAACATCTAATCAAATTACCACCTTGTCGTAAACATCATTTATTGACTTGGAGTGTTCACAAAATGGGTTGTTGCAGCCACAAAATATTCGGGGCAATGCATTGATGCACAAAAACTGGAAGCAATAATAATTCCACTATCATAGATAGCTTGCATCCATGATTTCTTGTTAGGAGTGTTTACCCTTGCCCAGAAATTGGGAAAATCAACCTACCCAAGATCAATATCTCCTATGTTCCCTAAGTCTGAAGATAAACAAGAGTCAGGAGAAACTCCTAG
This sequence comes from Taxus chinensis, assembly GCA_019776745.2. Taxonomy (NCBI): domain Eukaryota; kingdom Viridiplantae; phylum Streptophyta; class Pinopsida; order Cupressales; family Taxaceae; genus Taxus; species Taxus chinensis. The sequence goes on along the minus strand of CM034146.1, from coordinate 762,751,445 downwards.
GAAGGTATACTTCATTTTCTCTTTGCCATTTGGTGAATAGGTTGACATTAAATTTGGGTTTCGGAATCCGAAAAATCCTAGGGATTTTTGTAACCAATACGGAAAAGGTCCTGAAATGTCAAAGTCCCGAATTCTAAAAAGACTTTAAATTTGAAATGTGAAACCTCCAAAAACCGGAACAATAGATTTCCAAAAGTCTGAAAAAATGAATATCTGAAACACTAAAAATGAAACGTATGAAAATTATAACCTATGAACTATGAAAAGTTTGATCTCCAAAATTTGAAGCATTCAACCTCTGAATTCTGAAAATGAACACCTCCAAACTCTAAACACCTCCAACCTCAAAAAATTCCAACCTTCAAACTCCAAAAATGAACACGTCAGAACTCCGAACACCTCTGAACTCCGAAAAGGAACACCTTCAAACTAAAAAAATGAACACATCTGAAAATTGCAACCTCCAAAATCCGAAAATTCCAACCTCTGAAACCCAAAAATTAACAACTCCAAAAACTGAGAAGTTTCGAAACCAAAAACCTCATCAAAGGAATAGAAAGAAAGGAAAATTCTTGGGAGGATCTTGAAATGAACTTTGAGCTATATGCCTATAAAAATGGGATTTTGCAACTCTGTAGGTCATGAAAAAACTTCAAGGAAAACATGGTGCATGCCAAGGGTTCCATATTAAAACATAATAAAGAAAAACAAATGAAAATAACAAGGAAGAAGGAAAACCACAAAGATCTTAAACCAAAAAAATTAAACTAAAATAAAATAGCTTGAAAATGACACCAAAAAGTACAAGATGCAGTAAAAACCAGATCGTCAGAGAAAAATTTTAGCTGAAAATGATGTATAAAATCATGATTCTAAATAAAAAACCTGATATTAATATTAGATTTTGACATGTACGGAAGTAGGTGAGAATTAAATGCACAAATATTTCTGAAAGTTGAAATCGTGAAAGTCCAAAAGTCTAAAATTTCAGACATATGGAGTTTTAGACTTCATAAATTAGGAGGTTAAAATCGTGGAAGGGTGATGGAAAAAATCTAAAACCTGAAAGTCCAAAAGTTCAAAATTTTAGACTTTCAGACTTTGGAAGTCTGAGAGAGAAATACTGAAAAATGGTTGGGAAAGTTTTGAAACCTGAAATTCTAAAATTTTGGACTTTCAAAATTTCATACTTTAGAAATTCGAAGTAATATTTTACCCAAAAATTGAAATAGAATTCCGAAACCTAAAAGCCCAAAATTTAGAAATTTCAGACTTTCAGTCTTTTAGACTTTGGAAGTCCGAAAGCGGAAAATTATCAATTACCGAGGGAAATATCTGAATTCCAAAAGTCTGAATTTTTGGACTTTCAGGTTTTCAAAGTTTGGAACTTTGAAATCACAACTTAAATTTTTTTTCTTAAAATTTCCAAAAGTGAAAATCCCTGAAATCGGAACTCCGAAATGTTTTTCAGATTTTTTAGAATTTTCAGAATTTCCAAAAATTGCTAAATACTTCCTCTTGAAGGATTTTTAAAAAAAAAATTGATCGATTTTAACATCTATTTCTAAAGGTAAATTCTAAAAGTTAGCATTTTAGTCTATCTCCAGGGAATGATCAATAGCCTTATACAAACTATTTGGAAAAGGAGTCTTTGAAGAAAAACTACATTTAGGGTGCACATAAAACAAAAGTAAAAGAAAAACGAAAACAAAGAATGTGTAGTGCGCTTGGAAGAAAAGAAAAAAGAATGTTGTATAGGGGTGAAACAATGTCAAAAGTAAGCTTTGAGTTGTATCCCATTCATGTGAATGTACAATTATTCTCCATTGAGCCTCGATAGATGAAATGAATTCACATCTTTGCAACTTGTGATGATATATGGTCCACTTCAGAAATAGTCAAACTTGGCATGCCTTCTTGGTTTGGCTCTTTCTTCATCCCATTTGAGAACAAAATCTCCCTCTTGGAAATGCCTATTAGAAACTTTATTATCAAAGGATTTCTTGACCTAAGCCTGATGTTGTCCTAAAGTTTTCATAGCTATGTTTTGAACTTATTCCAGCTCCATGAGTTTAGAAAACCTCATTTTCAAAGAGTCATCTTCCATAACTTCAAGCAGATGAGCCAACTCCAAGAAAGGTGATTCCAAGGAGAGCGGGATCTTTTCCTCCCTTCTATATACAATAAAAAAAAGGTGAAATTACAATTAATCTTTTAGGTGTAATTTTATCTTCCCATAAGGTATTCTCAAGCTGTGTATGCCATGTCCTTTTGTTAGCCTCCATCGTGTGTTTGATGATCCTTATGAGATTCTTGCTACTAGACTCAAAAAATCCATGTTACCTTGTGGATAGTAATTAGACAAAGTCTTGAGGTACACCACATTATTAACCACCCATTCACTCCACTTCAAACCAAAAAAATCCATTGCATTGTTAGAAATAACAGTAAAAGGAACACCAAACCTTCTCATTATATTTTCAAGGAAATCAAGGACTTGCTTTTTGTTGCTTTATTTCAAGTCCACTTTCTCTATCTATCGAGTGTAGTAATCCATTGGAGTAAGAACCCATTTATGTTCGTCGCTGGATGAAGGGTTGATTATCCCGATAAAATCTAACCCCCATTGAACGAAAGTGTGATCTAATTGAATAGGGTCCAGGGGAAGAGCTAGCAGCTTCTATTTTCTGATGAAAAGGACACATTCTTTACATTTCCTCACCTAGAGATGAGCATATTTGAACAAAATCTGGCCAATATAACTAGCTCACATAATTTCAGTAGTAGTTGTTAACGGAGTAATGTCCCCTGGATAGGCCATTGTGAAACTCTCCTAATATTTTATTCACCTGTTCTAATTTTATGCAGTAAAGAAGAACGTCATTCAAGTCTTTCCGGAAAAGAATACTATCCACCAAAATGTATGGAATAGAATGGAGAGGAAAAGTACATATTTGGACCTTATCCGTATTTGAAGGATATACCCCTGAAAGGAGGAAACTTTGTATATTTGTAAACCAATCAATCTGATCATTACCTTAATTGGTATTCAAAGTATAACATCTTCATCATCTTTTACCTCTATGTCTGCAGAGAGTTGCATACACAAACCCTTTCATTTAATAAGGTTAGTAACTTTTATGTTTACATAATACTCCATTACCTTGGTAATCCATCTAGCATGTTTCTCATTTATCTCTTTATTGAACAAAAAGTCTTTGACACTAGGATGGGAGACCATTAGGTGGATTTTTTTGGACATCATGTGCTTAAATTTCTTCAAATCTCTAATAACTGCAAATACTTTTTTATCAAAAAATGAATATTTGATCTCATATTCCTTAAGGGATTGATTGAAGAAGGAAATTCGTTTCTCCATCAAATCATCATTTTGCTGGGTTATAATCCCTGAAATAATTTCTTGGCCTGCAAAAGCATAAATATTAAAATATTTATCAAACCTGGGGTTCAACAACATGAGAGCTTGAGAAATGGCTATTTTGATAGCTTTGAAAATCTCCCTCCCTTATTTTTTCCATGAGAATGGAACATTATTCTTCAACATGGTTATCAGTGGTTTAGCCAACGTTGCAAATTGAGGAATGAATCTCCGTAGGAAATTTATGGTTCCCAAAAAACTCTGAAGGCCTTTCTTGTGACTTGGAAGAGATAAAAACATAATTGAATGAATCCTGGATGGTTCGACAGACAATCCTACTACTGAAACAACATGTCCCAACAAATTCCCTTCTTGCACTACAAAAATGCACTTATTAGGATTAAGTGAAACCCCAAATTCTCTACATCTTTGAAAAACCTTGTTTAGATGTGTGACATGATCTTCAACATGCTTGGAATATACAGTTATATCATTAAGGTAAACCAAGATGATATCATTAATTAATCCTTTAAATGCCATGTCCATGGATCTTTAGAAAGTAGCCCCTATATTGGACAATCTGAATGGAATTTTATTATAAGAATTCATCCCCCACTTAGTAGTGAAATCTGTTTTAAATTGGTCATATTCTTGGACTAGAATCTGATTGTACCCTGAATATCCATCGAGAAAGGATAACCTTTGATCCCTTGCCACCGTTTGAAGGATTTTCTCCATTTATGGAAGAGGATAATTGTCTTCCAACGAGGCATGGTTCAAATATTTGAAATCTATGCATAACTGGATTTCTCCATTCTTGTTCCTTACAGGTACCTGATTATCTACCCATGAGTAACTATTTATAGGAAAATTTATACAAGCCTTGATGAGTTTTGTTAAATCCTTCCTCATTACTTACTCAATCTTGGGATTAATCAGCTTCTTTTTCTGACAAACTGATTTTGGATTTGAATCTTGCTTTATGGTATGTTGCACTAGACCTAGATTAAAACCACATAGGTCTTTATATCTCCATGTAAAAATGTTGTGATATTATTGACACATTTCCATGAAATAATTCTTCTCTCTAGCAGTACATACTTTCCGAATCTTCAAAATATTTTTACTTGTCACCTCAACCTCTTCAAAATCCTCTTCTTTCACTACCATGTTTTTGCTTCATCTTTTGGTCTTATCATCTGAATTGAAGATAGATTCAAGCGTAATTAAGTGTTTTTGTAGCTTGTTTCTATTTAGTTGTATAATGTTATCACCATACAAGGTTTACAGTTTATCTTGGTGTTTGGTAGCAAGTTCTTCCTCTTCTTGCATGAAATGAGCAATTTGTTTGTCACTATCAAACACCTATCAGCTACTTTTATAGCAAGCCTATCAGTATCCTGACTTTGTTTTCAAGGAACTACATGAATTCCAAAATCTTCAAAATCTTCTATCAAGTCCCAAACTCAATTTTTTGTAAGATCTTAAGATATCATTTTTTGATGCGCTATGGGCCTTTACTTGATGCACAACAAGTTCATTGTCTCCAAAGAGAGTGAGAGCCTTGATTCCTTTCTTCTGAGCTAGATTAATCCCTTATATGAGAGCCTTGTATTCGACCACATTATTAGTGAAACTAAATTGCAATTGAAAAGATGAGAATTATTTGTTTCCATCTAGAGAAATCAACATAATTCATGCATCGAACCCATTTTTAATTCTCGAACCATCGAAGAACAATTTCCACAGTCCCTCATAATTGTTTGATGTTTTAACCAATTGAGGTATGATTTTTCCTTCTTCATGGATGCAGTATGTACCCAATCTAGTTTCCTCCAACAATACGAATCCAGATTCTTCATCCTCCAATAAATCAGCGTAGGGATCATATTTAATATCTGTACTTACCTCATGAAGTAATGTATTGAGAACCTCTTCTATGAGAGTGGTTGGGTCATGATCAATATCTTCGTCCTCTAGATCACAAATAGCATAATTCAAATTTAGGGGATTAGTAGTGTATGGATCAACATGATTATAGAAAATTGGTTCTGCTCTTATAGTCACCTTCATTCCATAGTGAGTTATAAGAATCATATGTGACCAATATGATGACAAGTAACCACCCATCTTGGTAGTGAAATATCGTGATAGGAAAATTGTGAAGAGAGGAGGAAGATCAGTAATGAATATGTATTGTGTGAATGACAAGTTGGGACATGCATGAATTGTAAGATGGAGTCCCTTAATACCTCCAATAGTCGTAATAGTTGTGTCATTTATCTAAACAAATCCTTTTTCAATTGGTGCATATTGTATTCCTAACACATTAGGAATATGTTTAGGAATAACATAACTGCTAGCTCCAAAATTGATCACGTAATTATGAACCAAATGACTGTCAATGGTTAGGGAGACATAAAATGGTGGTGGATTACTAGCCTTAGGAGTTCCTTTCTCCTCTAATTGACACATACTTGTTGATTTGGTTGTTTTATTTCTCGATGATCCATCAGTTGTACAAAAACTATTCAGAGCCTCTCGCAGCAAAATCTGTCAAGAAGGAATTCAGAGTGCATCTCACATTATGACGCTCAGGTTTGTTTTCTTCATTTTTTATACAATTCTGAATGGAATTTACCCAAATTTGCTAATTACTTTATGAGAATTAGAGTATTCTTTTAGAAAATGATTATTTGGCACTATGATTCCTGAAGCACCTTCTCTCCTCATATCTTGGCTAACAGATGTTTTTGGTGGTTTTCTTCCCACGTATTTATCAACTATTGTTTCTTTCTGGGGCTATGCGAAGTGGATGTTTGATCAGATTTTCAAGATTTATATTCCATTTCTCTCTTCTTAGTTTGAGTATTGACTAGCATTGATCATCTTTGGAAGATTGAGATTCCATTGCATTCAACCCGCAAAAATCTTCACTTTCTAGTTAAGCAAAGTGAATTCTTCAGTGGCATGTGTTTAATCTGTTGCTTCTTACGTAGATGAATTATCTATTAACTCTGAAGGGGTAAATATTATTTGAACTATAAGGGCCTGACTAAAAAATCCGTGGGGAAAAATATTTTGATTGTGGGGTTGATAAAAAAGGATGACATCATTCATAGTCTTGGACTAGATTATTCTTGACATGTACTATGGCTATAGATGAGCTAGCAGCAATAGGGATCTGAAAGTTCAAAGGCCTGACATATGTATCTTGACCTCACAACTCAATTTTTAGGCTGGTTGTTCCCTTCGAAAGGAGGAAGGTTAGTCTGATACTTCTAGTTTTGTGGATGGTATGGATGATTATATTTAAATTGTGGCCTCTTGGGTACAACAAGATCATTTCCAAAAGATTATAACAATGACTTGAATTCAAATACATCATTCAAAGAGGCAGGCTTAGCTAGTTGATTAGACATCATTGGAATAGGAGCAATGATATGCTGATTATTCGTAAGATATGGAGAGAACAACATTGGCATTTGTGGAGCTATCATCCTAGCCTAAATCAAGGAATATTCCATTCTTATGGTAACACTATAAGCATCAGGTAATTAAATCCCTCCCATAGACTATATCATAATCGCTACATCACTATTCAAGGCTCACAAATACTACAAGAATGTATTATTTGAAGAAGGGTTTATGAGTGTTGGAATCCTATTCCAGGTCCTATGGAATCAGAAATTTTAATCACTCATATACTATTATGGAGCTCTCTTCATGGTAGTAATTTGTTCCAAAAGTGATAGGTGATCAATCTTGTCCTTCAAACTATTTATCAGATATTTTCTCCTAACTCATCCTAAGTGGTTATAGTGCCAACACTTAACCCTCAAAACTATTGAAGTTATTTTCCCTTAGAAGAGATTGCAAGAAGTCTGAGCACAACGTTATCCTCCGTGATGTTATGTATGGCACAAATGCTGGCTACATCAATAATATGTTCTATTGGAGTAATGTGAGTTTCCCCTGTATAAAAAGCTAAAATTTTGAGTGCCGCAATAGGTATAGGGTCACATTTAGCTAACAGAAGAGGACTACTTGTATTGAAAGGGGGAAAATTTTGGTTTCGTTCCATAGCAAAAAGAGGTTGGTTGTTCCTTGGTGGAGGAAACATTTTGTATGGAGGGGTTGAATGACCCCTACAAGGTAAAGCTGTAACCAGTGATATTGAAACTCCTCTTCTTCATCTCTTGGGAGGAGACAAGGAAATTTTGATCTGCTAGTAATTTCCTTGCTTTGAAGAAGCTCTTATCTGAATTATTCACATAGGTTAATGCACTGATATTTTGTATCCAAAGATATAGAGTCACTAGGTACTTTGACTTGTGCAAGAGAGAAGAAAAGTACAAACTCTCTATCCCATCGGCTGTGCCAAAAATTGTTGTTTCCAAATCACTGAACCCTCTGAATGGCCAGAATGTGAATATGATGTTTAGTGTGATTGGGACACATGGGATCACCTATCAAGCTGTGGGACTTGGGCTTGAGGTAAACCTCTGGAGAAGGCCAACTTCCTCTTACTAAACTAAGAGTTGTAGTAGTCCTATTGCAATAAAATGGTTACCTAAACCTATGCTAACTTTTTAGTGGGTTTTTAGGAAAGATATTTGCAAGAAATGAAACTATACTAGGCATGGTGATGCACAAAATAAAGGTGTTTTACTAGACTCATGAAGTATTAATTAGAAGTGGGTGTGTGCACCACAAGTCATCTCCACCTGTTATAACTTAGAGAGGATATGGAATATGAAAAAATAGGAAGCATATGTTCCTTCTGTTAAACTCAAACTATGCCTAACAAATAGATCAAATTTGATTAGAAACACAATCAATAACCACAATAATATAAAATAGGCACATGTCAAACATTTGTTTCACTTATAACAATCAATGATAACATGGATTGTATAATAGAAGGAAGATAAAATTTTCCACAACTGATATTCAAACACTTATATCACTTTCCAACAGAAAGAAATAAGATATTGTGAGATAAAGGAAAGCACACCATTTATACTAAGGAATTATGCATTCACAAAGGATAACACATCAACCATTAAAACAATAACTCAACTTTCGATGAAAAAATATCACTGTGAATATAATTGAAAGGTTCTTGAATAGTCAAAGCACTCTTGCAAGCTTGAAGAACAACTTCTCAAAAATTGATCTCCCCTAAAATACTTAATGTACTTCTCTATTTATAAGTTCCTTAAGATGAGTGATTACATCTGATCCTTAACTAACAAATTACTAAAAAGATAAATGTTATTAAGTTCTAAGGAACATGCTCCCAAAAAAAAGTAAATTTGGTTTCAAGAATTTGATCCATTCAACCCTACAACTTTGACTGATCCAGAGCTTCGATCATTCCTCTCATGGCAACCTAGCTTTGGCTAGGCTCTGCAACATCTTCTACAGATCCACTTTTTCCTTGGTTCTTCTCCTAGGAATCCATCCAATGTTTGTATTCGATGAAATGCTTAACAATTCCCTTGATTTCTTCATCCTCTAGTCCACATGTCTAGTGATTAACTACATCTGTCATCTCACCTTCTCCTTCTACTTTGGATTGAACTCTTATGAGTTTACTTACTACCTTTCTTAGTCAGTCAGTGAAGTTTTGACATGAAACGAACCTGTCAATGGAGACACTGCAAAAGATTCTACTTACTTCGTCCTCCCTTTTTACCAAGTCTTTGAAATTTAGCATGATTTGATCTTCAGGAAGAACATCGATGTTTTCATTGAAGAAATTACAATTTATATTATCAAAGTCCTTTGAGATATCATTTAGAGCATCCACTATCTCTATACACTTGTCATCCAATTTCTTAATTAAATCTTGCAAAACTTGGGACCAAAACTCCATATATTTTTGATACTCGAACAATTTTGAGGCATCATCTATTACATCTTTGTGGAGGAGAAAATTTGAATCTTCTTCTCTAATTTCACTACATGAAGTTAAATTCAAGTTTAAATTATTATTATCCTCAGAGAAGGTTTCATCCATTTTTCGAATAGATTTCCTTTCATCTTGTAAATCATTGTATATATGAACTGCTTCTTTTATCAAAGGATTTGCTTCTTGCAGTATACACTCAATCCATCCGTTTACCAATCTAACCTTCTGACCTATCTTCTCAATCTCATGATAAGAAATATCATTGCGGGTGGGAAAAAATGTCATAGTTGTGGTAGTTGAAATCTCACTAGATGGAGAAGGTTGTGTCACTTTTGTCAACAATGCAATGAGTTGTTTAACATTTTCTTTGAGCTCATCCTTAGAAGCCTTGTCCTTGTCATATTTTTCTAACATATTTCTAAGAGAAATCTGCACATCCTGTTTTTCCCCTTCATGTGTTTCCTTTCCCAGTGAAAATATAGAAATTTGATAATCTTCTACTGTAATAGTTTCCTTGGTTTTCCCTTTAATGGGAGTAAGAAATTCTACGACCCTTTCTCCAGATTTATTTACCAACAAGATAGAAACAATATTCAGCCTCTTGGCCTACCTTTTCGGTGTGTGTTCAAACACGTTCAAGTCAATAACATCCACAAGAGGTAATTTATTTTTGTATTTTGGTGTCTTGAAAAACAACCATTCTAGTATAGTGGATGCTGATGAAAATGGCACTAGCGATTTGGTACCTAAAGCATTAGTCAAAAAAAGAGCACCAATAAAATTAGTTGGCAATAATGGATGGGGTGGATGTGAGGATGGCCATAGCAGTGGACACAATGGGATTATAAGATGAGATGGAATGAAATGGAAGTGTTAGAGGAAGTGAAGTAGAAATGGGCAACCTAATCATTTCCCCTACTGAGAGAACTGGAATAGATGAGAACACTTGGGACATAAAAGGAGATGGGAAAGAAGAAATGACTATATAAATGGAATGAAATGATGTATGAAGTGACAACATAAGAGATAGGGGAGATGATAGGCCTTCTGAGATACTTGGAGAATTAGTGACTTCAACTATTTTTGAAATTGGTATTGCTGGAGACATGTCCTTAGAAGAAGGAACCTTGGAGAGAGATAAACTGCCAACAACAAATGAAATCTTCTTAGGGTCTATATGGGCCATTTAGGTAGCCTTATTTCCTTTAGTAGGTGGTGGAAGACTTGTCGTTGATTTGGATTTTGTTCTTATAGGTTTATCTAACCCTTTGGGTGGAATTCCCAAAGTATCCAACTAATTATATGTCCTCTATAAAATGGGCCCCACACTCTCTTTAGTATTGTAACATTCTTCTACATACCAATCAATCCATGGTAATGGTTGATTGACAACATTTTTATCTTTATAAGATGTATCCAATACCTCTTCTTCATCCTCCATTTCCTTTGGAATATCTCTAATCCCAAAACTATCGAACCTCATCCAGGGTCAACCTTTTATATTTTTGTTGTCAGATAATAAACTCATCTTGATAATGAATCCAAATATATTATAACTGAGGTACATGACAACTGGATAAACTTGTTTCACTAAAATTTCCCCACTAATCAAAAAAATTCAGAGGATAAAATGTTCACAAGGTCACTTCTAACATTTTCGTATCCACATTCTTTGCCTTGTAAATACTTACACATGTATATCTATTGATTGAAATGGGAAACTAGACTCTTGCCTTGTGTCATGTTTTCTGGATTTTATGGTAGTCTAGAAATTGCCAAACAAATTCTAGCAAGACCCACTTGTTAGTGGGACATATTAGTAGCTTACTATGAGTACCAACAAAACAAGTAATCCAGATGTCTATGAATGTAGGAAATTGCAGGTAAATATCCCCCCCACTCGCATACCTCCTTGAAAGCTTCATCCAAAATTCTTATGTTGCATAAATCCTTATCGAACCAGTAAAGGATAACAACGAAGAAAGTGTCATTTATCCCAAGGAAATGTTTTCTTCCTTCATCCATTGTGAGGGTGAGGATAAAAATTATAAATTTGTGAGGCACTCCTTACACCTTTAGTGTTCAAGCTGGTGAAATATCCCATAGTAGCGATGACATAGACCAAGAAAGTGGTCATGAATTTTTTTTTTGAAGACAAAACCTTACTTATTTGAAAGTGAGTTGTTTATATGCTTCCCTCATCATATAAGTTCCTTGTTTTTTCTTCACGGTGGCAATGTATAAGAACATCCATTCCTAAAATTCTTTCACAGAGGAAAGGCCTAAAATTGTACTTAATAATATGATAATATTGTTCACTTCCTAGATAAAGTCTGATCAATAAAGGGGTTTTCAAAACTTGGTGAAACTCTTGGCCAAGTACCTCTTCATCATGACCCTTGTATGTAAATCAGTCTCTTTATCTCAGTATTCAATGGCTATCTTTTGTGAAATTGTGGCATAGTCCTCAACATCCAATATTTTGAACAAGTCTTCAAATAAATCAGTGTCTAAAAAAATTACCACCTTACTGTCAACAACGTTTACCAACTTGGAGTACTCATCAAAATGGGATACTGCAACCAAGATGAATTTGCGGTAATGTATTGATTTAGGGAAATCGATAGCAAGAAAAATTCCATTGTCATAGATAGCTTCCATCTAGGATTTATTTTTAGGATTCTTTACCCTTGCCCAAAAATCAAGAAAATCAACCTGTCTGAGATTAGTATGTCCTATGTTCCATAAGTCTGAAGATAAAAAAGAGCGACGAACAACTCCTAGGAATGTATACTTCATTTTCTCTTTGCCCTTTGCTGAAGAGGTTGACATTAAATTTGTGTTTCAGAATCCAAAAAATCCTTTGTAACTTTGTAACCAATACAAAAAAGGTCCTGAAACATTGAGGTTCAAAGGTCTAAAGAGACTTTAACTCTAAAGTTTGAAACCTCTGAAAAAACAAACAATAGATGTCTGAAAGTCTGAAAAAATAAAGATCTGAAACACCAAAAATGAAACCTAAGAAAAGTCTAACTTCTGAACTCCAAAAATTTCAACCTCCAAAAATTCCAACCTCCGAACTCTAAAAACGAACACCTTCAAACTCCAAACACCTCCAACCTCCGAAAATTCAAATCTCCAAACTCTAAAAATGAATAGCTCTTAAATCTGAAAATGAACACCTCAAAAAATTCCAACCTCCAAACTCTAAAAATTCCAACCTCTAAAACCCGAAAATGAAAAAATCATAAAAGTGAGATTTTTTAAAACAAAAGACCTCGCCAAAGCCACAGAAAGCAAGGAAAATACTTGGGAGGATCTTGAAATGAACTCTGAGCTAGATGCCTGTAAAAATGAAATTTTGCAAGTGTGTAGGTCATGAAAAGCCTTCAAGGAAAACATGGCGGATGCCAAGGGTTCCATTTTCAAACACAATAAGGAAGAAAAAATGACAATAAAAAGGAAGAAGGCAAACCAGAAAGATCTTAAACAAACAAAAAATCTAAAATAAAATACCTTGAAAATGTTGCCGAAAAGTACAAGATACACTAAAAACTAGATCGTCAGAGAAAAAATTCAAGTGAAAATGATAGATAAAATCAAGATTTTAAATAGAAAAAACCTAACATTAATACCAAATTCTGACATGTAAGAAGTAGATGAGAATTAAATGTGCAAATAACTCCGAAAGCCTGAAACCGAAAAGTCTGAAAGTCTGAAAAAATGAAGATCCGAAACACCAAAAATGAAACCTAAGAAAAGTCTAACTTCTGAACTCCAAAAATTTCAACCTCCAAAAATTCCAACCTCCGAACTCTAAAAATGAACACCTTCAAACTCCAAACACCTCCAACCTCTGAAAATTCAAATCTCCAAACTCTAAAAATGAATAGCTCTTAAATCTGAAAATGAACACCTCAAAAAAATTCCAACCTCCAAACTCTAAAAATTCCAACCTCTAAAACCCGAAAATGAAAAAATCATAAAAGTGAGAATTTTTTAAAACAAAAGACCTCGCCAAAGCCACAGAAAGCAAGGAAAATACTTGGGAGGATCTTGAAATGAACTCTGAGCTAGATGCCTGTAAAAATGAAATTTTGCAAGTGTGTAGGTCATGAAAAGCCTTCAAGGAAAACATGGCGGATGCCAAGGGTTCCATTTTCAAACACAATAAGGAAGAAAAAATGACAATAAAAAGGAAGAAGGCAAACCAGAAAGATCTTAAACAAACAAAAAATCTAAAATAAAATACCTTGAAAATGTTGCCGAAAAGTACAAGATACACTAAAAACTAGATCGTCAGAGAAAAAATTCAAGTGAAAATGATAGATAAAATCATGATTTTAAATAGAAAAAACTTGACATTAATACCAAATTTTGCCATGTAAAGAATTAGATGAGAATTAAATGCACAAACAACTCTGAAAGTCTGAAACTGAAAAGTCTGAAAGTTTGAAATTTTGGAATTTCAGAGTTTCAGACTTTTGAAATTAGGAGGTTAAAATCATGGAAGGGTGATGGAAAAAATCCAAAACCCAAATGTCTGAAAGTCTAAAATTTCAGACGTTTAGATTTTCAGACTTCAGAATTCTTAGAGTGAAATACCGAAAAATGGTTGGGAAAGTTCTGAAACCTAAAATTCCAAAAATCTGAAATTTCAGACGTTTAGAGTTTCGGACATTGGAACCAAGTAATATTTTACCCAAAAAGTGAAATAGAATTCTAAAACCCAAAATCTTGAAAGTCAGAAATTTTGAAATTTCAAACTTTTGGACTTTTGAAGTCTGAAAGCCGAAAAACTTCAATTACCAAAGGAAATATCCAAATTCGGAAAGTCCGAAAGTCTAAATATTCAGAATTTTGGGTTTTCAAAGTACAGAACTTCGAAATCTTAATTTTAATATTTTTCCATAAAATTTCTTAAAGGGAAAATCCCCGAAATCCGAACTCCAAATTTTCTTTGGATTTTTAGAATTTGGAGAATTTCCAAAAACTCCTAAATACTTCCTCATGAAGGATTTCAATTTTTTTTTTAATCGATATTAACATCTATTTCTCAAAGTAGATTATAAAATTTAACAGTAAGTTCCTCTTAAGCTAAGAATATTATTAATGCTAGTAGGAAATTTGCAATACAATTTTGTAGGGATATACACGAAGAAGAATTTATTCATCTAACACCACGTTTAACATGTTTAGTAAAAAAATGTAGAATCAGCTGAAAGAGTTGGTTCAAAATTTCAAGGATTTTTTCCAAGAGTTTATGAGGTTAACCCTGTTCAGGCCAATTAAGCATGAGATACATTTTCTATCCGATAGTATACTTTCAAACATGGGATTGTACAAGAAGTCCTTAAAGGATTCAGACGTGGTAAAACAACAATTACGTTCTTTGATTAAGAAAGGTATAATTTGTGGTCACAATTCTACATGTGGTTTTCCTATTTTTTAGTACCTAAGATAGATGGTTAATGGAGGATGTTTGTTGATTATAGAGCGTTAATTAAAATAACGATAAAAAATAGGTACCCTCTTCCTTGAATTCATGTTTTGTTTGATCTATTACAACATGCAAAATATTTTACTAAGTTTTATTTGAAATCAAAGTATCACCAAGTTCATTTGAAGGAAAAGTAAATTTGGAAAACAACGTTCATGACCATGTAAGGGTTGTATGAATGGTTGGTATTACCATTTGGGTTGTGTAATACATTGGCTACCTTCTTGAGGTTGATGAATGAGGTAATGAGACCCTTTATTGATTCCTTTGTAATTGTATAATTGGATGACATTTTAGTGTTTAGAAATACATTTGAGGGTCCTATTAACCATTCGTATCAAAATTTTCAAGTTTTGACTGAGAAACAACTAATATTTAATAAGAAGTATGATTTTAGTCAACAATCGCTTGTCTTTTTGGTGCATGTGGTTGGAGATGGATACTTGAGGATTGATATAGGTAAGATAGAGGTCATTCTGAATTGGACTACAACATCTACTTTGATCAAGATTGGGATTTTTGTTGGGGAATTTCAGTATTTAATAAATTTAAATCAATATATTTTCTTGTATAATTGTGTTGCTACATTTTGTGACAACATGTGTTAGGGATTTTTATTTAGGTAAGAAATAAGAGGATTATTTTGATTAGTTTAAATATAAGAGTATTATTCATCAACTAAATTATAGATTCATTTCAAATTATAAACTGATGCTAGTGACTATGATATGAGAGTTGTATAAATTCAAGGTGGTAGGCCCATATGTTATCATTCTAAATTATTTCAGGAAGACATTTTGAATTATCGTACATATGATAAGGAATTGTATACTCTTATGAAAGTGGTCAAGAAATTCAAACATTACCTGATGGGAAAGAAATTATCATACGTATAGATCAACAACCTCTTCAATATTTATAGGATCAAAATAAAATCCAACAAGGTAGAAAAAATAAGTGAATGGATTTCTTACAATAATTTTATTTGATCATAAATATAACATAGGTGTGAATAACCAGTTGGATGATATTTTATCTAGAGCTCCTTTACTTTAATATATAGGCACGTTAACTCTTCTTAAAACTTTTGTATGTGAAAAATATGAGGATGATTATGAGTATGATCTGTATTTTGGGAAAATATTTGAGCAGAAACATCCGAGTGAGGGATTTGAACTTAGGGGAGAATACTACATCCAGGATGGGGCTGCTCTATTGGAATGAGAAAAGTTTCGTGCATAGGAGGAAAGTGTTCATTTGATTAAGGAAACATACTCTTCTAAACTAGTTGTTCACTTTCACGTGACAAAGACTATGACACACTTATAGAGGTATGTTTATTGGCTAAGAAGAAGAGGTATGCAAGAAGAAGTTGCCAAATTTATTAGGACTTATTTTTTATGTATTTTAAATAATCCTATTA
This sequence comes from Taxus chinensis, assembly GCA_019776745.2. Taxonomy (NCBI): domain Eukaryota; kingdom Viridiplantae; phylum Streptophyta; class Pinopsida; order Cupressales; family Taxaceae; genus Taxus; species Taxus chinensis. The sequence goes on along the minus strand of CM034146.1, from coordinate 762,735,226 downwards.
AAAACATTGGTTTATATATGCCATTATCAGTTCCTTCCTAGTAATCAAAAAAATATCTATGGATTTTGTTGGTGGTTTTCGTACATCCAAGAAAGGGTATGATTATTTTTTTGTGGTAGTGGACCGATTCAATAAAAAAATTATTTTCATTCCTTGCAGTAAGAATATTAAAGAGAATGATGGAGCTGAGTTTTTTTTCTAATGCCTGGGTTCATTTTCGTTTTCCTAATATTATTGTATCATACCTAGACTCACGGTTCATAGGATGTTTTATCTACTTTTTGGGGGAATATGGATACTAAGATGAAAAGTTCTACTACATTTCATCCATAAATGGATGGGAAAATGGAAGTGGTAAATTATACCTTGGTTCAAGTCTTGAGTGGGTGCAATAAGAAACATCTTAATATTTGTGATGACAATTTTTTTTTATATCCAACATTACTATAATAGGGAAGCTTATGCTTCTACCAATAAAAATGCTTATCAGACATGTTTTGGTTATTTTCTTAAAAGGGAATTTGATTTTTTTATTAGATTATCATCCAAAGAAATTGGGAAAATTGTTCTAGAAGTAGACAAAGATAAGATTGGGATTGATAAAATTCAATAGAGACACCTCCAAGTATAGGACAAGTTACAAGAATCATAGACTAAGTACAAATTAAGAATTACACGATAGTGACCTAATCATTATTTTCTTGTTGGGGAAAAGGTATGGTTGTGATTGAGAAGAAAAAGGCTAAATTGAAAATCCAATAAACTCAATCCTCTTTGATATGGCTCATTTGAAAGTTTGGAACAAGTGGGTAATAATATGTTTTTCTTGTATTTTCCTCCTTATATGAGAATATATATATCAATGTTGACAAATTAGACCACTTTGAGTCCTCCATGTTGGATACAGAAGAAAAGGGATTGATGTTTCCATCTAAAGATGATATTTCTCTTGATATTCAATTGGAATTTGAGGAAAATGTGGTATTGTATTGGAAATAAAGGACACCACACTATGGAGTTTAATATAGGTGTTTGATTGGGTTGAAAATTAAATTACCTATAAATGCCAAGTGGAATGCTAGAGATGATGTGGGGAAGATAGTTCTTCACCTCATCGATACTGTAAGACTTTAGGGACTTCAAATCCTCAAATTAGGGAGGTTTTATCCCAAAATGGATCTAAAAGTACCTAATTTTACGTATTCTCTTATTTAAAACTTAAATTATATACCATTAACATGTTCATTGTTCTAGAAATGGTTAAGTCATGTTGAATTTTATATGGACACCTTTGAATGAAGTAGATAAGTCATTTCTTGTTCTATTTTGGGTGATGATTGTGCGTTGGTTATAGAACTTCAAAAAAGGTTGTGGAACCTCCACTTTTGATAGAGTAGCAGTTACAAAAACCACCACCTATAGGAATTGGAAGGCACTCAACCGTCGTAGTGGTTCCACAACTGCCCCTTATAGAAATCGGTGGTTCAACACCCAATGACATAAAAACGAGGAAACTCAATAGTTGAAATTTTTTTGGCATCTCAATTCAATTTTTTTGACATTTCCTTCCATTCTTAGGTAGAGTAGAAATAAATGTAAGCACTTTCATTCATCTAAGTGAGTGGTTTTGAGTGAATTCAAGTGTAATAAAAGGAGAAAGAATGGATTCTTCTTGTTTTTTTAAAACTGTTGAATTTTTCACGTTGAGGATTGTAAGAAATGAAATTACAAATAGAAGGAGTTTTAATCCTTCCTAAATTTCATATAGTAATAATGAACTTTTATTGTTTGGAGAATTACATAGTGAAAGAGAAGAAAATTGCATACCCAGCTGGAGTTTTTCTAACATTAGGTTTCCCCAGGATAAATCTCTTATTTCCTTTTCTCTTGTCTCTTGATTTCAATATTTTTATGAGTGATTCTCAGATAATATACTATCCTAATAATATCTTTATCATTTTACTATTCATTATCATTAAGATAGGAGATTTTTGTTACATAAATAAGGTAGTTTATAGATTAATTTTGATATGTGAGTATGTAAGATCAAGGAAGATAGACAAAATACCTAGATATGTACTAGAAGAGTACAGATAAAGTGCATTTGTTTGTGCAAGAGATAAATGTAAAGAATAGTAATGTCAAACAGTAGAATCTCCAAATTTCAGTATCACCATTTCTCCCTCCCTTTATGTCTGAAATGAACTTACATTCTTGAAGGAAAATATACATGAGTGTGTATATATACTTTGTGTTTGCATGATGTTATTTTTACAAGATCTCATTATATTGATGTTTTAACACTCCATAATGACACCTTTAACAAAAAGCATAGTCAGTGTCGACGATAAATAACTATACTTTAACTAAAATGTAAAGATGCAGTGTAAATTAAATCTAAAACAATAAACATGAAATAAAGAGATGAAAATGGAAGGAGTGCAACAATTTAGTTTACTGATGGAAGAGTATCTCATTCTTTTATTTTTCTCAGATATTTGGATTTCCTACACCTTTATGAAGGATTGAGGATTACCAGTCCTCAATTGCGCTGCAATTTTTTTGGATTATTAGTTTTTTGGAATCTTACACATCAATTCCAAAAAGAGATAAGAAGAATGAATAGAAGAAGCACCCTATGAAGGAAGAAGAAAATGTATCAAGTCATTTAGCCAATATGATATCTTCCCTCTTAGGTGTAAATTGTAGTTCCCACTTCCCTTTGATACCTTTTTTATATTGATTCTGATACTTTTGATTATACTAGTGGACATTATAGTAGATTTTGACTTGATATGATGATTAGACATTAGAGATCATGGACTGTAGTGATTTAATTCATATATGCTGCATGTGGCATTGGAGATATTTTATACTAATGTTGTTATATTATTGGCATGGTTATATGTCTGTGTGTGTGTGTGTGTGTGTGTGTGTGTGTGTGTGTGTGTGTGTTTTAGACATGTGTTATTTTGATATATTGAGTAGACCTAGAAAATTGAACTTAAAATTGATGATCATATGGTTATTGATGAAATTGCAAATGATATTGTTACTTGCCTAGATGATGTTGTGACTTATATCTAGATGATTTGGAAGTTATATCGTATATGTATTTTGGATGTTCTAATCCAGCCATGATGCCAAAGGAGGTATTTTTGTTTTTTGCAAGTAAACATGTCACAACAAACATTGGGGGATTGGAGACCAACCACATTGGAATTCTAGATAAATACAATAAGGGTCACCATGGCAGAAATTATTTGTGTTGTGTGTGTGTGTGTCTTGATTTTTGTTGGGGTACCCAAGGGGGGGATCCCCTTCAAATGTGACCAAGGAATTTATGTTTTTTTTATTTTAATTGGTCCTTTGTTAATGTTGTATGTGTTTTGTAAGTGATGTGCTTTACCTTTTCTGTATTGAATTAAATTGTGGTAAATAATGTGAGTAATAATATTGTTAAAATTAATTAATCAAATTGGGTCATAAGAAAGTAATTATTAGAGTTCCTAGCCTAAAATTAAAGTGTTTTAACAAATGTGTAAGTGATGTGTAGGAGATGTGTAAGTTGATTTTGGAGTGCGAAACACTCCACCTTCTTTGAAATTCGAATTTGTCCTTTGAGGATGATTTTGGAGGCTTGTGGGACAAGTTAAACTTGTCCCACACCTCTTAAATTTATTTACCAACCATACCTATGGTTTGGGAGTTAATTTAGACTTTCATTATGCATTTTTTAAGTCAAGTTGTATGCTTTAATTGCACTTTCTTACATGCTTTCAATTTCAGTCCTTATGGGGTGTGGGCTTGATTTGAGTGTGTAAGTAGGGGTCGGCCGGGGGCGCCCCCCACCCCCACCTCACTGTCATGTTAATCACCCACCTATTTATTATGATTTGGAGTTTGAAGTTGACTTATGGCTTGGAGTTGAGGATGTGCAATGTGGCATCCTACATGTATCCACCTCATCCTCCTCTCTTCCCTCTTCTATATATTTGAAATCATTTGCTTGTTTTCGGGTTACACTTTTTTGGGTTACTTCGAATTGCATTGCTTCATTTTGGGCAACTTCTTTTGGTTTTAAGAGTTATTGATTTTGGAGAAGATTGGAGATTTTTTTTTACTTGTTGATTTTTTATCGCTTGGATTTCTTTTCATTGGATATCTTGTTATTTTGAACTTGGAACAAACTCCATCATGGATAAGTAAGAGCTCATCTCTTGGAAATGTTATCCTTTCATTTTTATGCATATGTGATTGGTTGAATGTTTGAATGTACTATTTTATTTGTTGGTTGACTGGGTAGATAGCCTAGGAATAGTGTAGGAGAAGACTATGGGGTATTCTTGTGGGAGGCATAAGTGTTTTGGGGAGGTATAAGTGTGGAGGGAGTTAGGATTTGGGTTCCACCTTGTAAAAATAAATAGCTTGCATTTCTGTACTCATTATGGGGTTCCATAAGAGGTTGGGGAGGAATAAGAAATTGTAAGGACTAAGGGGTACTTGGGGGAGTCTTAAGGGCATGTCAAGGATTTGAAATGATATATTTTTGGCGGTTTGTTCTCGGGTAGTGATACCCATTTCCCCTTTGGGAGGCATAAGCAACATCCCCCATAGTTTCTTGCTCCTTTGGTTTGCTTGATGAGGCCTGAGTATTGTTTTGTTTTTATCTTATGGTTGCTAATAATACTTTTTTTTTTTGAAATCTATTGTAAATATGAAATCCACATGTGTGTTATGCAATCCTATTGTTGCCATGAGTTGAAACACATTTCTTATTGCTTTGTGGTTGGGGCTTGGGGGCCAATGAAGAAGGATAGCTTCTCCTTCTCATTGGATGTCTTGGTTAGCTTGAGAGAGTTTCTTTTCCCATTGGTTTGTTGTGATCAAATTGGATAATGAAGGAAATTCATACTGTTGTTCTGAAGCTAAGAAAAAAGACAAGTTTGAAAGCCCTTGTTGGGATTATTCTTATTGTAACCCTTTCCAACTTTGAAGTGGATAACCTTGTACATTATTTGTGATGAAAAAATGTTTTTTACTGGCTATGAAAGTTGCAATTCTAAATGTGAAAGAGATATACTCTGTTTTTTGTTTTTGAATAAATGTGGAAGAAATTGTATTTTGTATATTATAATTGAGCGAATGAAATAAGAAGTTGTAAAGGTATGTTTTAGAATCAATAAAAGATTGTATTTCTTATCTCAATTACATTATTAAGTATTGAAATATGATTGTTGAATGTATTTTAAAATTCTGATTGGAAAGATAAAAAAGTGAATACGTATGAAGAAATTTCATAATGCTCTGTTCTTTAGAAATGAATATTTTAGAAAGCAGAATCTTAATACGACATTTAAATACTTTTATTAAATCAACTTAATAGGGTATAATTGGGTTTGGAATGAATTTCAAAACTTAGAAGATGATGAATGAAAAATAGACCCATTTCAATCTGATCTCTGTTTGATAAATTTCAAACTCTGCAAATTAATTAGAAAATTGAATATAATAACCCTGCAACATAAACAAAAAGACAAAATTAAATAGAAAATTGGACTTGTAAGATCAAAACAACCCCAAACAAACTAAAACACTTAAGATTTTTTTAAGAAGCTTTTCAAATCAAGCAAAGGAAAAATTGCAAAATTTTTGCAGTGTAAACATTGGTAAATTTTGAAGGGAAATCAATCAAGCAAATTTAACCTTGCAATCTATCCTACAATATTCCAAGAAAAATCTTCCATGCCTGTTTGGCATGTTGAGAAAGAATTAATGGCAAATTTGAACAAATTGATAAGTTACAAATTACCAGTTCACTTTCTAAGTGACATAAATATGTTTTCTCAAAATTGGCCCTTAAAAATTTATAAAAATTAAATTCTTAAGATTGTTGTGGAAAGAGGACATTGAGAGCTTTCCGAAAAGACCTTGTTTGCCAAAACCTAAATTACCAATTAAAAGTTATGGCCTTTTGAAGTTTTTACTTCATTTTGGGCTCAAAGAATAACCTAACTATCAATTTTTTTTTGGGGGAAAACAATTGCAAGTGGACCCACAGGCCTAAAAATTACTCTTTGTCCTTTCATGGGAAAGAAACACAAAAAAAATTAGGTTCCCTGCCACTCTGCTGACTTGAGCATTTTCCCCCCATCGGCAAAATAATATTCTAAGTCCAAAAGTTATTTTGGAAATTTTTCCTCCACGGCCCGGATCGCCACGCAGCCAAAGAGTGCTTAACACGTGCCTTCATTTGGCATCGGTGGAGGCACGGATCATTTTTAAACTTAGCACCTTCAAATTAAAATTTTTCATAAATTTCTCCGCAGGCCCGCCGACCCGAAGTTAATGGTTGTCTGAGACATGGCTACATGAGGTGTTGATGGAGGCACGGAAGCACATTTAAACTCTATGATTTTCCTTTTTATAAGTACAAAATTTTCTAAGTTTTCCCACCGACCTGCCAGCCCGCAACCAATGATTGATTGACATGTGGCTTGACGAGGCGTCAGTGGAGGCATGAGAGGATTTTAAAACTTGCACTTTAAAAGTCAAAATTTCCTAATTCTCCCCGCCGGTCCGCTGACCCGAAGCCAATGAGGCCTTGACACATGGCATCATTGGGCGTCGGCGGAGGCGCGGGTGATTTTTAGCCTTTATTTCATTTTGGGAAAAATTGAAATTGTCTAAGTTTGTCCTGCCGATCTGAATCCCTTTTTTGGAAAATTTTCTTTCCCATGCCTTCAAACCCGCCTTTGGGGAAAATTTTCCTCTCAAGAGCCATCGGCCCATAACTTGAGAAATATAAGGATTTTTGAGGAATTTTTTATATCAATGGAAAGAGTGAAGAAATTTCTTATCTAATGGTGATGTTTTCAGAAAAAATTTAGTGCATTAAGTATAAGGAAAAATATGTTGAATTTTTTAAGTTAGTTTGAAAGTAGGTTTTGGGATATTACCTTGTGTTTTAAAGGTATAATCTAACCTTGTAAATGGTTTAAATATGAAATTAATTACCTTGGGTATTTAATTGGTTTTGGTCTTGACCCTCTAGACTAATTAAGGAATGTTTAACTACTGTTAATTTGATTAATATTAAATTTGAAACCTAAGAGGAACTTAACTATACATGGTTGTATTCACTTATTAGTTTTGTTAGGTGGATTCAATGAGTGTCGTAATAGGAAAATTTATTTTAGCAAATTTTTTTATTTGTCCTTGAGCCTTGTTTGTGGCATCTTTTATTTCAAGGCCTAGTTGTAGCAACACTTTTAACAAAAAAAAATTATTCCATAATTTTTCTAACTAAACCTAGGTGGTTCTTGGGTCTCGAGTGGGTGTTTTTAGTAGGTGTTACACTTGGTATTAGATTCGTTGGTTCAAAACTTGGACCCTTGGGAACACTATAAAACTTGAGACATGAATTGTAAACCTAGCACACTTTTAAATCTAGAAAACAACCTTGTTTGAAAGTTGAAAAAGAAATACGTATGAAGAAATATTACATTACTTTGTTCATTTGAACTACCAAAATTAAAATAATAAGTTGTTTGAATTGTTGTACTTATTTAGCAATGTTTTGTCTAAACCCGGGTAACTAAAAATGTCAAATTAGATTGAATTTTTATGAATTTATAGTATAGTGGAAACTCTGTTCCCCTTTGAAAATGTGTTGGTTTACAAGTCCTAAATCTTTATTTAATTATATGATGCATTAAGCCCTTTTGAGACCCTTCCTTATTGGAGTTGTTGGAATGATAAATTGGATGGTGTGATACTTGTGGTTGGACAATAGTGGTTGTGTTCTGGGGTCGGGAAGAGTTAACTAGAAGTTGTTTATAGCTTCCTTCCTCCAGTGGTTAGGAAAGATGGTCTGGTTGTAAGTTTTTCATTTTGTTACCCATATGGGAGAGGGGACATTAGGTATGGGTGTCGTTTATGACCCAATCATACGTATGTGTCCTTGGAACTGACCTTGAGGCAGAGTACCCCTATTGGAGGCCATGCAAAGTTAACGGAGTGAATGTGGTGTTAAAATTTTTTATTTTACATTCGTAATCTTGTGTTATTTTATCAAGGACCAACATCTTATTTTATGGTTGATTTGAGAAGCTCTGAGGATCTTTTTATTTATATTTATTTTTGGGGTACACCTTTTGGTGTCTTGAATGTCTTCTTGGGTGCTTTAAGTCATTCCTTGGTGTTGGATGTATGCAACCTTGAGTGTTTCTAGGATCTTAGAGTGACATTTTCATTACTTGAACTTGTTGGGAAGAGAGTTTTTTGTGTAGTATGGTCTAGTTAGCAGTCCAATGGTGTTGGTGATGATTCTCTTACAATCTGGTAAGAGTTTGATCCTTGTTGGAGTAGAGATGTTTAATTGTGGGTTGATGAATTATGTTAGGATTGGATTGATTTTGGATGGCTATGGATGTTAGTGGAAACATGTTGTCTAGTAGTGGCTTTTCTTCGATGGCATGCTGAGTTTTATCAGGATTTCATTATATAAAGTAGTGACTTGAGGATTGTATGCATCTTGATAATTACAGTTATGATTAATCCCATTCAAGTATCATGTGTAAATTAAGTGTGTTTGTTTCCCTCTTGGCCTATAAATAAGTCTACCCTTTCCTTATTTTTTTAAGTTACTATGAATAATACTCTATTACCTATTAATTATTGAATTACGTGGGAGACACTTATGGATGCTTTGAGTCTTTTGGACCATGCCACTAGTGATGTTAGTGTAATTATACCTTGATGATTTAATCTCAGTGGTATTTTATAATGTGATTATTGTTGTGAAACTGTAACTCTTGGTCGTAAAGACATGTTGAATAGAAAGTTGATTATCTACTTACATTTGATGCTTTCTTGTGGGTATGTGGTGTTCTTATAGTTAAAATCTTTATTTGTCATTTTGATTGCTTGGTTGGTGTTATCCTGTGGTAATATGGGGTGTAGATTGGAAAACTTTCCTTTTCTTATCATGTGAATAAAATGTTTTCGTCAAAACAACAAACATTGTTAAAATCTTGGCAGATCAGTAAAAGTAATTATGTTCCCTTAATGGGCCTTCCTTGTAAATTCTTTTGAGACTTGTGGGAGACCCACTAGGAATATTTTATGATGCTTGTAATTATTTGGAAAACCCTTGAAATACTATATGTGATCCATGTTGGTTGATAGATTCCTAGTTCTTATAAAATTAATGATGTGTTTGCTACGTTGAATGTCTCTTATTCCTTTATAATTATAAATGTGATATGTTGTTTTCCATAAAAGTAATAATGTGATATGTTTGAATATTCCTTCTAAAAAAAAAAAACTAAGTGATAAGATGATTCACCCAAACACCATAAAGCTATAATTCAGGGGATTTAACTTTGAAACTTAAACAAATAAACTGGAACATAAGAAAAGGGTAATCGTCCTTGCTATAACTTGGGTAAATTAATAGAAGAAATAAAACCATGTAGAAGAATAGAAATGAAACATTGTGCCATCTACCTTCCCTAGGGGTAAAATAAATATTTTGTTTATCTGCCTATACAGAATGGAGAGATATCATGCCAACCTTAGCGGTGCCCCTTATAGCGCAAACATGTGATATCATAATAAAAGGAATGTTTTAATTAAAGAAAATTTTGTAAGGAATGTGTTTAGCAAGAAAAACTATATAATTTTTTTTAAGTGAGTAAGATTTTTGTTTTGAGTGCAATGTATGGTTGAACCTAAAGTTTTTCCACCTACCCAATAATTGTGAAACCCTTACTAATAGTGATGTGTTCTTATTGTGAAGTACTCCCTTATTATTAGGTGTATGTGTTGTTCCCTTTGCAAGAGTTGGGTTGTTGTACCCTTGTTGCCTCATAGCTCGTCAGGTGCAAGTTATGACCTTTAAAAATGGGCTCTATCAATTGTTTTAAGAAAAGAAGCCTGCATGTGTGTTGATTTTGTCCTTGGTGACCTAAGCAAATTGTAATTTGAAGGCAACATATGTTAAGGATATGAAACAATTTTGGGAAGTCCTCTTCTCTCATCAAATTTTTTATGGCACCTTACTGATGTTTTCCCCTATGCCGTTAGGAAACTAAAGTACAAGTTATTTTCATAAGTTGTTACTCACTTTTAATACAATGCACCTGTAGACCGTATTTGGACCTCCCTTGTTACTTGTTCTTCTCCCTAGCTACCTTGAGTGCTCCTTGTGTTACGATTTATGCATGTTCTCTCTTTATGGTTATTCTGAGCTTGAGTAGGAAATAAGATAAATGCATCCCATTGTGTTATACGGAATAGTGCTTCATGTTTATGTTAGTTGCTTGCAGAGGTAATTTTGCTAAATGTTGTCATCTCTAGATTTGGCTGATGCATTTGATTCTATAGGAAACCTTGTGGTCATGACTTTACTTAGTATTACCATGAAAAAAAATAAAAAATTGATTGTACCCTTTCGAGTTATATAAGTGCTTCCCATAAATAGTTCCTCAATTTTAATTTTTTTTCCGATATAGATACTTTTCCTTGTTGATTAACTTCATCTTGTGTGATCTCAAAACTGTGGGATCTTTGAGTAGACATGTTCTCGTACAATTTTTTTTGTCATGGTTGCTTCTGCTAGCCTCGTATAAACAACAAACTTTGAAAGCATAACTTAACCTTAGTGGAAACATTAAATTTTATTATTGTAGTATGTTGTATTCCATGGAAACTATGTGGTCATTCTCAAACTCATAGAATTCTCCCTGTTATTTCTCTACTTGGTGGTTATTCTTGAGACTCCTTTGACCTCTTCATCTTATAATGTTATGTGTTGAATCTTGGTTGAGCACGTAAAGGTACTCTTAGGATTAAATGTTTCGCAACTGTACTTGAAGAAATTTTAGAACTCATCCCTTAGAACCCCCTTTCTTCTTATTGAATTGCTTGGGACCAAACTTGGGTTCTGTAGACCCACATGTAGTTCAAGCAAAACAATCCCATAATGGGTGTGATCCTTTTTGTGTTGCATTGTTTGCTACCTCTCTCTTCATGACTTCCAGGAGGAAGTCAAGTCCAAGGGGAGGGGGATGTAGTTGCCACTTCCCTTTGACACCTTTTTGATATTGATTTTGATATTGTTGATTATACTAGTGGACATTATAGTAGATTTTGACTTGATATGATGACTAGACATTAGAGATCATGGATTGTGTTGATTTAATTCATATATGATGAATGTGGCATTAGAGACATTTTATAATGATGTTGTTATATTTTTGGCATGGTTACATATATATGTGTTTTGGACATGTGTTATTTTGATATATTGAATAGACCTAGAAAATTGAACTTAAAATTGATGATCATATCGTTATTGAGGAAATTACAAATGATATTATTACTTGCCTACATGATGTTGTGACTTATATCTAGAATATTTAGAATTTATTTCTTATATGTATTTCGGATGTTCTGATGTGACCATGAGGGCGAAGGAGATATTTGTGTTTTGCAGGTAAACATGTCATATAATACATCGGGGGATTAGAGACGAACTACATTAGAATTCTAGATGAATTCAACAAGGGTTACCATGGCAACATGTTTTTTTTTTGTGTGTGTGTGTGTTGATTTTTTTTGGTGTCCCCATGGGGGGGATCACCTTCAAATGTGACCAAGGGATTTATGTTTTTTTCTTTTAATTAGTCCTTTGTTAATTTTGTATTTGTTTTATAAGTGATGTGCTTTCCCTTTTCTTTATTGAATTAAATTGTGGTAAATAATGTGAGTAATCATATTGTTAAAATTAATTAATAAAATTGGGTAATAAGAAAGTAATTATTAGAGTTATTGGCCTAAACTTAAAGTGTTGTAAGAAATGTGTAAGTGATGTGTAGGAGATGTGTAAGTTGATTTTGGAGTATGAAACACTCCACCTTCTTTGAAATTCGAATTTGTCCTTGGAGGCTGTTATTAGAGGCTTTTGGGACAAGTGAAACTTGTCCCACATCTCTTAAATTTATTTACCAACCATACCTATCTTTTGGGAATTAAATTTAAACTTTCTTTATCCATTTTTAAGTCAAGTTGTATGCTTTAATTGCACTTTCTTACATCCTTTCAATTTCAGTCCTTATGGGGTGTGGGATTGATTTGAGTGTGTAAGTACACTATCATGTTATTCACCCACCTATTTATTATTCTTTGGAGTTTGAAGTTGACTTGTGAGTTGGAGTTGAGGATGTATGATGTGGCATCCTACATGGATCCACATCATCCTCCTCTCTTCCCTCTTCTATATATTCGAATTTATTTGCTTGTTTTTGGGTTACACTCTTTTGGGTTACTTCAACTTGCATTGCTTCATTTTGGGTGACTTATTTTGGTTTTAAGAGTTCTTGCTTTTGGAGGAGATTGTAGATTGTTGTTTACTTGTTGATTTTTGATCTCTTGGATTGCTTTGCATTGGAGAGATTGTTATTTTGAACTTGGAATGAACTCCATCATGGAGAGGTAAGAGATTAGCTCTTGGAAATAATCTCCTTTCATTTTTATGCATATGTGAATGGTTGAATGTTTGAATGTGTTGTTTTATTTGTTGACTGGTTGGGTAGATTGCCTAGGAATGGTGTAGGAGAAGAATATGGGGTATTATTTTGGAAGGCATAAGTGTTTTGGGGAGCTATAAGTGTGGAGGGAGTTGGGATTTGGGTTCCACCTTGTAAAAATAAATAGCTTGCATTTCTTTACTCATTATGGGGTGCTATAAGAGTTTTGGGAGGCATAAGAAATTGTGAGGAATAAGGGGTACTTGGGGGAGGCAAAAGGGCATGTGAGGGATTTGAATCGATATATTTTTGGTAGTTTGTTCTCAAGTGGTCATACCCATTTCCCCTTTGGGAGGCATAAGTAGCATCCCCCATAGTTTCTTTCTCCTTTGGCTTGTTTGATAAATCCTGAGTATTGTTGTGTTTTTATCTTGTCGTTTCTAAATTTTTTGTTTTTTTGGGACCGTGTTTTAAATATGAAATTCGCATGTATGTCGTGGAAGCCTATTGTTGCCATGAGTTAGAACACATTTCTTATTGCTTTTTGATTGGGGCTCAGGGGCCAATGAAGAAGGATGGCTTCTCCTTTTCATTGGATGTCTCGGTTGGGTGGAGAGCATTGCCTTTACCCCTATCCTAATGCAATCAAATTGGAGAATGAAGGAAATTCATACTGCTATTTTGAAGCTAAGGAAAAAGACAAGTTTGACAGCCCTTGTTGAGATTATTCTTATTGTAACCCTTTTCCACTTTGAATTGGATGACCTTGTACATTATTTGTGGTGGAAATATGTTTCGTATTGGCTATGAAAGTTGCAATTCTAAATGTGAAAGAGATATACTTTGGTTTCTATTTTTGAATAAATGTGGAAGAAATTATATTTTGTATATTGTAATTGAGGAAATAAAGAAGAAGTTTTAAAGGTATCTTTTTGAATCAATAAAATATTGTATTAATTTTTTCAAAGGAATTATTAAGTATTGAAATCTGATTGTTGAATGTATTTTGAAATTCTGATTGCAAAGATGAAAAAGTGAATACGTATTGAGAGATGTCATAATGCCCTGTTCTTTAGAAATTAATGTTTTAGAAATAAGAATCGTAATTCAGAAATTGAATAATTTTCTTAAATAAATTTAATAGGGGAGAATTGGTTTTGGAATTAATTTTAAAACTTAGAAGATGATGAATGAAAAATAAACCCATTTGAATCTGATCTCTAATAGTTAAATTTCAAACTCTACAAATTAATTAGAAAATTCAACAGAATGACCCTGCAACATAAAAAAAGACAAAATTAAATACGAAATTGGACTTGTAAGATCAAAAAAAACCCAAAAAAAACTAAAACACTTAAGAATTTTTTTAAGAACCTTTCGAATCAAGAAAATGCAAAATTGGTAAATTACAGGCTTTTTGATGTGTAAACATTGGTAAATTTCGAATGCAACTAAATCAAGCAAATTTAACCTTGCAATTTATCCTAAAATCTCCCAAGAAAAATCCTCCATGCCTTTTTGGCATGTCGAGAAAGAATTAATTGCAAATTTGAACAAATTGATAAGTTAAAAACTTACCAATTCACTTTCTAAGTGACAAAAAGATGTTTTCTAAAAATTAACCCTTAAAATTTTATAAAAATTAAATTCTTAAGGTTACAATACAAATAGGACATCGTGAGCTTTCCAGAAAGTCCTTTTTTTTCAAAAAAAATGAAATCCCAGTCAAAAGTTATGGCCTTTTGAAGTTTTTACTTCATTTCGGGCTCAAAGAATAATCTAACTGTCAAAAAATAAATTGGGGAAAAAAATTGCAAGCAGACCTGCGTGCCCGAAAATTACTCTTTTTCCTTTTAGGGGAAAGAAATTCAAAAAATATTAAGTTCCCCACCGCTCCGCTAACCTGAGCAATTTTCCCCATCGGCAAAGTAATATTCTAAGTCCAAAAGTTATTTTGGCAATTTTTCCTCTGCGGCCCCACTGCCCCACAAGAAATGAGTGCTCGATACTTGGGCTTCATTTGGTTTTGGCAGAGGTGTGGATGATTTTCAAAATTAACACCTTTGAATTAAAATTACGGCAAAAATCCTTAAATTTCACCGCAGGTCCGCCGACCCGCAACCAAGGGTTGTCTGACACATGGCTTCATGAGGTGTCAACGGAGGCGCGGAAGAACATTTAAACTTTATGATTTTCCTTTTCATAAGTCAAATTTTTCTAATTTTTCCCTCTGACCCCCAGGCTGCAAATAATGATTGATTGACAGGTGGCTTGATGAGGCGTCGGCGGAGGCGCAGCAGCATTTTTAAACTTGCACTTTAAAAGTCCAAATTTCCTACTTCTTCCCACCGGTCCACCGACCTGCAACCAATAAGGGCTTGACATGTGGCATTATTGGGCGTTGGTGGAGGCAGGGGTGATTTTTATCCTTTATCACATTTTGGGAAAAAATCAAATTGTCTAAGTTTGTCCCACTAACCCGAATCCCTTTTTGGGAAAATTTTCTTTCCTAGGACCATAGGCCTGCCTTTGGGGAAAATTTTCCTCTCGAGGCCCACCAACCAATAACTTGAGAAATATAAAGAGTTTTGAGGACTTCTTTATATCATTGGAAAGCGGAAGAAATTTCCTATTTAATGGTGATGTTTTCAGAAAAAATTTAGTGCATTAAGTATAAGGAAAAATCTATTGAATATTTTAAGTTAGTTTGAAAGTAGGTTTCGTGATATTACCTTGTGTTTTAAAGGTATAATCTTACACTATGAAATTAGACCTTGTAAATGGTTTAAACCTTGTGAAATTAATTACCTTGGGTATTTAATTGGTTTTGAGTGTCATAACTAGAAAAATTATTATATATATATATATTATTAACCATGTATACTAATTAAGGAATGTTTAGCTAATGTTAATTTGATTAATATTAAATTTGAAACCTAAGAGGAACTTAACTATGGATGGGTATATTACTAATTTACCATGGAAACTCTAATTTCCCAACATTCCCTCCCTTGTATTCACTTATTAGTTTTGTTAGGTGGATTGAATGAGTGTCATAACTAGAAAATTTATTTTAGATTTTTTTTTTAAATTTTCCTTGAGCCTTGCTTGTGGCCACTTTTGTTTCGAGACCTGGTTGTAGTCACACTTTTAACAAAAAAACAATATTATTCCATATTTTTCTAAATAAACCTAGGTCGTTATTTGGTCTTGAGTGGGTGTTTTTAGTAGGAGTTACATAAATGAAGAGAAAGGAATTCCTATATTAAAACTAGATCCTTCAATACATTCCATAACCCCAGATCTGATATGTGGATTAGATCGCACCATTGCAGATGGATCTAGGCCTAATTTTATAAATTATGACACATAGTACAAAATAGAATGGATTTCACCTATAATGTAATTATGTGTTTTACAAATTAGTAGAAACTAAAATTTTTGAACAATGCTTGGATAAATAATACCTACAATTGGGGACGTGGAAAATGACACCAATATCCCTGAAAGTAGAACTCAAAATGACTGCTATGAAGAAGAAGGAGTGAAACATTTCATTCCCCGCAAAACTGATATGAACTGAGTCATCTCTATCTAAAATTGTTCTTAAAACCTATAACTCCCCCTATACCTGTAGGTGAAAATATAAACCTCTAAAGAAATTTTTTGCAGATTACCCGAGGGAAAAAACATAGGAATGGCCCAAGAAGGTCCACATGACCCTAACCATACTGTATGACATTGACCACTTGGTTTTTTTAATTACTTTCTATTTTTTATGTTTGTAAGTGATTTTTCATGTGTTATGCTTTGTTTGAGTCTAAAAAGTTGTGTGTATCTAATTTACGTGTATAAATATATGTGGATGAAATTCCATTATTTTGAGGCATGTGTGATGAAGAGTTTGAGTGCAAAGATAAAAATAGTACATGTGTTAGCATGTGTGATAAATCTAATATTCTATGTAGAGAACACATGAAGGTTTGATGTGGTGGCCATCGAGAACCTATATATGCAAAGAGGATGAACACAATGGAGACCATGGTAGGAAATCAAGAACAACAATAGAAACCAAAAAAATAGTTACAACAATGTAAAAAAGAGAACTCATAGTAGTCAATAATAGTAAGTAAAATTTAAGATAAAATGGAACAATATAGAGATTGCCACATAAAAAGATTAATTCTTTTAATCATGGGACACCCACAATTTCACAATCAAATCAATGTCCTTTGTCCTAGAAACAAGAGATACAATGTCATGTAATAAAGACATAATGCCACAAACATGGGACACCCACAATGTCATAAGACAAAAAAGGATCTCAGGCCACAATTATAGTAGAAAACAAGTAAATACACAAACATCTTATAAATGCATATGAAATACAAGAGTATAAATATTTGATGAAATAACATATAGAAATTGAGATGGAGAAAATCATATGAAACCAAAAATCTACGAACACCACACAAAACCCATGTGTTAAAATTTTAGTTCAAAATATATCAAATACAATATGTATGTAATCAAACATAATGAGGAATGGAAAAGGAAAGTTACAATGAAATAATACAACTTTGTTTATGTGGAGGGATGCTCTCATAATAAGTATGTAATTATCTATAATAGTTCACATAATCAATTGACATTTCCTGTATCAAGATCAATGTACCCCATGAACGCATGCATGTAAAGAATAAAAATGGTGTCTATCAAACAAAAATGATAAAATAGATGTATAATACCAAGTGTTGATTTAATTCATTCTACAAAAACAAGTCCTTATTATTTTGTTTTTTAATATATTTAAAAGTTTTTTCTATTTGTAATTATATTGGTTTTCTTGGAATTTATTAGTGCATAACTGTATATAGGGGGGTAACAAAAAGGGTACCAAAGATTTTAGAGAATATCATCTATGACTACTTGAAATACAATAGGTTTGGGATCAACCATGTGAGTAAAATCTTGAAAATGGGAATAAAGGAATGAGCCTTTTCCATTAAAGTGATGTAGTACAATAATGTATTCTTCATCGGTGTAAGGAGGTCCTTATATTTTCATTGCAAGATTCCAATGTTTCATGTTATATTGATAATCAAGGAAAGAGTTCTTATGAATGGTACTTATGCTTATGATAAGATGATAAGTGATTCTAGTATGATGTTCATTGAGTGTACTAGATATATGTCATAACAAATATATACCACAGGATGATGTTGTGGGTTGAGGATCAAGATAAACCCGAAAGTTAGTTGCAATAACACATAAGACATAAGCTATCATTAGCATAATATATAATTGATACTTCATGATAGGAGTGAGAACAGGTGTGCAGATGATATGAGTTCTATAGTGTGCAAGGCCTCATAAGTAGAGGTATT
This sequence comes from Taxus chinensis, assembly GCA_019776745.2. NCBI lineage: Eukaryota > Viridiplantae > Streptophyta > Pinopsida > Cupressales > Taxaceae > Taxus > Taxus chinensis. The sequence continues at coordinate 762,717,306 of CM034146.1, read as the reverse complement.
ATTATTGGTTATAGATGTAAGGGGATGTGAGGTAAGTATTGGTTGTGCATATAGACTATACTGGTGAAAGTATCAATATGAGGTACCCGATTTTAAGATGGGGATGCATTGGATATCATGATACCATTTTGATTTTCTTTAAGAGTATTTATTTTATTATCTAAGGGTTGGAAATGATTTACCTCATGTCTAGAAATGTGATGGTATATTCAAAAGGGATGAATAGGCTGCTGATAAATATTCATAATGGAAGGATGTCACTTAAAAAAATTATAAATAAATCCTTTTCCAATCAAGATAAGAACATACTCATGTGGTATTTCGAGATGAGAAATAATTATAATAGATGTGATATGTGATGAAGCCTCTATACCATCAACTGTGTTATGCATATGATTAGTATGAGGATTAAAAGACACAATGTGATAAGGAGAAGTATAATCGGTAGTACAATACGTAGTGTCTTCAAGTTGGTAATTTCCAAGGTGAGTGGAAATAAAAAGAGAATGAAACATAGACTCATTTTCATGAATATTATTCAAATTTATTTTACATAAGTATTCATCTGTTAGTGCAATTGTTTCATCATCACTATCAGTAGTACAATCACGCGTGCATTAGGAAATTGAGTAGCATTACCTTAAATATTAGTATCAAGAACTGGTGGTGGAGTAGATAATGAACAAGGTGTCATGGAAGTAATGTATTCAAGTGTATTAGTATGAGGTGGTGTGAAAGGCTCATTGATATTCCAACCTTCACCCCTAAAATATGTGAAGGAATTACAATATATGTTACATATGGTGACACCTTTATACTCTGAACTACATTATGCATGTGATTAGGATGAGGATCAAAAGAGGCAATGTGATTTAGAGAGGTATAATTGGTAGTACCAAAGGTAGTTTTTCAAACTTGATCATTTCTAGGGAAAGTGGAAATAAATAGAGAATGAAGCATAAACTCGTCTTCATCAATAGGATTAAATATAAGTTTACAAAAATTAAAATTTGTTAGTAAAATTGTTTCACCATCGCTATCAATAGTAAAATCATGTGAATTATTAAGTTGAGTAGAACTATATAATATATAAGGAGTAATAAGTGGTGGTGAAGTAGATTATGAAAGAGATTTCATGGAAGTAATGTCGAAAATCCTCTCAATATGAGGTGGTTTGAGAATCTCATAAATAATACTATCTGTTTTTATTTAAGGATACAAGATTTTTGACTGGGACCCTACACAGATATAAAAAATCCAAATCTCAAGATAGATAATTGAAGAACAAAACAAAACAAACATAAACAAAAACCCCATCTCTAACAATAGGAAAAAAACGAAGATAAAATGATCATTTCATATTAGACTTACTATGGAAAATGAGATTCAAACATTTTACTCAAACGAAACCTTGAGACCCCCTTGCATGACAAAGGTCATCCTTAAGTAGTCATTGTAGTTGGGGCCCCTCCCAATCCTAAAATATTTTGTGAGAGTAAGGGTCAAGAGGGATGGGAGTCAATATACCGCCAGACCTAGAGAGAAGTTTAGGTACATTAAGCGATTCAAAATTTAATACAACTTCAAATTTACCATTCAAGAAGTACTCTTCCTCCCATTTCAATCTTGATTCCTAAAAGGAATCTTTCGGTTCAACTTCCTCGGCCAGTTTTTTATCCAAAACAACCTTCGTAATAGGAGACCACTTTCGTTATATTGGAATGGTACAAATGGATGCCCCAAAGGCAGAAATTCTATACCAAATCGTTTCCCAGAAACATCGCGGTCATATTTTACCACATTGAGAGAAACTATAGACGTGGGTAAGATACGTGAACCATCAAATGAATGAAATTCTCCCTCCCCTTCAGCACCGTGATCCAAATGTGATAATTTTTTGGTCTCACATGCAATGCTAGTTCCTCCATCCCTGACCATCCACACACATGCCGTGGCATAAGTTCAATAGCTTCAACAACCATCTGTCCCTTAGGGGCGGCTTTAAATGTAATCCTTAGGCTTATTTGATTTCAAGGGGAGAACATAATTGGGGCATGGAGAAATATAGTCCACGTCTACGTACACTTGTACACACCCTTAAGCATTAATATCCTTAATAACATGAGTCATATTAATAAAAGAATTTTTTTACTGTGGCATCTCCGATAGGGGATTTGTTTCACGCCTAAGCCTTCAGGGCCACTCATCTAATAGAATAGTTCCCAAATTCTAAACACTTATCACAGAAAACCTTGGATTCTTCTTAGACAAAATTTTGTACCTAGACACCATTTTTAGATCTGATCTTGATAAGGGTGGGGAGTTTACCAGTAGGGGAATTGATGCATAATCGGGCATAAACTAGTCTAGATAAGGATTTAGTGGTCAGATCAATAGCCAGAAGGGTCCCAAGAGCACAAGCAATTCCTTGAATAACCTTAGTCACCCAAAACTCTACATTCAGAGTAGGATGTCTCACCTAGACAAGAAAATTCTTGGGAGTAGGACAACGAAGAAACCCAACGGCCCAATTGACCATATTAAGAATAGCCTTGCCAAAAAACCAAGGGCCTTCCTCAAGAGTCCTAATAAAATCATCTTTAAGAAATAAATTAAAGAGAAATGATTCACAAGCCATGGAAACAATGTCTATATTACCTCCTGGATGCCACTTTCTTTGTGCCCATTTTCTCAAAACATCAATGTTTGGCTGAGTACAAAAGAATCTTCCTTACAGGAATGAATTAAGGTTTCAAAGCGCCCTAGGCAGTACTTGAAGCATATGCCCCCCTCCCACCCAGGGCTAGTGACCCACCTGTATGTGAATGTTTTTAAAACAATTATAGTATAATTCTTAACACATTTTATTAAATCTATAAAGGTTTTTTTCTTTCCTTTGCCATAGCAAAACTATCAATGAGATCATCATAACTTATTGTTGCAGTGATGTTACGTTCAATTGTCAACATAGAAATTCTATTTAATCTAGTTTCACCCAACGTTGGCCTTAAATTGTTTTATACTCTTGTTAGAGTGGAAAATTCTCTCTCTGAACTGCAATTTCCAACAAAAATGCAAAGAAACATTCATATTACAACATCTAGATTTGGGAACATGGTGTCTAGTCCACTTTCTCTTAAATATTTTGACATTGATGATATTCTTGTCAAGTTTTCATGTCTTACTAATGCCTGGAAATGGATGCATTCAATGTCAAGGGAGGTTTCCAAGTCTATGTTATATATTATTACTAAATAATTAGAGCATTTCAATATTGTCTCATTATCGAGATCTTTTAGATTTTTCAAAAATCCAAACCTATCGTTTAACACACTATATGCTTCATTTCTTCTTTATAATTCCCTTATTAAATTATCTATAATAACATAGAATACCTCCACCCTCATACGATCCCTTCCTTTTTGTGGAATTTCAACATATCTCAGTTAATCAAAGTGAAATTTTATTTTTATTTTTCTTTTATTATCTATTTCGTACTCTTCTTTTCCACTAATGATCTTACCATGTTGCTCATATGTATCGAAATTCTCTCTAATATTTTGAATATAATCTATCAATGAATTATAATGAGTCACAACCATGGTTAAATCAATGTACACCTTTTGTAGATATTTGATAGTTGCATCCATTCTTTCAAGAATATTATGCCAAATACAACACATCAGACAAGTTTCTAACTTGTCGAGTTTTTCGTGAATACACTTTGCTTCATGTCGTGTGGTAGTTGTTTCATTTTTATCTTGTGCTATATTTAGGGAAAATCTTGAATTTTACTATATGCCAAGAAAAGTGCTTTAACTGCATCAGCTCTAGCTAACCATATTGTTTTAGAAAGGTATTTTACAATAGGAAAAATTCCATCAAAAAAATTTAATTAAATTTCCCACCGATAAGTTGAGGCACTTAAGAAAGTGTAAATAAGTTGAAGTAGAGAAAAAAAGTCTATAGTTGTTGTAAAACATTCTGTAGCTAAAGATCCAACAATATTTAAGGAATTCCCTAAACAAGGTACAAAATCAGCCATACAGTTGTGATTTTTAATCCTATTTTGTAGACCTGTGTATTTTATAGACATGTTACTTTCGTTATCATATGCTTGCCCTCGATAATCTTTGATATTAATGTCATAGTGATCTAGTGTTGTTAGTACAGAAGCTTCTAAATCACATGATTTGTGTCCAACTGAAGGAATGTATTTTTAAAATCATTTAACTGGAATTCCTTCTTGAGAAACATACTTTACCACAAATGCTAACTGGTAAGTGTGAGATACATCAGGTGTTGAGTCAACAATAATTGAAAAATAGTTTACGTTGTGGAGTTATTCAACTATTTTGTTTATAACTTTTTGTGCCATAAGGTCAATAAATTCATTACATGTTGTCATAGATAAATAATATGGAACTCCTTTTCCTGCATTTCCATATTGTGAAATGTGATTTGCCAAAAATGGGGCAAACTCTATAATAAGTTTTGAACACCCTAAAAAAATTCCATTTCTAGAAGATCCTAATAAAGTGTCACCACCACAAAAGGTAATAACTCTAGTAGAAAGGAATTTCACAGTTGCAACAATATGTTTTAAAACATGCCTCCAATAATCTACTTCATTTTGGTATTGACTTGCAGGTGTAGAATCAATGCTTTCCAAAACATTACTTCGAGTGATGAAATTAAGAATTGAATTCCTGTGATAGGGGAATCCTCATGCTCTCTCAAACTAGCCAATGTATTTTTGCAATCATTAAATCCAATTTTGGAAAATGCGGTTGATTTTGTTTGAAAATTGTGACAAGGAATGCAATAAAAAACTCCTTTTAACTCTGAGTAAAGTAACCATTCTCTTAATTTATGTTCATTGTTTACAGGTTTCCATTGAAACAAATCTTTAGAAAGATATTTAAAACAATATGAGTATTGACATTTTGAATTCAAAAAATCAACATTCATATCTTGTTTTGGCGTATTTAAAATTATATATTCTATTGTATCGTTGTCTATTACCCATTTTTTCAAGATCAAGATCTACAATGAAATGTTTATTAACAATGGGTTTAACAACAGTATTTTCATTGTTCTTCTCCTTTTGTGTGTTCTCCTTCTCTTGTTTGTTTTCATCTCCTATTGACTCTGATTGTGTATTTTTGTCACTAACCAAAGAATAATTCTCATTTTCATTAAAAAATACATTTGACTTTAAATTTTCATTTGATGCACTTAAAAATATATTTATTTTAGGTATATTTTTCAAAAGGTTTTTTTCCTCCTCAATTTTTTGTTTATCTTTTTTTCGAAATCAAGCACCACTTAGTTTTTTAGTTTTATCCATTTGAACTAAACACATATCAAGTTACAATAACTACCCAAATACATGTTGATAATGATGCTATAAATTATAATCAATATTATTCCAAAAGTGAAATAAAATAAATACAATCAATTACATAATAATAAAATTTTAAAATTTAAATCAAAATGCAATAATATAATTGATGCAATTGAGAACAAAATTACTGCAACATCAAATCGAAGACGCTAGAGCAGTTAGGGTTTGATAACTTAGCTTTATGTTCTTCCCCCAAGATGAATGACGATATACATTACCAGATATTGTGTTGAACTTGATTTAAAAGGAACTTTAGGATTTGGATTTTAGAGAAAGATTTGAATCTCTGATTCAAGGCCAAACTCCTGTTGAATTTTGAAATTAGTAAAAACTAAACTTGTTACTTAAAAATTTCTGAGTTGAGTAATAAATATATTAAATAAATTGACTAATGTCTATTAATCTCATCTATTAAATATAGTAGATAATATGAAAAAACAATAAGAAAAAATTAAAAACATATATTTGATTAACAAAAACAGAAACATGTTACAAAACTATAGCCTATAACACAATTACAAATACTCAAATTGCAAAATTAGTATTACTATATAATTGGAAAATTGCATGATTAAAAATTTAGGTAAACATTACTATTAGCAATTTAGCTTACAATGATAATGGCGAATTGAAATGCCTAGTTGTCACTTTTCGGGTCAGGTAACAAGTTCATACTTGACTCCTTGAGAATCGAGATAATGTATTAATGACATTTCCTTCTCCCAGGATCCCATGCAGCCAAGCACTAAGCAGGAACCTATAGGCTACAGACAAGATGAAGAAGCAACAGAGTTACAGAGGCCCTCTTTCCTCAACTGACAACTGTACAAGGAAATTGTGAATCTTCGGCAATAATTTAGGAGGAAATATTTTTTTATGCTCCTAAAATGTCTGAGCTATAGTTGAGAAGCACCATTTTCACAAAACCATTGTTACCTCTCGCTACTGGACTAATAATTCCACTATAATAGTCTACAGAGTTATGGAATATTATTTACCTTCAATAGAATATTTAGGGGAATTGTTTAATGGATGCCACCGAGTGATAGACCATGGCCCATGCTCTTCAATTCCAATTGAATTTTTGAAACAGTAAACTGTAATCTAATGTATATGCTATTTAAACAATTCTCCGCTCTGGTTTGTTTTGTTTTATCATTCTCCTCTTGTGTAACTGTGTAACTTGACGGATTCAATGTTGTACTTTTTTTGTTTTGGTTTTTAATTTATTCCTTGATTCACCTGTGTAGGCTTGCAGTTGTACTAAATCATCAATTATTGATTGTAATTGTTTTTATATATGCAAAACTAATTTTTTTTTTGTAAAAATTAAAGAATCTGACAACAGCACAACCGACTTGAATTTTTTTAGGAAAACAGTGCCCTCCCTTTTATGCGCCCTAGGAGACTGCGTAGGTTGCCTAGGGTAAGGCATGCCCCTACTTCCTTATAGATAAAAAACATGCCTCTTAACAAATTTTTTGATCAACACCTATGGAACAACTATGGAGAGACTTTCCTCATCCCAGGAAGGTGTATGTAGTGGAGACTAGAGAGAATAAACAAACATCCTATTACAAGATCAATGTCGAATCACTATTTCAACCCATGTGGTCTCTTTACCTAGATACAATGGCGAGATTTAGAGGGAACTAGAGCATCGATCATATTCCCACCCATATTAACATTCAAATCTTTCCTCATGCCCATTCTCATAGGTATTACTAGCTTTACCAACAACAAATGTATCTATTTTATCTTTAAAAATAGGTTGCTATGGGGGGGTATAGAAGTGACCTATGAATTGTACAAATTGACTTTATAATATTGATAAAGTATGGATTAGTAAGCATGGTATACACAAAGACATTATGTTTAAATTTTAAACACAAAGAGGGAAAGTATATGAAACAGCTTACATATCATGAAGCCGTGGGTGGCCTAAAAGTGAATTATTTTTAAGATTGGTAACCATAACATGAAATATGGTTCATGTCATTATATATCCAACTAGAAAATAAGAATTAATAGTGCCTAATGTGGAGCATGTAACATCGTCAAAACATCGCATATTAAAGATATCACGAATAATTATAGGAAGTTAAATACCAATTTTGATGAGAAGCGATTCAGGACATATTTTAAAACTAGATCCATTATCTACTGGAAGCCTCTTAATGAATAGCCATTGGATGAGTGATGCAATAAATAAGGTTGGGCCTTTTTCCATATCAGTATTGGAAGGGCTATCATATGCGCCTAAACAAATGGCATTATTAAGTGTCTTAAATTAATCCATAAGAGAAGGAAATATAACTAGATGAGTATCATTGGACAAAGTGAAAGAGTGCAAGGTCTCTTGTAATATGTCTTCGTAAACAAACACTTTTTTAAGCATCTCTATGACATATATTTTGGCAAGTGTGTTAAAACATTCTTCTAATATAAGATACCCATTAAATGGGAAAATAATTTTGTCTATAATGCAATCTAGTATGAGAGGAAAAGGCGGGTTACTCGCAATAGGTTATTTATTATATCTTGTGGTTACTACATTAATTATTGTATTTAATGGGTAGATCGATAACGTGGTGGGTGATAAGTAGTACCAGGAATGACATTCAATTATATATCGAGAAAATTAAGATCCATGTCAACAATATAACATGTGATAGCACATGAAGGAACTTCATTCATATGCATACCTGGTTATAGGTATAGTATCACATACCACCATGTGAATGTGGATATATAGCCTTAGAAGAGATATCATTAAATTTTGGAGGCAATGACATACTGATACAACAATAAATAACAACTCCAAGGATTCAAATGGATGAGATGTTGTGTTTGATTCAAATATTTTCACCCTTTTTGTGTTTTGATTTAGATTTTAACAACTAGAATCAAACACTATATAAGTGAAAGGGGAGCTACAAGGGCTTACTTTGACTAATTTACTTCTAACATTAATTTTTCAATATCGTAATAATGTAAATTAAAAATATTCAAGTGGAGGGGGATTCATTATAAATCGTTAATGTTATGAAGGGTCTATCTAAGAATCATCTTAATATTGATTCAATTATAAAAAATGGTAAGAGTATCTTGGTAAAATGTGATAATATTCATTTCAATCTCTTTTTCTATGAAGATAATTCATGTATTGACACGTTAGAAAATATTGGTGTTCAGGTTCATAGTAAAATTTGGTGGGGGAGTGAGGAGGATTTACCAGATAGTAATAAAGTTTTCTTGAAGGTAGAAAAGTAGATTCAAGCATGAGAAAAGGATACGATCTATCCTTGACATAATTTTTCAGTGTGAGAGATTTATTATGATCACCATTTCTAGGTAAGTGTATGTAGGGTTTATTAATCTAAATACATGTTTCATATTTTTATTAGGTGTAGACCCTAGATTTTAGTATCACCCCAAGTTTCACTCTCCTTTATTACACTTACCCTCTTGATTCCATTTTCCTCTAAACTAAATCCTAAAAAGCACAATTACCTTTAAGTAATTGATTTATTCCCTTCAATCCTTAATCATCATTTTGTGTTAATTGATTGCATGTAAGCCTCTATCATATTTAATATTATTAACCTAAATAACATCACCTCACATACTAAGCAAATGCTCCAAAATCATACACATCATGAACCCCACTCATCCCCATCACATCCACTATTATACCTAATCCTCCAAATCATGAACCCCACCTATGAGCTTAATGATTATGAACCCCAAAAAATATACACATCTAACGCCCCACTCCTAAATTCAAAATAATCACCGTGGGATGCATTATTCCACCTAACCTTTTTAATCATGTCTCAATCAATATCACATCATTTATTTTTGAATCATGAGCTTCACTCCATCAAATTCAATTCATATCAAATTCTAATCATGTCTTTTAATGAAGGTTACTTTTGTAAACCAAGGTTATCTAACATCCCTCATTTAACCCCCTCCCCAGATTATATATACATGCCTTATTCCCTTATTTCAATGAATATTTTTTTAGGAATAATAATAAGAAAATTTTGAAATGAGTTTTTCAAGTTTGAGGTTAAGGAAAATATTTGCCATTGTTAGAAATTAGAGGTAAGGAGTGTTGGAGAAAGCTTTCAAATTGATGGGGAAGGTTTTACATTGTTCATCATCTTTCCATCTTTATGCCCATTCCATCTCCATATTAGAACACCATCTAAGTTCCCTCGTCATTCCACTTACTTGGCATTTTGTTATTTTTCTGCTTCTACATGCTATCTATTGTTCATCATTTATTGCCATCTTTCTGGACATGGGGGTTGACATCCTCCAAGGAAGTTAATAGCTTCTTGGAACCGACGTTGCCCGAGAAACCCCTACATACATTGATCAAATCATATTTGTTTCAGTTTTGCAGATATTATCACAAATCCATCTGTTTGGTGCACACAGATCTACTTCCACATTTTGGCACCTTAAGCCCTCGATCATTCAAGGTTTATGGTGGCTTCCAGTATTAGAGAACTCATCCTGCACAAGAACGAGGTTTCATGTCAACATTATGCAACACCCGGTGCGACCAAACTCAAGTCATTGTCTTTTTTTTTTGTTCTTTTGCTCATCTTGTACATATGTTGATTCTCACATTCTTCTTGTGGTAACAATATTCTCATCATTTTATTCTTTATAATTATTCTAGTTTCAGTCATCTTCGAGGTACATAATTTTTATTGTGTTCAAAAATTTATTATTTAGTTATTTATATTTCATATCATGTTTGTTTTTATTATTAAATAAATAATATTAATTTTATATATATATATATAAAATTAAAAAAATATTATTATCCTAATTACACATTCCCCAAGTTATCACTATGCTCTCTACCTCACCTTGAACAACTCGCCACCTATCTAATCCGAGACACTCCCTCCCTACCCGAGCTACATCCTCTCATCTCTCTCTAGCCACTCAACCATCCCTCACTCTGTCCTAAATCGAACATTCCACAAGATTGTTGTCTTGATTAGAAGCCTCCGCTAGTCATCTCATCACCAGTCCATACTCCACCTTCAACTGTGTCCCCTCTCCTATCCACCGGCTGAGCTATTTCCCTCATGATCTTTGCCTACCTGAATCTATTATAAGAAATAGAAAGTGACTTCTTGAGATCCTTAGCATTATCATTGACACTGGTCAAGGCGTTCATACAAGCGACAAGCTCATTGACAAGAGAATCCTAAAACACACAAAGAATCTAGCTATTGAAGTAGAGCGATAGAAGGCATCCAGGATCTGCACAGGATTTTGCTTGAACTACACAATGGAAGAAAACTCTGGCATCGGAGTTTTCATGCTCTCCATCTCTGATGCCAATTACCCCCTTTCATAGTCAACCTAAACATCACATCCTCCACCACGTCAAAGCAGACGCCATTGACGTCACAAACCTTCCCTTGGGGGAAAACAAAAACAAAGTATGAATAACCAGAAAATATTTACGCCGAAAGGCGTGAACTATGTGGGGAAGCCTTCGACCTGCTGACACCGAAGGAGACTGCGTGGACCAGGATGGATCGGTCGACGATGGACGGATGCATGGGAGCTGTCGATTTTGTGGATATAAATTGGTAAATCTTCCCGGACAGAGAAGTGACGGAATGCATGGAAAACATAGAACCCTGCATCATGCTCGAAGGAGGGGGGGCATACTCGGAGCCAGAAATGGAGTACAGCTGCGGGAGTCGTGAGGGGAGGTGGACATGCCTTTTGCGTCAGCAAGAAAGGGGAAGAATGGCGACCTCCCTAGAAGACAATACGGTTCAGACCAAGAAAAAATTAAAAACGCCTTGCTTAGGGCTCCGGGAAGGGTTTCACATTTTATAGTGGGCATTGATTAGTGTAGCTGAAACGTCAATCTTCAAACCTCATTATCAGTTCTGAGGAAGTCGATTGGCAGAGACAAGGGTAGTGTAAATAGTTTACAAAGTGCTGCTCTCACGGATGTGAGGATGTGTGTGGACGAGGTAAAGCGGTTTGCATTAAGGTTAGTCCCTGTGGTTGATCCCAGATCTCTTTATCTTGAAAAAATAATCGACAATGCTCTCTCTGCCAGCAACTTAGCTCTATAAAATACATATGTTATAGTTTTGCATGCAGTTACTTCAAATTTTGATCTCTTGAAATAAGTAGTTATAGTTGAGCCCCAGTAATAATTAGAGGTTGGGCGATTGGTAAATACATTTCGGGTATTATTCAGTTACATACATTGTTGTTCAATGACTAATGGAGTGGTCACATTTGTCATTTGTGACTCAAATTTGTAAAGTTATATTTGAGCATTAAGATTTCGACTGCTAATTTATCAACAACAATCTCTTGCTCTGTTCTATGTCCATTTTTCCCTAGTAGCAATTCTGCCCTTGCTCTGTTATATTAGGAACTTTGTTCTGCTCCATTTTATCAGTTGCTCTGTGATTTTAACATCAATTTCATTTTCTTTGGAAAATCATGGTTGTTTTTTTCTTATCTTTTTGTTTTGTTTTGGAAGATGCTTTATACATATACAAGAATTTTTTACAGCCATAACCACAATGGGTTTGAACCCGGGTCTGCCCTACTGTTCTCGAGTTGTTCCCTTGAGGACTCGGACTATTTGTCTTCTTATAAGACTGGTTAAGACTCTCTCTCACTTTTATTTTAGGGTGGGCGGCAGTGGCACCATTCGACCGTCCTAGGGCTCTCGATGTCCCCTATCCGCTAGAGTAAGTGGTCCTCATCACATAATCTTTGATTTCTGTAGGAATTCTCCATCATTTATCTGGGTAGGGAATTCTTAGGCCACTTAATGGTGCAGTGAGCTTGGAGTTGGTTATCATCAATTGACCACTTTGCAAACATTCTTCTAAGTGAGATCCCTTTGGTCTGTTGGCTCATGTTGTATTCATAGAAATGTGATTGTGGTGTTCCCTATTAGGTATTTAAACTGAATCTTGATAGTCGGTTTATTATCAAAGCAAATGTGAATATGTGTGTGTGATAGATGGGGGCATGAGCTCAATAAAGAATTTTTTATGATGCCCTAGGCACCAAGGGAAATGAAGATCACAGTACTCATGAGTCACCGAGGATGCAACATAGGGGAATTAGAAGAAGCTAGAGTAGGATCAAATTTGAAGACCATTTTGGTGTTTCCTCCTTTGCTCCAAAATTTATGATTAGAAAATTGACACTTCGAAGTCGTGATCCTCTGAATAAGTGAAAACACTAGAATATTTTCCCGAATGCTTTGTAGACTAGATGTTATTTGAAGCATGAAGGGATCCTATCAGGGTTGAGTTGAAACTGGCAAATAGAACATTATTGTTGCTGCTACAAGATAGATCAAGAAGTTTCTTGGGCTGAACAAAACACGGTTGGAGCGCAGTGTTTAGGATTGGAGTGTAGAGGTTTCGTATGGAGATCCAATGTTGAGTTCGCAGCAAGATTTATGAAAATACATTAAATGAAAAGTGCTTGACAAAATGCATGACTGCCAAGTGTTTGATGAAATGTTTGTTCAACAAGTTTGTGTTGAAATTGAGGAAAATGGATGATAAGAGATCGGTGGAAACGATTATCCTGGATTGCTTTGAGGTTGTTGGTGAACTAGTCAATTATGGTGTGGAGATTATAATTTATGAGAATACTTTCAAGTACTCTTGTAAGTAGTTACTCTCGGTAGATAGATGTGTTTTTGTTTTGTTACTAAGGGGTATCTATCCTTACAAATTTTCTGCCTATTTCCATCTGGCTTTGTTCATTGAGTAGGCCTTACCTAGAATTGGATGTGGTAGTCTACTGGATTTAATAGCTTGTAAAACTCCAAAAAATTTAACATATTATAATATCTCTGTGGGGATTTGAACTCGGGTTTCCATTATAGAAGGCCTGATCAGTTGTCACTCCAGCTCATTCCATTCAGGGACTTTGTAATACTACATTGTATAACTACTGTAGGCAATAAAATCCATGACTGCACACTTAATTCCCGTCTTTTGCTCTTTCCCTTCAACTCTTTGCATAAATATGAGTGTAGCAATTTCTCTTGGCCATTACTTGTTCATGTGTTCTATAGCTAGAGGTGTCTTACTGGTTCTTGCTTCATTATTGTTTAGTGTACTTGCTTGACTATTATTTCTTTACCACAGGATAGTTATTAAACTTGGTTTTATTCTTGTTGCTGCCATTTTATTGAATATGTAGCCTGCCATAAGGGCTTTAATTGAATTTAATTGAAAGATTTTAATTAAGTCCATGAGACCAGCAGGTCTATGGGACCAAAAGTTGTATTTATGGGATTTGTTTGGTTTGTATGCTATAAATGCTGGATTCAGTTGTTTGCATTTATAGGCACATTTCCATGAATTTCAAACTACTTGTCCTATTGCTAGAGTTTCCTCAATGACTCTTGCTTCATTGTTGTTTCGTTGTAGATAGATAAAGATTAGAGATACCCAACATGGTGCATATTTTATTCAGTCCTTGTTATAATGATTGGTGTCTTTTTATATCCAGATTTCTATGGGATGATAGTGATTCAAAATTGGTTTTATTGTTGTTGTTGCCATGTTATGGGATAGTTAGCTGTCACAAGGCTTTGTTTGCTTATTCATTTCACATTTCAAGTAGTAAATCAGTGTCTTCATACTGCCCCATTTTATATAACATACATGGTTTTCAAAATGTCTATTGGCAATTGTTTGTGTCATTTGTCAAATTGACTGTTTTCTATTTCTAAAGTTGCTTAGAAATGGAAATGGAAACAAAAACTAGGTCTAAAATATGGAAACACTGATTTTCCAAAATAAATACATAATACTCATTTTTACACCATTATGTAGCATATTATTTATTTATGGTACCTTTTTTTGGGAAAAACATTATGAATTAAATTACTATAAAAATCAAGCACGCTGATAGGCCATGGGTGACTAATAGTCATGCATACCATGTGTCATTATGTGATTGACCCTTGCACACTAGTATTAGGTACAAGTCACACATTTAATGGTCGTATTTTATTTTATTTTATTACTATGAATTTCAATCAAAATTATAAGTACTATGACATTTATTAGTACATGCTCATCTATTAGTACTGATTTATCCAAATTATATCTTTAAGTGTTAGTAGATTAAACCATCTAAGAAATAAACATTGTCTTGTGCAGATCTGATCTTGTTGTTTTGCATTACTTTCTTTATGTACTCTCATGTAAAGTTATTTCCTTTCAGTTTACAGAACTCCACAATTCCATTCAATGCACATTATTGACTGTTTAATGCAAAGATATAATTGTGATGTTCATGAACTTTAAGATTGCTCATAGAATATGATATTCTTCTTTGTGAATGAACTGTCTCACTTGCCTTTATCTAGTTGTTGTGTTCATGAATTGTAAGGTTTTTCTAAAAATAACCTTTTTTTTTCTTTATCTCATGGAAAATTCCCTACCATATTGTTTATAAAATTGGTTATTGATTATGTGTCATTTTTTTGCATTTTTTCCCTTCTAGATTTTCATAAATACTTAATTATGTGGGTTAATTTGTCTATCTTAAAACATCTTACTATTGTATGTGTTGCATGACAACACTATTTATTTGCTTTCGATCTTCAACCACGGCATGAAGGGGCAAGCACCTTCGACAATGGCAGGATTCGGTGTGTGCTGATGGGTTATTGCCCCTGGGATGCCACATCGGAACACCCATTATTGGGTGTTAGACTTTCCATTGGCAAGGCTTTTAAAGTTGCCTACCAAAACAAACGACACACCAATATTTGTCTTTGATTCCTTGTTGGTGCTTCGCAACAAAAAAACAATGTGTTTGGCTTCCATTTTCGGCATGGAACTTATCGAGGCTTGCATAACTTCTATAGAGTTGCTTTTTTTACATTTCTATTGCTTTGGGTTTCTTGTGAAATTGCAGCAATGAAGACTCGGAATACAATTGTTCTTCCTCCACATGGTGTGACAATTACCACTCCGCACTTGGAATAGGAAGATGCTTTCAACTGAACAAAGTTTTTGGTCAATGTGCTCCATTGTAGGCAACCAAAACCGGCAAAACCTGTGATCGCTAAATTGGTTAGAGAACATCTCCACCTGCATCCTTCCTACCCTCTTTACCTTTCCAAGTTCCGTACGGCGGGCCCCAACTCGAGGGGATTTTGCCTTACATATGATCATCCTGAAGATGTTGTACAATACGAACCTGATCACAAACTGAAAAAGATGGGAATAAATATAGAGGCAATACATGCTGGAGGGAAAAAACCACATCGGGAAAAAAATTTTGCTAATGTCAAGAAGGGAAAAAAGGGAAATGCCAAGAAAAAATGAAAACTAGTACTGACATGCTCCATTAAACTTTTGTACATAAAATTAATTTAGGTAGTTATATGCTGCAAACATCTAGTATGTGTTCTTTCAGTTGTTCGATCGAAAAAACATTGTCTTATGTTTTTGATAGCTCTTACTTCCTTAAGTTTGAGACTTGCTTCATTGTACAATTATCGCTTTGTCAATATTTTTAATGTGAAAAAACATTTTGAAAGATACATTTCATAGTTTCTTTGGTTTTTCATTTAACTAGCTTTCATTTCATAGTTTCTTTTGTTTTGCATTTAACTAGCTTTCCTATCGTCATATTATCCGTCTTGTGGCTATATCTTAATAACTTCATATGCTTCTCTTATAACTGTAGCTAGAATGTTATGTGCTATAAGTGCCAATTTTTTGGGTGCTGTAAATAAAGTGATTGCTTAAGACTGTCATCAGCAGGAGATATTGAATGTTTTATGATCAAAATGTTTGATGGGAAGTGCCGGTTTTATTTTTTCAGAAGGTTTATACATTTTAAAATTTTAAATACTGAGACTCTATGTTCTCCTTTATTTCGTACAGTAGGAACAAAGCATTATCTTGACCAAGATGACAAATTTTTTTATGAAATGTATGTTAGTACAGAGTGCATGTTTCTAAATTATTATTATGTATGATCTATCAATCAAATGTGCAGGGTTAATGTTCTGTGAAGGGTTGGGGTTTCGCTGTTTTGTTCTGATGTTTATATAGGGCTTGAATTTTCTTTTAATTGCTTTCCATTCTCCTTAATTTCATAAGATAGGATTGGATTGCTTGTTCTTTTTCTCATGTTTTTCCTTATACCGAGACCTTTAAGTAAGTGACATTTTTCGCTCGTTGATCGGGTTGAAGACCTGTTTCTTGCATATGGTGAAACAGTGTGAGAGCCTTGTGACAATAACCATGTTTTCTGTATGCTGCAATAATTGTATTCCATGAAAAATTGTCTCATCATTTCACTTGGTAAAACTCTTTACGTGCATGTATCAAAACTCTTCCCTGGACATACATTTAAATTTGTTCTTTATGAAAACCGTGCTCATTAAAATACAAGTCTGCAATAATTTAAAATATGTAATCTTTGGAGACATTGTGTGCACTTGGCTTTGACAGTGTACTATTATTTTCGGCTATTCATATTAGTTGCAAATCGGTGGGGCGGCGAACTATTACTTAAAGATTAAATTGGCATGTCATTATTTCTCCAGAGTCAGCTTGCATGTTCCCACAACATGATCTGTTTGACAGAATGCCTCAAAAAAATGTGGTATCGTGGACAGTAATGATTGTAAGATATGACCAAAATGGATTTGTTGAAAATGCGTTATAATTACTTTGAAACATTCATGCAATTGCAATTGGCAGATGTAAAGCCAAATTCCACAACCTTTGTCAGCATCCTCCCTGCCTGTGCCAAAATGGGAGCTTTGGAACAGGGTATGGACATCCATCAAAACATAATGGATAGAGGATTTTTGACTGATGTAGTTGCAACTTCCTGGTAGACATGTATGCAAAATGTGGAAGCATAGACAAGGCACGTGAACTGTTTGATAAAATGCCTCAAAGAAATGTGGGCTCATGGAATGCCATGATTGCAGGATATGCACAATATGAATTTGTTCAAAATGCACGTGAACTGTTTGATAGAATACCTTGAAGAGATGTGATCTCAAGGAGTGTCATGATAGCAGCAGTGTTCTATCTTACATGTTAAAGGGTTGCTGGAGTTTCTTTATGGTGATATTTCTGCTAGGACAGGCTGGAAATTAGGTTTCAAAGGATTCATGCACTTGGAGAATTTGTAAGTTCATAAGGTACAGATCTTGAAAAATTTGATCATATATTTATGTATGTAGGAAAATCCTGGAGACTATTTTTTATCTTATTTTAGATGTCCGATGGACCCAGGTGGCTGCAAATCCATGTAAGCTGGGAAATCTAAGATATATTATTTGTTTTCTCTTATTTATTTTTTCTGCCTTCTTGGGTGGTTTAGGATTTGTACACCTTCCTATCTTGCTAGTATTTCATATGTATATTCTTCCTATGGTGTATTAGAAGAAGTCCATCTTGCATTATTTCTATGAAGGTCATGTGAGTTTGTTATGACATATATATGAATTTGTTCTGATTTATATCATTATAAGAGTTTCATATTTTAGATGTCTTAACTTTTGAGGGTGTTTTAAAAATGATCTATCTTCCATCTTTTCAGGGTGTTTTACTAGTTGTCCATCTCCCTGTTTGGTTGTGGAGGTGATGAAAACATATTCTGATTTATATCATCGTTTATATCTCTTACATTGATATATGTCAATGAAAGTTTCACTCTGCAATCTTATATATATAGCGGTGTTCTATTGCACTATTAGTCCTATTATCCAAATAATTGCCAAGTAGTTGTTTTCAATTACTATATTTCTTTGAAATGGAGAAGGTTTAAGTTTATCTTGATAGTGTTTTGAGAACTTGACCTTGATAAAAATTTCTAATTTATGTCTTTGCTATCAACACTTGGATACATGCATTTCTCAATTTTTGTTTCTACAGAAGATAATTTGGTTCATATGAGACCATTTCCAAATATCTCTGATTCTATTTTAAATTCTCAACTAAGTAAGCAATCTGATTCTTTTCCAGACACAACTCCTCTGAATATTACATATCTTCAATTATTGTAGACCTGTATTTTCATGAGCATTGTTTCACAAGGAAAGACAATCCACTCTTTCATTGCTCACAGGTGATACAATTATTCCATCATACAGAAGACATGGTTATCCTGAACTGTTTG
This sequence comes from Taxus chinensis, assembly GCA_019776745.2. Classification (NCBI taxonomy): domain Eukaryota; kingdom Viridiplantae; phylum Streptophyta; class Pinopsida; order Cupressales; family Taxaceae; genus Taxus; species Taxus chinensis. Next base: position 762,698,693 of record CM034146.1, on the reverse strand, counting down.
ACAGAATGCCTCCAAAAAATGTAGTGTCATGGACAGTCATGATTACAAGATATGCCCAAAATGGATTTGTCAAAAATGTGTTATAATTACATAGAAACATTCATGCAATTGCAATTGGTAGATGTGAAGCCAAATTCCACAACCTTTGTCAGCATCCTCCCTGCCTGTGCCAAAATGGGAGCTTTGGAACAGGGTATGGACATCCATGAAAGCATAATGAATAGAGGAATTTTCAGGCATTGTTTCAAACAGTTCATGTGCATTAGGTATGCTTCCACATTTTGTATAGATGTTTGCTAGAGCACTTGCAACGACATCTAACAAACCATTAGGAAGTCCCTGATACCACATCATTTTCAGGAATTCTTGCAAACAGTTCATGTGCATTAGGTATCCTTCCACATTTTTCTATTGTTAATCTGTATATTCTGGACTCCAGATTACTCTCCTATAAGAAAAAGGAAAATAAAAATGCTAGAACTTGCCTTAAAGGTTGAATGTGCCTTAAATTTGTTATTGAAAATGGCTGAAATTCATAATAAATTGCATTTTGTACCACAAAATCATCTAACATAAGTCAAAGTAAATGACCAACCAAACTCTTACAGTTTATGCCTTACTTTACAGTACCTGAGAATTTTTTTCACACAATTTTTTTTGAAATTTTGATTTACTAGTTTACATACCATGTAAAAGCATTAACTAATTCTTTGTATGGTATATAGGATCCATAGTCCCCTAAAGACGCAAGGTATGTGACTGTGGGCACAAGAATGCCATTCTAAATCAGGGTGTCGCTACATTATACATAATATAGTCATCATAAGCTGCTAAAACAGATAGAATACTCACCCGTATTTAACCTAGCTTCAACACTGCTGAACTCCATTAAAAAGATAATAAGATTACCATTTTTTCCTTGAATATTACCCTAATACATGCATTGTTTAATTTTTCTTTTACCGGAAACATTTGCAAAGACGATTTCAGGTCTTACAGGTGTCTATAGGGTAAAATTTCCGTATTACCTTAAGCATTTAGCAGATTATGCATGAATCACCAAAACGCTAGCAATAAAACAAATATTTCTCCCACATTTGTCCACATCAAAAGAGTGGAAGAAAAATAATTCTAGTCTCTGAGTCCTTTAATAGATCAGAAACCACGTGTATTTTGAATAAAAGTTTATATTATCAAATAACAATAAACTACTTATATATATAATACTACACATTAATATAAGAGTCTACAACCATTTTAACTAAAATAAATTCCAAAATTAAATGTGTATATAAGTGTTTCACATTGATAAAAGTTTCAATACATTATAAAATTAGCATATAATCCTAATTTAAGGTTTATTTGATAATAATATCAAATGTGTAAATATTATTTTTAAACTTTATTTGATTATAATATCAAATTTGTAAATATAATTTTGAGTAATAATATTAAAAAGGAGTTATTCTTAAGGATGTAATTTCTTTAGTAAGAACCTAAGTTTTGGAACATATGTCACCTCATATCAGCATGTTCAGGCATGAAATTGTCTTGTTCGGGCACAAAAAAAAATCTTCAACTTATCACGCCCCAAACCGGATGAGTATTCTTCTTCATAAATAAATTCTCTCAACAAGGTAAACACTATCATAAATAAAGACTCTCAGGAAAATTAAATTATTCTTCTTTTTTTTGCTATCGAGTCATTCTTATCCCTTGCTTTGCACGTAATTGATTTAGATTTTCGAGTGCTTGGGAGCCACCATAGGTCGTGAGTTTAATCCTGCACCGTACATTGGTTTTTTATTTATGGATAATTAGCCACATACTCTAATGTCCCATTTTTATTGAAATAGAATTTGATGCGACATTTATAATCTTTCACAGTCTAATACATAATTATATTCAAGATAGCATTTTGGAAATATAATATAATGTTTAATAATCAATACTTTCACATATAAATTTGTAATCATAATGTTATCCGGCTTTAACTCCTTGCTATATGTATTATATTTATAGTTAGTTATTTGCATAATTTTTTGCTTAACTAGTTAATTGATTGTTTTATGGGATTAATATTTGTATTTAAATAATTGTGTTATTTAGTATTTAGTCACTATGGGTTTTTTTCATTTAATAGGAGTATACTTAACTTTTTCATGTGTTTGTTAACCCTTAACCCTAAACCCTAAACCTTAAAACAAAATAGAATTATGCCAAAAAAAATACAGTATGTCCCCGCAGATTACAATTTTTTTTGCTAAAAAGGGTGTTATATTGTTTATATCAATATTTATCTTTGTATACCTTTTGATCTCATATGTACTTGTTCTCGTCACACACAACCTGACGATGTCTGTTCTCTTTGCCAGTCCTCGATGTAAACGCTTGCGCTTTTATTAAATTTTCTTTCCAGAAGGTTTAGAAATATTGTAATGCGACTTAGCTCATTGTGTAGAATCGCATTGTGTGTTGGGAACAATCTTGATCATGGATGCACCTTTGACATATGGTGGAATCTCTATTTTGATTGAGGGTTGTACAGATACCAAACCAATAGTCCAACTTCTTGACATTTGTCCCCTTCGATCTACGTTGAACTCTGAACTCCAACATCGCGTGCATCTCTCCGATGGTGTGCACTTTCAGAAAGCTCTTTTGCCATCAAAGTTTATAGGCCAAATTACAGATGGTCATCTAAAATATGGAAGCATTGTTTGACTACGCAAAACCATTTACAGAATTCTAAAACATGAATTGTAAGCATCCATTTTCCTTTGTTCATGGATGCTCCGTTTTCATTTCTTTTATATTCACTAAATTTTTTTCCTTTTTCTTTTCTTTTTCTTTGCAGGACTGTTCTTGTCTCTGAGATCGAAGTTGTTACAGAAACACATCCTAAAATTGGTACTCCCCACTCTTGTTCCTGCCCATGTCATTCGCGGAAAGCAATCAACTACTGATACAAATCATGGAGACGACAAAAGTTTGGTTCCGCAAACACCTCCACAAAAGAAGCTTGTCCTCCCTTGCCAATTCAAGGTTGCTTCTAAAAATTAGTGCCCTTAATACAACCTTGCGTACGTGGTCTATTGAAGGGCGTGCCCTCGGGAAAACATCGCTCAAGGAATATGCAAATGCAAATGGCACCGGCTCATATTTCGCCTTTGACTTTGTGGATGATGAAGGTGGGGAAATACGTGTTACATGCTTCAACGAAATTGTGGCTAAGTTTTTTGAAGAAATAGAGGCTGGAAACTTATACACCATCGCAAATGGAAGGATTGGGCAGGTAAAACCAGGTTATAACCACCTTAACAACGAATTTGAGATATTCCTGCAAGCTTCTTCCACTATCTCTCCATTTCTTGTCAATAACGCCAGAAATCCTTTGCATAACTTTCACCTCACAGAAATCAAAGATATACCTGCAAAACCTGTTGGTTCCTTCATTGATGTTATTTGTGTTCTTTTAGCAATCTCTCCTTGCTCCACTATTTGCAGGCGGGATTCCAGTGAAACTATATGGAGAAGCTTGCAACTGAAGGACATGTTAGGATTTAGTGTTACTGTAACTTTATGGGGCCAACATTTACAGGATCTTGCCCAAGAACTTGAGGAGCTCCTTTCTAGTCCTCAACTCCCAGTGTTGGCTTTAAAAGTAGCTCGCATTTCGAGTTTTAATGGTACTTCCATAGACACTATCTCTAGCACAAAATGGTTTGTCAATCCTCAGATTCCTAAATCAAAAATGCTGCAAGATTGGGTTTCCTCTGAAAATTACACTGTTTATACTCCCTCTATAATGAACAAATTTCTAGGTCCTCCGCAAAGCTTTAAACCAGTGGCAACAATTGTAGAAATACTTCACATGTGCAATACAGTCAATAATGAATGGGCTACACTTACAGCTACAATTACTAACATCGCAATGGATAACTTCTACTACATGGCTTGCCCCCTTGCAATTGGTGAGAAACAATGCCGAAAGAAAGTGAAACCAACAAACAATGGCTCGTGGTTTTGTGTAAGTTGTAACTCTCATGTGCATCAGTGCGATTATAGGTATGCTCTCTGTATAGACTTGCAAGATGGCTCCGGAGAGCTACAATTGGTTACAACATTTGACACAGCTACTGAAGCAATCATGGGTGTCATAGCAACAGATCTCCAACTATTGTGCATAGACGACGAGGATACAACAGAAATTGCAAACCAGATAATTGGCCATGACTACAAATTCACTCTCTCTGTGAAAAAAGAAACTTTCCGTGGAAATTCACAGCTGAAATGTGTCGTACTTGATTCCGTTAAATTGGAGGATTCCAAAGTTGTTTCTTGACTTTTCCCTTCCTTTCCACCATAACATTTTCCTATATTTATGTTTTTTTGTTCTTTGTTCATATTTCCTGTGTAATATGGTTTTGTCCACAAATACATTTCTACTATGCTTTTCTCTGCATGTTCCAATGGATGATAACTATAATAGATTTCCATTTAATTTTTGTAAATATTGCTTTGCATGCGCGTCTCTATCGGAAAGACACCTTTTTTGTACCTGGTACAAATGTATGGTCCAATACATATATATATATATATATATATAGTTGATGCTTACATTATGCCACTCTTTATTGATTTCTTTAATGTTTACCTATGTTTCACATGAACTTCTTACTTATTTCTACCTTCTTCCCTCTTAATACCTATGTACAAAAACAAATTAACACATATCTCTATGCTTTTTCCTAATAAATAACTCCGTACAAACACTTGTATTTCTTCCTTTACTTCCTTAAAAATATATGCAAAACAAATTATTTTCCTTTTGCTCTTTTGCCTTTAGCTACACAAATATAAAACATTTAGAGCAAGATAAACTTCTACTAGAAGTTTTTGCATTCATTTCCCCTTATTCACATGCATAATTTATTGCTCTTTGAATCTTCTCTTGTGCCACAATTTTTTATGCGGTCTGTGCAGGTCATTGTTTTATGCACAATGCCTATCTGAGAACAATAAGAAAGAAGAAGAGATATTTATGCCTTGTAAAAAAAAGAAATCAATGCTTCCTGTCACGAACGCTATCGCCAGCTCCGACAAATGCCGGAAAATTCTTCCTCTCTCCAAATTGTTGTGTTCCCCCCTTCCATGTCTTCCCCTGCTACCTTCCCCTCCACACCAGAAAAATCTCCTTCCCCTCTTGGCATTAGTGACACCGGTTGTGTCGGACCTTGCCTTCATCATACCCACAACATCGATTTTCAACCCTCTGCATTCCTAGAGAGCCCTCCATCTTCTTCAGCCCAATACTTTGCTCCTTCCATTATTTCACCCTTCACATTTCATGTAGGTCGTCTCCTGGAACTAGACACATTCGCTTCTCCTTCTCTCGCCAAACTACCTATTTCGTAATCTTTGACACTATCATCGCCTTCCTGCCAAACTCATCATAGAAGCCCCACCCAAGATTCCACCCCCCCATTCCACTCTAAAGAAATTTCTGTGTGTCCCCTTCTTGGACTGATGCCCAGTGCAGATTCCACCGAAGAATGGATGTTTTATCGAACATTCACACCTACTCAATTTGTCTTGAGAACTACCCAAGCATAAATACTAGCTTCCATGAAGGGAAACACATGTGCACTAGGTGCAAGTCCGAAAGAAGTGGACATCACTTCTCATCTTGGAACAATATGGATCCTAGCCCGCAACCTTCCATTCTCAAGTCTTTAACTCAAGTCGAAGAAATGTTGATTGCTCACGTTAATCCTGTTTTACAAATCACACAAGTGTGTGGGGGACAATAAAAATATTCAGGGAACACAATAAGTTTCCCTCAAAACATTTCTTCCATTGGCAAATACCTTCCTTGTTGACTAGGAGATTTGGATCTCTTGTTGGTACAAAAAACTGGAAAACAACAAATGAAATATGACTTCTATGTAAGTAGGTCCCATGTTTAGGAAGCACTTCAATATAAAATTCTCCATGACCCCTACTATAAATATGTTCTTATTGATAGTGAGGCTCTTTCCTCTCTTCCACAGGAACCAACAAACATATCCTCCTCCCTTAACTCTGTTCCTATTGACCTTCCAGCCTCTCGCTTCTCTGAACCGCACGATACTGGCAAACCTCCTTCCAACCCCGACAAGTTTCCCAAGGAGACATCCTCATTTGTTCCTTTAGCCCCAAACACTGGCACGGAAGAGGAGTTGATCGTTCGATACCTACTTTCAAATGGTCAGCCTACGCCCTATAACCTGCCTTGGCCTAAAGTTGGAAACACTCCAATTAATGAATACACCACAGAGGGCCTTTTCTCAATGGCTTTTCCATGTTTGTTTCCAACTGGTGCAACATTGTTTAAACAACCACGCATAAAGGATGTTCAAATGCATGAATATGCCCTCCACCTAATGCAGTACCATGATGATCGTTTTGGGTCATACCCCAGGTTCCGGTACTTCTTGCTTAACCTTATTATGAGACATAGGAGCCAATCTATAGCTGCAGTATTCATGAGGTTGAACATTGAACATGGTATCCCCCCTACTATAGGGCAGCTTCAATAATGCCTACATGATTTCCCTGATGATTTCCTTCCAAAAAGTTTAATGAGATTCGCAACCAGCTTGTGTGGGACACAGACATTTTGGTCAAAGAGAAGAGGGAAAGTCTCTGACATGATTGAGCAATTGGGTGCGCTTACACTCTTCGTCACTCTAAGTGCAACTGACACAAAATGGCCAGACCTACATAACATCATGCCAAGTTTGTCTCTTGTTTAGGCCCGTGCAGCACAACACTAGAGGACCATGAACATTGTTAACCACCCTCATCATGTCGCAGCTTACTTACATCAAAGATTCACCATATTCCGTGAGGAAGTGTTACAGAAACATCTTCGTGCCAAAGACTACTAGTACATGTAAAATTCTTCAATGCTTTATTCTTTTCACTTACTTGAATACAAAACGATTTACCTTCCTTCACCATAGGTATGAATGGCAACATAGAGGTTTAGCTCATGTTCATGGTTTTCTATGGCTTGAGGATGCTCCAGATGTTGATTGCATCGACTGGTCAAATAATGAATCTGTCAATAGAGTGCAACAATACTTTGATATCTACATATCTACATGGAATATCTGCCCTGCTTCCATTCACTCAGAATTTTTCGTAGGAATGTTCAAGATGATCCTTGCCTTTTAGATTCGTCTCAGATTCTTGCAGTTTTTTCGTTGCAGGATTTGGAGGAACTAATAAATCATGTTCAACGCCACATGAAGTGCTCCGAGAATACTTACCTTCAGAAAAAAATGACCAGCTCCAGTGTCGATACAACGCACCTTGGGAGAATAGAGCTGCTTCTTTATTGTTTGTTGATGAAAGTGCTTCAGTTAAATACCTCCCTTCAAGGAATGATGATATATTGAACACACACAATCCAGCAATGTTATCCATATGGAGAGCCAATATCGATTGTCAACCTATTCTATCTCTCCATGCTGTCCTTAAATACATTGCTAAGTATGCTTCCAAAGCAAAACAAATATCAGAAACATACCACCATATGCTTTCTAGATTATCGACAGGTTTAGATCCTAATCTTTCTGCACATTTATCCATAAAAAAATGTTAACTGAGAGTGTGGTTGAACATGACATTAGCACACAAGAAGCATGCCACATGCTCCTCAAGTTGCCGCTTGTAATGTGCAGTTGCATTTTTGTGACGCTAAATGTAGGAAGAAAAATCATAAGAAAATTAGCTGAAGCAGAGTGCAAAGATGCAAAAACATCCCTTCTTTTAGATGCATATAGGGTCTGACCTTCATACATGGAAAGCCTTCCACTCATTGAAGTTGCACGTGATTGGAGTTACAGCAAATACTGCAAGCACGATAGGTGGAAAAGTCATACCCAGCCAGCTATTGTTCGGCGTGTTCCTCAAATTTCAATGCATTCCGTCTAAGGACTCCCCCTCTTTTGAACTTTTTTGTTGGTCTGAGCTCCTTCTATAAAAACCTTTCCACAACATTTCTAATGATATTGGTTCAACACCTCAACAAACCATTTCTAATTGGAGCTTGTTCAGACGTAATTATCAGCCCTAGCATATTGGTCAACATGAATCTAATGCACCCCACACCTCTGGCAGCGACACTGAGACCAAGGTCGAGTTCCCACTTCCGGTTGAAAATTTGTATGATTGGCAACATCTGGCTCGACTTCCACCCCAGTAGCACCTTCATTCCTAGATAGCTTGCAAATGCTTGGACTTCGTGAATTTGACACCCTTCACAATTGGAGTGCACATCATATTCCTTTTTCTCTGCAATCTCTTGGTGCCACTTTCATCGAAGATACTAAAAAGAACCATATTTCTACTTCCTTCATGGACAAGTTCGACCCTCCAACTTCTGGGTTATCTCCAGAACAACAATAAGCTTTCAACATAGTTAATCAACACTTCACGCATAGATCCAGCCTTCCTCCACTGAGACTTATTATACAGGGCACTGCAGGTACAGGTAAATCATTCCTCATCAACATTTAAAGTCTTCATTTTCCCTTCCTCCAGTGAAGGCCTTTCCCCTCTCCTTTTGCTCGCCCCAATAGGAGTTGTTGCATTCAACATTTCTGGGTCGATACACTCAAGCCTCCGGATTCCCATTAAAGAACTCAAACCCTTAGAGGGCCAAGATTTATCATCTCTTCAAGACTCACTCAAACACATCAAATACATTTTAATCGATGAAATGAGTTTCGTCAGTCCAAGTCTTAATTTCCATAATCGACTACCGCCTTAGGGATGCTTTCCCGCACTTCAAAGACTCAACATTTGGAGGTAGATCTATGATCCTTGTCAGAGACCTTGGTCAACTTCCTCTGGTTATGGACATTCCACTTTATGCAAGCAACTCTTACGGAGCTACCCTCTAGAGTGAATTCAACATATCCGTCTCCCTTCATTCAATCTTCAGGCAACAAGGCTCTGAACCTGCACAGACATCATTCCAGGAATCGCTACTTAACATTCGTAACACCGTCCCCTCTAATCCAAGATTGGGAAGCTCTTATGTCAAGATCTGATTCCTCCCTATCTGAAGAAGAGAGGATTGAGTTTAAAGAAGGCCCTCATCTTTTTTCTCAGAATGACCTTGTGGACTCGCACAACCTTTTTATGTTGAATTCCCTTAACTCTCGTATAGCCAGATCTATTGCTGAAAAGGACAAGACATTCTACATCAGGTGATACCGAGGACGATCAATTGAAGCCCAAGGTTCTTCTCTGCATCAATAAAAAAGTAATGCTTTCCAAAAACTTGTGGGTTGAGAAGGGTCTCGTCAATGGTGCTACTGGTTCTATCATTGACATAATATATGGAATATCCTCCGGCCCTCCGAATCTACCTCTATTTTTCGTCATCAAATTTGATCGTTACACAGGACCTCCTTGGGATTCAAACAACCCCTTACATGTTCCTATTCCTCCCATTTCTAGAGGAGGCCGCAGACAACTACCGCTCAAAATGGCTTGGGCTTTTTCTATCCACAAATCTTAAGGGCTTACACTTCAACATGCTACAGTAGACATTGGCGGCACTGAAAGACAAGGCCTTACATTCACTGCTATCTCAAGGGTTCCTTCCCTCTCTTCCCTTTGTATTTCTTTGGATTTCTCTTTCTCCTGATACTCTCGCATGTCCTACACTCCCCTTCTGTAGTCCAGGCTCCAAGAGGAATATTGCCTTCGCACCCTTCCATCTTCTCTAGCTCTACCCCTAAATCCTTCTTCTTAGCTCCTTCCACCTCTCATGGGGACACATTCCCTTTCTGTCAGGGTATCGCTCTTGCCTTTGTATATCTCTTGCTTTTTGTTTCAATAACAACCTAGGCCTCATTTTTCAGTTTCTTGTATCTATTTCATTTACCTTTGTTGGTGTACTATGGTTTTCTCAACCTTTCTGCTTTTCTTGAATCCAACCGCTCTTTTGGCATTTTCATCGCACACCCTGCGTGCAATTGCTAGTTTATTAATGACACAAACTTTGTGTACAACATCTCAAGTTTATTGACTTCCTCACTGATGAAGAACGCGGAAATATCATCGAAAACCTCCAGCATTTCCTTCCTAAGTTTCAAATTCATGTAATCTTTGTGGGAAGTGGCTCGACCATGAATTTACACGTAGAGAAATTGAATATCCATGCACGTTCGCTGTACTCAGATGTTTGATTCTCTTAACTATGTCCAACGCAGTTTTAAGTTCACGCAAGCTTTGTTGATAGTGATTGTACAGCCTCTTTATCGCAATTAGTTTCCAATTCTTTAGAACACAGTTATAAACAACGTCTATTATAAACACTGTCTTTTAGTATTGAATTGTAATTTCATGCCTGTACAATATCTTTAGAGAAATTTCTTTACAATCCTTTCCACTGCACTTAGAAACAAAGTTCGCAACACCATAGCCAATTATATATTTCTCATTTAGATTTCTTATGATTCTCATTATGTCATTGTACATGTGAAAAGCCATGTCCATCTTCAATATGACCCACCAACACCTCACTCACCTCCTTAGCTCATCCTCATACTTCTCACTACCCCCACCTCCCTTTCTGTCCACACAGTCCCACATTGATTCCCTCTCCAATCACATCCCTTCATTTCCCATCATCGTTCCTCGGTTCCCCTACAAGTCATTCAAAACACTTATCGACCGAATTATCTATTTCCAGCTTGCCCTTGCTATGTGGCCATTACAAATTACTCACCTTTCTAACCACCCATACCGGCCACCTTTCCTACAAGTCATCCACAATGGACACGTTTATAATTTCACCACTTAATCATTCATTGTTTCTTGTTTCGTTTCTCATTTTTATATTTTTACTTTCCCTTCTTTATAGTTTTAGTGCCACTAACATGTTTCTTCTTTCATGTTTTATTTTTTTCTTCTTTCTTCCATGCTTATCTTCATTCTCCTTCTATAGTTTCGTGCATTGTTTCCCCCGTTTTCTTGTTTATTTTCTCTCTTTTTTTTCGATTATCATTTTGTTGTGTCTTCCTTCATTTCTTGTCTATCGATTGATTTTTTTTGTTTCCATATGTCTAACCACTGATCTTATTTTTATCTTGTAATTTGTTTCATTAGTTTTATTCTCTCTATTTGTCTATATTGTTTTATATTATTGATTAAATTCATTCTTTTTCTACATTGGACATTTTTTATTTTTTTTAGTGTATCTCTCACTAATCAATTTATTTGCTTTTGCAGGTGGCCTACAAAATGTTATGACAAAAACATTACGTTTTCAAATACAGCCATTGAAACATAAATACATCACTAATCTTCTTTCACCGACCGCATCCGAGATTGTACATGGTGCCATCCTAGGCTACCTACATGTTTCTGGCCACCAACATCATTATCACGTGCAATTGAATAATAGGGGAAAGTTTTCTCAAGGTATTTCTCATTCCCCGTATTTTCTCTTTTCTCCATTGTAATTGCCTTTTTTGGTTAAGTATTTGCATTGAACTTCACAATTTGTTTTGGTTTAAAAACAACCCGTGCATTATTCCTGATCAGATAGTTTAAATAGGGGAATTAACCTTCTTCATTTCACTTATCACATACTACTAGAAACTTCACGAATGAAATCAACACAATACAAAACTCCTTTCACCTGATTAAATGATTGGGACTTGAACACCCAATAGGAACCATTTCAGACGTTTCCCAGGCCAAAACTACATGAAACTATCCCTAGACTACCATTCTCTATGCACCTTTGTTATCCATTTTTTATTTCACATCTCCTAATTAAACATGATGATGAAAAAAAAATTGCTTTATTTTTTTTCAACACATTACATAAACAAATGTTTCTCTATTTCATGCCTATTGTCACTCTCTCTAAAATTGAAACAAAACAAAAATTTCCTCCCTCCAATAAAATTATATTTCCTAATGATATTTCCTAACAATATTCTAAACTCAAGACCATACCTTTTGTTACCCAACCTCTTTTCTTCATGGTCTCACCTCATGAGAACCATGTCATCCAAGATTGTCCCAACCTTGAAACCAATACCCATGTCCCTCACTAGTCTAGCCTTCCAAAACCAACTACATCTACTCCTCCTTTAGAAACTATTGGACCGCTTTCTAATCCCATATATAATTTCTTACTCTGAAAATCTTTGAAAATATCTCAATCCTCTCAATCTCCTCAATTGATGGATCACATTCCTACCACATCCCTTTTTGTCAGTTCTATCTCATCTACTACTAATATGCATATCCATTCATATAAACCTCTTAGCACATACATTCCTACCCACTGTATTCCCCAACCATTTAAATCTCATAACACTCATATCCCCACTTCTCATTTACCATAATAACCTACCGAAATTCAATGATTACATCATGTCCCTAGTGCTCAACATCAACCTATGCAACGATATCAACCCATGACACATGTTAATCCTCATCCAACAATCCCCCAAACACCACAACATCCAAAAAATAATCAATCATCTTATCAAACTATTCTACAAACATCAGATCCACAAATTAATCGACCTTCTTATCAAATAGTTCCCCACACACCCACACATCCACAAGTTAATAAACTACTCTGTCAAAGGATTCCCCAAACACCCACACAACCTCAAACATATCATTCATCTTATCAAACTACATTTCAAACCACACAACCAATCCGATCTCAACCTAACAACACGTTGAGTGATCCAATTCATGCCTTAATGAATCAGTTGGCTAGTTTAGAATTTGCTACCTTGGCACCCAAGGACACATTATCCTATGAACAAATTTGTCATGAACCGATTCATCTATCAGTTGCAATCAAATCCTACCCTCTTCATTGGAAACTTGTCGAGTTTACTAAGTTCAACAACAAGGAAGATCCCCAACAACATCTCCGTGCATGATCACGATCTACTGCTTCACACTTTCCCCATGTCTTTATCTAGTCACGTGTTGGAATGGTAAAACAATATCCCTCAATATTCCATATTCTCCTTCTCCCAACTTGTGCAATTGTTCTTAGAAAAAAATTTGGTCAATATTACACGTAAGACCACTATCACTAACCTATAAACCATCCTACAGTTTCATGACTAGCTCATCACCGACTTCATCACACAATGGCATGGTGTTATAAACCAAATGTCCTTCTCTCTACCAAAAATCGAACTCATCAGACTCTACTCACATTCATGTGTGAAACACATATCATCTAATTTACAAATAAAATCATTCTAAACCTTTGACAAAGTTTTCACAATGGCTCGTAAACTCGAAACCCGTGCCATTGAACAGGGACATATTAAATTTAGATCGACTGAGCCTACAATCAAATTTGCTAAACCATCCACACATAATGATACATTAAAAGGTATGAACAACACTGCGGTTGTTAAGCTCTCGTTCGCATCTGCATCCAGCACATGGCCTCAACAATAGGCCCCTCAATCAATAATAAACTACACTCCCTTAGGAGAATCCTATAGTTCCGTATTTGACAAGTTGATAGTCGTAAACTCCATCCAACTTCCTCTGATACGACCTATAGAAAAATTGCAAGCCAGGCCTATTCGATATCACAAAACCCACTATTATAAATATCATCAGATCAAAGGTCACGACATTGACAAAGATCATTCTTTCAAAGATCGTGTCTAACAAATAATAAATCAAGGGGATATCCAAATGGATAGCTCCACCAGTTCATCTAACCAACCTCTCAAAAAAATTACAAAAACTTTTCCTCCTCAACCACGAATGAAACAAGCCACACCTTTTACATCTCAACTATCAAATGCTTACATCGTTAACATCATTAATCAAGATCTCATCCTATCACCAACTCCACATGTTCCTACCTTAGACATTATTCCCACTCCTTATTCAAAACCTAACGTGTACCTATATCAACTTTTATTACTTGCCTTGAACCTACACCTTCTCATACATGCTATCCAAAATTCAGCCCTCAAGGTAATTTTGATAACTTGCATAATTTCTGTAGGAATGTCATAGAAAAAGTCCACGGAAAGTGCCACAGAAAAGTTTGTGGCAAAAGCAATATAAAAGTCTACAGAAAAAGTCGTAGAACAAAATTCGCAAAAAGTGCTGCAGAAAAGTCCGCTAGAAAAGTCCACGGAAAAAACCGCTGAAAATTCTGCGGGAAAAGCAGCAAAAAAGTCCGCAGAAAAATCCATAGAAAATTTTTGCGCAACACAATCCACGGAAAAAGCTGCAGAACAAAGTCCATGGAAAAAGCCACAGAAAAAGAAGCAGAACAAAGTCCGCGGAAAGTTCCAATATAGAATCAATCCGTAGATAGAACAACAGAAAAGCCATAAAACTAATGTACATAGAAAATGCCAGGGAAATCTGTAGAAAACCAAATCTGTGAAATGTTGCAGAAAACTAGAAAATCTATGGAACAAAGGAAAATGATAGATTTTCGTGTAAATTTTGAATATGAATAACTTTTGATCCAGTGATCGAAATTTGATGAACTTTATATCATTGGAAAAGTATCAACGTCCTCAATGAAATGGGAATCATATTTATCAATTTTATTGAGGTTAGGTGGGTGAAAATAAAAGAAACATATCCATCTCCAAAAATTAAATTCCCAGTCCCGTAAAAGGCAAGAAATCTCTCGCAAACCCAAAATAGTTGTGCACACTCAGACAATCATAAATTTTGCAATTCTTAACGAAGTTTTACAAAATAAATCTCGTTGGAATCGTTATTATAACCCCAAATCACAATAATAAATAAATGTAGAAATTTATATAGAATTGATGGTGATTTTGTAGAAAATGGACCAGGATCATAACAATGTTTTAATTGGTAGTTGGGAGTGCAATTTCGAGGCATGGTCATCATTCTTTCTCTTTTGCAGCACATGGGACAGCATGGGGATCCTTTTGCAAGAAACATACCATCAATTGCACTCATTTATGACAACTTGCAAGTGGTTGAAAAGATAAATTCGAGATTGCAATTCTCTCTCCTCTTCTCAATTCTATAAATTGTAATCCTGGGCTCATTTGTAAAGGAGTTGGTCATTTTTCTGTCATTCCCCCCCTCTCTCTTTCTTCTCTAGGGTCAAATATGGAGTTTAAGCCTCATCTCTTCTCTTTGTAATGGCATTTTATTGCATATTTCCCACTAATGATGTACTATGTGAACTCATTAAGCAATAAAATTTATTTCGTGATGCATTGTGTCCATCCTTTGCTTTTTTTTTTGTCTCTTCTCACCTCTCAACATTACAGGGTATACTATGCATTTTTATTGATGTCTATTGTAGGTTTTAGGATCTGTGTTTAATGGGTTTGAAGTGTTGTTTTGTGTGAATTTAATATTTGGTCTGTAACGCATCTTGTCCATCTTATCCATTGCTCACCTCTCTCCACTTCATGCAGTTGTGATTATGATAAACAAACTTCTTTTTTGATGTATCACCACGTTAGTGTAGGCTTTCTTTTCATGCACTCTCTCTCCCTAGTCCCTTGGAAAACTAGATTATGAGTAAATAGTTTTGTTGCAATGAGAGTAGCTTATGGCAAATAGTTTAAGATCAGGAACTAGCCTTCTTTGGAGGATCATCTCAAGGCCGCAAGTCCCACAACTTAAGAGATGGTCCAATGTTACCCAAAAAAACTGGTTACTCATTCACATAGGAATGACAATCAAAGGGTGATGTTTTTTGGCGATAGCAGTTTTTTTCGGATGAGGTTTTCCGCTCTTGCCTTCAAAAATGACTCATCGAGCTAACTGTTGAGTTTGCATTTTTTAGCAAGCTCATATGGGCCATGGTCTACGAGCTTTATTCATATCTTACGTGCTGACCTCCAATGTTCCTGCCAAGTAAATCGGATGTGCCGCCACCATCCAATCACATAGCCCCTAACGATCATCACCTTCCTTGTCTTGTGGTGACTCCGCTCATGTCCTTTTAAACTCACAAACCTCTATATACATTTTTTTGAAACGTCCGCGGAATACTCAACGACATCTGCTCTATCTTGCATAGGCGAGATAGACGTTGTAATATTTGATAAAGCTTCGTACACCATCTCTGAAAACCTCGCCGAAACTTTAACAATTGTCATCCCTTATGATATAACTCGAAAAATCTCTTCTAGTCCACGACCCGACATATCCAGCCATGCAAATGTTTTATCTCCTTATCTTGGTGGCAAGTTAGCCCTCACATGTCACCCCTAACTATCATGCGTGACGTGTCGCTTCTACATATAGCTCGGAAAGTCACGTTTTAAATGTCCGACCACTTCTATTACAACCGCCACATATCGCATTGAAGGAAGCATCTCTGAAACAAATGGCTCTACATTGTATATTTACCGGGTCTCCCTTGTCATACTTCCTCGGCTCGTGTGCCTTGAATCCCTGCATCTCGGAAACTCAGATCTCGGGGTCCGAAGACACCCTTGATCCGACATCGTATTTTTTTCACCAAATTTCTTCAGTTATCCCATTATCCGAGGGCCCTCGAATTCCCTGAGCGCGGAATGCACCTTGGCTTGCTATCGCTAAAACTCTGAACTTGGCCCCGACACATTCGTATTCCCACAAGCCCTGAAATATTCCACCGAGATCATCTCCTCGACTCAGCGACGCGAATTTTCCGACTAGATGTTTAAATCGTCTATGTTGCGCTTGCTTCGAACTACCCTCCAACAAGGCTCGACGCTTAGTGCGTCCAAGCGATTTGTCTCCCAGTGCTATGACCATTCCATGATCCATCAAACCAACAGAGCCACCTAGTCATGATCCTTACCTAATGATTGAGCTACGTGACTACAAATTAGAGTTATGAGTTGTTTCCATAACATTGTGCTCTACTCTGATGACACATCTCAACTCGTTCCTGAGCTTCGAGGTTGAACTTTCTATCATACCTAACCGACCTACACACTTGTTCACTCAATCATACTCCAATGCCAACCCACCAACACAAGCTTGCCAAGCACTATGCCCTAGATAGTTGCTTCCTAAGTACGCACCTTAAATTTGACTCAGCTTCATCTAAAATCCCGCTCAACTCTCCAACTCATCTTTACGAGGGACTTGCTAACCAAGCTGAGCCTCCGAGCTCACTGTGAGCTCATGACCCTATCCCTGCATAGATTTTTTCTACTCAAAAGAGATCGAGATCAATTAAATTATCTTTGTGCCAAGTTATTCAACTCTATCTCAGCCCTTGCCAAGTTTTATACACTGTCAAAACTAATGCCAGTAAGCTCAAAATGAGCACTCCACTTGAAACATCACTCATCATCTCAGAAAACGTGTCTTCCTTGTCTGCAAGCTAGTCGATCTTAATGCATGACTGACCTTCAACATGGCTATGAGATCCTCTACTTTATTGTTCCTTCGTAGAAATTCCTAAGGAGAATTCTCCCTCGTAAATATGTTGAGCTCCTCACTCAATCTCGCAACCATGTTACGTTCCAATTAACGCATTCAGATATCTATCCTACATGCTAATGACTTGGCTCACATCTATCGCCATGCTGAGTGAGCTCCAACTCTCATATGCGGCTCCACGCACCATTTGTACTTCAGAAAATCATTTTTTGAGTGACTGTACGCTCGTTTTCTGGCTATATTTTAATCAAACTGACCCTTGTGCACTCAAACCCGACTCCAATGGACTTGACGGGCTCCGTTACCCAGCTCAACGACGAAGCTCTGCCATGCAATGATTTGAATTCTTTCCTCTAGGTAACGTTACCTCAATTTATAATATGTGTCGTAGTGAATACTGATCTACCTGCAAACTATTCCCTGAGAAGCTCTTGGTCATTACGAACACATCTATGAAAGAAAACCTCTAAGGTCGCTCATACATGAACTTGGGCATCATCTCATTGACTAGGTTTTATTAACATTTATGCTCTTACTGAGTTTCCAAGTATGTAGTGATTAATTTGGAAATATAACTCACCAAGGAGCTCGCAGAGCTTCTCAGTGAACTAGTTCTCCTCAAATCCTACTCTTGACCCTTTCAATAGGTGCCTTCCAATTTTGCATTGACCCTCTTCAAAATTTAAACTTTTTGTGAACAAATGGATCTTGGAGGTATGACAAGACAACTCATTTGTATGCTTCTTGTAACCATAATTTTCCCATATGGGTTATAAGTGGGCCCGCCATAGATAATTTCCTTTTATCGAGCAAACCTTAAGCCTTCCATAACCCTGGAAATGAAATATAATTCAAGATGATTCTGAATCCTCCCAAGACACTGTAAACGTTCTCAAAACACAAGAATTTTCCTGTAGGCCCCTAAGTTCTTCCATGAAGCCCTCCTTGGTTCCAAAGTATAATTACTTCGAGATTCCAATTTTACCCCAATAAAACGCTGAATAAATTATTTTGCGACCTCTTGGGGATGATTTCCTTCTAAGAACAAGTCCAGTAGCCTTAAGCCATCTGTTGGGTATGTAGTAAATGTTTGAATCCCAAACTGATATGATCTTTGATTTGTATCTTGAAGTCTTCTTCAAGCGCTACTGATCTTGGATGTTCCAGTAATGGAAAGTAGGAAGCATAATAAATCCGGGGAATAATTTGCATCTATGACATATTGCAGAGTTTTGAAAGAAGCATATGCTAAGTTTAGAATATCATGAAACTTTCGTTGAAACTTGAACCTTTTCTTCTCCTAAGAAAATTCCACCTTTGACACACTGTGCAAGAGCAATGACATAAAAAAACACACACAACAACTGAAAACTATACACATGCTTCAAATGAAACATGCAGGGTGTGTCAAGAACTTATTCTGATCAAAGCAAATTTATTCCTACTTTAGGCTAATTGGAGTCACAGGTGAGCTAAATGAACCCTACAACTAGTTATGCAAAATAGCTCACTTTCTTGACAATGGGAAGCCATGCAAATGATTTGACAATAGACATGGCTAAGACTGAGATTGAAAAACTGAAACAAGCACAATTCTCAACTTGGTCCACCAAGGCACCAACTAGAAAGATAAAGGATACCTCTTTTAGTTGTTATGCATTTATTTTGTCGAGGTACTATAACTGAACCTTGGGGCTATGAAACTCATCCTCACATTCTGAAGTGAATGTGACTGGGTATGGCTTCTCCTCTAGCTTTAATGAAGCGAGGTACTTGATGGGACATGGTCACATCCTTTGAATTTTCCCATTGCTCCAAAATCTAAATTTTATAATGAAGTCCTATAGACATTCTTGGATAGATTGTGTTGAAGTGATGCCCTGTTTTTACCCTTTTCCTTCTTTGAAAACAATAAATTATTCCACAACATGCAACTCCTTTAGATTGTTTGTAGTTTCCAATTTTGAACCACTACAAATGTTTTTAATTTTTTTCTCATCTAAGAAGTCTTCCTCCTTCAATTTACCTCCACTATTAGCTTCCCCATTCAACATAAAACCCTTCTTCATCACTAGTTCATCAACTAAGTTAGATTCCCTAATTGAGAGCAAGAAAATTTCAATGATGTCATCTTAACACAAGATTTTTGAATTTGACTCACTTTCTCCTGTGCGCTCCTCTCTTCCTTCATTCAATGAATCATACAGATGCTTCAATTCCTCCACATCTCACAAATAACTTGCGTCTTCATTCTTCGACTCTGTAAAAGATTTAATTTCCTGTACCATGGTGATCTCCAAATTGGACTTTTTTGTTCCATGATTGTCCTCACTCTCAAACGTGAAATTACAAATATCGAATTCATCTACGAAATAAGATTTTTATAAATATGGAGAGCGGAAAGGATTTGAAACCTCTGAACCTGTATAAGAGGCCTCTCAACCTACATCATCTTTGTTCACAATTTGAAGCTCTTCATGACTAGCTATAGTATGTGTTGATGACCTTGGTGGAATAATGCAACCCTCCAAAAGTTCTGCAAGTTCTTGATATACATAGCAGTTAGATTCACCGCATTCACTTGTAACATTTTTCACATATGGAAGCTTTTCTTCATTTACTTGAACATGCTCCTTTTCTTATGGATTTGAAGCCAACTATTTCTTTCCCTAAACTAGATATGGAACTTATTCACGTGGACATGCATGCTCAAACTGATATTCCTCATAAAACTTGTGTGGAGGTGGATTTTAAGAGCCCAAAGAAGGAAATAACCACTGTTGCTACAAGTGGGAATTCCACTGTGCGAATCAAGCCATAATTACACAACTTCATGAATGGGAGTAAAATGGAAATATGTGGAAGAAAACTAGATGGAAATGGGTTAAAATGAAATTCTGCAGCACAAAGAGTTGATTTCTTTGACCAATGGATTCGTCATTTGTGCTTGGGTATACCTCCTAAGGTGGAAATTTCATTAAGATCACAACCACTTAGTGAAATGAAGTGAACACAATACACACACCTGTGAAATATATGACTCTTGTGGTCCCACTAGGAATGCCAAAAAAATTTAGTGTTGGTAGCACATTGGCTAAGATAATATAATGGGATACGGGTGAAATTTAGAGCTTTCACCTACTATCCCACCAGGGGTGCCAAATACTATTATCACCAAATCATTGCAACTTCCGAATGGCCAAGTGCTGGATAGGACATTTGGTGTGATTTCTTAACATGGGATCACCTTGCAAGCTATGGGACTTGCGGCTTGAGGTGAACCTCCAGAGAAAGTCATCTTCCTCTTCTTAAACTAAACACAACACTAATTCTAATGCAATAAAATAGCTAACTAGACCTAGACTAACATTATCATGGGATTTAGGGAGAGATATTTGCAAGAAGTAAAATGTATACTTGAAGTGGTGATGCACAAATAAAGCGTGTTGCTAGACAATGTTTTAGTCTTCCAGTGAAGAAGGATGAAATAGAGAAGGATGAAACAACACCACAAATATACTACATACAAAGATACACTTTCAGATAAGCATAGAACTCCAAAAACATGGAATGGAAACTTAAAATTACACAGTAAACCTATAACCATGAGAAAGGCACAACAAAGTAGCAAAACGACAAGAATACTAATAATTAGTCACAAAACACAATTTCTTATTGCTGCAATCACATGGACAATGTATCATTACATTAGGAAGATGAAATATTTTCCATTACAGTCTTGGAGAAAAGTCTTAAAATTCCCACAATCCACAAAAGACTAACTTGTGAAAAGGGATAGGATTTGAAAAAACATTCCAACCCCTTGAAATGAGTTCCTTATTTACATTTATAGAAAATCCAAGTTGTGAAAAAAAAGAGGAGAAATCATGAATTCTGGGCCAAATAGTAGTACAAGATGGCCCTCATATTTAATTAAATATTTAATTTCACACTCAAGAACATTCCTACATTATTTCCGCATAAATCCAAAAAAATGAATTTAATCCTCCATTTTAATAAAAATAATATTTATAATAAAATATTTTTTTTAAAATGATATGTGCCTTTGGTGTTGCTTCGGATGAGGTTTTCGGATCTTGTCTTAAAAAAAGTCTCACCAACCAACTCACCGATCTAACTGGTGATTTTTCATTGTTTAGCAAGCTCCTATGTTCCATGGCCTACGAGCTTATTCATATATTACGTGCTGACCTCCAATTTTCCCACCAAGTAAATTGGATGTACTGGCGCCACCCAATCACATAACACCTTATACCCTAACAGTCACCGCCTTCCTTGTCTTGGAGTGACTCAACTCAAGTCCTTTGAAACTCACACCCTCTACATACATCTTTTGAAACGTCCTCATAATACCCAACGCTACCCACTCTATCCTACCCAAAATTTCACATTGGTAGGCCCTCATGATATAGCTCGAACGAGCTATTTTTTGTGTCCACAACACAAAATATCTGGCTATGCAAACGTTCCATCTTGTTAGCTTGGTGGGAGGTTATCCCCCACGCATCAACCCTGATTTCCTTGCGTGACGTGTCACTTCCATATATAGCTTGGTGAGTCTCATTTTAAATGATTGACCACTGTTATCACAACCGCCACGTGTCGCATTGAAGGAAACATTTTCGAAACAAACGGATCCATGTTGTATGTTGAACAAGTCTCCCTTGTCATACTTCCTCACTGGATCTGACTTGTTCGCGGGAAAGGAGTCACGAGTTGCCTTGGCTCATGTACCTTGAATCCCGACATCTTAACAACTCAGATCTTAAGGTCCCAAGCATCTCTTGATCCCACATCGTACTGTCTTGGCCGAATTGCCTTAGTTTACCCATTATCCGCGGGACCTCAAAATTCCCCTAGCGTGAAACGCAGCTTGGCTTGCCATCACTAAAAATCCGAACTCGGCCTCGACACCCTCGCATTCCCACAAGCCGCGAAATCTTCCACCGAGCTCATCTGCTCGACTCGGTGAAACTACTTTTCTGACTTGATGTTAAACTCCTCTATGTTGTGCTCGATCCGAACTACCCTCCAACCAGGCTCAACGCTTAGCTCACTTAAGCGAGTTTTCTCCCAATTCTATGAACACTCCATGATCCATCGAACCGATAGACCCACCCAGTCATTATCCTCACCTAATGCCTGAGCTACGTGACTACAACTTAAGAGTTCTGAGTAGTTTCCAGAACTTTGTTCTATTCTCTTAACACTCATCTCAACTTGTACTTGAGATTTTAGGTTGAGATTGCTATCATACCTGACCGATCTACTCGCCTGCTCACCTGATCATTCTCTAATGCCAATATTCCAGGGCAGTGACCTTACCATTTCCTCCAACACAAGCCCGCCAAGCATTAGGCCCGAGCTAGTAGCTTCAGAAGTACCCAGCTCCAAGTCAACTCGGCTTCATCCAAACTTCCACTCAACTCTCCAACTCATCTCTTCAAGCAACTCGCTCACCAAGATGAGCCGCCAAGCTCACTTCAAGCTCACGACTCCGTCCCTGTATAGATTTTTTCGACTCAAAAGATATCACCTCAAGTCACTTCTCTTTGTGCCAAGATATTCAACTCTATCTCTTCCCTTTCCAAGTTTTATACATCGTTGAGCGTTATGCCAGTGAGATCGAAACGTGAACTCCACCTGAGACACCACCCATCAGATCGGAAAATGTTTCTTCCTTATCTTCGAGCTTGTCGATCTTAATGTATGACTGAGCTTCAACGTGGCTATGAGCTCCTCCACTTTATTTTTCCTTCCTGACGAGTCTAAAGGCGAATTCTCCCTTGGAAATTTGCCAAGATCTTCATTCAATCTCTTGTCCATACTACATTCCACTTAGTGCATTCAGATCTCTATCCTACATGTTAATGAATTGGCTCACCATACCTTAAGTAATGAATCTCATAGCCATCGCCATGATGAGTGCGCTCCAACTCTCCTATGCGACTCCACGCACCAGCTCGACTTGAGCCCATCATTTGGTGAGTGTCTAGAATATCGTTTGCTGGCTATATTTTCGTTAAACCAACCATTGTGTACTAAAACCCAACTCCAATGGGCTTGAATGGCTCTGTGACATAGCTCGACATCGGAGCTCTGCCATACAATGAGTTGAATTTGTTCCTCTAGCCAACGTTGCCTCAATTTCCAATACGTGTCATAGTAAATACTACTCTACCTGTAAACTATTCTGTAGTAAACTCTCCGTCATTACAAATACATCTATGAGTAGAAACCTCCTAATCTCAATCATACATGAACTCAGGCTTCATCTAGGTATGTAGTGATTAATTCAGAAATTTAACTCACCGAGTATCTCGACGAGCTTCTTGGTGAGCAAGTTTTTCTCAAAGCCTACTTTTGACCCTTTCAATAGGTGTCTTCAAATTTTTCATTGACCCTCTTCAAACTTTAAACTATTTGTGAGTAAATGGAGCTTGGAGGTATGACAAGACACCTTATTTGAATGTTTTTTTTAACCATGTTTTTCTCATATGGGATATATGTGGGCCTGCCAAAGAAAATTTTATTGTGTTGAGCAAACCATAAGCCTTCGCTAATCTTGCAATGGAAAGATAATTCAGGATGATCCTGAATCCTCCTGAGACACCGTAAATTTTATCAAAACAAAATAATATATCTATAGGCCAAGTTCTTCCATGAAGCCCTCATTGGTTCCAATGTACAATTTCTCTTGGATTCCAATTTTACCCCAAGCAAAAATTGGATAACATTTTTGGTGACCTCTTGGGGATGATTTACCACTAAGTACTAGTCCAGTAGCCTTAATCCATTTGTTGGGAATGGATTCAATGTTAGAATCCCAAACTAATCTAATCTTTGTGATGGATCTTGGACCTCACAGTAATGGCAAGTAGGAAGTATACTCAATCTGGTGAATGATTGGAATCTATGGCATACTATGAAGTTTTGAATGAAGCATCTGCTAAGTTTGGAATATAATGAAACTCTCATTGAAACATGAACCTTTTCTTCTCCTGAAAGACTTATACCTTCGACACACTGTGCAAGAGAAATGAAAAAAACAAAACACACACATCAACTAAAAACCATACATGCTTCAAATAAAACATTCACGGTGTGTTAGGCACTTCTAATGCTGAAAGTAAACATGTTCCTACTCTATGCTAATTAAAGGAACATGCAAGATAAATGAACTGTGTAATTGGATGTGAAAAACAACTCCCTTTCCTTACAATGGGAAGCCATATAGATGATTTGAAAATGGACATGGATTAGACTAAGACTAAAACAATGAAACACGCCCAATTTTCCACTTGGTACACGAAGGCATCAACTGGAAAGAGAAATTATGACTCTTTTAGTTACTCTACATTTGTTTTGAAGAGGCACTGCAACTAATCCTTGGGGATGTTAAACTCATCCTCACATTCTGAAGTGAATGTGATTGGCTGTCGCTTCTCCTATAACTTTAATGAAGCTAGCTACCTGATAGGACATGGTTGCATCCTTTGAATTTTCCCATTGCTCTGAAGTCCAACTTTGATAATGAATTCCTGTAGACATTCCCTGATAAATGGTTTTGAAGTGATGTCCTCTTTATACCCTTTTACTTCTTTGACAACAAGAAATTATTCCACAACATGTAGCTCTTTTAGATTATTTTCAGTTTCCAATGCTGAACCCCTACAAATTTTTAACATGTGTTTCTCATCTAAGAATTCTTCATCCTTTGATTGACCTGCACTATAAACCTCGTCATTCAATATAACACCTTCCTTCATTGCTTGTTCATCAACTAAGTTATATTTCCCAAGTGAGAAAAATAAAATTTCAATGATTTCATCTCCGCACAAGTTTTTTGAATCTGACTTAGTTTCTCATGTGTGCTCCTCTCTTCCTTCGTTCAATGAATCATATGGAAGATTCAATTCTTCCACATCTGAAAAATATCTTGCCTCTTCATTCTTTGAATGTGCAAAGGATTCAAGTTCCTATGCCATGGTGCTCTCCGAATTGGAATTTTTTTCACCCTAATTGTCGTCACTCTCAAAATGAAATTAGAAAGATTGAATTCCTCTAGTAAATCAAATTTTGTAAAATATGGAGAGGGGAAAGGCTTTGAAACCTCTAAATCTGCAAAACAGGCCTTTGAACCTACATGGTCTTTGTTCACAATATGAAGCTCTTCATGACTAGATGCAGTATGTGGTGATGAGTTTGATGGAATAATGTGACCCTCCAAAATTTCTTCAAGTTCTTGACATGCATAGCAGTTAGAATCACTGCATTCAGTTATAACGTTTTTCACATCTAGCAACTTTTCTTATTTTACTTGCACATGCTCATTTGGTTGTGAATTTGAATCCAACTCTTACTTTCCCTCAATTACATCTGCAACTTGTTCATGTGGACATGCATTCTCGAATTGATATTCCTCATAAAACATGTATAGATGTGGATTATAATAATGGTAACACAAAGATGGAAGGATCCCCTACTACTACAAGTGGGAATTGCACTATGAGAATGAAGCCATGATTCCACAACTTCATGAAAGGGAGAAAAATGTAAAGATGTTGAAGAAAACTAGAAGGAAATGGGTAAAAATTAAATTCTGCAACATAGAGAGTGGATTACTTTGACCAATGGAGTTGTCAATTATGCTTGGGTATACCTCTTAAGGATTGAATTTCACTAAGAGCACAAAAACTTAGTAAAATGAAGTGAACACAATACACACACCTGTGAAAGATATGATTCTTGTGGTCCCATTGGGTGTGTCAAAAAATATTAGTGTTGGTAGCACAGTGGCTAAGAGATTATAATGGGATACCTTTAAAATTTAGAGATTTCACCTACTATCCCACCGGGTATGCCAATTTTTGTTATTGCCAAATCACTGCACCCTCCAAATGGCCAAGTTACGGATAGGAAATTCGGTGTGATTGAGTAACATGGGATCACCTCGCAAGGTGTGGGACTTGTGGCTTGAGGTGAATCTCTAGAGATGGTCAACTTTCTCTTCCTAAACTAAACACAACACTACCACTAATGCAATAAAACAACTAACTAGGCCTAGACAAACACTTTCATGGGATTTAGGGATAATTTTTTTCAATAAGTAAAACTTATCCTAGAAGTGGTGACACACCAGGAAAGGGTTTTTCTAGACATGTTTTCAGTCATCTAGTGAATAAGGATGAAATCGAGAAGGATGATCAAGCACCCCAACCCAACCGCATACAAAAATTCACTCCCAAATAAGAAACAGAACCGCCAAAACTTGCAATGGAAACTTGAAATTGCATAGTATACTTGTTGGCATGAGAATAACACAATGAAGTAGCCAAATGATGAGAGGACTAATAATTTGTCACAAAACACAATTTATCATTACTTCAATCACATGCACAATGCATCATTAAATTATAAAGAGTCGATATTTGCTATTACAATCTTGGAGAAAAAGCTTGACAGTTCCCAGAATCCACAAAAGAATAACTTGTGAAAAGGGAGAGGAATTGAAAAAAAATCTAACCCCTTGAAAAGAGTTCCTCATTTACATTTATCGAAAATCCAAGTTGTGTGAGAAGAGAGAAGAAATCCTAAATTCTGGGTGAAATAATAGCCCATGATGGCCTTCATACTTAATTAAATAATTAATTACACACTCAAGAACATTCCACCATTATTTCCCAATAAATCCAAAATATTGAATTTAATCCTCCCTTTTAATAGAAAAAATATTTTTACAGAAATATTTTTACAAAAATATTTTAATAAAAATAATATGTTCCTTTGGTGTTTCTTTGGATGAGGTTTTTGGCTCTTCTCATGAAAAATGACTCGCAAGCCATCTCGTTGAGCTGACTGGTGATTTTGCATTATTTGGTGAGATCCTATGTGCCATAGTCTGCTAGCTTATTTGTATATTAAATGTTGACCTCTAATGTTCCTTCCAAGTAAATTGGACATGCCACCACCACCCAATAACATAACACCTTATACCCTAACAGTCACCATCTTCCTTATCTTTAAGTGACTTGGCTCAGGTACTTTGAAACTCATATCGTCTATATACATCTTTTGACATGTCCTCAAAATACCCAATGGCACCCGCTTTGTCTTGCATAGGTGAGATACATATGGTAACCTTTGACCAAGCTACAAGCATCATATCCGAACACCTCACCCAAACTCTCACATTTCTCAGCCCTCATGATATAGATCAAACGAGCTCTTCTAGGTCTTCATGACCTGACATATCTAGTAAGGAAAATGTTTGATCTTGTTAGATTGATGGGTGGTTATCCCCCACGCTTCACCCATGACTTCCTTATGTGACATGTCACTTTTTCATATAGATTGGCAAGTCACATTTTAAATGCCTGACCACTGTTATCATACCCAACACATATTTCATTAAATGAAACCTCTCCGAAACAAATGGCTCAACATTATATGTTAACCTAGTCTCCCTTGTCATAATTCCTCACTAGGTCACACCTCTTCGTAGGAAAGGATTCACGAGTTTCCTTGGCTCATGTGACTTGAATCTCCTCATCTTGTAAACTTGAATCTTGGGGTCTGAAGACTCCCTTGATCCCACATTGTACTATCTTGGCCAAAATACCTCAGTTCTCCCATTGGTTGCAAGCCCTCAAAATGCCTCGAGCATGGAACGTACCTTGTCTTGCCATCACTAAAACACTGAACTCGGCCCCAACATGTTTGCATTCCCACATAACCAGAAATATGCCACCAAGTTCATCTCCTCAACTCAGTGACATGAATTTTCCAGATTGATGTTAAACTCCTCTATGTTGTGCTCACTTCAAACTACCCTCCACCCATGCTAGACGCTTATCTCATCTAACCAAGTTGTCTCCCAATGCTATGAAAATTCCATGATCCATCGAACTGGTAGAGCTAACTAGTCGTGATCCTTACCTAATGCTTGAGATACGTGACTACAACTTATAGTTCTATGTTTTTTCCAGAACGTTATACTCTGATCTTTAGAATCATCTAAACTTGCTCATGAGCTTTGAGGTTGAGCTCGCTATCATACCAGACTGAGCTTATCATCTGTTCATCCAATCATCCTCTAATGCCAACTTTCTAGGGCACTGAGATCACCATTTACTCTAACACAAGCCCACTGAGAACTAGGTTTGAGCTAGTGGATTCCAAAGTACCTAGCTTAAAGTTGACTCGGCTTCATCGAAACTCCCACTCAACTCGCCAACTCATCCCTACAAGTGAATCGTTCATGAAACTAATCCATCAAGGTCACTGTGATCTCACGAATCTGTCCCTGTATTTATATTTTTGAGTAAAAAGAGATCGAGCTCAAGTCACTTCTCTTCATGCCAATGTATTCAACTCTATCTCGGCCCTTTCCAGGTTTTATACACTGTTGAGCCTAATGCTAATGAGCTCGAAAAGAGAACTCCCCCTAAGACACTACCCATTCACTCGAAAAAACCTGTCTTCCTCATCTACAAGCTCATTGATCTTAATGCATGACTGAACTTTAACATGGAAACAAGATCTTCCACTTTATTGTTCCTTCCTGATGAGTTTGAAGGTGAATTCTCCCTTGAAAATATTCCAAGATCCTTGGCCAATATATCGACCATGTTATATTCTGCTTAATGCATTCATATCTCTATCCTACATGCTAATGACTTGGATCACCATACCTTATTGAATTAATCTCACAACCTTTGCCATCTTGAGTGATCTGTAACTCTCCTATGTGGATCCATGCACCAGCTTGACTTGAGCCCATCATTTGTTGAGTGAATGCACGCTTGTTTCTTAGATATATTTTCATCAAACCGAATTTTGTGCACTCAAACCCGACTCTAATGGACTCGACATGATCTTTGACCTAGATCGAAGTCAAAGATCTATCATGCAACGAGTTGAATTATTTCTTTTAGCCAACATTGGCTCAATTTTTTAATACGTGTAGTACTGAATACTACTCTACTAACAAACTATTCCCTAGGAAACTTTCTACCCTTACAAATAACATATGTATGAAAAAAACCACCTATTCTCGCTCATACATGAACTCGGGACTCATCCCGTTGACTATGTTTTAATAAATTTTATGCCCTTACCAATTTTCCAGGTATGTAGTGATTAATTCAACAATTTATCTCACCGACCAACTTGCTGAGGTGTTCGCCGAGATACTTCTTCTAAAAGCCTACTCTTGATCCTTTCATTAGGTGTCTTCCAATTTTGCATTAATTCTCTTCAAAATTTAAAATTTTTGTGAAACAAATGGATCTTGGAGATATGACAAGACACCTTATTTATATGCTACTTTTAACCATGTTTTTCCCGTTATGGAGTATATTTGCACCTACCAAAGACAATTTTATTATGTCAAGAAAATCTTAAGCCCTTCAATAACCATGGAAAGGACAAATAATTCAAGATGATCTTGAATCCTCCCAACAACATTGTAAAACATTCTAAAAAAAAACAATTTTCCTGTAGGCCCCTAAGTTCTTCCCATGAAGCCCTCCTTAGTTTAAGGTACAATTTCTTCAAGATTCCAATTTTTACCCCTATGAAAAGTCGAATGAATTATTTTGTGACCTCTTGGGGATGATTTCCTACAAAGCACTAGTGCAGTAGCCTTAAGCCATCCATTGGGAAAGGATTCAATTTTGGAATCCAAATTGATCTGATCTTTGTGATGGATCTTGAAGTCTTGTTTAAGCGCTACTGATATTGGACCTTTTGATAATGGAAAAGTAGTAGGTTTATTGAACCTGGTGAATGATTGGCATCTATGGTATACTGCGAAGTTTTGAATCAAGCATATGTTATGTTTTGAATATCATGAAAACACTAATTTAAACTTGAACCTTTTCTTCTCTTGAAAAAAAATCGCACCTTCAACACAATATGTTTGAGAAAAAACAAAACAAAACAAAACACAAAAACAACTAAAAAACCATACATGTTTCAAATGAAACATGTAGGATGTGTCAGGAACTTATTATGCTGAAAGAAAAAACTATTCCTACTCTATGCTAATTTGAGGCACATGTGACATAAATGAACCCTACCAAATTGATGTGAAAAATATCTCCCTTTCCTCACAATGGGGAAGCCATACAAATGATTTGAAAATGAAAATGGATTAGGATGATAGTGAAAAAAATGAAACAAGCCCAATTCTCCAATTGGTTGACCAAGGCATCAGATGGAAAGAGAAAGTATGCCTCTTTTAGTCTCTCTCTAAATTTACTTTATAGAGGCACTTCAACTGATCCTCGAGGATGTGAAACTCATCCTCACATTTTGAAGTGAATGTGACTTGTTGTGGCTTATCATCTAACTTTAATGAAGCTAGGTACCAGATGGTACAATGGTCGCATCCTTTGAATTTTACCATTGCTCTAAATTCCAACTTTGATAACTAAGTCCTATAGACATCCCTGGATAAATGTTATTGAAGTGATGTCCTCTTTGCACCAGTTTCCTTCTTTGACACTAAGAATTTCTTCCACAACATGCCGCTCCTTTAGATTGTTTGCAGTTTCAAATGTTGAACCACTAAAAATGTTTAAAACTAGTTTTTCATCTAAGAAGTCTTCCTCCTTTGATTGACCATCACTATTAACCTCCTCATTCAACTTACAACCTTTCTTTCATCAATGGTTTCATCAACTAAGTTAGATTCCCCAATTAAGAGAAAGAAAATTTCAATGATGTCATCTCTGCACAAGTTCTTTGAATTTGATTAAAATTTCTCCTATGTACTCCTCTCTTCCTTCCTCCAATGAATCACTCAAAATATTCAATTCCTCCACGTCTTAAAAATAGCTTTCCTCTTTATTCTTCGACTGTGCAAAGGATTCAAGTTCGTGTACCATGGTGCTCTCTGAATTGGAATTTTGTTTACCTTGATTTTCCTCAGTCTCAAACATGAAATTAGAAATATTGAATTAATCAAATAAATCAGATTTTTGTAAAGATGAATAGGGGAAAAGGATTTGAAACCTCTGAACCTGTATAAGAGGCCTCTTAACCTACACCATCTTTTTTCAAGATCTACAACTCTTCATGACTAGGTGCAATATGTGCTGATGACCTTGGCAGAATAATGCAACCCTCCAAAGTTCTTAAATTTCTTGATAGGCATAATAGTTATATTCACCACATTCACTTGTAACATTTTGCACATCTGGAATATTTTCTTCTTTTACTTGCACATGCTCTTGTTTGTGGGTGTGAATCCAACTATTGCTTTCGCTAAACTAAATATGCAACTTATTCATGTGGACATGCATGCTCAAATTGATATTCCTCATAAAAATGGTGTGAAGGTGGATAAAATAGCTCGTAGATAGAAAGAACTGCTATTGCTGCAAGTGGGAATTCCACTGTGAGAATGAAGCCATGATTAAAAAGCTTCATTAATGGGAGTAAAATGGAAAAATGTGGAAGAAAAATAGATGGAAATGGGTAAAAATGAAAGTCTGCAACACAAAGAGGGGATTACTTTGACCAATGATAATTTGTGCTTGGGTATACCTCCTAAGGTGGAAATTTCACTAAGAGCACAACAACTTAGTCAAATGAAGTGAACACAATACACACACCTATTAAAGATACGAATCTTGTGGTCCCTTTGGGAATGCGAAAAAATATTAGTGTCTGTAGCACGGTGACTAAGATAATACAATGGGATACATGTGAAATTTAGAGCTTTCACCTACTATCCCATTGGGCATGCAAAAAACTATTATGACCAAATCAATACAGCCTCCAAATCGCCAAGTGATGCATAGGAAATTTTTTTTTGATTTGTTTACATGGGATCACCTCGCAAGTTGTGGGACTTACGACATGAGGTGAACCTCGAAAAAAGGCTGGATTCCTCTTCCTACACTAAAAAAAACACTACTTCTAATGCAATAAAATAGCTAATTAGACCTAGACTAACATTTTCATGGGATTTAGTAGAGATATTTGTAAGAACTAAAACCTATACTAGAATTGGTGATACACCAAGAAAGGGTCTTGCTAGACAATTTTTCACTATTTCAATGAAGAAAGATGAAACTGAGAAGGATGAAAAGGAACCAAAACCCAACCACATACAAAACTTCACTTCGAGATTAGCAAAAAACTCCCAAAACCTGCAATGGAAAATTTAAATTACACACTATACCTAAAAGCATGAGAAAAGCACAACGAAGCAGTAAAACGATGAGAGGACTAATAATTAGTCACAATATACAATTTCTTAGTACTTAAATAAAGTGCATAATGCATCATTACATTAGGAAGAGGCAATATTTTCCATTACAAACTGTGAGAAAAGGCTTGAAAGTTACCACAATCCACAATAGACTAACTTGTGAAAAGGGAGAGGAATTGAAAAAAAAGTCTAACCCCTTGAAATTAGTTCCTCGTTTACATTTATAGAAAATCGAAGCTGTGAGAGAAGACAAGAGAAATCCTAAATTATTTGCCAAATAATAACACACGAATGGCCTTCATACTTAATTACATAATTAATTCCACACTCCACAACATTTCACCATTATTTCCTCACATATCCAAAAATAATAATTTAATCCTCCATTTTAATAAAAATAATATTTTCAATAAAATATTTTAATAAAAATAATATTTTGAATAAAATATTTTTAATATAAATAATATGTGCCTTTGGTGTTACTTCGGATGAGGTTTTTGGCTCTTGTCTTGAAAATTGAGTTGCTAGCTAACTCGTCGAGATGACTGACGAGTTTGAATTATTTGTTGAGCTCCTATATGCCATGGTATGTGAGCTTATTCATATATTATGTGCTGACATCCAATATTCCCACCGAGTAAATCAGACGTGCCACTATCACCCAATCACATAGCACCTTATACCCTAACATTCACCACCTTCCTTGTCTTGCAGTGACTTGGCTCATGTCCTTTGAAACTCACACCCTCTACATACATATTTTGACACATCCTCAGAATACCCAACACACCCGCTCTGTCTTGCATAGGTCAGATACATATCGTAATATTTAAAAAATATACATGCATTGTCTCTAAACACCTCACCCATAATTTCACATTCGACGGCTCTCATGATATAACTTGAATGAGCTCTTCTAGGTTTCCACCATAGGACATATCAAGTTATGTTAAAATTCAAAATCATTAATTTGATGGGCGGTTAGACCCCACGTGTCACCCCCGACTTCCATGCGTGCCATGCTGCTTCCACAAATACCTCCACAAGTTACTTTTTAATTGCTCGACCATTGTTATCACACTCACCATATATTGCATTTAAGGAAGCATCTCCTAAAAAAATGGCTCCACATTGTATGTTGACCGGGCCTCCCTTGTCATAATTCCTCAATGGGTCTAACCTCTTAATGAATAAGGAGTCATGAGTTTCCCAAGCTCTTGTTTCTGGAATACCTACATCTTGGAAACTCTGATCTCATGGTCCAAAGACTTCCTTGATCCCACATCATACTATCTTGGCCAAATTTCCTCAGTTATCCCATTGGCTACGAGCCCTCGAAATATCTTGAGCAGGGAGTATACCTTGTCTTTCCATCATTAAAACTCCAAACTCGGCCCCGACAAACTCACTTTCCCACAATCCCCAACTTCTTCCATAGAGCTCATCTCCTTGACTCAATGTTGAACTCCTCTATGTTTTTCTTGCTCCGAACTACCCTCCAACCATGCTCGATGCATTGCTCACCCAAGTGAGTTGTCTCCCAATGCTATGACCCATTCCATGATCCATAGAACCGATAGAGGCAACTAGTCATGATTCTTACCTAATGCTTGAGCTACATGACTATAAAC
Source organism: Taxus chinensis (assembly GCA_019776745.2). NCBI lineage: Eukaryota > Viridiplantae > Streptophyta > Pinopsida > Cupressales > Taxaceae > Taxus > Taxus chinensis. Next base: position 762,664,355 of record CM034146.1, on the reverse strand, counting down.
TTAAAGTTTCGAGTTATTTCCAGAATGTTATGCTTTGATCTTCAAAATCATCTCAACTCACTCCTGAGTTTTGAGGTTGAGCTTGCTATCATACCTAACCGAGATACTCACCTATTCACCTGATCATCCTTTAATTCCAACCTGTCATGGAATTTAGATTACCATTTCCTCCAACACAAGCCCGACGAGCACTAGGACCGCTCTCGTGGCTTCCAAAGTACTGAGCTCGAACTCAACTCGGCTTCATCCAAACTCCCACTCGACTCGCAAACTCATCCCTGATAGTGTCTCACTCACCCCAAGCTGAGCTACCGAGCTCACTGTGAGCTCACGACTCCATCCCTTCATATATTTTTTTGTGTCAAAAGAGATTGAGCTCAAGTAACTTCTCTTCGTACCAATCTAATCAAATCTATCTCGGCCCTTTCTAAGTTTTATACATCATTGGACCTTATGCCAATGATCTTGAAACAAGAAATCCACCTGAGAGACAATCCATTAGATTGGAAAACATGTCTTCCTTATCTATGAGCTCATCGATCTTAATACATGATTGTGCTTCAACATGGCTATGAGATCCTCCACTTTATTGTTCCTTCCTCGCCAATTTGATGGTGAATTATCCCTCACAAATATTCCGAGCTCCTCGACCGATCTCCTGACCACGCTACATTTTGTTTAATGCATTCAGATATCTATCCTAGATGCTAATGGCTTGGATCACCATACCTTAGGTAGTGAATCTCAAAGCCTTCGCCATGTTGAGTGAGCTGTAACTCTCATATGCGGCGCCATGCACCAGATCAAATCAATCCCATCATTTGTTAAGTCACAGTACACTCATTTCAAGGCTATATTTTCTCTAAACTGACCCCTTTTTCATTTAAACCCAGCTCCTTTAGACTTGACAGGCTCTGTGAATCAGGCTCGGCATTGGATCTATGCTATGTAACAAGTTGAATTATTTTCCTCTAGAAACCATTGCCTTGATTTTCAATGTGTTCCATAGTGAATACTACTCTACCTTCAAACTATTCCCCAAGAAAATATTTGTCCTTAATGACTACATCTGTGAGAAAAAACCTCCTAAGCTCGCTCATACATGAACTTGGGCTTTATCCCATTGACTAAGTTTTAATAATATTTATGTCCTTACCACAGTTCCCAGGTATGTAGTGATTAATTATGAAATTTAACTTTCCGAGCTGCTCCCTGAGATGCTCGGTGATCTAATTCTTCTCAAAGCCTACTTTTGGACCCTTTCAATAGGTGTCTTCCAATTTTGCATTGACGCTCTTCAAAATTTAGAGTTTTTGTGAACAAATGGATCTTGGATGTGTGACAAGACACATTATTTCTATGCTACTTTTAACCATGTTATCCCCATATGGGGTATATGTAGGCCCACCACAGACAAGTTTCTTGTGTCAAGCAAACCTTAAGCCTTCAAAAACCCTGGAAAGGAAAAATATTTCAAAATTATCTTAAATCCTCCCGAGACATCGTAAATATTCTCAAATCATAATAATTTTCTTGTAGGCTCCTAAGTTCTTCATGAAGCCCTCCTTGGTTGCAGGGTACAATTGCTCATGGATTTTAATTTTATCCTAAGGAAAAATTGGATAACAGTTTTTTTCCAATGCGTTTTACCTACATCACTCATAAATCTACTCACATCTCTCACTGCATGAGAAATATCAATCCTAGTGCACACCATGGAATACATCAAACTACCAACTGTTGATGAGTAAGGTACCTTGGACATCTGGTTCCTCTCCTGGTCTATCTTGGGACATAGCTAGTTTGATGACTTGAAATATCTTGCCAAAGGAGTCCCAGCCGGTTTGGTATCATGCATATTAAACCTCTCCAAGACCTTCTTAATGTACTCTTCCTAAGATAAAGTCATATTTCGTTCCTTCATATCCTAATATATCCTCATACCAAGGATTTGTTTGGCTTCCCATAAATCCTTCATATCAAAGGAGTCACTTAGCTGCTTCTTTAGTACTTTTATCTCCTGTATTTTTGTCCTACATCCAACATGTCATCCACATACAGACACAAAATAATATAAATGTCATCCTGAAATTTCTTTGTATACACGCAATGGTTAGAATGGCATTTAATATAACCTTGCTCCATTATAAGGCTATTAAATTTCTTATTCCATTGATGCGGAGCTTGTTTCATGCCATACAAGCTCTTCATTGGTTTACACACCATCTCTTCTTTACCTTTGACCTCATAGCCCCCAGGCTGCTGCATATAAAACTCCTCCAAATCACCATGGAGGAATGCAGTCTTTACATTGCGTTTTTGTAATTATAAGTCTTTTTCTTCCACTATTCCAAGAACAATTCTAATAGAAGTCATTTTTACTATTGGAGAAAAAATATCAAAAAATTTATACCTTTTTTCTGTGCAAACCTCTTGACCACCAACAGGTCCTTATATCTTTTATTTCCTCCTTTTTGCTCTTTAACTCTATACACCCACTTAATCTACAATGCTCTTTTGACTTCGGGTAGGTTTACCAAATCCCAAGTCTAGTTCCCCATGAAATAATGATGTTCTTCATTCATGGCTTGCTCCTACTTCTTCCTATAATTTACCTACATTTCTCCATCAAATATCTCGGGCTCTCCACCGTTAGTCAATAATAAATAATAAACAAAAGTAGAAAAAACACTCATGTTCTCTTCTTACCCTAGAATACCTCCTCAATATAGGAGTTTGGGGTTCATGTTGAGTAGGTTCCTAAACTGGTTCATGTTTCACTTTACCATATTAAAGATCCTCTACCACTGCAAATTATTTCTTGGATTCTTCCCTATTTTCTTGCATCTGTTTCTTATACATAACTTTCTCATTAAATACCACATCCCTAGATGGAATGATTTTCTTGTTTATAAAACTCCATAATTTTAATCCAAAGTCATCACCACCAACACCAATGAAATTGCATTTTCTGATTTAGCCTCTACCTTGGTCCTATCATCCTTGTCAATGTGAAAAAATACCTCATATGCAAAGACTCTAAGAAATGAGTAATCAAATTTCTTACCAAACCAATCCTCCTCAGGTATGCCTCCATCCAAGGCACTTCAGGGTCCTCCATACATAGTTGTTCTCACCACTTCTGCCAAAAAAAAGAGGTAGTCCTCCATGTAACCTCATGCTCCTAGGTCATTCCATTATTGTCATGTTCATACTTTTTGACACCCCATTCCATTGTGGATTTCCTGGAAGCGTCCTTTTCCTTTGGATTCCATTATTTGATAAATAATCATCAAACTCATTGTTGCAATACTCCCCTCCATTATGTGACCTGAGATGTTTTAGGATTAAGACCTATTTCATTATCTATCAAGGCTTTCTATTTAAAAAAGTGTCAAATATATCATATTTATTTCTAATACAATATACCCAAACTTTCGTTGTTGCATCATCAATAAAAGTAACATAATAATTTCACCTCCCAAGAGATGATACCTTAGTCGACACCCACACATCAGAATGTACCATCTTTAACTTACTCTCTTTCTTTGGAGGTCCAACCTTAAGAAACCTTACTCGCTTTTGTTTCCCATATACATAGTTCTCCCAAAACTCTAAACCTATTTCTATATATATCAGAAAATTCTTCTGTATGATCTTCATGCCCTTATGACTCATATGACTGAGCGTATAGTGCCAGAATGTTGTATATGTTTCTGAAGCCACAAGATTATAAGCATTAGTGCTATCAGTGATTAAGTACAAGGTACCAACATTCTTACCTCTTATCACCACAAGAGCACCCTTGGTGACCTTCCAAGAGTCCACAGTTAATATCACAGTATAACCATCACTTATGAGCTACCCCACTGATATGAAATTTTGTCTTAATCCAGCCACATGTATGGAATCCTTCAATATCCATGTATTCACATTCTACATCTTAACCTGAAAAACACATTTTCCAAATATGTTGTAAGACTCATCATCACCAAAAAAAATATTCCTAAAATCCACTTGAACATAATTAACAAAATAATGCCTATGTGGGGTAGCATGGAAATAAGCCCCTGAATATAAAACCCAAGATTTAACAATATTATGCAAATAAAGATTCAAAACATCCTAACATACATTACCCATTGCCACATTTACCTCCTTGTTTTCTTTCTGTTGTTTCTTCTAATGCGGAAGCTCCCAACAATCCTTCTTTACATGCTTTTGGATTTTGACCTTTCCTGATCTTTTGATTTTCCCCGGCTTCCTCTATTATAGTGTATCCCTCTAGTTTCCACTATTAAAGCATTCTATGAAGTAGAAGATTCCCCAAAGATTTTTATTCACATTTCCTCTCTTAGAATCACCCCTCCAACATCCTCAAACTTCAACTTTTAGTTAGCTGGAACCTGGTTGCTTACCTCCATTACCAGGCTATTCCAACTCTCACATAAGGAGCACAAAATTAATAAATCCCTAACTTCTTCATCAAATTCTATTGCAACCAAAGCTAGAATATTCACAACCATATTAAAATCATTCAAATGATTTTCTACTAAACTATTCTTAGACATCTTCATATTAAACAAAATTTTCATTAAAAATATCTTGTTAGAGGTAGAGGATTTTTCGTATAACTTCCCTTATCCGTCCATGAATTGTTTTGTAGTCTTTTTATTTAAAACATTAAATTATACCGAAGATGAAAAACACAACCGAATTGTCCCAAGTGTCATTTTATCAAAAAAATCCCATTCCACATCCATCATGCTCAAGGGTTTGTTCCCTTTCTTAGATAGGGGAATATAAAGATCCTTTTGATAAAAGTAATCTTCCATCTGCATCTTCCAAAGACTAAAATTATGCCCATTGAATTTATCTACCCTTGATCTTCCATGATCTGCCATAGCTCCCACTCAAGCTATACTTTTTTCTCTGATTCAATACTTCAGCAAAACAAACCAGGATCTGATACCAATTTTTAGGTAATAAGGGATAGAATACATGGAACAATCCCACATAGAATCACAATAGTAGAGACTAGTATGCAAAAAATATTACAGATTTGAAAAAAAAAGTGCAGAATAAGAAGAACACAACACAAAGAGACATTATTTAACGTGGTTCACCCAATTTGTGCTATGTCCACCAAAAATCACTTGCTCTGATTTTATTACAAGTCACCTCTTCTCTAAATACAATACAAAAATCTATTTGGAGCTATGCTCAATGAAATCTATAAAATTCACACTTGAACTCACACACATCTGCAATGTTACATCAACCCTACCATATGCACAAAAGAACATAAATAAACAACTGATTAAGGATTTTTATAATACCGTGGGTACTAAAACCATGGGACAAAATTGACCCTTAAACCTATGGGTCAAAATTCCCGTCTATATGAAAAGAGCACATTTCCTGAACCCCAACGATAAAATTATGGATAGTGTACATTACTTTTAGTGTACAATCTTCAACACTTCCACACATAAAAATAGGCTCCACAACATAGCAATAGTCTTAATGGAGTTTGAAAAGGTAGGATGAGGTTAATGATGATTAGTCATGGAAGAAGAATTATGTCCATTTTATCTAGTTTTGATAGGAAATTATGTAAAAAAAGATCTAAGCTACCTCTTTTGCTTGAACATTAGACAAATATATATGATTCAACGTTGTAGCAATTTTTTAAGGATTGTTGTTAGACTTAACAAGTGATGAATTTAGAATTTTAGCACAGAGATTTGTATCAATATTTGATGAATTTATATTTATTTTTTCATTGATTCCACTAGAATTGCGAGATTTCTTAAAGGTAGATTCCCTAATCATATGGATTTTTTATGTTGAAAAAACATGCATTTTGTTGATTCAGAAAATTTTGATTAGTTCCATTTCAGTTCCAAGACCAAATAGTTTAACCACATCAGGTAGGGGGTGAGTGTGATCCATTTCAATATAGATGGGATGAACATTTGTGTTAGGAAAAATGTCATTATTATTCTTGCACCAAATTACTCTACCAAAATAATAGACAATATCATTTAGAAAGTGCTTGAATGCTAAGTTAAGAAAAAGGAACTCTGCCCACATATGATATTTACACTATGAGGGCCCTTATAGATGGATTTTGAGTTCCATGCTTGCAAATGTTATATATGATTTTAACACTGATACAATTATTTTATGTGAATTTTTTTTTAAATGTAAATTCACCATTTGTCAAGTAAACTATATTAACAGTTTATGGTATAAAGAATATATATATATTTCTATATCCTTCGTTGATGACAACTATAAACCACTTCAAAGTCGCTAGAGTTAATGCAATCCGGGCCGAATTAAGCTTTTTGAGCACCCTAGGCAGTACTTGCCTCTTTCTTACCCACTCAATTTTTTAAAATAATATATACTATAATTTGTAACAACATAGACAGTGAATGCATTGTTCTGAACATCATTACACTCCAACATGAAGCCTGAAAGACATTTAGCATATTGAAAGAAATGATAAATACACTAAACTAAATGTTTTCATGAAAACACCTTATGATAATTATTAGAATCATAATGGCGTATATAAAATAAGATAGAGCAATGTTTATTTTAGGAGTCATGTTTTTTCCTAAGAAAAAACTTATGTGCATGGATGGAAACCTGAGAGGAAGTTTTGGTTATCACAAATTTCTTGGATATACCTCTCTAGTCACCTTTTCCAAGTTTTTCGAGCCCTTTCAAAAACAATTTGTGCTCTTCCAATGTCCACGGGATTCATACAAATTCATCACAATCACTGTTATTGAATTACATTTCTAATTCTCTTAACATATATAGATAAGGGTAAGAGTTTTATAATAGAAAATCTTTCTTAGGGTGACCATTTTTCGATACTTCTGGGGTTTTCTTCTTTTCCTTTATAGGGATGATAGGTGCCCTTGCTCTGAATGCATCCCGCATGTTCACATATAAAGAATCGATAAAAAATTTTTTTAACACCAATTACATTGTGAAGATGATGTTTTAATCCTTACTATCCGATGTATATATAATGAATTTTTATTACTGCTCTGACCAAATCGAGAGAGCCGACCTGGAAGAATTTTGTTTTGGAGCACCTTACCTGTCATGTGCCCTAGGCAACTCCCTAAGTTGTGTAGGGCATAAAACGCCCCTAAATGCAATGAGGAAGTGATAATATGTTCTACACGAGGTAATAGAAGTCCAAGATGTCAAAATTGTTGTGGTATAATAAAATGTGGTACACGACTTTGTAGAAGACCTAGAAATTGATAATTTTTGGTCTCTTTTTTTACAAAAATTCATAGACAATTACAGGCTGAATATATATATATATATGTATGAATAAATGATAAAATTATTTATGTAAAAATTGAATTTAAAGCCACATACTAATCCGTCAACCGATGTTGATTTGATACGTAGCAATAACTTGAAATTCTGTCTGCTCGGTAGGCCCTAACGTCCAGAAAAATTAAGCCAAATTCAGATATATAATATTACTATTCCAGAATCTATTTGTACAGTGTAATGCCAATTTCTATTCTGAACGCTTTCGCGGAAAATTCCACAAGTTTTGAAAGACTTTTTAACGGTGGAGAGACTACCTATTCTTACAAGAGTCTACGTGGTATGGAATAGAAAGAATAGCGACTTAACAATTAGTGCCATTTTAAAATTAAGCTTTCTGGTTTCGGTCGTTATCATGTGGGACCTCGACCTACTTTCCATTACGTGTAGAAATAACAGCATTGAAACATCTATTTCCCTTGACCAGAAATCATTATATTAGCTTTCGTTACGATTCAGAGCCGCCATCATCCACCGACCGACCACAAAAAGTTTACAGAAATAATTTGGAACCAGTCATGTCAAATAATTTCTCGACCACTTCTGTTATTCGCGTTGGTTGCCTCCATGGGTTTGAATATATTTTAAAAATACAAGCAAAGGGAAGGTATACGCTGGATAATTAACATATTAAGCTACCTTAATAGTTGCCCGTTATGTCGACATGTAAAATGATATGGTTTTGGTAGGAAGTTTCGTTTTTCTAGTATCATCGTGGTAGCCTTAAAGTCTTCTACATTATTTTTATCAACGAAGAAACAGTTGTCTAAGCCATAATAGATTCAATACGGAGGCAAGAGTGATGTAATTAAAAAACAAAATCTAGTGGGATGGATGCTTTCATCTATAGAACTTCAGCCTACATTCCAGTTAGCTTCCTTTGTGACGCTGATGGAAACGAATAATTGTTTGCGAAGATCGTCCAAAGAATTATTAAATCATGGAAAAAAGCAACAAATATATGTTATCGATATTCATCAAATTCAACTTAAATCTAAATGTAAAGGCCAACTAATCAATACTTATTTTCAAATATATAAAAATTACATATAAATGATAAATAATTACAAAATCAAATATATTTCTAGTAAGATAAAATTCCTTGTAAAACGATATTGATGCCGATTTTGTTGCATGTCTTGCAAATTTGATAACTTTTGATCCAGGAGTCAAAACGACAATGTTTTTCTTAACGTAAAGTTCTACGCTATGGTAGCCCATTCTATCTACATACGGTCCTTACCAATAATTTTTAGATTCAAAAAATCACCCATCTAAGGCTAGAAATTGGGTTTGAAGTTTTTTTTTTCAAATTTAAAATTATCGTATCTTTGTAACCGTGAGTCAATTTCAGTTATAACTATAGAAATAGGTTAGTTTATGAACATCGTTAATGTGCACTAATTTGTATGATCTAGAAAGCAAAAATTAGAAGTTACTAAAAATAGTAAGTATTACTAAAAATAGCATGTCAAGTCATGTTTGGTTTAGAAGTCAAGCTTAATTAGGAGTCTTTTGGAATTAGAATATGAGGGCATCTATTGAAATGCAAAGATAAGAGAATCAAGACAATTGAATGGGTTTTATTTCAGAATTTGTGTTTTTTCCTATTTTAATTTTGTTTTCGTAGTTCGGCGCATCATTTTGTTATCAAAACCTAAGTTAAGGATATGAGGGAAAGAGGTCGAGGAGGTTATGCACACATGCGTAAAACTCTACAACAATTACTGAGGCAAGTACAAGAGTTATTAGAAGCTACCATCCATCTAAAGATAATGCACAGTGGAGATGAACTAGAAGAGGATTCATATCAAGAAGAATAAATACGTAATGATGTATGAGAATAACAACCACAATAAAGCGTGGTGGATATGATTCAAAAGAAGATTCAAATAAAAAATAATCACATAAAGAAGAAGGAGAAGAGCAACCAGAATCCAATGAGGAAAGGTTAATTAATGCATGAGAAGGGAGGAATGATGGAATTATGGTAAATTATTCTAACTATGCCGAGAGTTTAAAATTAGAGAAATATAGAAACTTGTTAAGTAACATGAAGAAACAATTTGAATGGAAGCCTATGATGTAAGAGAAGAAGGTCAAATTTTCATGAATAAAGTTGACATGTCATGAAATGATATGGAAAGATAACTTACTGAAGGAGAGGCAATGAAAAGAAAAAGAGATGATCAAGAGTTGGACCAAGATGGATAAAAAGATGAAGAATTTTATTTACTTGTGGACTATGCTCAAACCTTATATAAAATGTTCCAAATTTTAAGGCAGAAGGACTAGAGTGTCTAGGATCATACCGATGAATTCTACAAGATATACATTTTAGTAGAACATAATGAGACAAAAGAGTAGATGTATGTAATTTATGAAAATCATATGCATTTTTATTTTAAAGATGAGTTAAGCATGGATGTAAAGAATAACGTGGAGGAAGCTTATCAATTAACCTTAAAGGTAGAATGAATGTAGACTAGATCTAGTTTCAAAAGATTTTAAGGACCAAAGAGAGGGAATTCATCTCCAATAAGAGGATGGGGTAGGTATAATAACTAAAGAGGTGAACTATATCATGAATGGAAAGATGATAACACGGAAGGATTACAGAACAAACAAAGATGAAGATAGATTAAGCATGGTAAAGACGATAGGAATAAAAATTATGGAATTGGAAGATAATAAGATGGTCAATGTAGACCTTATATTTGTTGTAGATGTGGTGATGAAAGGCATAGATAATTTGAATTACAAAAAGATCATGTACAAGAGTGGAGACTAGAGGCTATTGCTATGGTAAATTTGATCGAGGATGTGGATGATGAAATAGACTTTAAAGTTTCACCAAATGTGGGATAAAATATCATGATGTGAAGTATGACGATGGCCCCAAGAAAATAGAAATTTGAAGTTTGTTTGTCATGGATGCAGATCAATTTGATTCAAACAAGGTGTTGATATATTAGACAAAAGGCATTTAACATTATCATTGATGGTGGAAGTGAAAATATGGCTTCTAAGGAAATAGTAGATAAGTTAGGGTTGCAATGTGAAAACCATTAATATCCCCTATCGTATCGCATTATTTAAGAAAGGGAATGGAGTTACAACAGATAAGAGATGTATGATTAGGTTTTCTATTGGAAAGACCTATATGGATGAGATTTTATGTGATGTCATTCCAATGGACATATGACATGTTTTATTAGGGAGACCATGAGAATTGGATATAAATGTAATTGATGATGGGGAAAATACACTATTAGAAGTAGGCTAATGTATCCATAATGTTATTCACAAAATAATTATTTTGTGGAAATAATGTGAATTATCAACACTAAATTATTACTTTTATAAATCAGATGTAGATATTCCACAATTTTGTATATTTCATTTTTAGAGTTGTGTAAAATCCATTTTTTACAATTCTATAGTAGATAAATCACATTTTGTCCTTGTAGTTTAAAAAACTAGAATAATGAATTGTCTAAACAACTCAAAAATAATGTATCACAATTCCAATTTGTTTCTCCATTTCTGACATTAAACAAAAAAAATTAAAATCCACATCACTAAAAATTTGATTTATTTTTATCGTAATGTTTAAAATGTTAAATGTATGAATTATGGGGGATTAAACACTTGACTTTAATTATCGATAATTTATACTAATTAAATCTAAGAAATTTTTCTATTGATAATTTAGCTACTAGAATTAGTATTGATAATAATGATAAAGGTTCGATTGCAAAAATTATGTGGTGAATAATCCACAAAATGAACCAAAAATTATTTGTGAATAATTTTCAAAAAAAATCATAATATTTTTGTTTATAATCCACTCACTCCAAACCAACAAATGAAATTGACGAAATTTCACATTAATAATATTGTCAAACACTTGGTAGGAAATTTATATTCCCAAATAATAATTGTGGAAAATCCACACTATCCTAAAATGTTAAAAATAATTAAGATTTTACAATTTATAGATTATAGTGCCCACACTCACTTCAATATCAAACAAGTGATTTAGTATTAGAAGTATGATGTTTTAACCAAGGTTGTATCCACACATAAAATGATATTGTGTCCAAACATTGTGTAATATCCACAATATCATTTCATCTTTATTAAATAAACTATGGTTGTTTCACAATGTGAGAAGAGAAAGTATGATACTCTACATGATCTATTTTAGATTTTTTTATATTATTGCAAATCTAAAATTTATCTCAATTTTTGTATACTTCTAAAGAGTGCATACTAATATTGTGAACTATTCACATATGAAGCAAACATATTTTATGGATAAGACACTAAAATATTATTCTAAATAATATATAAAATTATACACTTTTTCATAATTTGAAGCAATTCAATCTAACATTTTGCTATCCACAACACTAAAATTCATAGAGAAAGAAATAGGGTTATAAATCATTGTTGTATGAGAAAAGTGTAAGATACGTATTTTTGATATGATCTCTTTTAAATAATCCTATAATATAGTTAGAATATCTGTACTAGTATAACTTTAATATTTTATTATTATAATGGATATTTTACAATAGTAAATGACTATAAAATATGAAAAATTAATTTTTAACCTTAAATATGACTTGCTTCTAACAATCATTCATAAAGAAGAAAAATATTATAACTTAAATTATATATTAGTTCAAACAAAATATTATATCAATCACACAATTAAGTTAGTACTCCATAATATATTTTTAAATTTTGAAAGTAAATATATTTAAAACATTTACAAATTTATTTTTAGGTATGATATACACTCCTTATTTTCTCTAACATCTTGACTAAATATTTTTGTCTATTGAATTTTTCTCTAGGTTTACCTTTTTATTCTTAATTTTAGATTATAAAACAATGTTAGTCTAATATATTTTGTAAATTGTAATCAATCTCGAATGCGGTGGATCCTATTGAATGGATCAAGTTAAACTTGTCTTCAACACTGTAGATCCTCAGGTCCACGGATTAATAAAATCAAATTATTAGCCACCAATTATATTGAATGGTTGAGATTTATTCCCTGATAATATCGAATATATTTTAAAAAGGCATTGCTCACTCATCAAGTTTAGGGTTTTGTGTTTCGTTAAGGATATCCTGTTTCCACAAACTGATAACATGCAGTGAGCTAAATTATGTTCAAGCTAATAAATAAGCAGAGTCCTATTTATCATGAGTTTGATCCAGTATCTTCAGGATGTGAAGACGGTAAATGCTCTATGTGGTTATATTCTTTTGTCAGACAGGTGTGTCGGATCAACATTTTTGCTAGTCCATTGTTTTTATTGTTGGTTTCTATTTGAATGTGGTGTAGATCTGAGTATATAGTAGCATTTTTATCTCTGATGATGCATTGCATATTTCAATGTTGGTCTCTAGAGAGTCTTATTGCGTGTTATCTACTTTACCTTGCTGCAGGTAGGGTTTAGTGGCACTGCGATCTTGGAGCTGCGGTTGATTTGCAGGGTTTTGTGGTTTCACTATTGTTCGTGAGCCTTTTTTTAAGGTGTGAATATTTTTTGTTTTAATTTATTGGGTTTCACCTTACCAATACGAGTGCAAGTTTATAATGGTTTATGCGAAATTAGCTTTTTAACAATCTACATTCATGATCGGACTTTTTGGTGTAACATGTATTTTTCATTTGTAATAAGAGTAATTTATGTCTATCGTATGAATGTTGTATTAATCTAGTTTTTGGTTATACTAATTCGTTTTTAGTTAATTGTAGGTTTTTTTTGGGTATTACACCATCAATAATAAAAATGGACGTCATTAATTTATTAATAAAAGGGCCTTATTAAAATTTTCCTTAAAGAATTGCTTCTCCATTCATAAGTAAAATTCAAATTCAAATAAATTATTTATGTGTCTATATAAAACATACTCAAAACAATTATGTATTTTGTTTTGGAGAAGTACAAACAAAAATAATAAATAAAACTTCTGTAATGGTAGATCCATGTTTCTAAAATAGTAATTTTAGTGACTATTCTAAAAGAACATTTCCAAGGAATTTACGAGCACCAAAAACATTTTTTGACATGTATATTTGTTTACTATTTATATATATTACGAGATTAAGATCTTATGTGCTAGTTTAAAATGTGTGGGAACAATAAAGATTTTAATTAAATGTGCAATTTCAACATAAATTATATATCAAAATTATTATTTCTTTGAAATGAATACCCCATTCATCAAACTCATAAACACTACGGGGGCATTCGTCAAACCGAAAGGTACCACTGTGAACTCGTAGTGGCCATATCTCGTACGGAAATCTGTCTTGTGAATATCTGTCTCCGCAATCCTGAGCTGATGGTACCCTAACTTAAGATCTATCTTAGAGAAAACTGTAGCCCCCTTCATCTGATCAAATAAATCATCAATGCGTGGAAGGGGGGTAACGATTCTTGATCGTTACTTTATTCAGCTGACGGTAGTCTATACACAACCGAAGAGATCCATCCTTATTCTTCACGAAGATAACTGGTGCACCCTAAGGGGATACGCTAGGACGGATTAGTCCTTTCTCCAGAAGGTCCTCAAGCTCCAACTTGAGCTCACATAACTCAGGAGTAGTCATCCGATAGGGTGCTCGTGAGATAGGCTCTGTGCCTGGAACTAGATCTATATGGAAGTCGATCTCACGTGGGGGAGGTAATTCTGGTAGCTCCCCTGGGAACACATCGGAAAACTCTAATAATATGGGATGATCATCGAGGGAAGGTCCTTTGGACTTGTCCTCTGATCTGTCACTGACCGTAATAGCAAATAACTGACAACCCTATTGCGCACACCGCTTAAGCTGCATAGCAGAGATGGTGCGAATGGATACGGCCCTCCTAACTCCTGATATCACTGACTCTACTCCAAGATTATCTACGCAAGCAATAGTCTTATGGTAACAATCCACTCTAGCTCTATGAGCGGACAACCAATCCATGCCTAAAATGATGCCATAAGACCCTAATGGAAGGATCTGAAGATCAGAAGTAGTGGTGAAGGGTCCCAAATTCACTACACACTCCTTAACTAAGGAGTCTACAGAAATTTTGGCTCCAGAAGCCATCTCAACGTCCCAACTACGGCCCTACCTAACTGCCACCAGCCTACAACGCTCTACTAAGGATGGTGTAATGAAAGAATCAGAAGAACCAGAATCAAATAATATAGAGGTGGAAATACCACCAATACTACCTGTCATCTCAATCATAGTGCTTTGATGCTCAGCCTGGCGGTTCTCAACCACTACGTAGATCCGATGACTCCGTGCCATATCTCCATATCTCCAACAGTAGGCTCTGAGCTCTGTGTCTTACCCTTGGTAGGGTTATGTGGGCAATCTCTCCAGAGATGTCCAACAACACTGCAACCATAACAGCTGCCTGGTCCTCTCCAGTGGGAAACAGCTCCACCTGGTATTCTAGATGACTGAGATACAGATCCTAACGATCCGGCTATGGACTGCTGAGGTCTCTGCTGACGAGATCCTACTGACTGAGCTCTCGGTGCACCCTATGTCCTGATGGGACCCTTAGGAGGAGGCCCCATACTACGTCCTCTCTGTGCATCAAATCTCTGAGGAGGTCGGTAAGGGTGGGCGGGTTTGCTACTACTGCTGCTGCGGTGGTGGCCTGAATGAAGCTTTCCCTAAACTCTGTCCACCCCGTGGAGGAGGAACTGACCCCTTCGACCTGCTATCCTGCATCTGCTGAATACGGCTCCGAACTCTGTCTCTAGCCTGCTGCATCTTTCCTCATGTCTCCTCTGCAATATAGGCCTTCTCCACGGCTTCTACTAATGTCTGTGGGCAATGAATGTGCACTGCGCCTCCTAAATCCAAATTCAAGCCTCGGATGAACCTGTGAATCCGTACATACTCATCCTGCATATAGTCGACGTACTGGAGTAGGTCTAGAAATCAACTCTCATACTCAGCTACTGTCATCGACGCCTGACGGAGGTCATGAAACTCATCTATGCGCTGCTGAATAAATCTCCTAGGTAAATACCTGCTCCTGAAACGCTCCTCAAAAAACTCCCAGGTAATCGTCTCTGAGTCAACATGGAGCTTCTGCTCCTCGGTCCCTCCACCAGACACCTGATCCATCTTTTAGAAGATGGATCGCAACACGATCTTTCGTGTTTCTGCTACAAGGACAGAGCTTGAAACATCCACTCAAGCTCACCAACCAGGCCTCTTCCTGAAAACCGCCTGTATCACCCGAATAGTGAGATGGTCCTAGCTTCAGGATCTCCCTGATATGATCTGCAGCTAACGTATGACGAATCCTAGGTCTAACTGAATGCTCCTCCCTCTGTCTAGGGCTCTGAGACCTGTCCCTATGTCCTGAGATCCTGTCCCCATGTCCTCTTTGTGGTGACTCTGCCCTAGCCAACTCTACATGGAAGTTCTCTACCCTGTGCTCCTCGCTATGTCGAGGGAATGCCTGAGCATCTACTGATGGCTCCAAACTATGCCTAGCAAGTCATCCTCCCAAGGGCTCTCCACGTATAGCAGCATTGACATCCTGGAGTGTCTGTAAAATCTGAGGCAGAAGGGCTGCTACGGCTTGCTCTGGTGGGTGGTATGTCTAGGTCTATGTGAAGAGACCCCTCGCCCAATCCGCGCCTCCTGCACAGATTAAGGCGAGAGTTAGTTCATTGTTCTAGGTCTTGAGCCAGTTTTCTAAATTTGTTGTTTACTATAATTATCAACATTATGGCTTTATATTTTAAAAGTATTAGCTCTGTACTAAGTTGAATGTTCTTGCTTTGCGTTTTCCTGCGTGTGCCCAAGGGTCCCAGCTTCGAACCCCTGGCTCTGATACCAAAATCCACATCACTAAAAATTTGATTTATTTTTATCGTAATGTTTAAAATGTTAAATGTATGAATTATGGGGGATTAAACACTTGACTTTAATTATTGATAATTTATACTAATTAAATCTAAGAAATTTTTCTATTGATAATTTAGCTACTAGAATTAGTATTGATAATAATGATAAAGGTTCGATTGCAAAAATTATGTGGTGAATAATCCACAAAATGAACCAAAAATTATTTGTGAATAATTTTCAAAAAAATTCATAATATTTTTGTTTATAATCCACGCACTCCAAACCAACAAATGAAATTGACGAAATTTCACATTAATAATATTGTCAAACACTTGGTAGGAAATTTATATTCCCAAATAATAATTGTGGAAAATCCACAGTATCCTAAAATGTTAAAAATAATTAAGATTTTACAATTTATAGATTATAGTGCCCACAATCACTTCAATATCAAACAAGTGATTTAGTATTAGAAGTATGATGTTTTAACCAAGGTTGTATCCACACATAAAATGATATTGTGTCCAAACAGTGTGTAATATCCACAATATCATGTCACATTTATTAAATAAACTATGGTTGTTTCACAATGTGAGAAGAGAAAGTATGATACTCTACATGATCTATTTTATATTTTTTTATATTATTGCAAATCTAAAATTTATCTCAATTTTTGTATACTTCTAAAGAGTGGATACTAATATTGTTATCAGAGCATAGGTTCATGCTCTCGAACCTATGGGCCGGATTTGTGTTGCATGGTGATGTTACATGATGGTGATGGTGTTACATGATGATACTACATGATGATGATGATGTTGCATGATGGTGGTAGATATTGGAAGAGTAATGTGCTTTAAACGTGATGTGATTAATGTCGTAATTGTGATATTGTGAACTCATGTGATGTGTATTTCACTTTGTGCGTGTTTGTGATCATGTTGATATGTTAGGGATGGGAGTATTCTCTCTCCTTCTTGTGGATTCTAGGAAGAGTTCACGTGTGAATTATTGTTTGTGATGTGTGAAAAGAATTATAATGTGGATTACGTAGTGTTGGAGCATTGTGGCATATTGTGGTATGTAAGTGTATCAATGTGTTGTATGACTTGATTGATGTTAAAAGAAATGAGTTGTATCATGATGTTTTTACCATGTTCTGAAGAAATGTGTGTACCAACTTGTTATGCAGCAATGGATGTTATGTTGTGATGTACTAGTTCATCATATGTAGGATTTGTGCAAATATGTAATGCTTCATGTTGTGATTTGGGGTCATACGGTGAGTGTATGAACCCTATCGTATGGTGATTGCGCTTTGGGTGCAGAATGTGGTAAAGTGATGTGTTACACTCAGTGAATGTATGATCATGATCTACCTTATATACGTACCATATGTAGGACGTTATGGTAGCTATGTGTGTACCACCATTGTGTTAGTGATGTTGTTGTATGTTATGTTGTGAACCTTACACTAACCGACCCTAAAGGGAATCGGTAAAGTGTGTGTTTAGAGTGAGGAAAGGTGTATAGTTGACCCAATCAATAGAGCCAACCTTAGGCCTAGTAGATGGTGGACCTTGCTCCTCTCTCTCTCTCTCTTTATGTGGTTGTTTTATGGGTACAACCTTAGTGTATCTATGACTATGTTTAGCCTTGTTGAAGTGGTGGCGGGATGATTCAGATGGAGGTGATGAAAGTTGTATTATTGATAGGTATTTTACGAGCTGAGGCTCGATGTTCCGAGTGCTAGCAACTCGTTGAGTACCCCTTTGGTGGCTAGATAAAGCCACACAGTTGTCGTAATGTGACATTATTATAAGTTGATTTTATTCGTAAATTGAGATTTTTACTTTATTTTGTAAGGATCAACAGCTTTTCTTTATTGTCATGCTTTACAATTTTGGGAATTTCCTTGGTTTGTGGCACTAACATGGGGATTTTGATACTAACTGTGGCTATTTGGCCATTTATTTTGCTTGATTTTGGGTCTTCTTTTAAATTTGGAATTCTTACCGCCTTGCCCAAGGCTTGTACTTTGCCACTTGGCACTTTGATTGGATTTTTGTGCTGGTTCTATTGTCGTGATGTGTGGAATAGGGTCATGGGATGCACCATGGAATGGTTGGACCTATGGACCCGCTTCGTTGTATGGGGGTACGCCCCAAGGAGTATAGATAACTAGTGGGTTGTTGAACCACGCGTTATTATGTCACTTGGGTTAGGAGTGTTCGAACTCTATGTGTCTTGGACCATAGGGTCAACCATCCTCCTTGAGGGAGGCATAAGAGTTTGAGGGAGGCATAAGAGACTTGAGGGAGGCATAAGAGTTTGAGGGAGGCATAAGAGACTTGAGGGAGTCATAAGAGACTTGAGGGAGGCATAAGAGTTTGAGGGAGGCATAAGAGACTTGAGGGAGTCACAAGAGACTTGAGGGAGGCATAAGAGTTTGAGGGAGGCATATGATATTTGTGTGTATGGTTGATGTTCTCGGATATATGCTGAGTTATTGTGATGTTTTGGTAGTGGTCTTTTGATGTATGTGTTACTCATGTCAGATGGATATGTGTTGTGATGTTGTGGATATGTCATTGATTCCCATGTGGACACTATGTACTTCTAGCATTTGTTTGGTGTGATGTGAATTTTTCATCGATACAAATTGAGGGAATGTCTTGTGGATTGTAGTACTCTTTTGTTTGAGTTTTTTGTGTGTCAATCATTGACGTGTGACGAGTACTATGTTATGTGGACTGTGCCTATTCTATTCTGTATTTGAGTAACCTTTTGTGGTGTAATACAATCATGAAGTATATACTTGTGTGCTTGTGAATCTGTAGTGTCTTGTGAACTGATAAGGTGTTGTGTTAGCAGTTCATGTTGGGCACCCACAATAAAGAATAAACCAAAACTCTGCAATGATGAAATTTTAAAAAGAAATTAAATTAAGAATAGTGCTAATGGAAAGAGACAAATGAAATGATGAACAAGAAAGAACTGCCAATCTTCATAGAACCTTAACAGTTAAAATTTCTGCCAAATGTTCCCTAGGCTACCCCATGGTCATGCTTTTGCATCTGAAATATTAAACTTAGAGTGTACCTTCGCCCTTATCTGATCCTTATTGCTTACCATTTATTTTCCTTTGTGTTATGTCGCATCGAGGACGATGATTTCTTAAGGGGAGGAGAATGTAATGCCCCATTTGGCATACCCTAGTCCTTGTTTTGGTGACCCCGTTGCTAAACATTGAACATTTGCGAGTGCTCTCATTATTCGTTAGATGACTTCTTCTTTTTCACAGAGAAGGATTAACATCCTTTGTCTCCGTCTTGCCTCCTCTTTTTGTTGTCATTGCCTCTGGTTGTAGACCTCGTAGTGTCCTTTATGAATACCCTGTTAAAGGCGTATCATGTTCTATTATCCTAGTAGAGGGCTGGAATGACGTTTTGGTGTGTTAGGATGTGTTCGGTTAAAGAGGAATATCCATAATAATAATAATAATTTTTTTTCTCTATTGTCGAGCTTGACTTCTGACCATTACGATTATAATTAATAACTATTTCAAGCTACAAAGTGATAATAATAATAATAATGACATTATGATTGTATTATCGATCAACGATTGTATTTTATTATTACCTTCTTTATATCAATTTTTATCGATATCATCCTCTGTTATCGTTAAACTATCCTTTTGATTTGTTTGTCGCTCCCGCTGATCGAGCCTCGTTGCGTAAATGAGGAAGAGTATGTTTTGTGGGTAGCGCCACGGTTTGGGAGTGGCGTTCGCGTAAATATTTCATTTAATTACTCAACCTCGTTCTCCTCCTGGGTCGACCGATCCCGCAATCTTAGAATTTTTTTAAACTACTAATTTTAAATATAGATTTTTATGTCCCCAACCTACCAGGTCTCCCCCTTTTGATCTCCTTGTGTACCAAGTTTGGCATGGGGAAGGAAAGGTTAATGATTTTTTTTTACCTTGTTTCCTTGGTCGGCTGGAGGTGGGTGGCTTTAATGGCCACCTGTCATTGTATTAAAAACCCCCTGCACCTGCTTAGCATGTTTAACTTCTTGGTTGGTGGCCGCACATGCCCATTTATTAAAATGTTGACTTGCAATCTGCTATCTCACATGGTCTACCTGTTGTTTTCTGCCCTAAACCACGAATTCTTGTTTGCACTCCATCAAATGCTGCAACAGATGAATTGCTACAGCGTGTTCTGGTTAGTGGATTCATTGATGGTGAAATGAAGGTCTATCATCCTGATGTTGCGTGGGTGGGTGTGGGTTCTCAAAATCGTGCTGTACAGGCAGTATCAGTGGAGCGTAGAACTGAAATTCTCCTAGGAAAGTTCCGTGAGGAAGTAATTGGCTATATGCAGCAGCTACAGGGTAAAGAAGTAAACTTAGCTCAGAAAATCAGTGGCCTCCAGAGAGAGTTAAGTGCGACAGCTGCCGCAGGGCGATCCCAAGGAACCGTTGGTGTTGATCCTGATGTTCTGGTTGCACGCAACCACAGTCGTGATTAGTTGTTGCAAAATCTTGCAGCTGTAGTAGAAGAACGAGACAAATTTTTAGTTGAGTTGTCTTGCCTTTTAATTTTGGAAAGTTGCTTCCATCCAGGTGGTGAATTTAACATGGAAGAAGCTCGATCAAATCTTGAGGCAAGTTTTGCAAGTGAGGCTGAGATTGCATTCACTATTGTTTCTAGTATTGACCGGAAGTTATTCCAGCGCCTAGCCCATGGGTTTGATATGGTGGTTATAGATGAAGCTACAAGCTAGGGAAGTAGGCGTGTTACCTCCACTTTTATTGTGTGCTGCGAGGTGTGTTCTTGTTCGTGGAAATCCACAGCAACAGTAGGATTAGCTAGGCGGGTAGGAAGGTTACAGTTGGTAGAAGCCTGTTTGAGCACTCCAACAAGCAGGTTGTCCAACTTTGTTGTTGTCTGTTCAGTATCGACTGCATCCTCAGATTGGGGTTCCTCCTTCAAGATATTTTTCTCAAAATCAACTTTGTGACAGGGTGAGGGGTGTTACCAGGAGACCTGATGAAAATTATTGCAAAGATTCTCTACTGAGACCTTGCTTGTTCTACGATGTAATCGCCCATGGAAGAGGATCTCATAGAGGCGGATCTGTTTAGTGTAGTGGGTTGTGTTGTTGAGATGCTGAGAATGATCAGCATGTTTTCTTCTGTTGGGGGTTTTTGAATGGCATTAAAGCTCTGGAATCAGCGCAGTTCATAGTGTTTGGACAGCCACCTGTTGCATTCTTCTAGCCGTGCCTTCAAAAAGGGAATCCTAGTGTGGTATATTGCAAGAAAAGACTAGTGAAGCAGAGGAAAAAGGGGGGGGCGTGTGGCTGTAGCAGTCCTTGCTGGATGTTCACGACTGGTGGATGCATTAAAACAGGTAAGATAGACTAACCATATACATAATATGCTAGTATCTAATAAACCTCTTGAAATGAAACTTTTTCTTTCTAGAAATTGGTTTAAATTTGTGATTTTGTGGTTTTGTGTTCAGTATATGGTTAACAGTTTGTTACTTATGGATTTTCCTCTGTTGGTTGTTCTTGTTGAACTGATCAAACCCCTTTATATATAAAAAACAAAGGTTCTCAGTGTATGCTTCGATTGATCATATGAAAATATATATATACATAATTTTAAAGTTACTTCTTTCTGCAAAAATGTCGCTGTTCATTTTGTGAATCTGAGTATGTAATCGCCTCTAGAAAGTTGCAGCTTTGACTAGCATTGGGTTCCTTTTATGTTACTGCCCTAGAGGAAAATATACAAATAAATTTTTTTGTATTTTTTTTTAATGATTATTAATAGGCGGAATATTCTGTAACTTATGGTCTTATTATTATTGTTTTAAAAGGGCATGATTATTAATAGAATCCCCATTTGACCCTACTCTCCTTAAGAGTAAAATTTTATAATATTAATGGCCTTTATGGTGTTATGATGTGGAATGTTGATGATTCCATATGTGGTTGATTTAATCAAGTATATACATGATGCCTTGATGGAGTTAAGGTAATACTTTTCGTGGTTTGTGAAATCTAAGGATTTGATCGACTGATTAAGGTAACATGACGTTCCTTAATTTAGTTAAAATTGCTTTTGTACTTCGTTCTTGCAGACTGACTTTTCCTTACAAATTTAGAATGATTGTAATGAAAGGTCGAGAATATATTTTGTTAAAAAAAATGGGGGGGAAAGAAAATACGGAATAGTTTGTATATGTATCGAACCTAATGGTAGTGATTACATCCTTACAGAAGATCATCGTGGGAGGATATCTATCTTCAGTGGGGTACTATGAGCTTTATCACTACGTAGGTTAACACATGTTTAGTGATGAAATGTAAACTAAGAAGAGTGAGAGACTGTTATTTTTTATAACATTTACAATTTTTGGAAGTGAGTTGACTTCGGAAATGTTCAACCAAGCCTAGATTCATGGCTATGTTTCCTCTAGAATGGGAGGGTTATAAACCTAAAGTGTTATGAAAATTGAATGGATGTGTTTAGAATTCAAGCTTGCTTAATGGACTTGGTTAGTCATGGGGCTTGTCTCTATTCCGGTCTTGGTTATAACTAGTAGGTAGGCTACTAGGCAATGCCTATTTCAGACATTGATTTTCTTTTTTTTTTTCATCCTTTCCACTTATCCTTATTAGCTATGAAGTCACTTGTTAGATAAGAAAGAATGGTTTGAGTTTGAATATAATACTTTTCAGCCATTTAACCTTTTGTTTACATGATGGAACTCTCTTCTTACCCTCATTGTTTACTTCTAACCTATTAGGCCTATGGCCTTCTAGAATGATTTATTGAACTATATGTTTGTTTTTGGTGGCTATGATCGTGACTGGTTTTCATCTTTCGACTTCACCTAGAGAATGTTGATTGATTGGCGACATATTAGATTTCGATCACGTATTCTACTGGAGTACATGATTGAAATCCCAATACTCTCAACTCTTTGTTCTAATATTATAAATTCCATAGTATTGCATATTTTTGTTGTCAACCTTTTGTGGTTTTCGAGATATTGTTCATAATTAAAACATAGGGCTCTCTTCTTAGTTAGTATGGTGAAAATTATATCTTGTTTCAAAAGGTTGTTAGAGGTTAGAACTTTGATCCATTTCTTGAAATACAATGTTTCCTTTCATGGTATTGTTAGCTACTAGCTTATTATTGCTATGTATAGTCTTATCTTGCTTAGTTCTCGCGAACTGACTCAGGTTATTAATTGTTGCAGATGGATTATGTGGTTAGATGATGGAAGAGACTTGTATATTACTGCATCAATCTTGGTTATGATGTTCCTTTGTACGAATGTGTACTATGTTTTAAAAATTCGGAAAGGGCCTTTGGACATTTTAGAAGGAGGGTCAGTGCCTTAGTGGAATGTATTGTAGAGTATTGTTGTTGTAACTATTGAAACTTTTGGCTTGTTTGGTCATCATGTGAAAGATGAAATTTGATTACCGCTTGGTTATGGGATATTCTAGTGTATTTTAAGTCCTTAGAATAGTAGCGTGGCATATTCCATGTTATTACGCTCTGTGTTCCCTAGTCATGGACTAATAGAGATGGTATGTCCCTTTGGTTTGTGCATCGTGTTGGAAATAATTGATGTAACCTTGTTTTGTTTTCGCAAACGAGTACTGTTAAACTTTGCTCTTGAGTTATAATGTTGACTTGTAAATCCTTCTAAGGCATAGTAGCAATGAGTTTGTAAGCACTATAAAGTGGACTGGATAGTCCTTATAAAAGTTAAACAAAAATTTATGTATATGAATATATTAATGTAGATGTGATCTACTTGATAACCTTTGAGACCTGGAACAATCAAGAGGAAACTATCTTTTGTAACGAAATATGATTACTTTTTTTTTTTTTCCTCGAGCAAAACTAATAAACATTATCCTTTTATGGTGAAATCTTAAATGATCTCATGGTGAAATCAATGGTTAGATTTTAGAAGATGATAGGATTTAATAAGTAGGAGGGAAATTGATTAATAAAACCTTAAATCTATCTATAACATTTAAAATGTTTTCCTTTGACAAACTTAATTAAGTAATGTCTAGATGGAACATTTAACCAATCTTGATAAACTCTTAGCCTCAATAAAAGACTGGATAGTAAACAATGTGACCCTGAAGCTAAATTATGTTGTCCTATTCTGTTAACCCTTGCCTTGATTCATGGTGATATTTCTTAAGCAAGGTCAACATTTTATCCTTAAACAAGAAGGTTATTGTTATGAACCCTAAGCGGTACTTTCCACTCAATCGGAGCTTATTCCTTCACCTATACAATAGATGTGTGGAACATGTGTTAGTGGCTTGAGTAAGATTAATTAACCTTGTAAGAAATGGAAAATGTTCTAAAATCAAATGAATAAAAATATGTGGACATAAAATTGATGATCCTAGTTTAGAAGGCTTGGCCTTAAGCTATTTAGTCAATAGTTGAAAAGAAAGAAGTTCTCCCTTGTGAAAAGAATTGTGTGAATCATTACATGAAATTTTATAAGAATGTAAGTTAAGAATTAAGATACATTTTAGTAAAAAAGAAAATTTAACAAGAATTTCCTCATGGGATGCCCTAAATGTAAGTGTGTCGTGTGGTTGGACTTCCATGTTGTCTGGTCAAAAAGAAGAAGAAAAAAAATGTATTGTCCTTGATAGGTGTGAACGTCTCCGTGCTACCTTTGTGGCCATCCTTGTATCGAGTTGTTCACAGTGTTAGTTTTATCATTGGTGACGACATGTTGCGTCGTGTTATGTGTCAAGCAAGTAAAAAAAAAAAGTTATTCTATATTTCACTATGTTGTTCATGTGTGGTTTTTGGGTCGTTACAATTGTGAACTATTCACATAGGAACCAAACATATTTTATGGATAAGACACTCAAATATTATTCTAAATAATATATAAAATTATACACTTTTTCATAATTTGAAGCAATTCAATCTAACATTTTGGTATCCACAACACTAAAATTCATAGAGAAAGAAATAGGGTTATAAATAATTGTTGTATGAGAAAAGTGTAAGATACGTATTTTTGATATGATCTCTTTTAAATAATCCTATAATATAGTTAGAATATTTGTACTAGTATAACTTTAATATTTTATTATTATAATGGATATTTTACAATAGTAAATGACTATAAAATATTAAAAATTAATTTTTAACCTTAAATATGACTTGCTTCTAACAATCATTCATAAAGAAGAAAAATATTATAACTTAAATTATATATTAGTTCAAACAAAATATTATATCAATCACACAATTAAGTTAGTACTCCATAATATATTTTTAAATTTTGAAAGTAAATATATTTAAAACATTTACAAATTTATTTTTAGGTATGATATACACTCCTTATTTTTTCTAACATCTTGACTAAATAATTTTGTCTATTGAATTTATCTCTAGGTTTACCTTTTTATTCTTAATTTTGGATTATAAAACAATGTTAGTCTAATATATTTTGTAAATTGTAATCAATCTCGAATGCGGTGGATCCTATTGAATGGATCAAGTTAAACTTGTCTTCAGCATTGTAGATTCTCAGGTACACGGATTAATAAAATGAAATTATTAGCCACCGATTATATTGAATGGTTGAGATTTATTCCCTGATAATATCGAATATATTTTAAAAAGGCATTGCTCACTCATCAGTTTTAAGGTTTTGTGTTTCGTTAAGGATATCCTGTTTCCACAAACTGATAACATGCAGTGAGCTAAATTATGTTCAAGCTAATAAATAACCAGAGTCCTATTTCTCATGAGTTTGATCCAGTATCTTCATGATGTGAAGATGGTAAATGCTCTATGTGGTTATATTCTTTTGTTGGACAGGTGTGTTGAATCAACATTTTTGCTAGTCCATTGTTTTTCTTCTTGGTTTTTGTTTGAATGTGGTGTAGATCTGAGTATATAGTAGCATTTTTATCTCCGATGATGCATTGCATATTTCAATGCTGGTCTCTAGAGAGTCTTATTGTGTGTTATCTGCTTTACCTTGCTGTAGCTAGGGTTTAGTGGCGTTGCGATCTTGGAGCTGCGGTTGATTTGTAGGGTTTTGTGGTTTCACTATTGTTTGTTAGCCTTTTTTTAAGGTGTGAATCTTTTTTGTTTTAATTTATTGGGTTTCACCTTACCAATACGAGCGCAGGTTTATAATGGTTTATGTGAAATCAGCTTTTTAACAATCTACATTCATGATCAGACTTTTTGGTGTAACATGTATTTTTCATTTGTAATAAGAGTAATTTATGTCTATCATATGAATGTTGTATTAATCTAGTTTTTGGTTATACTAATTCATTTTTAGTTAATTGTAGGTTTTTTTTGGGTATTACACCATCAATAGTAAAAACGGATGTCATTAATTTATTAATAAAAGGGCCTTATTAAAATTTTCCTTAAAGAATTGCTTCTCCATTCATAAGTAAAATTCAAATTCAAATAAATTATTTATGTGTCTGTATAAAACATATTCAAAACAATTATGTATTCTGTTTTGGAGAAGTACAAAAAAAAATAACAAATAAAACTTCTGTAATGGTAGATCCATGTTTCTAAAATATTAATTTTAGTGAGTGTTCTAAAAGAACATTTCCTAGGAATTTACGAGCACCAAAAACATTTTTTGACATGTATATTTGTTTACTATTTATATATATTACGATATTAAAATAAGATCTTATGTGCTAGTTTAAAATGTGTGGGAACAATAAAATTTTAATTAAATGCGCAATTTCAACATATGTTATATATCAAAATTATTATTTCTTTGAAATGAATATTATATATTATTATTTTATAAATCATTAGTATTTATTAAAATAATAATAATAAAATTTAATTTTTTTGAAGTTACAACAACAAAAAAATAAATATTATATTTATAAATTGTTTTATAATGAAAAAATATTTATTATTAGTTTTGAGAAATTTGTATTTGTGGCAATATATTTCAAATGTTGATTTGTAGTAAAGTCACAATTCGTAATGTTGTCGCAATATCACAATTCTTTGAATTGTAGCAATTCTCACAATTTTTATTTGTGGTAATTACAACAAATTTTGAGTTGTAGTAGTTTTACAACATTTCTACAATTTAATTTTTTCACAATAAATTTGTGGGTGGAGTCCACAAATTTGGATTCACAATTTTTATTATCTTATCCACAACTAATTTGTGGAAAACTTGTGGATACATGACCCTTTTTCTTGTAGTGATAATACCCACATCTTCATGAATGATGGAGTTAATGTGGTCCTATTTTTTCTTAAAGAAGAAAAGAAAATTGACATCATCTTATGCAAAGATTATTTTCTCATAGATATGAAGATAAAAGGGGTTCTCTATGGATTAATGGTAAGCATAGAAAATGTAGAGGGGGTCCTCATATCAAACGAAGAAATAAAGGAACTGGAAGAATTATGATATGGTTTACCATCCAAAAGGGATGTTCAATATCACATTGATCTAAGTGAAGGATTCTTGATACTAAATCAATTTACCTATTGGATGATCCCAACATTATATGCATAGTTGAAAAGGAATGTATTATAATTGGTAAGGGAAGGAGCTATAACAAAAAGTATTTTCCCATGTGCGACCCCAAATTTATTAAAACCGTAGTAAAATGGGACATCGAGACTATGTACAAATAGTAGATCCTTCAATAAAATTACCATCTAGTATAAATATATTATACGTTGCCTTTGTAGCAACTATTTTTTTTCAAAACTTAATCTCAGGAGTCATAATATCTCATACGGATCCAGGAAGTGGATGAATGGACCTCATCTTTCTAAACTATGTATGGTCTATATGAATGGTTGATAATTCCATTCATATTATCTATTGGATCCATAAATTTTATGAGGATAATGAATCAAGTTATATGGGATTAAATTGGTAAGTATGTGGTGGTCTATTTTTATGATATAATGATATTCAGTAGAAGTAATGAAGATCATTTATTACATTTAAGGATGGTGTTGCAATTCTTATGGAAAGAGAAGTTGTATACTGATTTGAAGAAATGAAATATTATGCAAAAGAGATTGGATTTTTTAGAGTTTGTATTTTTAGATGAAGGTGTGAAGATGGATATAGGAAAGTTAAATACAATTTTTTACTAGCCTATCCCAAGAAGCATAACTTTGGTAACAAATTTCCATGGGTTATCTAATTTTAATTGAAATTTCATCAGGAATTTTAGTATTATTGTGGCACCGATAACAAAATGCATAAAGGGGAAAGAGTTATTGTGAATCAAGGAAACAAATGAGATTTTGTAACTATTTAGGAAGAAGGTAACAAGTTCCCCTTTGTTAGCCTTACTTGATTTTAGAAAAATATATGAGGTTGATTGTGATGCTTCACACATGGAAATTGGTGATGTTCTAATTCATGGAGGAAGGCATATATCATGATATAGTGAGAATATAAATGAGGTACGATAAAAGTATTCTACTTATGATATTGAATTTTATGCCATTGCACATTCCCCAGGGAATTATATACATTACTTTGTTCCAAATGAGTTAATTTTGTATACAAATCACCAAGCCTTAAAATTTTTGAATACACAAAAGAAGTTATATAATAAGCATGCATACTAGGTATCTTTCTTGCATGGTTACACATTTTTTTATAAAACATAAATTTTGAAAACAAAATTAGGTAGATGATTACTAAAATAGAGTTGTGGCCTTTATAATGATTATGGTACGTAAAGTGGTTGGATTTGAACCTATTAAAGAATTATATGATTTTGATAATGAATTTTGGCCAATTTTTGAGAAAAAAAGAGGTTATAATCTAAGTGTGAAATGTAATAATTATGATGACTATTATTGTCAAATAAACAGTCATGTTTATTTGGACAACTTCATTAAAAAATGAGGTATTTTCTCATCTTCCTGTTATTTTTCCCCCTTTTCCTATTTTCTCTTATGTTTCAGTTTTTCCAAAAATCCTTAACTTTTGGGGGTTCCTCTTTTTCCTCATATCCTTCAAATCTGCAGGTTCCACTTTGTCTCCAGATCCATAAAAGCCGTTGCTTTTTCTTTCTCCTTGGATCCTTGTAATCTATAGGTTCCTTATTTTTCTATGGATCCTTAAAATCTATGGGTTCCTTCCATTCCATGGTTCTTTATTTCTCACGGCTTCCTCCTTTTCCACGGTTCCAAGTTTCCCATGGCTTCCTCTTTTTCCATAGGTTCTATTTTCTCGTGGATTTCTCTTTTACCATAGGTCCTACTTTCCCGCAAATTCATGTTTTTTCGTGGATCCTAGTATTCCACAAATCCCTTAAATGAGCCAGATTGAAAAGGGAGACCCCAAGATTCAATGGGAATTTGAAAAATTAGCAAGAGTGACCCAGAAGTTAAATTTCACCATCTTGTAGCTATCGACTATGCAGATGACATAATGATCATCAAATGCCCATAAATTTTGATCCAATTCACCAATTAAGATGAAACTTATATTGCTAGAATGGTCTTTGACATTACTACCTGATGGGAGAATATTTAGGTCATCAAAAATGTAATTTACTAATCCTTAATTGTAAAAAACCATCCCATACTCATTTGTAGGTATGGGCTCTACAAACATTTATGACGCCCTTACTGGGTCTACAAAATTGAATGTTGATTGGTCCTAGGTGATTGAAGAAATGAATGGACTCCTTAATTTCTAATTTCATCTATCCCTTCTTCTTCTATATGTGAAACTCTTTTTTATTATAATGTATCCTTCTCCATTTTTTACAAAGGCACTATGTCAAAATGGTGTCCTAAACAAACCATGAGTCACAAACCTACGTTTTGGAGCTGGTAATTCTATAATTACCTCCCAAATGGATGTAATATACTATGTATACTACGAAGAAACTAAAACTGAACATTTTGGCTCTTCTTTTCCCTTTTCTTTCATTTGGTTGTATCTCTTACCTCATTTCTCTTGCTATTCATGTTATGTATGAGTTATACTTTAAGGTTTTGCTTTTTCTCATATTCTTCCAATGTGTGGAATGAGTAGATTTGATTATTTTGGGTCTATGGCACACCTATATTCCCTCTCCTACATTAATTTTATTCTCACTTATCCCTCATGGAGATTCATCCCCTTTTTTCTTGGTGTTATCACCTCTTTCATTGTTTAGGATTTCATTCCCATGTATTTCTCTCTCCCTGGTCCATATGAATTCTTAAACTAGGCTTAAATAGTTTTTGTTTTAACTATACGAGTATTTTTATCATTAGGAAAGGTAGAGGAACCATCCTTCTCTAGATCTCAATCTCAATTTGTAAGTCCCACACTTGGAGATAGTCCTATTCTACCTAAAAATTCTTGATCTTTTATGATCATAACTACCATAAAATTTTGAGTGATAATAGTTCTACCAGGCCTGATGGCAGCATATGAAAGTTATTTAAAAATATCATACCAATATTTTTTATGTTTTCCTGATGGTATTTATAATTTCAAGTCATTTCTCAACACATCTGTCGACTCCATTCATTCAGAAAACCCCATTTTCTCAAATTTCAGACCTTTTCGTCCATCCATTCTATATTTCCACTCATTTTCATGTTTTTATTTCTCCCATGGATCTCGAAATATTTATTTTATTCTGTCATTTTAATTTGAGTCCCGTCCATTTCCAGCAGTGGGATGATATTCCCAAATCAGCCCTGAAAAACCTACCTCTTTTACATGGAAATCTAGATAATTATCCTATTTATAACATTCAAGATATATAAAACCATTGTTTCATTCACAATATCATAGAACAAAACATTTTCTTCATACTTCTTGTTTCATCATTCAAAGGTAAATCAAGAGATTGGTATAGTGGTTTGGATTTGAAATCCATTTCAACATGGAATTAGTTGGGAGAATAACAACACAGCTAGTTCAAGGAGAATATAGATGTCATTTTTCTCATGGAACATCTCAGTGAAATACATTGGCTCCAAAGGATTTTATCTCTTATTTCAAAATCATATTTACAAGGACTTGGCATTGAATTCCTCAAGAGTTAGTACCCTCAATAGGTATGTAATTATTATATTATTTAAAGTCCTTTGATGTTGATTTAACTGTGTTAATTTAATCCCTAGGAGGCAACAATATTCCTCAATCTTTTTCCACTTCATCAAAAGAAGAGAAGATAATCATTTAGGCTAGAAAAATAAAATCCATCTCTATTGCTACAATTCTTCCCTTACCAACATAAATTATTTCTCCCCCTTGTGTAAAGAATGAAAAATACATTGTTCCTTTTAAAATGTACGAAAATTATTTTCTTCCTTGTCATTATTTTAGTGCTCCACAAGCTTATCATTCGCAAATCACTCCTTATACTTTGCAAAAATACCTCCCATCTCAAGTTAGGGCCCTACCAAAATCCACTAAACCTTGCACTTATGTTTTTTAGAAGTTGTGGTATTTCACATATTGTCCTTACCATTTACCCAATTCTCACTAAACAAAGATATCCTAGAATTTTGGTAGAACGAGAATATTTATACTTACATGCAGAGAAGGGGAAGCTCATGCCACACTCCCAAATTTTAATTTTTTTTATAAAATCACATATCTGTTTTTGAGAGAGAAGATCAACAAAGTAATGGGTAAGTTTTGGAGGATCATTTGAGTTCTCTAATTGATTAAATTAGAATTCTTGAGAACCAACCATCTCTTCCCAAACATTCAACAAATCAGAAACTATTAACTTATGCATCATCTCGAACCAAATTCAGAAAGGAAGATAATTCTATATTTGTTGAGTAGCAGTTTGATTCTGATTTGGAAAATGAGAACGTGAAATCCATGCAAAAAAAGGATTGTAACATCAAAACAGAGCAGGCAGGTGTGAATGACAATCAAATTGGAGGTTAAAGGGAAGAGAAAGTGTTTTTGAAAACTTATGTCATCCAAGAAGGAGAGCAATAAGGGATCACAAGTATAAAAGATGTTTCATTTCAATGAAATTATCGTCATTGCTTAGCATGTTTGGAACTCACTTCATTTTTTGCAGAAAATTAAAATGGGGAAGATGACGAAGAGTGAGGAAATCAACACCATAAAATGGGAACAAATTTTGATGCACAAGAAAAATAAAGGACAAGTCCAAATCAGCTTGTAAACATTATAAATGAGGGGGAATGTCCGTTTATTATCTCTATACTTAGACCTAAGAATTAAGAGGATGGAAATAATAAAAGTGTTGGACCTTTCCTAATCAAATATCTAGCTAGCGTAGAGCCTAAAAGAGAGAGTCCACCAGTCATGCTAACTTCAGAGCATGAGGAAGACCATAAATCTACCAAGATTTATGTACAAACGCCTCAAAAAATAAATGAATATCAAGATGATGAGTCATTCACACTCTTTCCAGCTGATAGTTTAGGAAACGAGGTGGAACATTGGCTTCAAGATAGTTTTCCACTATTATTAAAGGCCATGTTTGTTTTGAAACTCATTACATGGTCAATTTCTATAAGGAAAGGAAGTTATTTCTCCAAACCAATTTTTGGTTTTGTTTAGCTTCCTTTCCCTTTGGTTGGAGTAGGTTAGTGTAGGTTTTCTTATTGTAACAGAGTGCTTGTACACACTCTATATGTTTCTTCTTGGAACATGTATGATTTTTCATGTTTATACATATTTTTTTTGGGCCCTTTATTTCTGGTTAACAATCCAGTTTAGAACAATTTCCGTGATGAAATTTAGAAGGTTTTGGGTTAGTTTTGAATATTCATTAAAAGCTTCAAGAGATCATCATCAAATTAGTGATGAGTTATGAAAGTTTAGGGACAAAATCATATGTTTGAGATCAGTTTCCTTCATAGTTTTTCTTGACACGGAGCCCAATGAATGCTTCAATGCTATTGGTATTCATCATCTAGTATTAAGATGTCCCATAAGAGGTCACCACATTTTTTTCAAATAAACATTCATGTTTAATTGGAGAACTTGATTAAAAGGTGAGATATTTTTTCATCTTCCTCTTCTTCCCTTTTTTCTCATCTTCCACTATTTTCGTGGATCCTTAAAATCCATGGGTTCCTCTTTTTTCACGGATCCTTAAAATCCATTAGTTCCACTTTTTCGATGGATCCTTAAAATTTGTGGGTTCCACTTTCTTCGTGGATCTTTATAATCTACGATTTCCTTCTCTTCTATGGATTCTTAAAATCAACGGGTTCCTTCCTTTTCCTAGTTACATGTTTCATAAGGCTTCCTATTTTTCCATAGGTCCTAGTTTCCCATGGTTTCCACTTTTTTTGTGGGTCCTAGTTTCCTTTGGATTCCTCTTTTTATGTGGGTCCTATTCTCCCATGGCTTCCTCTTTTTATGTGGGTCCTAGTATTCCTCGGATCCCTCAAATTCCTCAAATCAAAAAGGGATACTCAAGATTTAATGGGAAGTTAAAAAATGAGCAGGAGTGGCCCATAGGTTAAATTTTACACCCTCATAGCTATCAACTATGGGGATGATATAATGATCTTCTAATACCCATAACTCTTGATTTGGTCACCAAATAAGACAAAATTTATCTAGTTGGAAATTTACTATATATTACTATATGATGGCAGCATATTAGGGTTTCCAAAATGTGCTTTACTAAGTCATAATTAAAAAAATTATCGCATGGTATTTTTCGGGTATGGGATATGCAAAAATTGATGGCACTTATGATGTGTCTACAAACTTATAGAATGTTGATTGATCTTTGGTGGTTGAATAAGTGGTTGGTCACCTCAATTTTCAATTTCCTCTCTCCCTTATTATTCCTCTATATATGAGACTCATTTTTATTGTAATTTATCCTTCTCCATTTTTCGGAAAGGCACCATGTCAAAATGGTGTCCCAAGTAAAATATGAGTTACAGACCTACATTTTGGAACTTGCAATTCTCTCAATGCCTCCCAAATGGATGTAACCAACTATGTATACTATGGAGAAATTAGATATGGAAAATGTGTCTCTTCTCTTCCCTTTTCTTTTATTGTTTTGTTCCTTATACGTCTCTGTTCTTTCATTTTAGGTTTTGTATGAGTTATACTTACATGTTTTCCTTTTCCTTGTATACTTTGAATGTGTGGAATGAGTAGATTTGATTGTTTTTTGTCAGTGACACACTTTTTCTATGCTCTCCTACATTCATTACCTTCTCATTTATCCCTCATGAATATTAATCCCCCTTTTCTATTGTTATGACCTCTTTCATAGTTTAGGATTTCATTCGAATGCATCTCTCTCCCCTTGGTGCATGTGATTTCTTAGATTATGATTAGATAGTTTTTCTTTCTACTGTATAAGTATTTTTATTATTAGAATAGGTAGAAGAACTAACCTTTTCTAGAGTTCTATCTCAATTTGTAAGTCTAACACTTGAATCTAGTTCCATGTTTCCTTAGAATTCTTGATCTTTGATCATATCTAGGGTGCAATTTTGAGTGACAACAACTACTCTATGCAAGATGGTTATTTATTCAGGAGAAATCATTTATTTCTCCCATTTTCATCTGTGATGGATAATATTATAAGATAATTACATAATGGTGGCTTGGGTCATCAGTTTTGAAAGAGTAAGAAAATAAAATTAGTAGAGAAGTATTTTTGGCCAAAGATAAAGAGAGATATGGTAAGTTATATTTTGAGATGAAGGATATGTCATGTTTCCAAGGGACATTAACAAAACCATTGATTATACATGTTATTACCACTTCCAAAAAGAGATTTGATAGACTTTAACAAGGATTTTTTTATTGGGGCTTAGCAACACATAAAGAGGAAATGATTCAATTTTTTTTTGTTGTGAATGGGTTGTATAAAAAGATGCGATTTATTTCTTCTAATAATAAAAATGATGCTACAAGAATACCATATTTTTTGAAAAAAAAGGTTGTATGGTATCCCAAATTCTATCACTTAAGATATAGACAAATAATATTTGAGCCAATTATTGAGAATTTTTTGGAAAAATATACACACTAAGTTACAATTTAGTAGTGTATATTATCCACAAACAGTTGGGAAAAAACAATTTCAGAACAAGAGCTTAGCAATTTTGTTGAGATTTATTATTGGAGAGAATCCCAAACAATGGGATTGTGTATTTCCATAAGTAGGGTTTTCTTACAATAATTCTATGAATAGGTAAATGGGTAATTACCCATTTCAAACTATTTATGGAAGAATACGTAATAGTTTTTTGGATTTGGTTTTGCTGCCTATTTCAGAAAGCGTAAGTGATGCTAAAGAATCTTTAGAGAGCGTATTATACAAGTAAAAGAAACAAAAATGATGAAGTTTCATAACAATAATGTAAAATATAAGGTTGAAGTAAATATTACTAAAATAAAAAATATATTCAAACAATCAGATATGGTGATGATGTAAACACCTAAAATTAACACCACTAATCCTAGTGTCAGCATTCACTAGGTCCCCTTCATTATCACACTACACCCCTCATATTTATTAAATATTAAGATCGTCACCATACTCACACAATTCCACATCCATAGTTAATTAATCCTTTCCTTCCCTTTATTAATTAACCCCTCATATTACCTATCTCATATGTCCACTCCCATTGCTAAAATAATTCATTAATGAATTAATTAGGTAATCATTAATTTCCCCCTCACACCTCACCCTCCCACTGCACTATGCTAACTGGGACACCTTGCTAACCACCTAATCTTCTCTAAACAAAAACTTATAAAAATTATAACCATCTTTAAACTTACCACTTAACCTCTCTAACTAATTTATATGTGATTCCCCTAAATTTCTAACCAAATAAGTGTAAATTTTTTTTTTTATCCTTCCACTGAACCTCCCTAACTAATTTCAATATGATTCCCCTAAATCAATTACCAACTAAGTCCAAAATAAAAGTAAAATCCTCAATATCTTAGAGAAACGCGAACTAACCATAATAGCTGGCGATTGTCTGAATTGTCAACTATTCTCTCCCTTTTTCACTATAAATAAGAATGTTTGGCCTTCATTTGGAATTGAATGATAGGTGGTTGTGAATCTAGGAATTGATTCTTCTCACACTGTAGATCTCTCACAGAGCCAAATATCTTCCAACAACATCCATATCCTCTTATAGTGTCATTCATACGTCCAGAATCATGCCCGAGAAT
The DNA here is from genome assembly GCA_019776745.2 of Taxus chinensis. Lineage (NCBI taxonomy): Eukaryota > Viridiplantae > Streptophyta > Pinopsida > Cupressales > Taxaceae > Taxus > Taxus chinensis. The sequence continues at coordinate 762,627,843 of CM034146.1, read as the reverse complement.
CTTCTTGCTTAAACAATATTTATCTCTTGGGTAATCTCATATTTTTTTCTTATTTTATAGAATTATGCAAGGTTAGTATTTTTTCTATATTTAGTACATTTTTTTTATCATTTATAAGCTTAATCAACCTTTTTATCACTTCTTTCAAGTACAATTTTTGTCCATTTTTGTAGATTGTACTTTTTCACAACAATCGATCACGATTACAAAAATATATTTAGATTGGCCCAATTGCTAGTGATTCACATACAATCTCTACTAATACTCTAATCCAATGCAAATATATTGAAATAATATTTTTGATGCTTTTTTTTTTGGTTTGTGAAACGGAGCTACGGTTTAATAGTTATGACCAAAACAGTATAGGGTGATTTTTTTATCACCTCCAAATCTCTAACATCAACAATATCATAATTCCAAGGCCTTCTCAAATCAGGTAATATCACTTTTTTAGTCTTATTGCTCAGTTCAAATCAGGTAATTTCCTTTCCTTCAAATCATTAGCTTATTCATTTATAATCTAATAAATTAAATCATATATTCTTATTTGGTTATCATTTATATTATCTTCACCAGATTAATTTCTTGAACGTGGATTGCCACCCTTTCAAGGAAGTTCATTGACTTCTAGGGACTGGCCTTTGCCAGGAAATCCACCATATATTTTATCAACTCCATCTTGTGTAAGAGTTTTTTATTTGTGTGCTTTCTTGTAGGGAAAGGAAACCTTGTTAACATTCTTCTACAGAGCACAATATCACACAATTCACATCTATGGGTATCACAAAAACCCCACCATATTGAGATTTGGAAGGTCATAACATATTTATTGTGCACACAGGTTGAAGACTGGTAATATTAGTCCCAAAAATTATGGCATGCATGGTGGGACACTTCTCTGTCCCTTTATTTATTGTTTCATTTTAATCAAAAATATATATTCAATGTTTTTAATTGTATGTGAATCACAATCGATTGGCTTAGTCACCTGTTATTTACCTTAATTGCTAGTGATTTTCTTAAATCCCTAATGATTTTCCTGAATCGCTAACGATTTTCCTAAATCACTAATGATTTCCCCGTCTTGTTTTTCTACCATTCTATCATCAATATGCAATCTTTTGTTTCCTATTTTTAATCAAGTTTTAGGTATTTTCCCTTTGAAACTATGCATTCTTCTCGCTTCATATATTCTAATTAGGAGGAGAATTTATTACATTAACTTATTCTTCCCAACACACAACAAAATCAAAAAATGTATTCAAACAAATCCTACCCAGGTGAGTACTTACTTGGATTTGATCCCCAAGAGAAGAATGTGAATCAGTGTTCTGGTTGAGTATAAATAATTGGTGTTGATATATATAGGCTCGGCACCAGTCAACCTTATCTTTGCAGGATAGTAAAGAGAGCGGGTAGGCCCAAGTACCACACCCGTATCGCCACTAGTACAAAGTTGGGCCTCACGTACCTTCGAGCATATAAAATAAGCCTCCCACAAACATACCTAAAACAAACCATAGCTTGTGATTTCCTAGGACCCATCATCCATTTTTCACATTTCACTTGTTTTAATTAAATCAATAAAAATTAAAATCTTTTCTTCTTGATTATATGTTGTTTGTATATCCATCCTTTTATTTTCTTTTTTATTGTTTAGGAAATTGTGTGTTTTTTTCCTAGAATTTTTCGTGAAAATATGTATGCATCATTATCTACATCGATACAATATTATAACCCATTTTATAAACCTTTCACAACTCAGTCAACTTTATCTAACTCTGACATGTTTCTAGCATCATCTAGGCCATATTATGTCCCCTCTGGAACTTCCACCTCTTATCCAGTTCAACAATCATAAAATAAACCCATACAAAAACTCTATGAATATTCTTCATAACCAAACTATTTCCATACTATTTCCTCTCAGTTTATGTCCAATTTATCTCATCAAGCGGTCTCTTCCATATCCTTTCCTTAATCACAATCTTATCAAAGTTTAATATTTCCCATCCCTCATCTAATCAACCCATTTCAACTTCAATACCTCTGTAAATGTCTCAGACATCCCAAATCCATACACATATCCCTTCTCAAGCCCAATCAACTCCTCTCATCCAGAAACAACATAATCAACATTTTTCTGCATCTCCCAACATCCCTTTATCACAACCCACTTCACGAAAAATATCCTCTCAAGCTACCCCTCATCAATCCCCACATCAAGGTCATTTACAACTAAAATTTTCTACCTCAATTTTTCATCAATCAAATAAATCATGCCCTCTCATCAACTCCTTCACATTTAATCTTACAGAATTATTCCATACAAGATCTACTAAATAGATTAGATAAATTTAGAAATCTTTTCCAAAGGATCCAAATAAGTTCCCACTTATGACCATGTTTGTAATAAACACATGCATCCCTCAGTACCATAGAATCCCTATCCTCTGCATTGGGAAATTTCCTAAGATCTCCTTGTTCCATGGCTAGGAGGATCCTCAACAACACATAATATTCTTTAGTCATTCATTTTATCTCATCATTCACGATCAATATATTATTCTACGAACATTCGCTATATCACTAACAATATTTTCTTTGGATTGGTATAATTCCCTCCCTCGGCACTCCTTTCTCTCTTTCACACAGTTATCCCTATTTTTTCTGAATCATTTTTCTATAAATGTCACTCAAAAAAATTAGTATTTCTAACCTTACTAACCATCAAACAATCCAAAAATGAATCCCTTAGAGAGTTTTTCACTTGATGACAGAGCACTATCAATCAATTGTTATTTTCACTTCCGCAGTTGGAATTAATAAGTTTATTTACCTGATCATGTTCACATCTCATATCATCCACCCTTCGAATCCATACATTCCGAACCTTCGAATAATCATTTTCCCATGGCCAGGAAATTAGAAACCCAAGCCCTCGAAGAAGGCCATCTCGATCTTCAATCATCACTTGTCTCATACAATTCCCCTAGAAATTCCTACGATTTAGATGAAACTACACAAATTTTATCTAATTCCCCTAGGTCTTCGTATGATTCAAATGAGCCCACACATGATTCATCTTATTTTCCCTAGGTATTCTTATTATTTAAATGAAACTACCACACATGATGACATAACTTGTTTTCATGACCCAACACCTTCGATAGATTCAGTCCCTAAAAATGTTGTTCATCCTTCAAGCTATGCCATAAACAATTTTAAATGTGATATTCCCTATAAGAAGACCCATTTATCACTGATGATTTCTCCTAAAAAATTAGAATCACTAGATCCTCTTTTCGATGATTCTCAGACATCAATATCACCTATTTCCATTTTCCAGTCATCCATTGCATCTGCAAAACCATTAGATTCCACTTTAGATGTCGTTACTAAAGAATCCTTTGTAATTGATGTTCTCAATATTTAATAACTTATTGTATTAATAAAACTAGAAAACTTGCGTAATACACCTCAGTCATGTTTATAAACAACACCTATCTCATCCTTATATATACCAAATCATATCCCTATATACTCAATTACCTTCCGTCTCGAAACATTTTCTTGAATTAAACACTACATGGTTAGATACCATCACACTCACGACCTCTCCCTTATCATTTGACATGAGTCCCGCTTATCTATCTAACAAAAATGTTATAGAATAAAGACCTATCACATCAACCATCTTATCCTCATCACCTGTTATAAAACACCCCTCCTTTACCAAAAAACAATAATACAAAATATAAGCACACACCATCTAAGGTCTATCCTTTACGATCCATTTTGGGACTTCATCCTTTATCACAATCTAAGTCTATCAAATCTTTTGGTCCCACCCTTATCATAAATTTTGGGACCCCATACTTTAGCTCAATATCATGGCACACAATTAAACCCCTTATCATCTATCAACTATCCTTCCTCTATTTTGGGACCTCAGTCATCATCCAATCTTATCAATCACACATGATATCCCTTTCTTGGGACATATTATCCCCCTTATCAGCCTCACAATATCCCTATAAATTTTCTAACAAAATACAACATCCAAAAGTCAACCCCCATACAAAAATAATACATGTCCTAACAAGCATTCTTATAAATAAAATCAAAATCTAAATCCTTTAATCTAAATCCCCGAAAAGGGAGTTACGTTGATATCCTTGATAGAATCATGCAGGCCTCTCTTATCAAATAACTGCCAATCAAAAAACCCCATGAACATTCTCAAAAACCTACCTAGAATGATTAGGAAAAAACTTGTCCCTACCATAGATGCTTAGGACATAACACAAAGATTTGTAAAGTGCATGAATCCATGATAAAACAACTCTTTCTTATCGATGATATTACCCCAAAAGAGGACCATCCTAATCCATCATCATTATCATCACCCTAATAAATTTCCTCACCAAATTTTTTAGTACAAAGAGGACATCATTATTCTATCATTAGCAAGCCTTTGTAAGACACATCGCTAGCACCTTCCTTTAGAGGTCCTTCAATCTCGTCAGTGCCTCCCTTTGAAGGACCATTATCCTTTTTAGAACCTTCCCTTGATGGTTCATCCATCTCATCAACTCCTTCCTTTGAAGGACCATCAACCACATTAGCACCTTCCCTTGAAGGTATATCAAATTCATTAGCACCTTCCCTTAAAGTTCCATCAATATCATTAGTGCTTTCCTTTGAAGGGCCATTATTCTTGTTAGTACCTTCTCTTGAAGTTCCATCAAATTTGCTAGAACCTTCATTTAAAGGTCCATAAACTTTGTTAGCACCTTCCCTTGAAGGTCCATCAACTTTTTTAGCACCTTCCTTTGAAGTTCCATCAACTTCATTAGCACCTTCCCTTGAAGGTCCATCAATAGCACCTTCCCTTGAAGGTCCATCAGTTTCATTAGCACATTCCTTTTTAAAGTCCCTCAATCTCATTAAACACATTCCAATGAAGATCCCTGAATCTAATCAACACCTTCTATTGCAATTTTCTTGACTCATCAATGTCTACACCTTCCCTTGAAGGTATTTCAACCTCATCAACATCTATGAACAAGCCAGTGACAATGTCTTCACCAAAATTTGTAAACCTAGGGGGTAATCCTCAACCAAATCTCGACAAACATTCCTCATAATTTTTCCCATTTTCCTGGTAGTAAAGGTCCCTTATCTCAAGCCACTATAATTCACCCACCTATACTAACCCAAAATTAGCATACATAAAGAAAATGAAAAATCAAAGCTTTATCATATTCCTATCTTTATCAATTCTCATCTCATACCTCATCCAAAGTTTCCACAACCCCTTTGTGAAGAGCTCCTTTATTTACCATACACTCAATTAATTAAAACCAATAATTCTACCATCCTCAAAATGCCATTACTTTTTAACACATGTCATTTCTATGAACAAAATTATGTTGGGAAGGCTCCTATCTAGTGAGTCTTCGAAATCCTTACTTTATATGCCTTCCCTTTTACAAATCATCCACCAAACCTATCATATCAATCTAATCAAAATTTCATTACGTTGGAGAAAATGTGGAATGTTTTCCCTTAATTCTATCTATCCATATATCATGAAGAAACCTTTCAATGTTCCGCACTTTAAAACTTTATACAATTAACACATTGACTGTCATGATAGTAGTCACATCAAGGATATTATTCCATCATTATCAAAAAACCATTTTAGCATTGTAATGATTTGAAAACATGTGGTTATCCGTCATTATCCTTAATATACCTTAAAGATGAGAACCATGTCTCTGTTCATCGCATATTTAACATGGAAAATTTCCTCTTTATCAAGAACCCCATAAGCATTACATTCATCCACCTTGTTTACTGATAAAAGGCATGTCTTGCGACACACATGTGTAGTTTGTGTATATTTATTTTCCCCTCCTTGAAACAACTTATTAGGGTCTTTCCCTTAGCTCAAAATAAATTATAAAATATCTATGGATATTTCCTATCAAATTCAAAAGCAATAGTATGATCCCTTGTAGGAAAAACTCTTCAAATGTCATATTATAAAAAATAAACGTAGAATGATTCCTTGAAGGACAAATACTAGTCAAAAGTCATGAACCGATCCTATGATGGATGACCATATTTGTAAAAATCATAGTTAAAAATATAAAACAAATGTAGACCATACCCTTGAAGGATGGCTACCCATGTAAAAATATTCCCACATTAATCATTATTCAAAAATATGAAATTCAAAGCATCCTGGGAAAGATTCCCGCATTAATTATCCTTCCCATTATAGGAAACTTCCTACATAGATCAATTTACATCAAAATAAAAAATGTAAGGATGGGCATTTCCCTATGAAACTATTGAAAGTAGAGCACTTTTTCTCACACAACTTAGATATGTTAGCCCTTCCCATGTCCTATAAAGGTACATATTTTCACTTCATCTCTATGTCCAAGAGCTTAAGTGTGACTAACCCATTGTTAGTCATTTGTTAACATTCATTGTAAAGACTAAAAGTGCAAGTACATTCACGCTATTGTTTTCCCATCCTATATGTATCAAATCCAATATAAAGAAATCAATCCACATTTCATTCTTAACAATAGTTTTGACAAATATTAAATCACTTTAACATCAATATCAAATATACATCATGCCTAAAACATGTCTTTAATAGTTGTCAACCCTTCCAATTCAACATATACCAAAAGCTATTAATCACATCATACATCAACACAATATTGAGCATATCCTAACGTCATTTTGTTGTTTCTACAAACATCAAACTCTAACGTTGACACTTTTCAATGAAATGTATCCTCTAGGATTATGCCCTTGATTACTATCAGGACTCCCATCTAGTCCTCAAAATCCTACCCTTGTAGTAACATTAATTTCTGGTCCTTTGACCTAAAAAAATTGTCAAATCATCTTTTTTTTCATTAATTCTTATAGGAAATGAACCCTTTGGTTCCCCTATTACTTGAATTCTTGGCCTTATAATCCCAAATTTATGGAAACAACAATTATTGTTTCTTTGACCTCATCAAAACATCTTGTCCACCATTAAGTCATATGTCTATAGGACACAAACCCCTTAGTTCCCCTATCACTTGAATTCCCATTCTTATAAGCCCACCTTTATACAAACATCAATTCTTGGTACTTTGACCTCATCAAAACATCCTATCCATTGTTAAAAATCATATCTATTAGATATGAAACCTTTGGTTCCCCTATCACTTGATTTTTTTGATGATGCCCATTTTTACCTCATCCTAGGACATCACTTTATCCTTACATCTTTCCATTTATAAAAGCATGAGATTGATTCCCCTTTTCATCTATCCCCAGTTTGAGGGGGGGGGGTGCACCTCATCATATAATTCTATAAAATTTATGTATCCCATCTCGTTCTTGTCTCGTGGCTTGTCTTAAAACCACTCAACAAAAAGGATCAAATGTAGGCACCTAAAATTAACACCGCTAATCCTAGTTTCGGTGTCCATCAGGTCCCCTTCATTATCACATTACACCCCTCATATTTATTAAATATTAAAATTTTCAGCATACTCGTATAATTCCATATTCATCATTAATTAAGCCTAACCTTCCATTTATTAATTAACCACTCAATTAAAAAGGTCATATATCCCCTTGGCTAAAATAATTATTTAATTAATTTCCCCCTCACACCTCACCCTGACTCCTCACTATGCTATATGGGACACCTCGCTAACCACCTAATCTCCTCTAAAAAGGAACTTTTAAAAAATCTAACCACCTCTAAACTTCCCACTCAATCTCTCTAACTAATTTAGATGTGATTCCCCTAAATATCTAACTAAATAAGTATAAAAAAGAAATATTATCCTTCCATTCAACCTCCCTAACTAATTTCTATATGATTTCCCTAAATCCATAGCCAACTAAGTCCAAAATAAAAATAAAATCCTCCATATCTAAAAAAAAATTGAACTAACTGCAAGCACCGGTGATTGCCCCAATCATGAACGATTCTCTCCCTTTTTCACTATAAATAAGAGCTTCAAGCCTCCATTTGGAATTGAATGATAGGTGGATGTGAATCCAGAACTTCATTCTTTTTGCGTCGTATATCTCTCAAAGAGCTAGATACCATCCAATAACACCCAAATCCTCTTTGAGCATCATTCATCCATCCAGAATCACACCGGGAGTCTTCTTGCTTCAATACTCTTTCTCTTTTGGGTAATTTCATCTTTTATTTTTCCAAATTATACAAGGGACACAGTTTCCCTATATTTAGTAAAAAAAATCATCATTTATAAGCTTAATAAAACTTTCTAACACTTCTTTTAAGTCCCATTTTCATCCATTTTATGTGGATTATGCTTTTTCAAAGTAATCACTGGAAATTCCCAAAATAACTCAATATTTTACTAATAAATATCAATTAAAATACAATAACGGGTGATTCTCTAATCTAATGCAAATATCTTGAAATAATATTTCTGACACTTCTTTCGGTTTTTGAAATGGAGCTACAGTTCAAAATTTATGACCAAAACATGAAAGGGTGGTTTATATCCAATTTAGAGCTCCACCATGAAAAAAATCATCATTCCAAGGCCTTCTCAAATAAGGTAATATCACATTTTCAGTCTTATTAATCAGTTGAAATCATGGTAAGTGCTATTCCTTCACATCATTGTCTTAATTATTCATAATCTAATAACTTAAATTATTTCTTCTTATCTGGTTATCATTTATTTTATCTTCACCATATTTAATTTCTTGAACGTGAATTGACACCCTTTTGAGGAATTTCATTGACTTTTGAGGACTAGCATTTGCCAATAAATTCACCATATGTTTTACTAAATCCATCTTTTGTGAGTGATTTTTATTTTTATGCTTTCTTATAGGGAAAGAAAACCTTGTTCACATTCTTCCACGGAACGAAATATCACACAATCCACATCTATGGGTATCATGAAAACCCCACCATATTGAGGTTTGGAAGGTCGTATCAACTTACTTGTGCACACAGGTTGAAGAATGGTAATATTTCTTCTGAATAGATGGTATATTCTAGGATGGAGATATTAGCCAAAGGAACCTACAAAAAGATTAGGTATGAGAAAATTAGTACTTGTAAGATTGTGAAAAAGTTAAATGACAATGCATATGAGGTAAATCTACCATCTAAGTTTATTATTTCTGCAATATTTAAATTTTTAAATTTGTATGCATTTCATGAAGGGGAGGATATCGATGGAGAGAATGAAGAAGTTGAATTGAAGGATCAAATTTTGAAAAAGAAGAGAAATAATGATACATATGATGTTGACAAGAAATAAATCAACAAAAGGTAGGGTAACTTAAAAATGTACTTAGTACAATGGGAAGGTTTACAAAAATAGGACAACATATGCATCCTAGAATGGGAGACAAAAAAACATTACATACAAAATATCCAACAATTTAATCAAATGAACATGCAGGAGATGATTTCATTTTAGGTTGCTGAAGAATGATGTGGATTTACTAGCATGTCTTGCAAAGGCCATACATTTTGATCTGAGAGTCTAAATCAATCATTTTTTACGAAAAAATTCTTAATTTTTTTTTACATTATTATAAGACATGCTAGCCAATTATAGTCTATATCAGTAATTTTCAGAGGCCAAAATTATCCATCTAAGGTGCTAAAATTAGATTCTAAGTTTTTTTTTCTTTTTTCTTTTTAAATTTAAAAATATTGTATGATTAAAACCTTGAGTCAAGTTGAGTTACAATGCAAGGAATAATATAGTTTAGGCATGCGGTTGATGTGATCAATTTTTTAGGATATCTAAATATCTAAATTTATAACTTACTAAAAAAAATATTGTAAAAAATTGCAATTCTAACTAAAAATAGAAAATCGAGCCAGGTTTGGTTCAGAGGTCATATTTAATTTGGATTATTTGGGAATTTAATATTAAGACATCTATTGTAATGAAAATATCAAAGAATAAAAGAGATTAAATTAGTATTATTTAGTAATTTATGAGTTTTACCTATTTTAATTTTATTATAGTTCAGCCCCAATCATTTTTGTATCACTACCTGTGTTTTAAATATGATGGTAAGAGGTTGAGGATTTTATGTGGAGATGCATATAAATATACAACAATTGCAAAGGAAAAAAGAGGAGTTGTACAAAAATATTATGTCTTGAAGGATAATGCATGATAGAGATGATCCAAAAGAAGATTTATATCAATAAGAAGAAATACATAATGTAGATAGAGAAGACAAACAAAAATCCATTGTGAAAGGTTCATTAAATCACTTAAAGGGAGGAATTATGGAATTAAGGTAGATGTTTATGACAATGGTTGGATTTTAAAACTATATTAATTGATAGAATGGTTAAGTAACATTAATAATTTATTTAAATTGAATCCAATGATAGAAGAAAATAAAGTAAAATTTTCATGGAAAATTTTGAAGGGCCATCCAATGATATAGTTGTATTAATTTCACAAGGAGAGCTAACAATAATGAAAAGAAAAGATCAAGATTTGGAGAAATATAGATAAAAAGAGAAAGAATTAAATATTTTGTCTATAGACCATAGTGGAGGGAAATATGAAAGTTTCAAAATTTGAGGCAAAAGGACTATAGTGTCCAAGTTTACACTAATGAATTTTACACGTTATTCCTTTGAGAAGAACATGATGAGATAAAAGTGTAGAAAGTTGTAAGCTATTTATCGGGTTTGAATTTTTCTATTCAAGATGAACTAAACATGTATATGAAGAATAAGTGGAGGGCATTTATCATTTTACCTTGAAGGATGAAGAAAAATAGACTAGACCTAGTTTTAGAAGATTTGAAGGATGAAATAGATGATGGTAATATCCAATCAGAGGAAAAGGTGGGTATAATAACACAAGAGGTGAAACATCCTATGAATGGAAAAAAGATAACATGGAATCATTTTAGAACCAAAAAAGAGGTAGAGAGATTAAGAGAGGTAGAGACTATGACAATAACAATTATGGTAGTGCAAGAGGATGTGACGAACCACATAGACCTTGTGTTTTCTACAAGTGTGGTAAATAAGGGTATATGTAATTCAAATTTCCCCAATATCACGTACAAGAGAGGAGAAATTAGGATCCTCTTAGAGGAAAATTGTTAAATTATGCGAATGAATATTGAGATATAGAAGTTACACTATATGTAGAAGAGAATATCATGATGATAAGAATGATGACCACCCGAAGAAAAGATAACTTTGAAGGTTGCGAGTCAAAGTTATGGTCCAATATTTTTGAATAAGGTGCACATTTATAGGAAACAAATGTAACATTACATTGATGGTGGAAGTTGTGCATATATGGTTTCCAAAGAAGTGGTATTTAAGAAAGCATTGCAATTTGGAAATCATCCTTTCACATATCATGTATCTTTGGTTAAAGAATTGGAATGAAATTATAATATTTTTATCAGATTAGGTAATAAAGTATATTTTGAAGGGATAAGGAACACTATAGAAATGATGTTAACAAGAAATAAATAAACAAAAGGTAGGGTAACTTAAAAATGTACTTAGTACAATGGGAAGGTTTAAAAAATAGGACAACATATGCATCCTAGAATGGGAGAAAAAAAAACATAACATACAAAATATCCAACAATTTAATCACATGAACATGCAAGAGATAATTTAATTTTAGTTGTTGAAGAATGATGTGGATTCACTAGCATGTCTTGCAAAGGCCATACATTTTGATCTAAGAGTCTAAATCAATCATTGTTTATAAAAAAACTCTTAAAAAATTGTACATTATTGTAAGACATGCTAACCAATTATAGTCTATATCAGTAATTTTTAGAGGCAAAAATTATCCATCTAAGGCACTAAAATTAAATTCAAAGTTTTTTTTTCTTTTTTTATTTTTAAATTTAAAAATATCGTATGATTAAAACCTTGAGTCAAGTTGAGTTACAACGCAAGGAATAAGATAGTTTAGGCATGCGGTTAATGTGATCAATTTTTTAGGATATCTAGATATCTAAATTTATAACTTACTAAAAAAAATTATTGTAAAAAATTGCAATTCTAACTAAAAAAAGAAACTCAAGCCAGGTTTTGTTTAGAGGTCATATTTAATTTGAATTATATGGGAATTTAATATTAAGGCATTTATTGTAATGAAAAATTCAAAGAATACAAAATATTAAATTAGTATTATTTAGTAATTTATGAGTTTTAGCTAATTTAATTTTATTATAGTTTAGCCCCATCATTTTTGTATCACAACCTGGGTTTAAATATGATGGTAAGAGGTTGAGGATTTTATGTGGAGATGCATATAAATAAACAAAAATTGCAAAGAAAAAAAGAGGATTTGTAAAATAATATTATGTCTTAAAGGATAATGCATGACAGAGATGATCCAGAACAAGATTTAGATCAATAAGAAGAAATACATAATGTAGATAGAGAAGAGAAACAAAAATCCAATGTAAAAGGTTGATTAAATCACTTAAAGGGAGGAATTATGGAATTAAGGTAGATGTTTATGACTATGGTTGGATTTTAAAACTATATTAATTGATATAATGGTTAAGTAACATTAGGAATTTATTTAAATGGAATCCAATGATAGAAGAAAATGAAGTAAAATTTTCCTGGAAATTTTTGAAGGGCCATCCAATGATATAGTTGGATCAGTTTCACAAGGAGAGCTTACAATAATGAAAATAAAAGATCAAGAGTTAGAGAAATATAGATAAAAATACAAAGAATTAAATATTTTTCTATAGACTATAGTGGAGGGAAATATGAAAGTTTCAAAATTTGAGGCAGAAGGACAATAGTGTCCAAGATTACACTGATGAATTGTACATGTTATCCATTTGAGAAGAACATGATGAGATAGAATTGTAGAAAGTTGTAAGCTATTTATTGGTTTGAATTTTTCTATTCAAGATGAACTAAACATGCATAGGAATATGAACTAAACATGCATAGGAAAAATAAGTGGAGGGAATTTATCATTTTACCTTGAAGGATGAAGAAAAATAGACTAGACCTAGTTTTAGAAGATTTGAAGGATGAAAGAGACATTGGTAATATCGAATAAGAGGAAAAGGTGGGTATAATAACACAAGAGGTGAAACATCCTATGAATGGAAAACAGATAACATGGAATGATTTTAGAACCAACAAAGAGGTAGAGAGATTAAGAGAGGTACAGACTATGACAATAACAATTATGGTACTGGAAGAGGATGTGACGAACCATGTAGACCTTGTGTTTTCTAAAAATTTTGTAAATAAGGGCATATGTAATTTAAATTTCCCCGATATCACGTACAAGAGAGGAGAAATTAGGATCCTCTTAGAGGAATTTTTTTAAATGATGCGGATCAATATTAAGACACATACGTTACACTATATGTGGAAGATAATATCATGATGAGAAGAATGATGACCACCCCAAGAAAAGATAACTCTGAAGGTTGTGAGTCTAAGTTATGGTCCAATATGTTTGAATAAGGTGCACATTTATAGGAAAGAGATGTAACATTACATTGATGGTGGAAGTTGTGCAAATATGGTTTCCAAAGAAGTGGCATATAAGTAAGTATTACAATTTGAAAATCATCCTTTCACATATCATGTCTCTTTGGTTAAAGAAATGGAATGAAGTTATAATTTTGTTATTAGATTAGGTAATAAAGTATATTTTGAAGGGATAAGGAATCCTATAGAAATGAAAAATAAGCATCAAAGCACAAAAGAGAAACATCAAGGATTAGGGCCTCACAGGCCTAAGGTGAAGCAACCAAATAAGCCAAAGAACAAAAAAAATGAAAATACCAGAAAGGAGAAAGGGCACGTGAAAGTAGGACAGTCAAATCTACTTTGCCCTCTACCGAAGAAAAAACCCTAACTACAATGGTATTTCCCATTATGAGATCTAAGGCTCATCTTCAGAGGAGAATTTCCATTTTTTCCTTTATTCTTATTGTTCACAATCTTCCATCCCTACCCCTATTAGGGTACACATTCTCATCCAGGTGGAAATATAGAAAAACTTCAAGAGCCATCTTGTTTAATGGGATTTCAATCTACAATGATACCTATGATTATGAAAAAGAGCCCGCCCCTTTCCAAGAACGTATTGTGAGTCATAATTCAATATAGTGGGAGATGAGACATTATCACCCTTCTTCTCAACATTCTTCTCTTCTTGATTATTTATATGACTAGCTAAATCATTATCCTTATCACTTTCCTATAGATAATAAACCACTAGAATTTTCATAATTGAAATCCTTCCACCATGAGACCCTCCCCTTAATATGTTTCTTAACGATGTGATAATCACAAGTAAGATGTCCAAGGGAAAAATATGTTATTGATCTAAAAAGGAAAGTTTCATAATCCAAATTTTGTGTCAATATTGAATCCATGACTTTGAGATCCATAGTGGTAGGGAAATCAACAGTCATGTCCATATCCAAAAAAATACGGTCATATGTGGTATGATCACAAGATTCAGTCTTAGGATATACAACTAAAAATTTACCCAAAACATCACCCATAGCCTTGAAAATATCATCACTCCAAAACTTTAAAGGTAAGTAGGACATCCTTATCTACACAAGTATGATAGTGAAATTCTCAGTTAAGGCATTCAAGTGTGGGATTAAGGACTTCATAAGAAGAATATGTGATTGGAATTCCCATATTCTCCAAAAAAACACTTCCTTATCAGAGTAACTTTCAAACACTTCTATGAAAATACCTCAAGCCAAGGGGTAGATGTTAACTTTACCTTGAATGATGGGGTGCCATTTTCCAGATATCCATTTATGTAAATAAGGAAGGCTAGGGAAACAACTGTTAAACCTACAAATCAATTATCTATTCTAATAGAATTCCAATGATTCTTTAACCTCCCCTTAGAAAGAAAAAAAAAGTGTTGATCTGGGATAAACCATGGATTTAATCAACAATCAACCTCCATATTTTTCCTCCTAAAGGAGCAATTTAGGATAACCCTTTGGCTAAAACTTCTTTTTTCCTCATTATCCTCCCTGGCTAGGCTATGATGAAACTTGTAACCTTGAAACTGTCCTATCATTGATTTCTGAAGGACCTAACTCAGGAAGGGATGAAGATGGAACCCCCTATCCCTTAACCTCCATAAACCCACCACCACTATCACCACCCACCTACACAATCATGTTTCTATAGAGATCACCCCAACCCAAAGCACTAGTTGAGCCATTTGATCCACCTGAGGTTGAGTTCAGATTTGCACATAAAATTTTTCATCAAGAACCAACCACCTCCCAAGTTATAGAAGAGCCATCACAAAGGAAACTAGGGTTAGAGATAAAAATGGGAGAAACTTTCTCCATCCCTTTAAATATAGAAAATACCTATAAGTTATAATAGATAAGAGATGTAAAATTAGGTTTTCAATATGAAATACCTATAAGGATGATAATTAGTGTCATGTAATTGAAATGGATTCCTACAATGTTTTATTGAGGATACTATGTTAATTTGTTAGAAACATAATTCATTAATTGGAAAATAATGACTATTTTTTTTTGAAAGGTGGAGTGAAGGTGGTCAGGTTACCACTTAAAGAAAATAAAATTGATATACTGTTATCCACAAAGTATTTTCTCATAGAGATGAAGATGACAAGTTTCTAATTTATATTAACGGTAAATAAATAATATGTAGAGGTGGTACCTATACAAAATTAAGAAATAAAGGTATTGGAATAAGTTTTAGCTTCCATATCAGAAGAATTACTAGATGGATTATTATCCTAGGGTTATGTTCAACATAAAATTAATATAAATCCCATAATCATCCTTACCAAATCAATCCACCTATAGAATGACCCCAACATAAAATACATAGTTAAACAAGAAATTATCATGAGTGGAAAGAAAAAGATATATAAGAGATAATATAAGCTCACATGTGATCCTGGCTATATTGAATCCTAAGAAGGGTGGTACATGGAGGATGTGTATAGATAGAATATCTATCAATAAAATTACCACAAAATATAGAATTCCCATACCCCACCTAGATGATGAAAAGCATCAATCATATTTTACAGAGTAAACACAGCAAGGATATTCTATTCAGTACATTAAAATTCATATTACAAGAACCTGTATACATAGGAATATAGCTCTCCTATAATTTAGGAATTAGCTATAACAAAAATATAACTTACGTGAGTTGTTAGAAACAACCTCACTCACCCCAAACAATATATTAACTTATTTAATGATTACACACAAATAATGGAGCACATATTTCCTAACATTCCCCACCTTAGTGCGAACATGGAGATAACATGCCTCTGTAGTTGCACCTACTCATGATCTGGTGATTTTCATAGGATGATCACAAACCTCAGGGATCATTTTGCAAACAGTTGACCACAAATTGAGAATGGTGGTTTTATAATTGGTTAACCACAAACCAAAAAGTGATGGTTTTGCAAACGGATTACCAACAACCAAGAATGGTGGTTTTTTCAATTGGTTTACCACAAACAACAAATGAATGTTTTTAAGTGGTTTACCTACAACCACATCATGATGTGCCAAGCACTATTATCAACCCTCATCAATATCTCACTGTAGGGAATAAAATAGGAAAATCTACTGAAATCTACTGCTCATACATACATAGAAAAAACTGACATAATGGAAATGGAACATTGGATCATGTTCCCCCCCTGAATATGAAATTTTCACTTATTGAAATCAGGAACACTACAAATAGGCACACGACGGAAATCACAATGCCCAAACTGAAACCAAACTAAAACATACATATCAGCAAAACGGATATGTGGCCCCATCATTGGAAACTGATGAGAGGTCACTGAATGATCTCTAACCTCCATTTTCCTCCATCATCTAGTGTCATGCTTAGTATAAGAAGTTTTCAGAGCCACTGTCTTTATGTACTTGTGCTTCCCCATTCTCTGATCCTTCTTCAGTAATGAAATTGACCTCGATTCCTTTGAGTTTTCCACTAAGTATACCTGGAGCTCGAGCTGTACAAAATGAAGTTGTATGTCCCTTTTTCTAACAGTAGAAACATTATCTTTCCTCTTTATATTTAGAAACATTTTGGGATTTCATTTTTACATACATTGTTGTTTCTTCTTCTACAACTTATTTGGTCCATTTTTCCTCAGCTAGGAGAGCTGATAGCATATCTTCTAATGAGTTGGAAGGCATTTGACCACATGTGAAGGACAATGTTATTGTATTTGGGAGGCAAACTATTCAATAGAATAGCTTTTCCATCTTCATCATCTACTGGAGCTTCTACTTCTACCAGCTATTGGAGGAGAGACCATAAATCATTAATATGGCTAGACAATGTAGCTCCTTCACCCATTTTTAACTTGAAAAATTGTAATTTAAGAGAAAATTTTGTGTTCACTACTTTAGCACCAAAGTTTTTGTTCAAGTTTTCCCACATTTCATGAGATGATTTCTCAAGATAAACATAGTGTATCTCATTATCTAAGAGAGCAAGACCAATAATGGCTTTGGCTTTATCATCTCTCATTTCCCATTCTACCAATTCAGTTGGATCTTTAGGTGTTGGTTCTTTTCCATCTACTATCCCCCAGATATTTTTATTCAATAACTGCATTTGTATCTTCACTTTCCAAGTATGAAAGTTGAGCCCATTGGATGGCCAAAAAGGAGGGTATTTTCAAAATTGGTATTTTCTCCCAAAATTATAAAAATGCAACGGGAATAAACAAATAAGCACTCTTGCAAAAATGGTGCTCGATTTCGAGTTACCGTGCAAAAGTTATGGAGGTTAAAATTTTCTGTAAAATGGTATAATATAATTAAAATTGATACAATGATTAAATTTTTTTCTCAAAATGGTGAGAAAATTAATTGTGTGGCCACTTGTTGGAATCAGGAGGAAATGAGGATTCCAAAAATACCAATATTTTAGAGAACTAACTCCCAAAACATATTAATTTTGTGAAAAAGCATTAATTGCCGTCAAAATGCAATTATTAAACAAAAAGTATAGGAAAAACTGATTTTCCAAAACTATAGTCTTTATGAAAAATTAAAATAATTTCTCAATCAGAGTTGGCTATGCAAAAAATCACGTGAATTTGGGAGACCATAGATCTGTTCATAACTGGAGAACTAGATCTCTGATTTGTGAGCCGTTTAATTTACCATAAACCTTAGTTCAATAGCTTTGCAATGGTACTAATTTTGTTTGATTTCATTACATAATCTGAAAGCTATTCTTGACTTATTTTGATGCTGAACTCACTAAAAACTCATGCTTTATTTTCAAAGAAACAGCCCTAAGAATTTATATCTCCCCAAAAAATACCTCTAATGTTAATTGATTCACTTTTAAATAGTGATAAGAAGATTTTTATGTGGATCACACCACAAAAAAATATAAGACTTTGTTATCTTGAATGACGCATGGAGATCCTGCCACAGTTCTAGATCATTATCTAATTTTTGGATTGAATGTACAGTTGGGAGAGTAACATAAAACAATCATATATGGAGGCATTGATGGGGTGCAAACCATGGAAGTGACAAAGAATGAGAAGAGGAATTTCATTGACCTCACACAGAGATACCACTGTTAAAAATCTTTGCTCAGCCATTTAAATCTATATCGATCTCACACAAGATCTGATCGCCACTCCAAACAAATAGATGGGAATAAATATATGACTTTAGCTCTACAACAGTGACCATTACATTTCTCTGATACCAAATGAAAAGAATCAATTATATTTTACAGAGTAAACAAAGCAAGGATATTCTATTTAGTACATGAAAATTCATATTATAAGAACCTGTATAAATAGGAATATATTTCTCCTATAATCTAGGAGGTAGCTTTAATAAAAATCTAACTTACGTGAGTTGTTACAAACAACCTCACTCACCCCAAACAATATATTAACTTATTTAATGATTACACACAAATAATGGAGCACTAAATAGTATATTTCCTAATATATGACATGATGGATGTTCTTAGAAGAGATAAATGTTTTTCAAAATTTGATTTAAGGAAGGATACTATCATATACGAATCTATGAAGGGGATGATTTGAAGTTAAATTTCAAAACTGGGTATTGTCTATATGAGTGGTTGGTAATTCGATTCAGATTATGTAATGTATTTAGTAATTTTATGAGGATGATGAATCAAGTTTGGTGGGATAACAATGGTAAATATGTTGTAGTCTAATTTGTTAAGATAATCATATTCAGTGGAAGTAATGAAGATCATTGATTACATTTAAGGATGGTGTTGTAATACTTATGGAAAGAAAAGTTATATACCAATATGAAGAAATGGAATTTTATGTAGAGGAGCTTGGTATTTTTGGATTTTTTCTCTTCATATGTAGGTTTAAGGATGCACGTAACAAAGATAAATACAATTTTTTAGAAGCCTAACCTAAGAAGCATAATAGAGGTAATAAATTTCATGGGTTTGGATACTTTTTACATAAAGTTTATCAAGAATTTTAGTAGTATTGTGCAACTGATAACAAAATGTATGAAGGGGAAATAGTTATTGTTAATTAGGGAAATGAATAAGATATTTAAACTATTAAAGATGACGGTAACAAGTTCCACAGTTTTCACCTTACTTGATTTTAGAAAATGATTTGAGTTTGATTTTGGTTTTTCACATGTGGAAATTATTGATGTTATAAGTTAAGAATGATGTCTTATATCATTTTATAGTGAGATAATAAATGAGGTTATAAATAAGTATTATACTTATGATATTGAATTTAATGCCATTGTATAATCATTAAAGAATAATATACATTACTAGGTGTCAAAGGAGTTCTAGGGTTACTTATTTATTATAAAACATAAATTAGAAAAAAAATGAACTAGGTATTTTATGCCTTGAGTAGATTTGTGGCATTACTAATTATTACAGTAAGTGAAGTGGTTGAATTTGAAGCTAATAAAGCTTTATATGATTCTGATCCTAAATTTGGAGGATTGTTGAGAAAACAATAGTCAAAATTTGGGTGAGATAGGTAATATTTTGTAATGAATATTTTATACAAGATGGTTATCTAGTTATGGGAAAGTAGTTATGTATCCCATGAGGATCTATAAGGGATAATATTCAAACATAATTTCAAAGTAGTTTCTTAGGAGGTGTTGGAAGAATAATTTTTCACAAGAAATAATTAGTAATTTTTCACCAATTGTCTAGGACTAAGTGCATCCTCCTTGTAAAGGGGAGGCTGTAATTTAATTTATACAGAAAAAAATTAGTGAGTGGCTATGAATTTTGGGATCATCCATGAATACTCATTTAGACTAGTGGTAAATAGTTTTCACTTAAAAGAATGGAGGAATTTTATTAGACAAAGAAGGTAGAGGGGTGTGATAATACAGTTAAAGAGGGGTTAAATTTTTTTAATAAGAATTTATAGAATTTTCATATTATTAACAAAAAAAATACATGCAACTAGATGAATTCAACCTTCTGAAAAATAATAAGAGTAACAAAACCATATACATAGAGTTTGATTTATTTATTTATGAAAGGCATCATTTCCTTTCATGGATTTATAAGACCATCATGCTTAAAAAGTTGATTATGTAAAGGATATAGGAAACAAAGAAATAGAGGAAAATGGAATAATGTAATCTCTTTCTTGTACTTATTAGCTCACAAATCTATCTACTATAAACTCAAAATTGACAATCTCTTTGGAATGGAGAAGCTATTATAATTTATGGCTTTACATAAAGGATTTACATCTATCCCCATATGAATTCTCACTTCCACTCATCACTTGTGAACTTTCAAATTCTTATGTAAAAAGAGTGGGCCCTTTCTCATTTATTAAATTGAACTCATTACAATGTTTTACTATAGGTCACTTAAGTGAATATGAAAAAAATAGTGAAAATTATCTCCCTAATGAAGAAGTAGAACATGGAGAGAGATGGAAGGAGGAAGGAAGAAGATGAGAGATGATCACTCTGATTAAGATGAAGCCTATGATGATGAGGAAATAAATTCTATATATCCTTGTGGGAGAAATCCTAGATAAATTTATTCACCCTTGAATTCCTTACATAATTGGACTGCCACAAGTGTAACTTTTTCTACTTGTGGAATATGTACAAAGATCAAAGTATTGATCCCAGTTTCAGAATAATTGCTAATGGTATTACATTGGTTTAAACGAAATTTGATGGTCCTTCACATTATAAGAAATTGAACATCTCATTTCTATGAGAGACTCCAAATTATCTTTGTTGAATAAGAAGGAATATCTTGCATATTTTTCCCCAATTCCCATGATAATTTCTAAATCTCTTCCACTGATGAATTTTTACTTATTAGAGGTGACCTAAGATTTTTTTTTATTTTTATTTGTAATTTCCCAAAATCTACGATGTGATTTATTTATAAGAATCAAACTATGAGATAGAATCATTTAAAAATGTCATATCATACACTCATTATGTGAGATAAGATAGGAGAGAAGTTATTATTAATGGAAGTGAACACATTTTTACTCACCAATAAGCGAGAATAAATATTTCTCATTTATGAAACCAATAGAAGCGCATTATCCCAATGGGATTTCTCCTTCTCAATATCCTCTTTAGTCATTATTACTTTAGAAGTGATGATGAAGAAAAATCAAGAAATTAGAAAATATTTGGAAAAAAAATTCTTTCCTTTTTCAAGGATATTTTCAACCCACCTATCATTAACCCTTATGTATATTGAGTAACTGTTGGTATCCAAATTGATTCTCCTTCAAAGGCCTGGGAAACATCACAGGTTTGGCAGGAAGCTTAGAGACAGATAGATCATAGTGATTCATTTTTTAGCTAGGGATGGGATCTAACAGGCCCTTAATCACTTAGATGTAGAGAAATGGATAGCACCCTCAAGAGGATTTGATCTATCCTCACTATTTTAGGTTGTGCCTTTCAATCAAGGTAAGAGAAAAATTTTGTAGCTTATTGTTTATGGAGGAGATGGAGATATCCTTCCTAATGAAGTTTTTAAGGAGACATTGAAGAAAATTATGATCAATGGAACAAAATCTAACTGTCACGAGTTATCACTCTAGATAGTGGAGATATCCTCTAGGCAAGGTTCAGGCTACTTAAGACATTTGTAATCGTGATTATTTTTGCATGTTTTGGTGGTAAAATTTATGAGTTGTCATACACACATGACAAATAGAGGTAGTATGGATAGGATTGGTTGTTTTTAAATAAATTTTAGTGGGGAGGTGAGGCAGAATAAACTTGATTTGCAAAATCTCTGAGAAATCTTACAAAAATGGAAAGTCTAGACAACGAGAGTACTTAAGAATAGCTAAAATGTTCCTTTAACCAAAATATGTACTTCAATGAAAGCCCCATATTATCACTTTTTAACACGATCTATGAGATTCCTACACGAAGGATTGAGGTTAGAAGACCCAATAAAATGTCAAAACCTAATATCAATCATGCATAAGGTACACCTAGAGGCGTACAAACAATTCTCTCTCCACAAATGAAAGAAAAGTGATTTTAAATCATTTATTTCACCCCCAGATGAAATTCTTCTTAGAAATAAAATTGTAGATGCAACTAAAATGTCACAAGGATTGAAACCTATCTGATTAAGATAGATTTTGATACAAGATTGTAACAGGAAACAAGGAAAACTATTTGTAGACATTTAGAAGTAACATAAAAACATTTTGCATAAGATCCACACAGAATAACTCGAGTTTGATTAAATTTATCAGCAGGGGAAATTTTTTGGATTAATCTAAGATCTTGTCAATTATTGTACACTTGCAACCACCTTGACACAATCAAAATTAATAGAAAAGATATATGTAGGCTTCTCAAAATATTGGCTTTGTCAAACAATTCTCTTGGGAATTTTCTTCGACCTCTAACACTCCAACCATTGGCACAAAAAAATTTGTGCCATTATAACATTTACAACAGAGCCTCTTTTTCCCCATAAGACAAAAACATTTTATGTACCAGTGTTCGTCATCATCTTGATTGTGATTCCTAGAATTACATCTATAAAAGTTGTCAGGGTGTTCATGGGAAAAATCTCTTCAAAAATCTCATAATTCAAATCCTTCATCTGATAGAACACTCTTCCTTCAAATATGGTTCCTTGCGTGCTCGAGAGAAGAAAAGTAGAAAATTAGATCAAGCCCGATAGTGAGACCATTTTAATGGTGGAAAGATGTCTCCAGATCTCTCCCACAAAACTTAGATATCAAAATTAACTCCCCTCTCTATTTTGCGTGTAGGAAATACCAAGAAATTGTGAAGACTCGCTCTTCCAGGCATGTTTCAGTAAGAATGGGGGGAAAATCAGATTCAGGATCATAGTTTCCATTGATCTTTAATTTCAATTTGGGCCATCCACGTGGAAGATTCAACTTCAAAATAGGCTCAGGGGCTTCCTTTGACTTTTTACAACCTTTCAAAAAAATGGAAAAAATTTCCATTTTTCTCCAGACCTCCCATCCTTGAGACAAGAGCTTGACACGTGTCCTAAGGTGGGGTCTCAATAGAACCGCAGCCAAATTCTACCATTTCACCTCAATTTTGGAAAAGGGAAAATTTTCCAGGTTTTCCTGTAGCTTCGCCCTTAAAAAATAGGCCTGACACATGTCCTAATGTGGGGCCCCAATGGAACCACTCATCCTTTTTCACCTTTAACTCTTTTTTCCCAAAAGGAAAATTTTCCAAATTTCCCCTGAGAGTCCGCACCTCCACCATTGATTGGAGCAAGCTTTGACTTATCCTTTATTGGGCTTGTGGGACATTTTTATGTTTTCAGTCATTTGAATATCAAGGGGAAAAAAATCCAAATTTCCCCTGATGGCCCGCCTCCCCGCCTTTTGACATTTTCAACGCTAACTTTCACCTCCTTCTTGTCAGACTTGTAGGCCATTTTTAAGATTTTAATCCTTTTGATAACAAGAGGAAACAAATACAATTTGCCTCCAATGGTCAGCTTCCCTGTCCCTTTGAATTTTCAAACTACCACATTTCACAATGGCATATCTTGAGATGATCCCCAAAAGTTGAGACCTTGAACAAGCGCGCACATCGCCACGTGTTGTTATGGCACAACTTCAAAAACCTTAAGGCTTCCAGAATGATTTTGGGGGGGTATGCTTCCATTTTAGAATTTTACTCCATTTTTCCAAAGGGGGAAAAACATCCAACTTACCTCTGAAGGGCCCGCATCTCTGCCATTAGCTTTGCCACATGTCCTCCTGCGGGGTCAAAATAAGACTTTTGCCCTGCCACTTAAAAATTTCTTTAATTAGAGCTTGGTGGGGCCGCGGGGTGAGTTAAAAGATTTTTCCAAAGTATCGAAAAGGGACAAGTTCAAAAACAGACCCACCCCCCATCCAATTAGAAGAAGCCACATAAGCTCTAAAAGAACCAATAAAAAATGAGTAGAGCCACGGGACAAACTTTTCCTTTTTGCCAAAAAAAGAAAAAAATGATAAGTTAAATCATTTTCCCCACCATCCCCTAACTAACCATAAAAGAAGCCACGTGACCACCAAATGCTGAGGAATAACTTTGATAGGAAAAAGACACCCGTTAGACCATCAAAATACAAAAAATCATCATTGACACCCAGCGAACTTGATTTTTTGCAAAGGATGAAAAAAAAAAGTGAATCATGGTTCAGGGCATCCTTTCGACCATTGATTTTGGATTTTCAAAGGCCTATAAAATATAGATTAACCATTCTCGAGCTTCCATGGTCAAGGAAAAAATAGGAAAAATTGCAAAGCCCGCATATTTTGAAGAAATTATGGAAAAAATAGGGCAAGCTCAGAGACTTTTTAGGGAGGGACATGACAATGGATTATGAAAACAATTGGAGGAATTTCAAGTGGAGGTATAAGCTTCTAGAACACCCACATCAAGAGAAAATTTTTTTTAGAACACGCAGATCAAAGGAAAATAATAACAAATGGGGTGAAACAAATCTGAGCACCAACAGGTAACCCTTGAGCTTTTCTGATAATTTCATAATCAAATCTACTAAAAGTATTGAATTATTCTGTGGGTAGAGGGGGGTAGTGCATTACGATCCAATAATTATTACACATAAGCAATGAGATTTCTTGCACGCTCTTCTAATAATTTTATTGTTTTCTTATATTCCTCATTATCAGAAATAATCTAGGCCAGAAGATTCCTTTAACATGTGTGCATCAACCACCTACATATATTGACACAACAAAAACCTTTTCATCTCGTAATAACTTTGAGTCATTTTCTCCATGATTTTTTTACATGCTTTTCTCAGGAAATCTAGAAATAATTTTCACCAAAACATCTATTGAATAAATGAGTAGTTGCATGTTCATTCTTACCTTGCTTAGCTTTTATGATATTTGATATAACTCTTAAATCAAGTGTTGATTATTTTTGCATTGTCTTTGAATAATTCATGATTAACTCTTGAATCCAAGGGAAATTCTACACTAGTGTAGGCTCAATATCAAGCATAGGAGCAATTTAAATTTTTTATTGGGTAATCATATCTCCCACATGGTGGGATGAATTATATTCTAAAGAAGACACACTTGAGAACCAATGAAAAAATGGTGATTGTGAAGGATAAATCTAACCTTGCTCAAGAGGTTCAATGGGTATTTTAGTGACTTTGGTTTTCTTTTGAAGCCTCTTGGGGTGAGAATATTCAATGTACTCTTGCTTCAAAATATTTCTGATTGAGGGATCTTCTGAGTGCGTGGAGCCAACATTCTTCTAAGATATATTCATAAAGGAAATGTGAGATGTATATCTTGATAGAATTAGGAAGCCAACATACTTGATGAAATAAATTATTTTTCTCTTAAATCATTCTCTTAATGTTTTAATTACTAGTTAATTCCTCTCCTTGATGTCACTTGATTATTTAGTAGTCCATGAGATCGGAAGAAGGGGTGACGTTTTTAATTCTTGACACTCGGGATCACACAAGTTTGATTTATCATGCTTTATTCCCTCAACGAACCAATCAAATTGGAGGCCCCTCATCTTATCAAATTTTATATGTATATGGTACCTATTTGTTAATAAATTCTATTCAATATAAGTATCCCACTATTCCTCAATTTTAGGTGTGTGGTACAATGAAGGAAAGGTGAAAGTTTTTGGATTTCCCCTGATCTCAAAATCATACCTAGATGCATAGTAATGAATATTGAGGGAAGATAAATAATAATAAATATTTGATGCATCTGCAACATTCTTACATTTATAGATTCCCAAAGAGATGGGGAAATATTTGAGGTTATTTAATATTTTCCTACAACTATGATGAACATGGCCTATAGAGACAATTATGGTGAGAATAAAGAGAAATATTTCTATTAGTTGAAGTTAAATTTCGTAATTTTCTATCTAAATATTTGGGAAATATTTCCTTATCTATGGGGAAGTTGGAGTCCATCATGGGATTTCTCATGGAGAAGATTAGTGTCCCAAAATAGGATCTAGGAGATCATAACGAAGACACTCATGAATATGAGGAAGATAAACCCCATGTTAACGTTAATCTTCATCCATTAAAAGTGAAGGAAAAGATATAAGTTCATATTTATGATGGGAATGTGAATGTTAATAACATATACCATTGGCTAGCTAAACTTGAGGTATATTTAATTTTTCATGAAATCATTGAGAATCAGCAAATTTCATTTACAAGCATAAAATTAACCAATCATGCTTTAACATGTTTTGAAATCTATGTTAACACATGGCAAGTTGTTAAGAATATCCTTCCTATTTATAAGTGGGATGAATTTAGCAAGAGAAAAAAGAAATAATTATGTCCTATTTTTTATGAGGAAGAGAGGTCCATATATTAGAAATATCTCAGCAATAAACAAGGGAAAAAAAATTCAAGAGTACACCTATGAGCTCAAAAAGTTTTCCAATTGGGAGAAAATGTAGTGGACTAGGAAATTTTGATTAAGTACATCAGTGGACTCGATATTGAATTGAGTAGACTAGTTCTCTTGGCCAAGATAGTGAATGTAGATGAGGTTTTCTCTCAATTCCACGATCTAGCCATGGATAAGAAAAATATTTCATCTACATCTCAATATGTTTCAAAGAAACAAGGTAACACCAAAAAAAGGAGATAGGAAACTAAAATGGTGAGGAGAATGTAACTTCTATTTCTAATAATGATAGTAAATCCCATTGTGGTCATTGTGATGTTGACACTCATTCCGAGGAAAAATGTTGGAAGCTCCACCTGAAACTACATTCCTTCATCAATAAGAAGAATAAAAAAGTCCATATTTGTTCTCCAAGGAGAGCATATATTCTATAGAAAAGAGGTGGATGAGACAATGTGTTGTACCTCCATCCATAGAGAGGTATGTTTGCATAGTAATAGTTTTTTTAAGGAAATCAAAATAA
Organism: Taxus chinensis; assembly: GCA_019776745.2. Lineage (NCBI taxonomy): Eukaryota > Viridiplantae > Streptophyta > Pinopsida > Cupressales > Taxaceae > Taxus > Taxus chinensis. The sequence continues at coordinate 762,600,291 of CM034146.1, read as the reverse complement.
AAAAGCTTTCTCATATAAAAATCCAAATGAAGAAAACCAAAGTGTATGTTATTTTTTATGATTGTTCTCAACCTAATTTCATAAGCAAAGAGTTAATTCATACGATGAAGTTAGAGACATATAGTAATCCAAATCAGTATTCATTGGGTTTGGTGAAGAAATTCATTGAAATCAAGGTTATCAAGCAATGTAAAATTACATCTTATTTTTATAAAAAGTTCATTAATGACTAATTTAGAGGTTGTTTCGCTTGATGTGTGTGGTGTAGATTTAGCGGCCCATACTTATATATTAAGGATGCCATCGTCATGAAAAGATAAAATTTATATGACTTGTTGAAGTATGGTAAGATTTAAAATATTTCATCCTTTATAAGAGAATAAAAAATCTCGTTGATAAGTTCCTTTGAAACTAAGCAACTTATTAATGCTAGTGGGAAATTTTTGCTACTTATTTTTAGAGATGTATAAGAGGAGGAATTTCTTACATCTAATACCACTTGTATAATGTTTACTAACAAAGAGAAGAAGGATATTTAGAAGTTTAGGGAAGTTTCCCAAGAGTGTACGAGGTTGCTTCTCGTTAGGCAAATTGAGCATGAGATACAGTTTCTACCCAATAGTGTGCTTCAAAATTTGGATTTTAAATTCATTTCTTGAGGGATTTAACAAAGGTAAAATAGTATTTGGGTCAAATCATATGACTATGTTTTAATTATTTACACATTTTATAGATCTAGCAAGTTATTTCCCAAAAAAATAAAATTATCGAACACGTATAAAATGATCAAACAAAAAATTGTAAGAGCACAAATATACTACAGCGTAGGGCATCAATAATTCACATGAATTTTTGAAGTTTTTATAATATTTTAAAATATTTGTTTACATTTTATATATTAAAATATTTCAGGCCATTTACAATTTTTTATTGAGTTGTGTATGACTAAACAGTTAGATGATATGTTCTATAAGCCTCCTCTACTTTAAGATATGGTAACTTTTAATCTTATTGAGACTTTCTTATGTGAATCATATCAGAAAGGTTACAAGAAATATCCCAGTTTTTGAGAAATATTTCATAACAAACCTCTAAGTGAGGTACTTACACTTAGGGGAGAATCACTTAGGGAAGAATTCTATATACAGGACATGCTACTCTAAAAGAATGAGATGCCTTACATTCCTAAGGGAAAAATAATTCAGTTGCTGAGGAATGCACACAATTCTAAGGTGGTTGTTCACTTTAGTGTTAAAAATACTATTGCGCACTTACACAGGTATGTTAATTAGCCAACAATCAAAGAATTTTTTTCCAAATTTGTTAGGGGTTTTCTTTTATGTAGTATGGGAAATCCTAGTAACAGAAAATTGGGGTTATAATATATATATATATATATATATATATATATATATATATATATATCATTACCAGTTCCTTCCCTACTATGGGAGAGAATCTGCATGATTTTTTTGGGTGGTCTTCCTAACTCCAAGAAAGGTTATGATTATAATTTTGCGGTATTAGAAAGGTTCAGAAAAATATTTATTCATATTCCTTGCAAAAATACTGTTAAATCCATTGAAGGAAATAAGTTTTTTACTTCTAATGTATAGGTTATTTTTGGTTCGCCTAATTCTATTCTGTTAGACAAGAAATCATGGTTCATAGGAAATTTTTGATCTAATTTGTGGGAAAATATGGATACTAAGGTAAAAAGGTCTAAATATTTTCATCCACAAATAGATGGGAAAACATAGGTGGTAAACTGTACATTTTTCCATTTCTTACGAGGGTACAACAGGAAACCTCTTTGGACTTAGGATGATAATTATGTATATATCCAACATTATTATAACAAGGATGTTAACCTAGTAATACTCCTTTTGAGAAATGTTTTTGTTATTTCCCTAAAAGTGCATTTGATGTTGTTTTAAGATTATCATGTGGAAACTATGGAAAAGTTGATTTGGAGACCCACAAAGCTCAAAGGTCCATTAAGAAAATTTAGTAGATACACCTCCAGGTACATGAGAGGTTGAAAGAATCACATGCCAAGTACAAAATAATACATGATACACATAGTATTGAGCATTCTTTCCTTTTTGGTGATAAATTATAGTTGTTCTTGAGTAGAGAAAGACTACGAGCTAAAGCTAATAGACTAAATTATTTTTAATATGGCGTATTTGAAATTCTATAACAAGTGGGTAATAATTCATTTATCTTGGATTTTCTTCCTTATATGAGAATACATTTAGTTGTGAATGTTGATAATTTACATCTCTTTGATCCCTCCATATAAGATCAGGAAGAAGAGAGATTGTTGATATCATCTATTGAGGATATAGCTCTAGGCAGTGAGTTAAAAACAAAGCAAGATGTGGTATTATAGTGTAAATAGTGGTTGATCAGGTTGAAAGGTCATTTTCCTACAAATCCCAAGTGGTATTACAAAGAAGACGTGGGAAAGAAATTTACACACCTCATCAGTCCTTGAAACATTTAGGGAACTAAAATCAATAAATCATGGAGCTATGATCCAAAAAAGGGTATAGAAATACCTAATTCTATGTATTATCATTATTCATACTTGTAAAAAATACCCTCAACATATCTATTGTTATAGGAAAATCATTACATCAGTATTTTAGTGATCAAGACACCTTAGAATGAAAAAAGACAAAAATTCTTATTATGTTCTGTCTATTAACTATTTGACTGCCACACAACTATCATGGAACTTCCACGATTTCGTTAAGTAAAGGTTGCATAGCTTCCACCTAGTTCTATCCCCATAACACCAAATTAAAGAATCTAAATAGTTGTAAATGTTTAGCCTTCACAAAAAGGTCCATTTCTCCTTCCTTCCATCCTTGGCTAGAGAAAATATAAATATAATTGAATTCATTCATTATAAGAAAGAGATTTGAATTAATTGAAGTGTGAGCAAAGGAGAAGTTTAGAATTACTATTGTTTTGTTGACAAAGAGTAGAGTTATTTATTGTTAAGGATTGTAAGAAAGTAATGTAATTATAATGAGCTTGAATCCTTATTGAAGGTCACCGTATAACACTAAACCACTATTGTATTGTAGATTAACATAGATAAGGGAAGAAATTGCTTACCAAACCGGATTTTTTCCCACACTGGGTTTCTCTAAGATAAAATTGTTTTCTTCTTATCTTACATAATTCATTTTTAGTGTTGTGTGAATAATTCTTGCATAATAAACTAGTTATTAAGAGCTTATTGAAATTGTTTATTCATTATCACAACATGAGATCTATTTATTGTTTAAAAGTGTCATTTTATAGATCAATAAGTGATCCATGTACCTAGAAACACTTTTTTAATGGGTTGTATTATCCAAAATATACCCCTCAAGGTAAATTTTTGTAACTTATGCAATTCTTCAGGGCCAAGAAGAATCCAAGAAGTTAAAATATTTTCAAAAAATGTAAAAATTTTGGTTTTTGCTTTGTTGTATGGCAAAGTTGGGTCGAAGCGGGTCTAGGCAACACAAGTACACATGGGACACTCTGGAACCCAAAAACCTGAAATGCACCATAGGTAGTTCAAATTGGAAATGTTGGATATATTTGGTCTGCAGCGGTCAACAAGACATTGGGACATGCGGAACCCGTAGAGCAGAAAATGCCCGCATTCTTTTGTTGTGTAGAAATGTTGGGTCGAAGTTGTCTAGGAAGCATAAGTATGTGCGGGATAGTTGGGACCTGAAAACCCAACTTGTCTGATTTTTCAAGGTGGTTCGAATGGATGTGGGGTGAAGAGGTGGTCAACGACCCTGATGGCTCGGTCAACGCTAGGACACGAGTTCACCGAGGACCCAATTTTTCTACTTTTTTCCATAGACATGAGACTTGCGGGTGGAGTGGAGGTTTTTTCCTAGGACAGTTAGAACACAAGGACTTGAAATACCCGATATGGCCGCATGTAAGGGAAAACACACTACAAATTGGACCCTAAAACTTCAAACGGCCATAACTTTTGACCCCAAGTTTTGATTTTCACAAAATTAGACTTTCTGAAATGAGCATGACATCCTCTATGAATTTATTATTTTTAATGAGGGTAAATTTATGAAAATTAATGAAACATATTAAGCTCCATTCAATCAAATGCTAGTCCTGTTAAATGATATAAAATCCCAGACAAACCCAAAATAGTTTCCCGCACTCAGAAGGCCATAAATTTTACATTTCGCAATGAAAAAAAAACAAAGTTGGTAATAGTTGAAACCATGTTTCTGAGCCTGATGCACACAAATTGGGAAATTTGGAATTTAATGATAAAATCAATGGTGATTTTTGTAGAAAACATGGCCAGTTCAGAGAAATGATTTTATTTGGTAGTTGGGATGCATTCAATGAAGCATGGGATGACATATTTCACTGCTGCAAGTTATGGGATAGTATGGGGAGCATTTCAAAACCAACATAACATCATTTCACTTCATTTACCACATCTTGCAAGTGGTTGAAGGAAAAATTTCAGGATTTTCATTTTTCCTTTCTCGTTTCTCAGAAATCTGTTTATTGAAGTGATGGGGTAATTTTAAAAATATATATTTTTTGAAGTAGAAAACCTCTATCAAAATTTCCTTGTGAAGCCAATGTGATACATGCCCTTTTAGTGGACTCCTTGCATGGTGATCCAGGCCCTTATCCTATAATAGATTGAACTGTGCACATCAATGAAGCAATATATGCAAGTTTATGGATACTTCTTCCCCTGTTGTGTTTGTTTGCATTCTTGTTGCCCCTTCAATCTCATTGCATACATATTGTGTCTATTTTATACTTTTGTAGGGATCCATTATCATTGTGTGTGTATGAAATATTGTTTTGAATGCATTTGCTGGATTGTGGAGAACTATTATCACCTCTTCTGGCATGTATTTTTCTTCCAGTTTTCACACATTGGAAGGTTACTCTCACACCCTCCTTTTCTGTTGTATCACTACTTTAGTGTAGGCTTTGTTTTCATTCACTCTCTCTCCTTGGTCCCTTGGAAAGTTAGATTAGGACAAGATATTTTTTCCCATATTAGAGAAGATTGTGGCAAGTAGTTTAGGAGCAAGAACCAGCTTTCTCTAGATGTCTATCTCAAGAAGCAAGTCCCACAACTTGGAGATAGTACCCATGTTATCCAATCACAATGTGAGCTCAAGCACACACACTTTTGCAAACCATAAGGTGTTGTGATTCAGCGATAACATGTTACACTTTGAACTTTTTTGAATTGTAATTTACACACCCATTAGTAGATGATCAAGTAATTTTTTTATAAATTATGAAGTATGAAACTGTTATGTATGCAGGAAGTTAAAATTTATGTCTTTTTACTCTAGTCTATCACATGCTCTATTTATCTAGGTGAGATTTCCCAAATTTCTAAACATAATCTCAATTAGGGTCTGTTCATCACATTACGAACACCTAAGAATTCATAAAATGTCATTTCTTACATCTCTTACTCTACCCACCAAGCGGTGACACTTTTTTATTTGTATAGGACTATTATCAATTTCGAAAACTTATTTGATTCCAATGAGACCATTAAAAGGTCTATTTTCTGGTTGCTTTGGAAATTTCTCTTCAATACACCAATTATATTTTTTTTGATGATTTCAATATGGTTGCATCTATGAAGTAATAAAAAATATCCCTTTTATATGGGGTAGTGTGTAGGAGACAATCAATCATGGCTATACATGTTCCATAATATTTTCCTCTATGATCCAGGCATTGATGTTCAAAATGATACCATTGTTACATGGTTTACTTGGTCTAGATTTACGTTTTTGAAGGACATAGTGGTTAAAATATTATCTTGTTCCTTTTTCATTGATTAATATTTTTTATTTGACCCTCACACCCAGCTAATTTATTGTATTGATTGATTATGCCATACCTTCAAACCATCATCCTGTAGTGCCCACCCCTTCTTGCATTGATTAATTTGTTGACTCATTTTCTTTTACTAGACTATGGACATGGATTTTTGTATTATTTGGATACTTTTTGGTTTCACTATGGATAATTTTGGTGACACATGTGTCTATTAGGGCACATAGTTCCAATCTAGCATTATGATCATTATCTTAGTTTCTTACATTATATGATGTTGGATACTAGCAAGTTGTGATACATTTAATTTAATTTCATATATGATTGATGTATATATGATGTTTTTGTATAATTTTATATCATTGGCTGATAATGGTAAATTGAATGTTATCATGCAATTGCTTAGATGGATCTTATAGATTGTGAAACTATGGGTGTATGTTGTTAGTGCTTAGCCATTTCATACATACATTGATTTTTGTATAGTTAGAATGATTGTACATGATTGATTCATTGATATTATTTATTTAATTTATTGTATTGAGAAGATATGTTAAATGGGTAAATTAAGTGTGAAGATTATAGGTCACGTAGGAGAACGTGGGTTTAAGAGTTGCATCTCGAATTGCATAAGTGACTGAATGGGTTGAGTCCTTTATCCATTCATGATATTTGTGTAGCCCTTTTTTTTTTGACGTATTCATGTTTGGACACCATTGGTGATTCTTAATGTATCTATGTTAATTTTTATTTTTCTAAGCCTTATAATAAGCTAGTGTAAGGACCTAATGGACCTCACATAAATTAGATATGTTTTATGTTAATTAATATAGTTGTTAGTGGGTTGGGACCTCCTAATCATCATTTGGGTGGGTGCCACCAGCTCTTCCTTTGAGCCACTTTACCCAATCTCGAATTTGAGCCAAGTGTGGTACTTGTAAGGGCATATTTCCACATTGGGGGTCTCTCTTACATTAAAATGAGCCCCTTTCACCCTTCCTATTAGTAGGGGGTTTATTTTCAAGGTCAAATGGGATTTTCCCTCAAACTTGACCCTTCTCATATCACCATCTTGTAAGTGTGGTTGATTTTTTGATTTCTTAAAAGTTGAAGTTTGTTGGCTTATTGGTTTTTTAGAAAATTTGGGAGATTACTTCCTAATTGTGTATTTTTTTATGTCTATTGGGATTTTGGAATATTTTGGTACAAGAATGGGATGGGTCACACATGTCACTCTCTAATTTTTGAGGATTTTTGTTTTTTTCTTATTTTTATACCTCCTCATGGAGAGGATCAGGAACGTTTTCTTGTCATTTTTACTATTGGAGTTGAAGATAGCTTAGAGCTTGGAGCTGAGTTGAGCTTGGTTGTTCTTGAAGTTAGATTACTATTTTTGAGGTAGGCATTCATACCTATTTTTTTTGTTTCTACGGTATTATGTGCAAAATAAAAAAGGTTGTTTTGAATCTTGTATGCTGCATGTTTATTTTTGAGTGTAGATTGTGAATTTTGTTCCTTTCATTTTCTCCAGCCATCCAATTTTTGTGCTGGATTTTTGAATTGTAGGGGAAGAGGAAGAGAAACCCCTCTCTTACACCACATGGATTGATGGTCAAGCCATGACATTCATTAATTTTTTTCCTCCCCTCATATGGTTTTATGTGGAAGAAGCATTGTTCAAATGGTTTGAACATCCTCTTACATCCTCGTTTAACCTTGTTCATTGGTGTTGTCATTGATGTCAAGTGGCATTGATGAAAATGAAGTGAAAGGTGAAGTGGTAACTTGTAAGGTACATGAAGATTGATTGGTAGTGCCTTCCGAAGATGTTTGGAACTCGCAAGAGAGAGTTCAGGATGGTCTTAGTGCTTTTCAGGCTTGGTTGGTGAGGCAGGAGTCCAGTGGAAGCATGTACATGGCATGTATGGATGGTTCAAATGTGATATAGGTTAGGTATGATAGTATAAGCATGATAACAATCTCTTATAGTGACAATCATCTCAGTTGGTTGAAAGTATCAGGTCATTTAATTGATTTATTTAGGCCTATTTCTTGAGCCTGATGAGGTATGAAAGGATGGTAGAGGCCATGACAAGGACCATGAGAGCATGGAAGAAGCCTAGTAATGTTTTCTAGGTCATATTTGAGAAGAAAAAAAATCTTGGTTTATGTCTTGAAGTCAAAATTCAAAAGTCCATCCAAAATTGTCTTTGAGAACAGGTAGTTAGTGCAAAGGTAAGAGAGATGAGTTGGAAGATTACATGAATATTTATGGAAAATAACATCATGGAACATGTAGAGGGGTAATGTTTGGTGCTCATAACAAATTTCATATAGTTTTCCAAAGGTATGTGAAAGTTATGCTAGTTTTTCTAAAACTGGTTTCTTGAGAAGCTCATTTTGAGCTACCTGACTTCTTAGCACTCATGAAAAAATATAGTGTCTCCTTCAGATAAATCATAGAATGAATTTTGGTATTGGATTTTGAATCCTTATCTAGTGTAAAATGTCTCGAATCATTTGGACATGTTTTTGAAAAGATATGAGCATTTTTTAGAGAGATTTTTTTCCTTCCTGGCATGTGTCCTGAGAAGTCAAGTTCAAATTGAGTTGTTATGTTATTTAATCAATCTTTTGAGAGCTAACAATGCTTTAGGTATCTCTATGCATCTCCTCATGCCATGATGATGACCGGCACAAGGTGACAAGATGATTCTTTCAAGTGAATTCTTCAGAAACCATAGAACAATAAGTTTTCTCTCTCAATTCAATCGGTACAGTCTTGTACAAGATCCAACAATGGTGAAATAATTGTAATAAAAGCTTAAATCCTCTTCACATATTTCTAAAAATATGTTTTTGATAAGTGTAAATAGTTGATAGGTGAAGTTTAAGGCATGAAATCAGTCCTTCTATGTTGTCCTGGAAAGAAGTCAAGAAATCTTGCTTCATTCTTCATGGAACCAGTGTTCTGAGTTGTCCTCTTCAATATCGTACTCCTAATCATCATGAACAGTGATTAGTGAAACTCTATACATCACTAGTATGAACTTTTTGGGCATAATAATGTGTTAATTTGTCAAACTTTCCTATGACAGGGGTTTTTTTGGAACATGTACTCAAAGCAACAATGGGAAGCTTATAGAAATGATGATATAATGTGGTCTATTTGACTTCAAGGTGGCCCAAAACAGTCATGAAGAACATTGACATACTTCAAAGTCATTAAAAAGTCCTAATAAGTGAAGGACTAATATTGAAATGTTCTTAAAATAAGGTTTATTGTTCCTTACCAGTCAAAACTCTAATATCCCTGGGAGCATATGAAGGATTTTCAAGGATGAATGTTGTATGGAGAAGGTCGAGACTAGTTTCATAAGGCCGTAGAAGCTTAAAGTTTCAAGTTTCATGCAAAATTGAAGGAGAAATCAATTTTTCTCTCTCCTTGAGTTGTACATAGTCGAGTTACCCTGATTTAGGGTTTTCAAGAATTATTTTTGATCGAATGTCAAGTTTCCACCAGCTAAAATCCTTGAAATTTTTGAGAAAACCTTTGTGGAATGCATACGGGGCTAATGCAAAAAGAAAATTGTTGAATTCATCAAGTGTGGAGTGAGAATTTGGTAAGGTAAATTATGAAACCCATGTCAATCAGGTTAGACAGTGAAATAAAGGTTTTCATTATGTTTTTTCATAATTTCATGCAAGGGAAAGATGTCAGTATTGTCTTCTCCAAGCTCAGAGGACGATGAACCAAGTCTAGAAGTTGTTTGAACAAACCCCATTTCTTTTGAAGTTCAAAATTTCTTGTGATAGTGTAATGGTGGGCCTTCACAATTAAACACAGACTTGTGTTTTTGTTCAAAAATGTTGCTCAAGCTATCTTGTATGATGGAGTAGGATGCATTGACCCCTGTGAGAGACTAACAATCCTATGAGCATGCCTTAGAATCTCAATTAGCTTGAATGAATGGATAAAATAGGTATAATGATCAAGTTTTCCAAAAGAGGAAAATGTTGAATATAAAGGGACAATGTTGTTAAAAGTGCACCAAACTTGTCTTACTTGAATATGATGAAACTCATGAGCTCTTAAACTTACAAGAATATCAACCATCCCTTGAACTTTACACAAGATCGAAGGATTAGGTCAAGAGACATAGGTTTGTCTTATTCATTCAAGGTGGTCAGTGTCTTTTCAAGTTGTCAATGACACATGAAGGGAAAATTCCAAAAGAATTGGAAGTTGAATAGGTTCTTGAAACCACCATTGAATGGCTCAAGCTATTGCTAATGTGAGACAATTGAAGAGTCAACTAGATAACAAGAAAAATGTTGTGATGGAGTGACTTGAAGGTATACCTGATATACAGAGATGGAAAATATTTTGTGTGGATGTTGAATGACATAGTCAGCTAAGAAGATAGATATGGAATGATTGATTCAGAGAGAAATTAAAGAGTAGATTAGAAGATCAGATATAAAATAAAGATATATGTTGAAGATCAGAAAATAGTGAATAAAGAGAGAGAGAGAGAGAGAGACATTGATGAAGGCATGATAAGAACTTGACAAGAAGTATGGTGAAATTGTAGAAGATAGTGTGCTAGCAAGGTGATCATGATTAGTTGAGTAAGCAACAAAAAGCTAAATTATCAAGTTGTAAAAAATTTAGCGTATTCTTCCTAAGTGGGTGCTTGGGTGATAGGAGTAGGTGCTCCCTACAAGTTGGAGTTTGTTAAATCAACCTAGTGGGTGCTTGGCAACCTATGTAGTGGGTGCTAGAGGGATTATGAAGTAGGTGCTTCTCAGGTTGAGTGGATGCTCAATCAAATTAGAAATCATCGTATGTTAAGAATGGGTGTTCTTAATAAAAGGCCTTGATTTCAAGTGGGTTTTCTCCCTCTAAGGGTTTCCCACTATAAATTTGGTGTCATGTATATTTGTTTTCTTGCATGCACCTTGATTTGTGTCCATATTTAAATTTATTTAACACAGTATTCGAATTTGTCTTTACTAATGCTAAGTCAGTGACTCAAGCCTCTATGATTTCAATTATTTGGAAATAGGTCTGATAGAAAAGCAGTGCTCTCTAGAGTCATGTTTCCTTTTTTAACACCTTCGTGGTGAAGGTGTAGACTTATATTAGCATGGGTTTTATCTACCCTGACATTAGGATCTGTCAAAATGACTGAAATATGAGTTGGCTTGATCAATTTTTCCTTGAAGGTCTAAAGAGTGATATTAAGAATATGGTGAATCTCAGCGTATGTTCTCAAGAACTTAATGAAGTGATTTATTTGTAGGAAATGTATCACACGAACTAAATTATTGATAATAAGGAGTTTATAATCCAATTCTGAACCTGAATAATCATCTCAAGAAAAACACTGAATAGTCATTCTTAGAATACATATCTATCATGAAACATTGATTACTTGCAAGTTAAGAAAAGAATATCTTAGTATGAAATAAAGTATGAAATCATGTAGAGGCCTCTATCCAAGAAATTTTATCTTGCATAGTCTTAAAAACTAAGGGTTTAATCGAGTATAAATCCTTTCTCAAAGACTAGATATTTCACATTTCTATACAAATAGTCATTTAGAAGATTAAGTCAATTCAAGTGCATCCTTAACCATGAAGAAACATGTTTATTTAATGAAGGAGAAATGAAATATAGCTTAAAGTAAGAACATAGATAATGAGGTAGACTAATATAGGAAACTCTAAGTCCTTTAGACAACCAAAGGTTTTCACATATGATGTGAAAATTTAATGGATTATAGTACATCATGCCTAAGGTTTAATGGGGATCAAACCCTCATTGTCCAGTGTCTTGAAGAATCAAGATAATATGAACTTTGATGGCAAGAGATTCAACAAAAAATGAATATGGAAATTGTTTCAGAATCATTACATGTCTCCATGAAATTAGTTCCTGAAGTAAAGTATCATAATTGAGAAAGTACATAGACATAGTTAAGAACCATCAATATGCCAATTTCCCAACTATGAAATATCAGTGAACAACTTGTCACAATAGATGGTCATATGAAAAATCATTTCTAGTATCTTGGGAATTTCTCAAAGTATTGGCTATAAACAATAGACAATGGTCAGGCCTCAATCAGATCCTGGATTTAAGAAGGTAATGATAGTCAATCTTGTGTATCTCTTATCTTGGAAGAATATTTTCAGTTATGTCATTTGATGTTTTATGAAGAAGAGATTGAATAAAATATCCTAGAGGTCTCATGTCTTCAGAGCACTTAATATTGAGTGCAGAATAATCTTATATATTGATCATGATCATTTACTATGTGATATGAGTATTGTTATCACCGAATCACCGCACCCCTGGATGTTGATACAGATTGCATATACTTGTATTCATTGTGTGATTGGATAACATGGGTACTATATCCAAGTTGTGGGACTTGCTACTTGAGATAGACCTCCAGAGAACGCTGGTTCTTGCTCCTAAACTAACTGCCACAATCTACTCTAATGCAAGGAAACTAACTATTCTAATCTAAATTTCCAAGGGAAAAGAGAGAGAGAATGCATAAAATGAAAGCCTACACTAAAGCGGTGATACACCAAAAAAGGAGGGTGTGAGAGTAGTCTCCAAATGTGTGAAATACAGAGGAAAAGTGCACACTAGAAGAGGTGATGACAGTTCTCCATAATCTAGCAAAATGCATTCACAACGATATTCCAAGCATACACAATGATAATGGATCCCTGCAAGAACATAATAATAGACACAATATTCTTGTAGAAAGATTAAAGGTTCAAGAAGAATGCAAGAAAACATAGCAGGGGAAGATATATCCACAAACTGATATTTTATTGCTTCATGATATGCACAGTTCAATCTATTACAGGATAAGGGCCTGGATCACCATGCAAGGAGTCCACTACAAGGGCCTGTAGCACATTAGCTTCACAAATAAATTTTGATAGAGCTTTGCTATCTGAAAACTCCCCCCCTTACAATGAGCCCAACACTCCAATTTGTAGAAAAATGAGAAGGGAAAGAGAAGGGAAAATGGAAATCCCAAAATCTGTCCTTCAACCACTTGTAAGAGGAATTAAATGGAGTAAAATGATTATATATTACTTTTAAAATGCTCTCCATACTGTCCCAGGTGCTGAAGCAGAGAAAGAATGATGACCCTGCCTCTTAATTGCACTCCCAACCACCAAATGAAACATTGTTATGAACCTAGCCACATTTTCTAAAAAATATCGACCAATTTCTCATCAAATCCATAGAATTTATTGATTTCTGTGCATTGATCTTGGAGCCATGATTCCAACGGTACCAATTTTGTGTGATTTTGTTGAGAAATGCAAAAGTTATGGCCTTCTGATTGCGGGCAGCTATTTTGGGTCTGGCAGGCATTTTTTGTCATTTGACGGGAATGAGTATTAACTGACTGAAGCTGAATATGTTTCTCTTAATTAAATATATCTACCCTCATTAAAAATAAGAAAGTCCAATTTTATGAAAATTGGAGCTCGGAGTCAAAAGTTATGGCCGTTTGAAGTTCACCGGTCAAACGTTGACTTTTCTTCTTTGCTGTCGGCCACTTCGGCTTTTCGAGTCCCTCGTGTCCCGTGCATACCTTTGTCCCAACTGTCTCGGATGAAAATATTCTACTTCAACCAATTCGGGCTTCCTTGTCCCTCTTTTGCTGCCTTTTCACCTTTTCGGCCGGTCCGCGTCCCACGCATACCTTTGGCCCGGATGTCCCAAACTGTTTCAGACGAAAGACTCCTGCTTCGGCTGAATCGGCCAGTTCACGTCCTCCACGTACTTTTGTCCTGGCTGTCCCAAACTGTGCGATAACAAAACTTGGCAAATTTTTCCACGTATCGGCCGGTTCGCATTTTTGCGTCCTGCGCGTCCTTTCGTCCCAACTTCTCCGCAGACTGCCTGGTGGATTTTTGGCTGATTTGCGCCTTGACGTTCCAATTGTCCCAACTACTACGTAGACTAGGACTTAGCCGATTTTCTTCATTTTTTCAGCCCCAAGCTTGGTTTTTTGCAAATTTTTTCACCTTTTCTAACTCGTTGGGTTTTCTTTTTGGATGGGGGATTTAGAAAGAAGCCGAAGGGGCTCCAAAAACATGATTTCAGGCCTTAAATCTTGGGACTAAAGAATTTGATGCATGTTATCAAAATTACCTTGAGGGGTGAATTTTGGATAACAGAGATATCGCCAGGTGATTAAAAAGGTAAGGAAAATGAAATCAATTCCAGTACAAGTAATGAATAATTTCTTCCTCAAGAAGTGGTATAATAGGTGTATGAATTATTCTTAGTGGTCACTTAAAAAGATGATGAGAGTTTAGGAAATGAGGTTATCATTCCTAGAGATGTAACTAAGAAGGTCAACAAGATTGTTTTGATGACTTCTTATTGTTCTCAGAAAGTTTATCAAGAAAAAAGTGTATTCTCTATGCTTCTAGGAGACATACTCTTTTGGAGGAAGCAATAATGAAGTTTTGAGTGAAGTTACCATCGTCTAGTGGTGATAAGGGACCTGTTATCACGAAATAATGACACCCTTATGTTTACACAAATGCAGATACTTGATCTCATGGTGTGCTTACATAACATGGGTACTATTTCCAAGTTGTGGGACTTGCTACTTGAGATAGACCTCCAGAGAAAGGTGGTTCTTACTCCTAAACTATCTACCACAATATACTCTAATGCAGGAAAAACTATATTTCCGAATCTAACTTTTCAAGGGACCAAGGAGAGAGAGTGCATGAAAATTAAAACCTACACTAAAGCGGTGATACACCAGAAAAGGAGGGATGTGAGAGTAGTCTTCCAATGTGTGAAAAATAGAAGTAAAAATGCATACTAGAAGGGGTGATAATAGTTATCCACAATCTGGAAAATGCATTCAAATAAATATTTCATACATGCACAATAATAATGAGTCCTTGCAAGAGCATAAAAATAGACACAATAATTTTGTAATGAAGGTTGAAAGGGCAAGAAGACTGCAAACAAACACAGTAGGGGAAGATGCATAAATAAACTTGTATTTTATTACTTCATGATATGCACAATTCAATCCATTACAAGATAAGGGCCTGGATCACCATGCAAGGAGTCTGCTACAAGGGCTTGCAGCACATTGGCTTCACAAGGAAATTTTGACAAAGCTTTTCTATTACAAAAATACATCCCCTTACAATGATCCTAACACTCCAATTTATAGAAAATGAGAAGAGAGAGAGAAGGGGAAAATGGAAATCCCAAAATTAGTCGTTCAGCCACTTGTAAGAGGCATTAAATGGAGTGAAATGATTATATGTTACTTGAAAAAGGCTACCCATACTGTCTCAGGTGTTGCAGCAAAGAAATAATGATGACCATGCCTCTTAATTACACTCCCAACTACCAAATAAAATACTATCATGAACCTGAACACGTTTTATGAAAAATATCCATTAATTTCTAATCAAATCCAAAATTTCTTGATTATTGTGTGTTGGGCTCGGAAACACGATTCCAACGGTATCAATTTTGTGTAATTTCATTGAGAAATGAAAAAGTTATGAAATTTTGATTGCGGGAATTTTTTGTCATTTGATGGGACTAAGCATTTAATTTACCAAAGGATGTCATTCCCATTCTAGAAAGTCCAATTTTATGAAAATCGGATCTCCGAGTCAAAGGTTATGGCTGCTTGAAGTTCAGGGGTCAAACATTGAATTTTTCCTCTTCATTGCGGCTATTTGCAAAATTAGGTCCGCATGTCCTAGCTTTCCTAGAAAAAAATCTCCTCGTCACCTGATTCAGGCTTCCTTGTCCCACGCGTTTGTCGTTGACTAGGCCATGAGGGCCGTTGAATTCTGCATTCACCGCAATGTATGGTTCCTTTTGTATCATTTTCACCTTTGCACATCCCACGCATATTTTTTTCTCGACTGTCTCAGACACATTTTTCCACACCATTCGCAATATACTAACTTGTGGTAAAATTGGCTTTTCGTGCCCCGCATGTACCTGTGTCCCAAATGTCCTGCGGACCATGCAGGATGAAAACTTCCACTTTTTTTTATTTTTACTTCCTATGGCCATTTCGGCTTTGTGCGTTTTGTGCATATCTACGTTCAAACTATCCCATGGACCGTCTGGGACAAAAATGTCTGATTTTTCGACAAAACACCAAAATGAGCCAATTTTTTAGGTTTTTTGCAATTTTCTCTAACTTCTTAAATTTTTCCTTCTATGGGGAAGTTAGAGAGAAGCCAAAGGGACCCCAAAAACATGATTTTGGGCCTTGAATCAATTCCACTTGCTCAGGGATGGAGAATTTACTACATGTTATCGAAATTACCTCAAGGGGTGAATTTTGGATAGCAAGACCTTTTTACAAATATATCAGAAGTCAAAGGTACATTTCTGATCTGGTTTGGCTCTTTTAATCCCTGATTATATTATGTGGCTACATACAATAATTGAATGATGCATAACTTGAGTCATGATGTGAATGTCAAGTTTCTTGTGTTGTTTATCTTTAAAGCGTACATGTAAAAATATAAAGTGGTTTGCACGATTATCAAAGATCACTTGAAACATGACTTCATGATATATGTCAAAAATCTATCTAGTCCGTGAAGTAATGTTATGGTTGAATGTTTCTATATTCTCTGAGGTGACTTGAATAATCCAAAAGATCAAAAGGGTCATCCTGCATCAAGTAAACAAAGAAAATTTTCTAGTATTTTTTATATCAAAGAACATGCATCTTTCTATTCTTTCATGGTCAATTATCTGATTCTAAGGTTTTATATGATGTTCAAAAGCATATGTCAAGTAAAGTGTCCCTGAGTAGGGTTTACTCTTTATGTGTGCATAAGTGCTCAAATCCTCACTAAGAGTCACTTATGGTGAGTAGAAGTGAATCTTTGGATGGAAATGGAATTAAAAGTGTTTCACGTGGTGGTATTCACTGATAATGGGTTTACTATCTATTTTATTCTCTATCAAGATGATTTTAAGTCTCTAAAGAATTAAGTGAAGTGGTAAATATGAAAAGAATCAGTCTTAGTTAGTCTTCTCTGCAAATTTTATGTCTAGATATGGTTGTAGGCCATTTAAATATATGTGAAATGTTCTAAGTCTATGTCTTGTATATGTACATCAAGATGTTGAGTTCCATGTCTGATGTAAATTGTTAGAGTGTTCTTTATTCCTCTATGAAACCGTCACTAGGGTCTAGTCTCTAGTTAAAGGATGCTTTGAATGAAATGATTGACCTTAAAGTTGAAAGTCTATACTGTGTGGATAAGATTTTTCTTATGAACATGAAGGTCTCCAAGTTATTTTTGAAAAAAATGAAGCCTAAAGGTTAGAAGGAGTCTCAAGAGCTCATATATCACATGAGATTTTTATAACTTAGTGCAGAAGGTATGAAATTTGTTGGTAATGTTCCAAGAGTGTTGCAGACAGTATGAGAAAGTGTTCCTCAAATGAATGAAGTAATCACATTTTGGTTATATTACAAATAAGGGTTTCTATTTGATGAGATAGTGATGTGATCAAGAAAGCATATTATAAAGGTTTTCCAAGAAAATTGAAGTACTAAAGGTATGAGATTGGGATGTGCATGATTAATATTCTTTTGAAATGGTACTCTACATAGTTATAGATGTTTTTCAAGGTGTGGACACTATTTTATAGAATATAAGAGAAAATTTGAACAAAAATTCTACCTCACTACCTTGATGGGATCTACAAAGTCCTCCAAAAAGTGGTTAAGATGGAAACTCAGTTTTGAAGGGCAAAATGAAGAATTTTAAACTTTTTTTTGGACCAAATCGTATAAGCTCATAAGGATAGAGAATGGAAAATGTTGTAGGCTTCAAGTAACTGTATCATTTCTATTATACATGATAGAGTTGGAGTATTTTCTCATGATCAGTAGTGACGGTAAATCAGGAATGGAAGAAGGTTTCCCTCATCTTTAGCATGTTTCTTGAGGTATTAAATTTTATGAAATTAAGTAGAGTTTCTTGGAAGGTCATTGGTTGATGATCTTAGCTGACATGTTCCTATATGAGACTAATGTTGTTCCTAGTGGAGGATGATAACCTACAAGCTTCAATTTGTCAAATAAGGTATAGTTAAATTTGAGTCAATGGTATGAAGTGTTCTTAAAAGCTCAATTTCATCCTAAAAGGTATGTGCATTATTCTAATTTGGTGGTCTTCATATGATGGTTGATTGGAAGGATGGCATGTGCTTAAAAATGCATCTAGTTGCTCCACGAAAGAAGATGGTCACCTACAGGTCTCAGAAAAAGAGTAACAATTTTCTTAAAGGTTTGTATATGCTTGCTTTTGCATGGAGTCAATTGTTTCTTAGCAGTTTATATGGTATTTTCATAAAGGTTTTGTTGACAATTTTTGGACTTGTGCAAAAATGGGCAACTCGAAACTTCATCATTATGATGAAAGGCATTAGTGAAGTATACCTAAGCTAAGGGAGCTTTGATATTATTGGTTACTATTGAATTAGTTAATTATTAAGTGAAATATAAAGCTATGTGTGCTGTTACAAAATGTAATTGATCACATAGTCAACAATTTCATAATATCTTTAGCAAAAGAACACAAGGGCCCTGAAGGATAGTTGTGTTGTCTTGATGAAGACACCAAACTACAGAATAGGTGAAGTGTTGAGTTTTGGGACAACAAACATAAGTGCAGATTGCAGAAATAAGAGTTCATTACAGAATGTTACAGGTTCTCATTAATGTTCTTTCCTTCATGATTAAGACATTTAATTATATGACTGAGTTGTTTAGTTCATCATACAATCCATACAGAAAGTTGAAATGCAAAAATAAATATACAACTCATTTACAAAATTCAATTTTTTATTCATAAGGAAATTTTAAATGTTCCCACACAAGCCATGCGATGTAACTGGAAATGTAAAGTACAACTACTTAAATAAGAGGTACACATGCATGAAAAATAAATTAAAGACTATGAATGAACCCATAATTTCCTTGGGTTTTTCTTCATTGTTCAGACTAGCTCCATTCCAAATTTTTCTCCTTTCTCATCTTCTTTGTGGAAGTCACTATACCTGAAAAGAATAAAATGCACTATCAGTTATGAGCTCAGAGATCAATTCGTATTCCTTACTTTCCTAGTTCGTGCATATGGATCTCTTCAAAATAGGAGATATAATTTACTTACATATCAGACTGCATACAAGCTCTACTCACTCAGAAAGATGAAAGAGAAAAGAAAGGAAGAAAACATGGACACAAGAGATGTCAAAAAGCCTAAGTATTTTCCAATTGTTGTCTTAAGTGTGCAGGTATAGGTGGTGCCAACAAGAAGTAGAATAGTCATAAGTACATGCTGGAAAGAAAGATTAATGTAACTTAACTCAATATTTTCTGCAAATGGAAGAAGTTACAGTACAGAAAAGAGACTGAAAAATAGAAGTAGATGTTTCAGTTTGGAACTAAAAAGGAGGAATCAGATTTCAAGAAAGCTGAAGTTTGGCTGGAAAGAAAGGGTTACAACTGAAACAAAATAAAGGAGATTTCAGGAAAATTTTGATAGGGCTTCGCCATGTAAAATGGATATTTACAAATTTTCCAACATACATACCAGAGATGTGATAAAAGAAAATCCAGTATATAATGCAGAAAATAAATGGGAACTACACTTTCAGTCATCAAGGTGAAGAATTTTAGAGTATGTATTATAGCTTAGCAACTAAAGAAAATGAATTTTTGAGATAACATTCACAAAATGCAGCCATCCCAAAGTACAATTCTTAGAAATGAAGAAAGTATTAAGTCTAAAGACTGCTACAGTATAGCTTCAGAGCTCAAGATTTTAGAGATCAATGGTGTCTACAAAATTTCAAAACATCTCAGAATCCATTAAATCTCTCACAAGATATAGTGAATTTTTCAATGTAATAACAACAGTTCACACAATGGCTAAACATCCAGTGGCACAGCTAGTGAAGGAACCCACAATGAGTAAAAGGTTACTAACAGAGCTAGAAGGTGAGTAATTTCCAGGAACGGCTCAAGGATTGACTGAGAACAATCGTAGAATCAAAAACACATTCATACATAGGTTTAATAATTACAAACACTCAAATGATCATCAAAAGGATGCCTTTTTCTACAACATAAAGTACAACAATTTACATTCAAGGGATAATGTTTATAGGGAATGGATCCAAGTACCAAGTAAACAGAGCCTGACATATTTTATAGAAGAACATTCAAAATAGAAGGGAACTCCTGAAAGAGAAAAGAAGAATACCCACATAAATAAACGTTCAAATCTGGAGAGTTTCTAGCAAATAGTGATACCCATTTAGTTTTAGAGACACAGACTCAAACAAAAGAGCTTGAAATAGAAAAGGCATACAAACTTGAGTTCGAAAAATATTCAAGTATTTCAGAAAATGTCATTCCCATTGAAACCACTTTCAAGTTACAGTACATAGGAAAAGGGTACATAGCTTGGCTATTATCAAAAAATGTTAATGGGTATAAAGAATCAAAGTATGGAACAAGAACTCACCGATTGAATCGAAGTTGAGAAAACCCTTGAAGGATGATCAAGTCTAGGGTTACAAAGAAGCAAACCCAGAGTGGGTTTTTCAACTCAAAGACAACCAAGTCGAGCCACAAAAATCTAGGAAAATGCAAGCACAAAACTAAGTATTAGTGTCACACCAATAGCTAAGAATGAAATCATTTTCATGTTTAAGAGAAAAGGGCTTAGCCTTCCCAACATTCACGAAAACCAAAATAGTTTTAGTAAGCTCAAGGATAGATATCAATAGCCCAACAAATCTCTAAGTAAGTGAGTTCAAACTCACAGAGTGGCGGCTACAAAAGAATAGCCAAATCTTGAGCTCGAGTGCCAACAACGGTGTCTACCCAGAAGCTCACATAACTCTGCAGAAGGCAGAAATCACCAAGGCTGAGCTTGAAGACAACCAAAGTGATGTCTATGAAAAGATCAACACCCATAGAAGTTGTAGAGAGCTCAAGTTAAAGACAAACAACCAAAAAAAATTTAGAATGTTGAGCTTGAAGCTCATAACAATGGCACAACTTGAGAATATTCAAACAATGGCACCCCCATAATCACTCAAAATCTTAGAAATAATCATATGTAAAGTTCCACGTAGAGAGAACAAGAGAAGAAAAAAGGGCAGAGAACCATTTTCGAAAAAGGGAGAAAAATCAAATGCTTCAAACAATAGTGTCGAACAGAAAGTTTTCCAGGGCTTTTCCTGCATAGTGAAAAATCAAATGAAGTGATCATTAGGGTCAAGCTTTCTTTACCATGTAAAATTGAAAGGTGAGTCAAGAGAACTTAACCATGGTTAAAGGATCAACGGACATAAATTAGAAGAACAGAGATCAAAGGTCGAGGATCAAGCTCTAAGATCAAAGAAAGTAATTACGGTCAGTTCCAAGTGACCACCTTAATTGTCAGGTTAGAAACCCTAACTCAAAGTCAAATATCGATGACATCGAATGCATTAAGGACAAAAATCAACACCCCAAGATTAATCACCGTTATAAAAGTAACTCAACTGGAGTCATAAAAGCCACTGAAAAACATACCAAGGGGTGAGCCACATTTAAAAAGGGCTGGCCTTATTATTTAAATCGTTCATAAATTTGACTTATTCACTATAGTACAAACCTTAAGTTATGTAAAACCGACCATGCATTCCAACTATGATCACCGAAAAGGTGAAATTTAAATCAAGTATATCCAGATTGCAAAAGGGGGCCGACAATTATACATGCTCACAATGATAACCAAGACCAAAAGGTGGCGGAATATGATATGGCATGTGTTTTCAAAGGGTGGCCAAATTTCATTGTTTGTATTAAATTTGTATAAGATCTAAACCATGTAATATTCCATCCAAACCAATAATCAAAGGACACTTACCTTAAAACTTACAAGGTTACCTTGTACTCAACAGATGGTGAAGTGTAAAAGTGGTCCCCACTATTGGAGGGGGTGGATTTGATTTTCAAAGTGTCCCTCATGTGACCACTTAGAAATATTTGTCAATGCCAAAGCACGTACACATGGACACGTGGTCCCCACATTGGATGTTTATTTTTGCAAAT
This sequence comes from Taxus chinensis, assembly GCA_019776745.2. Taxonomy (NCBI): domain Eukaryota; kingdom Viridiplantae; phylum Streptophyta; class Pinopsida; order Cupressales; family Taxaceae; genus Taxus; species Taxus chinensis. Next base: position 762,578,233 of record CM034146.1, on the reverse strand, counting down.
ATTACAAGTATTGAATTATTTACTCATAAGAAGAGAATTGATTTGTTGCATGTTCAAAGGAGAAATACTTGTATAGAAAGCAAGCTTATTAGGAGTAAATTATTTACCCTTGCTTTCTTAAAAATAAAACAGTCAACTTTAGTTTGATTGAATTGTAATCAAGGCTAATAACGCCTATTTGTAATTGCATGATCTATTTTATTGCTTTATCTATTATTAAATAAAGGATAAAAATAAGATGCATCGGTGAGTACAAGCCTTAGGCTATTTTTGGGAAAAGAGTAAATTTTTATTTTTCTATATATTGTGTGCCTTGGAAAAGCACAAGGAGGAATTTTTGGATATAGGAGTACTGAAGCAATTTGTACCAGTTTTTCCTTCTAAATGTGAAGTATTTTCTACCTTCCCAATTATTTGCAGTATTGTGTATGCTTTTATTAGTATTGTGAATGCAAATTCCCTGATCAATCATCTTACTGTGTTCCAACATTTAGTAGTTTCTACATGATATTAATGTGCATGTTTAGCTTAGAAATATTGTTGTGATAATCTCCGTCAATACCTCAAAGTATTTTTCCCTTAACATTATGTAAAAGAACTTTTGGTTCATGCATCAAGAATCCTTTCACATATCAATCGTGCATATACTTAGTCAAAGCCCTCATACTAATTTTGTGTATCACCTTAGTTTCAATTATTTTATAGTCATCTTTTCCATTTAAACCCCAGAAATCAATTCAGGATACATCAACAAGGAACTGCCCTTGATACTGAAGATTCACCTCAATATAGGTATACCCACAGACTTAAGGTGTTTCCATTGTATATACGAAAGAGAGAGATCAAATATTGCAAGCTTAGAAAACCTGTAGTCATCTCTCTATAGGGTGCACTTTCAAGAGATAATAGTTTTTATATTAAGTAGGTCATTTAACGGTGAATTGATCAAGATATAGGCCTATAAATTGACCTTTTCCTTCAAGAGAAGGATGATATTTAGTTACAATACTCATAAACAATGGTATAAATGCTAAGAAGGTTGTATTTTTATCTTTAAAGGCAAGGGGAGCTTGATATAGAACACAATTAAAGTAGGTGTACATTTGTAGGTGCAACAAGACACTATATTTGTTTCTAAATTATGACTTTAGCATTGACATGTTATTATCAGTTCTCTAACAGTATTGACATCTTGTTATTACAAAAGGAAATGTTGCTCATAGTGTGTATGGAATCTACAAGAATGGGGAAGTATTTGGCTAAACTTTTAGGATGTTGATGTGATGTTTTCAATTCCATTCCAAGTATAAAAGAGATGTTTCTCTCTCTATTCATGTTTTTGGTAGTGTGAATTTGCTTATCTCAACTAAACATGACTATATAAGACTGATATGGAGGTTTAGGACCCTGATAAATTTATAGAGGTGAAATAAAGGAATGGAAGGTAGTATAGTAACTCTAATTTGTGCTCTTAAAGTAGCATTTGAAACTTTTTTCCCAAGGGAGTAATAGTTTCATGAGTATAAGAATCACTAGTTGATATATAATTACATGTTGAAATTAGTCAATTTTACACTAAAAGACCTTTTCAAGTCTTTAGCACCAAGATGCATTAACATGATATTTTTTATCCTAAAAAGGTATAGTTTAAATTTTTCAATGATGTCAAAGGGGAAGATATATAGAGTATTCATCCAGAAACTATGTATGCAACGATTTCTACCATCAAATTTTATAGGTTTCTGAGTGTTTTTCCATCAATGACAAAGGGGGAGTATTTTGAACAATGTTCATTGGTTTTATCATTTATTTCAATTGGAATTGATGGAAAAAGAGTGAAAGGTGAATTGAGACCTTATAAGGGACATGAAGGTTGATTGGTAGTTCCTTTTGAAGATGTTTGGATCTCATAAGAGAGAGTTTAGAATGGTCTCGGTGCTCTTCAATCTTGGTTAGTGAGACATGAGTTCACTGGAAGCATGGAAATGGTAGGTATGGGTGGTTTAGATGTGATACAGGTCAAGTGTGATCGCATAAACATGATAAAAATCTCTTACATTAAGTATCAGGTCAAACTGATTCATTCAGGCATATTTCTTGAGCCTGATGAGGTATGAAAGGTTGGTACAAGTCATGAAAATACCATAAGAGCATGGAAGAAGCCTAGTAAATTTTATGGGTTGTATTTGAGCAAGAACAAGGCTTGGTTTAGGTCGTGAAGCAAAAATTCAAAAGTCAGCCAAAATTCACTTTAAGTACAAGCAGTGAATACTAAGGTAAGTGAGATAAGTTTGAAGAGTAGAGGAATATTTATGGAAAATAACATCATGTAACATATAGAGGGCTGCATTTTGGTGCTCCATAAAAATATTCATGAAGTTTTTCAAAGGCATGTGAAACTTATGCTAGTATTTCTAAAACTAGTTTCTTGAGAAGCTCATTTTGAGCTACCTGGCTTCTTAGCACTCATGGAAAAATATAGTGTATCCTTTAGATAAATCATAGAATGAATTTTGGTAATGGATTCCAATCCTGATCTAGTGCAATAACTCTCAAGTCATTTTGGCATGTTTTTGAAAATATATGAGCATTTTTCAAACATGTTTATTTTCCTTCATGGCATATGTCATGAGCAGTCAAGGTCAAATTGACTTGTTAGGATATTTAATCAATCTTTTTAGATCTAACAGTGCTTTAGGGATCTCTAAGCATCTCCTCATGCCATGATTATGACTAGAACAAGGTGAGAAGGTGAGTCTTTCAGGTGAATTCTTTAGAAACCATAGAGTAACAAGTGCACTCTCTCAAGTTGAATGGTACAGTCTTATACAACATCCAACATTGGTGAAATAGTTGTAATAAGAGATCAAATCTTCTTCATAGGTTTCTAACAAGATTTTTGATATGTGGAAATGGTTGATAGGTGAATTTTAAGGTATGAACTCAATCCTTTTATGTGTTCCTCGAAGGGAGTCAATAAATATTGCTTCAATCATCATAGAACCATTGTTTTGATTTTTCCTCTTCAATCTCAGACTACTAATCATCATTTACATTATGAAGGTTGATTAAAGAAACTCTATACATTGCTAGTATGAATTTTGTGGGAATAATAATGTGTTGATTTCTCAATCTTACCTGTGACAAAGATATTTGGGAACATGCACTCAAATAAAAAATGGGAAGCCAATACAAATGATGATCTAATGTGGTCTATCTAACTTCAAGGTGGCCCAAAACAGTCATGAAGAACATTGACATGCTTCAAATTCATTGAACATTCCTAATAAGTGAAGGAATAAGATTCAAATTTTCTTAAAATAAGGTTTTTTGTTCCATCCTAGTTAGAATTCTAATAATCTTCATCCCTGAGAGCATATGAAGAATTTTCATGGATGAATGTTCTATGGAGAAGGTCAAGAAAGGTTTCAGAACACTGTAAAACTTAAATTTTCAAGTTTCATGTAAAGTTTAAGGAGAAATAAAATTTTCTCTCTCCTTAGGCTGTACACAGTCGAGTTACGAGTAAGTGAATCAAGTTATGGGGAAAAAAAGTGGACAAAAGCCAAAAATAGATAAAACACATATGTTTTCTATTATAATGCCATCACATTCTGTTTTTCTAGGTTTGGGAATTACCAAGCCTATAACGTGTACATGTTATTCTTATTATAAATAAAAAGAATCCCGAGCCTTTATCATTCTAACTCTCTCAAACGTGAGTTTCAGAGCTTAAATCTTCCCTCACACTTTGTCATTTACCTGGATCTCAAGCTCAAACAATCATATCTGAATCATTGGGAAGATATGAATCAATGATGGTGTCAAGGAGAAGAGATAGGCATAATTCGTTTCTCAAAATTTCATTGAATTTTTGTAATTATAGAGTAAAATTTCAATTGAATACATTTTTTTATTGTTATAGTTCGAGGTCAAGGGAATCACCCACAACTAAACCATGTTATCCCTATCATCCCTCTCAATCTTCCCACATTTGCTTAACATCCCTTGGGAATTCAAGAACATTTAGCATCCCACATATTGAAAAAAAAATGAAATTGAGGATTTAATAAAAATAATGAGGGATTCACAATCTACAAACCCCCATTGCACCTCTCTTGAAAACACATTAGAGGCATTAATGTCTTAATTTGATACGGTAATGAGGCAAATTGATCATTGAACATCTTACAGATAGGGTTCTAGGGTTTATTATTCCAATAAATTGTCATTTGTGGATGTAAAGAAACATGAAATTACAAAAGACCTCATATGCGCCTTATTCATGGACCCCCGCACTAGTTTTATTCCTTCATTGTCATGAAAATGGTTTCCCATCTGTGGTTGCCATTTTTAAGCTTCTGCCATGTTGCCCTAAAATTTTCAAATCTATACCTACTCAAAAACATTTGAGCCTTTGAATTAATGGTCTAAATTTCTTCCCCTCTAGTTGAATGCTTTAAAATGCTCACAAACTTGTTGTTTTGCACTAATTTAAAGGAATATTCCAAGTTTGCCTTTTTATGTGCCCTATTTTTTCCAATTTCACGGGCTATGTCATTTTTCCCTTTGCCAGATGGTGGAAAAATTGAATTTGATTAATTCATACTTGTTTTTAATTGAAAATCCAATCCCAAGGTCAAAAATGTTGTAAAATCATGCTTCAGTTGATTCAAAATAAAAAAATCTACCATCCTTGGTGAAAAAATTGAATTCTAAGGCATCCCTGGAAATTTTTACATTTTGACAGTCAGACGGGTGTATTTTAGCCATCAAATTATGGCTGAGATATTAGAGGGTACGTGGTGGATTCTAATTGGCTGAGAAAAGGTGGGGAGGTGCTCTAATTTTTCATTTATTGTCTTTTCAAGCAAATGGGGTATTTTCGAGCCCAGGGACCAGTTTTTCCAAATTTGCCTACGTGGCATGTTTTGATTGGTAGTCAAGATGGCAGGTGGTTGGATTCCCTTAAGGTTTTCAACCTTATTTTGTAAAAATTTTAAAGTCAAAAATTAATCTGAAGCCCCGCAGCCAATTGGGAGAGGATACGTGTCCTAAAAATTTCAAAATGGAAGTGCGGGCCAAGGGGGGACTTAGTTTTTTGGCTCTATTTCTATAAAGTTTCAAAACTAGTTTTTCCCCCACTCCAATCAGAGGAGGACACATGGCAGCGCGATGGCGCAAAGTGGGTCGGCGGGCCGGCAGAGGGAAAAGGGGATTTTTTCCCTTTTTCACAAAAAAGTTAAAGTAAATTTTTGGCCCGAAAGTCCATGGCCAATAACAAGAGGACACGTGTCCACAATTTGCAAAAAGTGGGTTGGCGGGCCGATGGAGGGAAAACGGGATTTTTTCCATTTTTCAAAAAAAAATTAAAGTCAATTTTTGTCCTGAAAGGCCATGGCAAATAACAAGAGGACACGTGTCCACAATTTGCAAAAGGCAGGTCGGTGGGCCGACAGTGGCAAGAAGGAAATTTTTACCTTTTTCCAAAAGGACTCAAAATCAAAATTTGATGCGCTAGCCCGCTAGTGAATCACAAGGAGACACATGGCAAGGGAAAAATCAGAGGTGTGGGCCCATGGGGCAAAAAGTGAAAATTTTCCCAATTTCCAAAAAAGGGTCACAATGTATAGAATTGAAGCATGATTTCAATGGGACCCACCATATGCCACGTGTCATCTTCAAAATTCAAAGGTAGAGGGGTGGAGAAAAGGGTCAAAATTTTCCATTTTTCCAAAAAATGTGGAAAAGTAAAAAATAAGCCCGAATTTGTTCCCAATCATAGTTTGACATGTAGCAGATCAAGGGAAACTATGCATTTTCATTTTTAGCAGCCATTTTTCCTCTAACAAGCTTGGAATCATGAATTTTGCATCAACATTCATCAAATTTATAGTAATTTTGTGTCGTCTTCACCTTCTAGGATGATTGGCACCACTTTCATGGCTTAAATATTTTATCTGAGGTGTTTTTCAAGTAATTTTTTTCCCCAGTTCGAGCAAACATGTGAAATGTCTAAATCAAAAGTTACAGAGTTAGTTTTAAAAGGTGAAAAGATAAAAATGATGAGTAAAAGGTGGTTGCATGCCTCAATGATGAAAAAATGCCTCCAGGATGGATAATGATCTAGATATTTGTAATAATTTAATCTTTCAGGCACACCTAGCGACCTACGAGTGTTTTTCTGTTTGATGTCATTTTCGTTGAATCATGATGAATTGTTATAGAAAACTTGATCGCATGGCATATTATTTTCTTGGGAAAGAAGGCTCCAATGTGGAATGAGGTATATAATACATTTTGGAGAAATTGTAAAATGTCAGGAGTTGAAAATCACGAGCAAATTATGAGAAAAGGCTCATTTTCTGAGAAGCCCACCAAAGAAACAGGATAATTTCTTCTATGTTGGATCTTCATGTATGTCAGTTATTTACAAGTGTATAGCCATCACATAGCTCTGAGATTGTTCATGAAACTTTCCCCTGTTGATGAATCTAACAAGCTTTTGAGTTAATCTATGTTGTTCTAGGCAATATGATGTCTGTTATCATTTTTAAATGCCTGCAAATAGTTTTCATTGTTCTTGTTGCAATCTTACATTGAAATTCTTTAGAAATAACACAGAATCTCCATTTCTTGTTTATAGTTTTGTGGCATTTTCAATCTCATAATTAGAAGAGCCTTCATCTGATAAAGAGATAAAAAAAATTAAAATCACTTTATCTTCCTTGACTGCAGAGATTTCTTGTAAGCTTTTGGGGGTACCTTAGGCATGTTTGATCATGGATTTTTGTGTTTAATTGATTTCTTTACTTCAAGATTTTGTGGTGAATTATCAAATATTGTGTGAAGAGTGTAACATGGGCTTCCATTTTTGCCTCTTTTGGTTGAAAGAATATCTTGATTATTTGAAGAATTTTATCTCACAGTTGTTTCAAGTATTGTAAAGGTTTTCAAAGATCTGATATATCCCATTTTTTCTCATCAATACCCTGCCAAAAATTTCATTCAAACAAAATAATCCTACTTATACTACTCCTGCATCTGCATTGTGTGTCAACAAAAAAATATAATCCATTCACAAAAATGCACAAGGAAATTTGGGATTATACAATGTCTTTAGTAACCCTTGCCTTGGATTGAAAATATCTCCATAATCTAGGAGTGATAACTTTTGAAATTCAGATTTGGAGTGTTGATCATATTTTCCCAAGGCCTTTTCATACTACTTGCATAAATTGAGGGATATCTTCATCTCCTTCACCATTTGGGGGTTACAATATAGGTTCTCTTACCTTGTTTGAAAGGCACAACCTAGAATAGTGAGGGTTAGATAAGATCCTTTGAAGGTGCTATCCATCTCTCCCCGAATTTGAGTTTCAGTTAGATCACATCCCTGACTACAAAATGACACACATAAAGATCTATTTGACTTCAAGCTTCATGCCACATCTCTGATGCTTCTCAGACTGAAAAGGAGAACAAATTTGGGTACCAACACCTTTCTAGCACCGCTACCTGGGACTTCTTGGAATTTCTTGGTGTTTTTGAAGTGTTTGAAAAGTTTGAACATTTGTGTACTCAAATATTTGAGCTGCTACATTGTTAAAATATCATTCTATGCTTCAGATCTGAAATTTTTAAGTAAAAGTTTCAAGATCTGTCTGCCCTTTTTCATTTCCCAGCAGTATATACACTTTTGTTGCATTGTGATTGATTTATCTAAGAAGAAGAAGGTCTAATTTGTAAATTTTGGAAATATTTTCAGTGCTTGTAAATATTTGACATAAGTATTTTAGTGCATTCTTGCACAAATAAGGTTAAATTCCTTAGTGGTGACTCCATTCTGATTTGATCTTGAAAATACAAGTTGTCTTACCCTCCTGTCATTTACGTTTGTGTTGCTAATCCCTGCAAAACTAGAAGGAAGAATATATATCTTCATCAAGGATTCTACTAAGAAGTTGTTTACAGATTCAATAAACTCAGAGCTAGAGGGGAGAAAGGTGTGGCAGGTTTTTGGAGACTTGACTGCAAGAAAGGAGATCCCTATTGTTGAGATTTAAAGTGAGCAACATGTTATTGAAGACTATAATTCTTCTTTAAGATGATCTGATTCAAAAAATCTTATTGCTGATTTGAATTCCCCATCAGGTGAGGTACCTTCTTGTGCATTTGAAAGGATTTCTTCTAAATCTGCTCCTGTATTTTCTAAATTTCCTAGAGATCATCAAGAAGGAGAGCCCTTAAAATATATCTATCTTGAAGTTTTCATTCCCATTCCCCAAATACCTCTCACTCCTCATCATCTTGTTTCACCTCCAAGATCACTCCCACCAAACAATATGGCTCATCCTAGACCTCCATTTGTTGTTAACACCTTTGGTCCTATAAATTTTAGAGGAATGGATGGTTACCAAAAGATGTCACATGAGATGTCAGAAATAGGTTGCCAAAATTCCAGGGTAACAATGCTATTATTGGTGATCAACATCTCAAAATTTTTGATAATATGATGGAAGATTTTGAGATAGATTTTGAGGATGTGTATGTCAAATTGTTTATTCATACACTAGAAGAGGATGCTAGGGCTTGGTACAAGGCTCTACCTGATACTTCTATTGATTCATGGAATGAAATGAAAAATGCATTTAGGTTACAATATGGTGACAAGAATGATCCTAGATTTCTTTTATCTGAGTTTGAAAATATCAAGAAGAACCCTAATGAATCAGTCCATGACTTCGACGCAAGGTTTAACAAAACTTTGAGAAGGTTTCCTGTTGGTTTGAGGCCTTATGATGAATCTTGTTTAATCAAATATGCAGATGCATTTGATAAGGCAACCTATTACCTAAGAGACAAGAACCCAACCGATCTAAGACAAGCTTTCACCATGGCACTTCAAATTGAAAACAATATCAAGGCTATTGGGAAACCTCTCAAGAGAGACGGTGTAAAATTGATAAACCCTGAAAAACATCAAGCTAGCAAAGGTGCTGATTTAGAAGATGTTGTGAAAACTTTGGCAAGGGCTATCAATGAAATCTCATACAAGTTGGCAAGAACTGAGAAGGGAATTGGGCAAACTTCATAAGGTCAACATAGGCAGCAAGCACAAGATAGATTTGGAAATCACCATAGGAATGAGTAGAGGTTTGATGAAAAAGGTAAAGGGCCTGTTGGATATGCAAATAATTATCCTCAAGCACGTGAAGAAAGAGTGTTTCTTGATCCCTTAACTGTTAGGGTTGCTACTGTTGAAAAATTTATTGATATTGAATGGTGTGGTAGGTTTTTTCTACCCCATCCTCCATGTGAAGTATACCAGAAAGAAGGTGAAGTTAATAATGATGATGGTACTGATGATGATATTTACATGGTGGGCTATTCTTCAATCTCACAAGGAGGAGCAACATCTACTTAGGTAATAAGTGTAAGGACTACTGTAACCTTTTGGGATTGCATAAAGTAGGTACCACTTCTTTCTCTTTCTCATACACATGATGTAGATGTAGTTCAATAATTTGAAATTCCTAAAAATGACTTTGAATACCTACGAGCATTGATGATTAAGAAATATGATGGTGGTATCACTTTAGAGGAAGATAGACAATTGTTAATGAATGTTGTTGTTGGTCAAGAGAAAGAGTATAATACTAGAAGAAAAGTTGTTAACAGAGTTGGGCCTCAAGCCAAACCTAAAATAACCTTGCTCACAAGCATTCCAAAATAACCTCCCAGGAAAAAATCACTTGTTAAAAGCTATATTGTCCCAAGAAAAAATTACAGTCCTCCTCATGCCCAAGCTGCCAAGAATCCTCTGCCATCTAGTGAATTGTCTTGTCTCCCTTCCAATGCTGTCCTACTAAAGAGTGTTCCCTATAATATAGCCCAACTATTGAGCCAAATTAAAGTGATTGTTTTAATCATTGAGTTTCTTAGAATTCTTGAGCATAAGAAGAGATCATTTGAGTACTTGGGGTAGAAGGAAGAAAATATCACTCCAGGCAGAAATGTAAATGTTGTTGAGACTCCTTAAATCATTGCTGACGTTAAAACACCACCAGTAGTATAATATCTTGGAGAGACACCTGAGGTATATTGGGGACATCTTTTGTTGATTCCCAATTGAATGTTGATCCATTCTTCACAACTTTGATCATAAAGGATAGGCTACGTCACAATTGTATGTTTGGTTCCGATGCATCATGTAATGTCATGCCTCTAGAAGTCATGAATGAGTTGGATATAAAAGTGATAGCTTCCTATGGGAAATGTACTGCCATGGATTCAAGGGAAGTTCTAGTGGTTGGTTGTGTGAAGAGTTTGGTAGTGCAACTTATAGCCTATCCGGGTAAGAATTTGAAACTTGATGTTGTAATTGTTGACTGCCCTACCAAATGGGGTATGGTTTTGTTATGAAAATGGGTTGCAAGTGTTGGTGAAAATGTTCAGATGGAAATGTCTTTTTCCACCATTCCAATTGAGGGCAGCCTTGTCAAGCGCTATGGAGAAAATAAAATGTTACATCTAATTGAGGATCCAAATAATGCTTCCTATGAGGTGTTGTTTCCTGATGTTGATGCTGATAATTTCTTTGGTTTTGTTGATGGAAAAGAACATAAAATTGATTAGTCAAAGTGCATTTAATAGGTATGTTCTCCTTGGACATTGCTATTTGATGGAGCTTGCTCCAAATTTGGAAATGGTGCTAGTATAGTTCTGCTTTCTCCTAGTTTTGAAGAGTTTGCTTTTTCCTTCAAACTTAATTTTGAATGTACTAACAATAATGTTGAGTATGAGGCATTGTTATTAGGGATAATAATTACATGGAAGTATGGATTAAAAGACATTGTTGCAAAAGGAGATTCAGAGTTGGTTGTCAAACAAATAAGAAAACTGTATGCTACAAAAAATCAGTGTATGAAGCAATATAAACATGCAGTTTGGGATCTAATTGAAATGTTTGATTCCTTTAACATTTTTTGTCATGACAGAGGTATCAATGTTACTGCTGAAAATTTTTAAGTTCTTGGTTCTATATTTGGATTTTGCACGGTTTCACCTAATTGTGAGTACAATGTTGAAGTGTTGACTAGGCCAGTTGTCCCTGACAACATCAAGCATTGGCAAGTGTTTGATGATGATTCTCAAGTGAAAAAGTTCTTGAAAAATCAAGGTGAGTTTGTAGAAAAGCATATTGATTGGGAACCAATGGTGTGTATGACTGAAGGGAGAGAGACTTTGTTTGCAAAAGACATCATCCAATTGAAAAAAACACCATTCCTAGACGTCTTGTTGCACTTGAGTCCAATTTTAACAATGCTGATTGCATCATAAATAAAAACATGTCTACCTCAAGGGATGCAGAAGAGCATCTCTTGGGAACAAAGGAAAACCAGGAATATTTTGGTTGGGCAGCAGTCTAAACAAAGATGAGAAACAATCTTATGTTCAGTTGTTAAGGAAATATCAGGACTGTCTTGCATGGTCATATTCAGAGATGAAAGCATATAGAGAAGATTTATTTCGGCATGAGATCCCTCTTGAAACCAATTCCAAACCATTCAAACAGAGGCAAAGGCCAATTAATCCACTTCTCTCCATGAAAATGCAAGAGGAGTTAAAGAATTTGAGAGATGGAGGTATTATTTAGCCCACTATATAATCATCTTGGGTTGCAAACCTTGTGCTAGTCAGAAAGAAGAACAGAGACATCAGACTTTGTGTGGATTTTATAAATCTAAACAAATCATCCATGAAGGACAACTATCCCTTGCCAAAAATGGAAAATATGTTACAACTTGTGATAGGGTCTGAATTGCTTTCTACATTGGATGGTTTCTTCGGATATAATCAAGTGGTTGTCAAAGAATAAGAAAGACTTAAGACAACATTCACTACTCCTTGGGGAACATATGTTTTTATTAGGATACCCTTTGGTTTGATAAATTCTTGTGCCACTTTTCAAAGAGAAATGGATATTGCTTTTACTGGTTACATCAATGAGTTTATTGCAATTTACCAAGATGATGTGACCATGTTTTCAAGGTAGAGAGGTGATCCTTTGTAGCACTTGGAGAAGATGTTGATCAGATGTAGGGAGTATGGAATTTATCTTAATCTAAGGAAGTGTCATTTTGACATGAAAAATGCCAAGCTACTTTGTCACATTGTGTCAAAAGATGGTGTTGTGATAGACCCTGAGAGAGTGGAAGCAATAAACAAAGTACCTATCCCAAGAACCAAGAAAGGAATCCAATCTTTCTTTGGTCAAATTAATTTTATTAGAAGGTTTGTTTCCAAATTTTCTAAGTTGACTCTTCCAATCACAAGAATTATAAAGAAGGACCAAGTTATCAGGTTGGAGGAGGCTTCCATTTAAGATTTTGAAGAAATCAAAGAGGAACTCAAACATGCACCTATCTTGGCAGCTTCGAATTACAAGAAGCCTTTCCAAATCATCTCCTTTTCTTCTGAAAATACTATTGCATCTGTTTTACTCCAAAAGGATGAAGATGGGGCTAAGAGGCCTATTACAATCTACTGAGTTCAAGTGTACAATCATGGAAAAACAAGAATTTTCCTTAGTGAAAGAAATAGCAATTTTCAGGCCTTATATATTGAGTTCAAAAGTTGTTGCTTATGTTCCCCACACCATGGTGAAGGACATTTTAACCAAGATGGAGATCTCAAGTAAAAGATGTAGATGGGTGAAAAAATGGCGGGAGTATGATATGGACATCCAAACCTCAAGCTTAGTAAGAGGTTTGAGTCTTGCTGAGCTCATGGATGAGAGAAACTTGCAGAATGTGGAAGTGAATCAGCTAGAGGAAGAAAGGGTAAATGTGCTTGCAAAGTTGGTAAGTTCTGAAGTGGTAAAAAGATGTGATCTTCTACCTCAGACACCTATGCTGCTCTAGTCACTTAAATAAAAATTAAAAAAGAGACATCAAGCTGGCTTCTCAAAAATATATCATCAAAGACCTTGGGCTAGCTTGGAAGAACCCTAAAGGTGTCATTTTGAAATGCATAACTGAAGATGAAGCTTCCAAGATAGTTGTTGATTTCCATGGGGGAGTTTGTGGAGGACACTTTGCTAGAAGAGTAACAACACATAAGATTCTAAGAGTTGGTTATTGGTGGCCTACTCTCTTTAAAGATGAAACCTAGCTAGTTAGAAAATGTGATAGTTGCCAACATTTCTTTGGAAGATTGAAAGCTTCAAGCTCCCTTTCTTTGCAGCTTATATCAATTGAAGCTCCTTTCAAGCAATGGGGGATGGACTTCATTGGTGGTAACTCAGATCCTTCTAGTGCTGGCCATAAGTGGATCCTTGTAGCCACTGATTACTTTACAAAGTGGGTAGAAGCAATCCCCACCAAGAAAGCAACACACCAAATAGTTATGGACTTCTTGTTGAAGTAAATCATATGTATATTTGGAGTCCCAGTCAAGATTGTAGCTGATAATGCCATATGCTTTAGAGCCAAACCTTTAATGGCAATGTCCAATGAATATGAAATCAATATGAATTATTCTTCAAACTATAACCCCTAAGGGAATGGACAATTTGAGTCAAACAATAAGAATTTGTTGAAGATCATTAGAAGAACCTTGGAGAAAAACAAGAAGAAATGGGGTGAACAATTAAAATTTACAGTTTAGGCTAATAAGATAACTCCTAAAAGAGCTACTGGTAAAATCCCCTTTGAATTGGTGTATGGAAATCAAGCTTTTCTACCCTTGCACCTGTAATTATCTTCATTTCAGTTTGCCCAACATTTAGAAGATCAAGATCTTGGCCCATATGAATCAAGGATCAATCAGATTATTGAGCTTGATGAGGAAAGAAGAGCATCCTAGCAAAGGCATGTCAGATTTAGGGAATAATTGAATATATTGTTTGATAAGAAGCTCACTCATAGAGTCTTCAATGCTGGATATCTGGTCTTGTTGTGGGATAGTAGGCATGAAGATAAGGGAAAGCATGGAAAATTTGATGCGTTATGGAAGGGTCCTTATGCAATTGATATCACAATTGGTGAGCATACCTTTTTTCTCAAAGATTTAGATGGGGAATTACTTGAATTTCCTAGTAATGGCAGCCCTCTAAAGCATTTCTTGAACTAATCCCAAAATTCAAGGTATGCACAACTTGTACAGTGTATAGTGTTTGGCTTTTGCTCTGTTTTTGGTGTTTTGTTGGTTTTGTGGTTTGCCTTCCTGTGTAACAGCCATTTTTGTCAGGTTCTCAGCTGGTTTTTAGTGATTATGGCTCGTGACTCCTCTGCCCAATGGATATTTTGGCACTTGGTCTATGTTTTGTCCTTGCGGCACTCACTAGGAGTGCCCATCCCTAAGCAAGAGCTGATGTTGGTGCCATTTTTAAGCTTGCACCATGTTGCCCTAAAATTTTCAAATCTATATCTTCTCAAAAATGTTTTACCCTTTGAATTAATTGTCTAAATTTCTTCCCCTCCATTTGAATGCTTTAAAATGCTCACAAACTTGTTGTTTTGCCACAATTTGAAGGAATATTCCAAGTTTTCCCTTTTATGTGCCCTAGTTTTTCCAATTTCACGGGCTATGTTGTTTTTCCCTTTACCAGATAATGGAAAAAATAAATTTGATCAATTCATACTTGTTTGTATTTGAAAATCAAATCCCAAGGTTGAAAATGTTGTAAAATCATGCTTCAGTTGATTTAAAATAAAAAAATCTACCATCCTTGGTGAAAAAATTGAATTATAGGGCATCCCTCAAATGTTTTACGTTTTGATAGTTAGACGGGCGTATTTTAGCCATCAAATTATGGCTGAGATATCAGAGGGTACGTGGCAGCTTCTAATTGGCTAAGGAAAGGTGAGGAGGCACTCTAATTTTCCAAATTTACCTACATGGCATGTTTTGATTGGTAGGCAGGATGGCGGGTGCTCGGATTCGCTTAAGGTTTTTGACCTTATTTTGTAAAAATTTTAATGTCAAAAATTGTTCTGAAGCCCCACAACCAATCGGGAGAGCACACGTGTCCTAAAAATTTCAAAATGGAAGTGCGGGCCAAGCGGGGACTTAGAGTTTTTTGGCTCTATTTCTATAAAGTTTCAAAACCAGTTTTGCCGCCACTCCAATCAAAGGAGGACAACGTGGCAACATGACTGTGCAGTGTGGGTCGGTGGGTGGTCAGAGGGAAAAGGGGTTTTTTTCCCTTTTTGACAAAAAAGTTGAAGAAAATTATTGGCCCGAAATCCCATGGCCAATAACAAGAGGACATGTGTCCACAATTTGCAAAAAGCAAGTCGGTGGGCTGGTGGAGGGAAAGGGGGATTTTTTCCATTTTTCACAAAAAATTTAAAGTAAATTTTTGGCTCAAAAGCCCATGGCCAATAACAAGAGGACACGTGTCCACAATTTACAAAAGTCAGGTCGGTGTAGGCAAGAAGGAAATTTTTCCCTTTTGCCAAAAGGACTCAAAAAAAAAAATTGATGTGCTCGCCCGCTAGCAAATCACAAGGAGACATGTGGAGAGGGAAAAATCAGAGGTGCATGCCCATGGGGCTATTGGTGAGAAATTAAAGCACCCTTGATTATCTGTAAATTGATGGATTGAGAATCTTAGTGCGATTGCATAACATGGAGCTTTTCCCAAGTGTGGGACCTTGCGAAATCAGAAAAGCTCTCCGGATGAAGGCCAGTTCCTATTCCTGTGTTCAGACGCACAAGTAAAAATGCACAGGGTATACTCAAAAAACCTAATCTAACTTGCTAATGAGATAGGGTAAGAAGATTCATAAAAATAAATATAAACTAACAAAGGTGATGCACTGAGGAATGAAGAACACTTGTCTTGCGAATAAACACAAACCATTAAAATGTAATGCAAGATCATGCACAGATAACCAAATTTGCAGTGAAAGATCAGGAGGATGAAAATGAACACAGAGAGGGTTGAGAATCATCCACAGACATGCATTATTTGCTACAAATATTGATACAATACACTACAAAACGCCAAGAGGCAAAGTTGCATTAAAGTTTTAGATGGGAGGTTTGAACTCCACAAATTCACCTGCCAGAGAGAAGAAGGGAGGGGAAAAACAAGATTGTCCAACCTTTAGAAAGAAGCCCCTCCTTACAATTTATAGGAATAAAGAGAGAGGGAAGAGATAGGAAATAAAAATCTACCCCAACCACCTCCAAATTGTATTTAATTCATCTCATTATGGTGGTAGGTGAGAACCCTAGCAAACCCAAAAAGTGGCAAACTATATTTTGCAATTTTGAAGAACTTGTTCTCAACCTAATTAAATATATCCACTCATAGTTTGACAGAGGACCTAGTAATATTTCCAAAAAGTCCAACCTTGCGTGAATCTGAGCTCCCTGTGAAAAGTTATGGCCATTTGAATATCTGCATCAAGGGTTTGCTTTCTGTCGGGTTTGGGGGTGTCAATGCTCAAAATGTTGTGCTTCCTAAAGATGTGCCTCGGTGCAACTATCCTCATGTAAAACATACTCTTAAGTGTGCCATAGGCACTGAAAATGTGGTGTTGACGTTTTGTGCTTTGTGCCTCCAACCTGCGTCAGGGTGCAAAATTTTTGCATGTCGACACATTTTGATGTGCGCCCCTAACCTACCACCAGGGCAAAATTTTTCACATGTCGAGACCTGTTTATGTGTGCTAGAGGTTCTTGGTGACACAATAAATGTAAGGTTTTTGACAATGCAATGCACTTTCAAAACCTGAAATGAAGGATTTCGATTTTCCCTTGATTTTCCATATTATGCTCTTGACTATATTTACCTGCGGGGGAGATATATACAACAATTTGGTGACTCAACGGGATCACCTACCTACTAGGTAGATTATCAGTGGCCTTTTAGCAATCCATTGGGCATGGATTCATACGCAATAACTTAAAACCAACTTGATCTCTAATCCCGAGCCTAATACCACAACTCCTTCTTCGAGAGCACGCTAAAACTGTAGAAATTCAACCTGAGAGCAACAAAACATGTGCCAAAGCACTTAGGGAAATTGAAACATAAATACAACAAGACAATGTGCATATGAACTTAGAAGAATTAAAATCTAGGCTAATATTTACAAGGGTAAACCTTTTCCTTTTAGTAGCAATGTTTAAGATAGATTCACGTTGACTGGAATCGGGAGTTCTTCTCTATCCAATGTAGACAATTGGGAGGCATTACTACTTTTACATCCTGTGACCATATAGGGGCCACTCCAAATGGCATCAAACTTGGAATGGTTTCTTGGTTTTTCCCGATCTGTATCCTATTTCAGAACTAGGTTCCCTTCCTTGAAGGTCTTTGCTCCTACCTTCTTATCAAACCATCTTTTTACTAAGGCTTGATCCTTCAAAATCATCTGAATTGCATGTTCTCTAATTTCTTCCAATTCCATCAACTCTGCATACCTGGCCTCCATTGGTTCGAACTTAGACAACTCCAACTACTTCATGAGCTCTAATCCTGGCAATTCTAATGATATAGGCAATACAGCCTCTTTCCCATAGACCAACTTGTAGGGAGAACTACCTGTAGACTTTCTTGGCATTATCCTATCAGAAATAATGCTGATTTTAGCTTAATATGCCATGTCCTTTGGTTTTCATCCAGAGTTCTTCTGATGATTCTTCACAAATTCTTGTTCGTGGACTCTGCCTGTCCATTACCCTGCGGGTAATAATTTAAAGAGGTGCTCAAATAGATTCCATTCTTGACAGCCCATTCTGTAATCTTGGAACCTATGAATGCCAATGCATTGTTTGATATGATAGTGGCTGGCACACCAAACCTGGTCACTATTCCTTCATACAAAGTCTAGTATGTTAGAATCATTTGCTTCTTTGAGTGCTACTGCTTCGGTCCCACTTGGTGAAATAGTCTATTGCCATGAGAATCCACTTGTGGCATTGGATTGAGTTTGGATTGATGACCCCCGATGAAGTCTAATCCCAATTGCATAAATGGTTGGTTAACCAAAATTGGGTGCAATGGAAGCACTTGTTAGTCTTTATTTGCCCGTGACGAGTGCACATTTCTTACACTTTCTTATCCATGTATAGCAGTCACTAAACACTGTGGGCCAATAATACCCTGCCTTCATTATCTTAAGAGTTGTTACTCGTGGGGTGAAATGTCCTCTAGAATCTCCATCATGAAAATCTTGTAACACTCTCTCAATTTAACCTGTCCCAATGCACCTCAATAGAACTCCATTGATGTATTTCTTGAACAAAACACCATCAACAAGCACATATGGAATGGCTTGTAATCTGAAGTATCTCCATTTTATTTTTCTCATTTCTGGAGGGTATAGGCTTACCTGTAGGAAGCGTATCATATTCTGAGTCCAACAAGGAGTTGGCACATCATCATTTTCCTATTATTGACCATCCTATAGTACCAAGGCAGTCTCTTTTTCATCACCTACTTCAACTTGCTGACTCAAAGCTAGCTGGTCACATAGTCCTTTTCCATGTACAAGTTTTGTGACCTTGATTTCGATGTCATATTCCATGAAATGAGTGATCCATCCTGCACGTTTCTCATTCAGATCCTTGTTTAGAAGGAAGTCCTTGACTCCTGCATGAGAGACCAATAATTGGATCTTGTTGTTTGAGACTAGGTGCTTGAATTTATTTAAGTTCCTGATCACTGCAAGGACATGCATTTTGATGAAAGATTACCTAGTTTCATATTCCTCTAAGCCTTGACTGAAGAAAGCAATTGGTTGTTCTAATCCCTCCTTTTTTGTTTGTACCAAGATTGTAGAAATTGTGTCTCCACCACCGAAGGCATATAGCGTGATGTCCTTGGAGAAGTCTGGATTGACGAGAGTCGGAGCTTGAGATATAGCCTCTTTTATTGCCTCAAAACTTTCCTTTCCTTCAGATGTCCACTTAAATGCCATGCTCTTCTTTAACATCAGCGTTATTGGCTTTACGAGAGCTGTAAAATTTGGTACAAATCTATGGACAAAATTGATCCTCCCTAAGAATCTTTGAAGAGCCTTCTTTTCACTTGGAAATGGAAACGCTCTAATTACTACAACTCCTCTCTGGGTCAATTGTCAACCCCTCCTTTGAAACAATATGACCTAGAAGCTTTCCTTCATGAGCTAGGAATATACATTTTTTGGGATTCAAAGATACCCCAAATCTTGTACACCTCTAAAATACCTGCCTCAGATGAAAAAGGTGATCCACCACTTTTTTGGAGAATACAGTGATGTCGTCAAGATATATCAAAACTATTTTTTTGATCAATCCCTTGAATGCCATATTCGTTGCCCTTTGGAAAGTGCCTCCAGCATTTGATAGTCCAAATGGCATCTTCATGTAGGCATAAGTGCCCCATTTAGTGGTGAAAGCCATCTTGAACTGGTCATATTCTTTCACCATTATCTGATTATACCTTGAGTAGCCATCTAGGAGAGAGAATCTCTCTGAACCGGATACTACTTGCAATATTTGTTCCATTGAAGGAAGTGGGTAATGGTATTTGAGAGATGCCCTGTTGAGGTCTCGGAAGTCCACACACAGCCTAGTCTCTCCGTTCTTCTTCTTGATCGGTACCAAGTTTGTAGCCCAGCTTGAGTGCTTGATCGAGAATATAATGCTCACCTCTATTAGCTTGTTTAGCTCTTTGTTCATTAGAGGTTCAATGTGAGGGTTGACTGGTCTTTGCTTCTGCCTGATGGGCTAAGCATCTGGATCCAATTATATGGTATGTTGTGCCAACTTCGGATTGAATCCTCTCAAGTTTTCATAGCTCTAAGAGAAGACATCTGGAAATTCTTGGAAAAGTTGTATGAAATATGATTTCTCCTGCTCAGTGGCCTCACTTTACCAATTTGAAGTGTTTTTCCTTCCCCAACCGGAATTGGCTTTGAATCTTCTCCTTTTGCCTGTATGTTAGCCTTTTCCTTACAGAACTGGTCGTTAGGATTGAAAATAGACTGCAATGTTACTAAACCCTTGGGAAGCTTGTTTATCTGTAGCTGCACTACTTGATCACCGTACTGATGCTCTAGTTTGTCCTAATTCCTAGCTAAGAAATCAGCCTCTTCTTGTAAGAAATTGATGATCTGTTGATCATTCTCAAACACCTGCTAGCTTGTGTTATTATCTGGCACTGCTGGCCTCACGATCACATGGATATGTGGCTATGTTTTTTCCCTTTTGATGTTGTCAACCATATCAAACGTTGCTCTAACTGCTGTGAGCCTATCCGCGGCTTCATTTTTCTTCCTAGGTATGGACACGATGTTGAAACGTTTGAAATCCTCAATGAGGTCCCATACCCTATTATTTTAGTTCTTTAGCAGATCATTCTTTGTAGCATGTTGTCCCCTAAATTGGTTGATGATTACCTTGCTATCCCCAAACACCTATAAGTTCGTTATGCCCTTTTTCCTGGCCCAATGAAGTACATGAACCAAGGCCTCATATTCAGCTGTGTTGTTTGAATAGGAAAACTGGAAACTGAAAGTTGAATAATATTTGATTCCTTGAGGTGAAACAAGCACAGCTCCTCCTCCTACACCTTGCCTACTCCTTGATCCATTAAAAACTAATTGCCATACCTCGTTGTCATCCTTATGGTCTGATTTTGTGATACTAGGAATAGGATGGTTTTATTCATGTATGTAATAGAATCCTATCTCAGATTCTTCTACTTCTTGGTAGGGATAAAAATTATGTACCTTGCTTTCCCATTCATCAAGAGTCAAATCTAGGATGCTTCCAACTCTGGTGTCAGCTTCATTTGTGCTTGGATAATCTTCTTGATCAAATGCTGAATAGTTGGCATTGATTTGTCTTGGAGTATGAGCCTCAATGTGAAATTTTACAATTGGTTCAGATCTGATCGTTGCTTTGGCCCCATACCTCATCCTAAAAATCATGTGCAACCAATCTGCAGATAAATATCCACTGATTCTAGCTATGAAATCCCTTGATAAGCATAGGGCAAAGAATGGAGGAAAATCTATCACTCACACATCTTGTAAAATGGTAACGTTGGGGCATGAATGCAAGATAAGATTAAAAATTTTAATCACTCCCACCATTGCCACTGTTGTCCCGTATAATTGCACTACCCCCTTAGATATGACTTCGTATTGGAGACCCGGCTGATCAGCTATTTTCTTGGGCATGACAAAACTACTTTCTCTAGACTCAATCATGCATTTGTGTACTAGTTTATCCCCAATGATTAATGAAACATACAATGGAGGGGGCTTCAAAAATTTATCTTGCTGTCCTCCATGATTCCCTTCAGGATGAGCAGCATTTATGAGGACCTTCTCTCACATATGGACCTGCTGGTTTGAAGTTGACCAATTCTTCATGGTAGCTTGTAGAAGATCTCTTTGGCCTAGGATGGATAAAGATTCCCACATTGATATATTCACATTTGTCTTCTTCATTTGATCAATGATGCTAAATGGGGATGAAACATCTCTTTGTTGTCCTTTAGTCTGCACATTCCTTTCTTGTGCATGGGCAGCAACAGCTGGCATTTGAGTTGGTTTAGAAGGTGGTTTGGGCTATCCTTGTATGTTTAGAACTGTATTTTGCCTACCAACACCTTGTGGAGTGATGGAAGGTTGTAGATCACTTGGAGCCAATGACTACCCTTCACCAGTATTCCTCCTCTTTGATCTTGTGTTAGCTACTACACTTTGAGAAATTGTTTGATTCATGCCACAAAAATCCTTAGCTTGCCAATTCACAAGTGTGGTATCATTTGGAGCTATGTTTTGCTAAGATGTCCCTTGTTGCTGATTTGTTTCTTGACTCACTTCTCCCTCAACACTAGTAGTTGTCACCATCAAGGCTTGGTTCAAAGTGCCATTAAATCACATAGATTGGTTGTGAGGTTCATTGCATGGGAAACACCAATCATACTCTTGAGCTATGTTGTTTTACACTAGCACTAAGGCTTAGAAGAAGATGCAACATTGGGGTTATAGGGATGAAATCATCTATTGGCGGGAGGCCTTACCTAGCTTTGATTTGCAGCTAGATTGGGTGGCCTATTGGGATGGTATGGTTGCTTATTAGGTTGAGCTTGAGGCTAATAAGAAGGTCTAAAGCTTTGGGCCTGCTGCCTCTTGAGTGTAACTAGCTCATTTCCCAAATTTTGCAATTGTTTCATGACCTCTTGGAGTTCATTTGAACTTTGATTTCTAGGAGTGGGAATAGGAGCCAAAGTGGGTTCTTGACTAGTGCTTAGATTTTCTAAGTTTGGATAAAAGGGCATGGGAGGACTAGGAGCCAACTTACCAGCTTGAATAAGACAATTTTCAGCCCTAATGGCAATGTTATAAGCAGCAGGTAAGGTTATGCCTCCCATAGATTGAATTAACATAGAAATATCAAAATTTAAATCCTTAAGATAATATAGAAAAGCACCTTCAGCTGTTGGCCTAATGGCCACTGGAATTCTATCCCAAGACCTTTGAAATATGAAGTTGAAGTCAGTCAGCTGCTCACTGGGAGCTCTCTTGATAGTTGTCAATTGTTCTAATAGAGACAATTGTCTCCCTTTTCTCCAAACTGCTCATGGAGAGCTATGCATAACTAATTCCAATTTTGGATAGAACCGGCTCCAAGGCTCCTAAACCATTGTAATGCCTTCCCTTTGAACGAAGATGCCAGTAATTTGATAGAAACATCCATTTCATTTATCTCATGGATTACACAAATGCTAGCAATGTCTTTGACATGATCACCAGGAGTGGTATGATTTTCTCTGGAATGTTCTTCAATGCTGCAATTGGAGCCAGATTCTGTGCATTGAGGGCAAGTGGGCTGCTACCAGTGAAGTTGACAAAAGGGTTTTGTTGCACCATTTTGATTGGCTTGAGAACCCTTGTTGATTGGATGAAAGGTGTACTAGGTGGAGGGGCTGATAAAGTCCTGTTAGGTGGAGATGGTGATCTTTGTGGTCTTGTTCCTCTCCTTCCTGTACTTGGTGATAGTTGTAAGTGGACAAATAGCCCCTCTTCTCGAGTATCAGACCTAGTTCAAATTATTCTCATGTACCTGAGCAACTTGTGCTACTATACCACTGAATCCTATCCCTTTAGAGTCACCAGATGTGTTGGGGAATGAGCCTCAAAAGGTTGGATTCTGCCAAGTTACACACCAAACCTGAAAAATATTAAAAATAGAATTTAAAACCTTAAAGGACCTGGAAGATATAGTTCTTCAATTTGGTTATCGGGTTTTGTTGTGCAGCTACTAATCCCTAAAAGGTACAGGAAAAACTTATGTCATGTAAGGAAACTTACAAAACCTGAAATACACTGTGTTAGAACTTGTGACATGCTGAACAACTGGGAAAACCCGAAATACTAAAAACCATGAAATTTTGAAAGTCCAAATCTCAAAAAACTAAGAATATCCTTTAGAATATTACCCCTAGATCTATTAACTGGTGAAATTTTGACTTGTTTTGAGCAAGTTAAGCCCTTGAAAATCAATTTCGAAGTTCAGCCTGGGAGGTGAAAAAATATGAAATTGTAAAACCTGTTGTTTCTAAGTCCAAATTTCTTGAAAATCCCTTCAACTCTTGTGGAATGACCTCTTGGTCCCACCAGGATTGCCAAAACTATTGGTGGCATGAATCACACCACTCCTGAGTGTCTGCAACTTGATGGATTGAGACTCTAAGTGCGATTTCATAACATGGAGCTTTTCCCAAGTGTGGGACCTTGTGAAATTAGAAAATCTCTCCAGATGAAGGTCGGTTCCTATTCCTGTGTTCAGATGCACATGTAAAAATGTAGAGGGTTTACTCAAAAAACCTAATCTAACTTACCAAGGAGATAGGGTAAGAAGATGCATAAAAATAATTTTAAACTAACAAAGGTGATGCACGGAGGAATGAAGAACACCTATCTTGCCAATAAACACAAACCATTAAAATGCAATGCAAGATCATCCACAAATAACCTAATTTGTAGTGAAATATCAGGAGGATGCAAATGAACACAGAGAGGGTTGAGAATCATCCATAGACATGCATTATTTTCTCCAAAGATTGATACAATACACTGCAAAACACCACTTGAGGCAAAGTTGCATTACAATTTTAGATGGGAGGTTTGAACTCCACAAATTCACCTGCCAGAGAGAAGAAGGGAGGGGTAAAACAAGAATTTTGAACCTTTATAAAGAAGCCCCTTCTTAAAATTTATAGGAAGAATGAGAAAGGGAAGAGAGAGGAATTCCAAATCTACCCCAACCACCTCCAGATTGTATTTAATTCATCTCATTATGGCGGTAGGTGAGAACCCTAGCAAACCCAAAAAATGGCGAACTGTATTTTTCATTTTTGAAGAACTTGTTCTCACCTAATTAAAGATATCCACTTGTAGTTGGACAGAGGATCTAGTAAGCTTTCTGAAAAGTCTAACCTTGCGTGAATCTGAGCTCCCTGTGAAAAGTTATGGCCATTTGAATATCTGTGTCAGGGTTTTCTTTCTGTCGGGTTTGGGGTGTCAACGCTCAAAATGTTGTGCCTCTTGAAGATGTGCCTCAGTGCAGCTATCCTCATGTCAACATACTCTTAAGTGCGCCATAGGCACTGAAAATGTGGTGTTGACGTTTTTTGCTTTGGGCCTCCAACCTGCGCCAGGGTGCGAATTTTCGCATGTCCACACCTTTTGATGTGTGCCCCCAACCTACGCCAAGGCGCAAATTTTCGCATGTCAACACTTTTTGATGTGCACCCCCAACATGTGCTTAGGACATGAATTTTCACATGTCGACACCTTTTGATGTGCACTAGAGGCGCTTGGTGACGTAATAAATGTCAGGTTTTTGACCATGCAATGCACTTTCAAAACCCAAAATGAAAGATTTCGATTTTCCTTGATTTCCATATTCTGCTCTTGACTATATTTACCTTGTGGGGAGATATATACAACAAGGGGCAATAAGTGAAAATTTTCCCAATTTCCAAAAAAGGGTCAAAATGCATAGAATTGAAGCATGATTTCAATGGGACCCACCATATGCCACGTGTCAGCTCCAAAATTTAAAGGCGGAGGCACAGAGAAAAAAGTCAAAATTTTCCATTTTTCAAAAAAATGTGGAAAAAGTCAAAAATGATCCCGAATTTCGGTTTCCAATCAGTTTTTTGACACGTGGAGGGCCCATATTAATGGACAAAGATGGACAAGATTGATGGTTGCTGTGCATTTTCATTTTTGGCTACCATTTTTCCTCCAGGTAGCTTGGAATCACAAATTTTACATCAAAATTCATCAAATTTATAGTGATTTTGTGTTGTCTTGGCCTTCCAGGATCATTGGCATCACTTTCATAGCTTAATTCTTTGATTTGAGATGTTTTTGAAGTAATTTTTGCCCCATCCCAAGCAAACACGTGAAATGTCAAAATCAAAAGTTACAGAGGTAATATGAAAAGGTAAAAGGGTGAAAATGATGAGTAAGAGGTGTTTTTCATGCCTCAGTGATGAAAAACATGCCTCTAGGATGGATAATGATCCAGATATTTGTAATAATTTAATCTTTGGGCACACCTGGCAACCTACGAGTGTTTTTATGTTTGATGTCATTTTCATTGAATCATGAAGCATTTTTGTAACAAACTTGATCCCCTGGCATATTCTTTTCTTGGGAAAGAAGGCTCCAATTTGGCATGAGGTATATGGTGCATTTTGGAGAAATTGTAAAAAGGTGGGGGAGTTGAAAATCACGATAAAATTCTGAGAGAAAGCTCATTTTCTTAGAAATCCGTCAAAGAACCAGGTTAATGTCTCATGTGTTGGAAATTCATGCATGTGAGTTGGTTACAATTGTATAGCCATGACACAACTCTGAGATTGTTCATGTAACTCTCCCCTATTGTTGAATATGACAAATTTTGAATTAAATCTGTGTTTTCTTTGGGCAATATGGTGTCTGTTATCATTTTTAAGTGCATGCAAATAAATTTTTATTATTCTTGTTGCAATCTTACATTGAAAGTCTCTAGAAATCACACAGGATCTACATTTCTAGTTGATAGTTCAGTGGCATTTGCAATCTCATATTCAGAAAAGCCTTCATTTGATAAGGAGATAAAAAAAATTTAAAATCACTTTACCTTCCTTGACTGCAGATATTTCTTGTAAGCCTTTGGGGGTACCTTAGGCTGTGGTTTGATCATGGATTTTTGTGTTTAATTGAGGTCTTTACTTCAAGATTTTGTGGTGAATTCTCAAAGATTGTGTGAAGAGTGCTAACCTGGGATTCCATTTATGCCGCTTCTGGTTGAAAGAATTTCCTTGATTATTTGAAGCATTTTATCTGATAGTTATTTC
This sequence comes from Taxus chinensis, assembly GCA_019776745.2. NCBI lineage: Eukaryota > Viridiplantae > Streptophyta > Pinopsida > Cupressales > Taxaceae > Taxus > Taxus chinensis. The sequence goes on along the minus strand of CM034146.1, from coordinate 762,551,862 downwards.
AAGTATTGTAGAGGCTGTCAAAGATCTGATATATCCCAGTTTGTCTTATCAATCCCCCACCAAAAGTTTCATCTAAACAAGCAAACTAATCACTATCCATGTAATACCCTTACATTTACATTTTGTATACCCACAGAAGAATCAAAATCCATTTACAAAAGTATGCATAAGGCAGATCAGGATTATCCAATGTCTTCTAGTAACCTTTGCCTTGTTTTGAGAACATATCTCCATGTTTTGAGAAGTGACAACTTGTGAGAGTTCAGATATGGGGTGTTGATTATGTTTTTATCAAGGTCTCCATCATAGAATTTGCAAGCAAATTGAGAAGGACATCTTCATCTCCTTCACCATTATAAGGTTACAAAATAGGTCCCCTTACCTTGGTTGTAAGGCACAATCTAAAACAGCTGAGGGTCAAGATCAGAGTCCTATTGGAGGTGCTATCCATCTCTCACCACAAACCTGAGTGCCAGTCTAGACCATATCCCTGACTACCAAATGACATACACACCAAGATCTAATATGTCTTTAGGCTCCATGAAAAATCTCTAATGGTGCTGATCAGACTGAAAAGGATAAATTTTTTTGAATACCAATAGCACCATCCATGGTTATGGTCCCATGAGTGACCAAATACAAAAATATAGCATCTGACAACCTTACATGACTTCAATGGTGCATTATGTTCATGATATTTGCACCCTACAATAGGACAATGAGATAACCAATTGGATACTTAATGAGGAAACTCGTGAGAGTGATTTCATCCTTAGCGATATCCCAAGTTATGGAGGTTTCTGGATATTTTGTACGATGATGTCTCTAGGATTTACACAAAGTTCACCAGAAATGCACAATATGCAAAGATATCAACATGTTTTCAGTCTCAGGGCTCTTAAGGGACTACGCTCAGACATTGAGCTTAGCCCAGAAGCATTGAAGGAGATAGTATATATTTATACACTCCACACACTTTAGGGGCTATCTAATAACCCTTAACCAGGCCATCCATATGTGTTGGTGTAGTTGAATCTAGATGCCAAGATGCTTTTGTTTGTACAAAGAGTATTGCGTCTAATAACTAGGTACACTAAGGCTCAAACTACATTATTCTCATCATGTGTTTGTAAACAATAGGACATCGAGAGAACCGAATGGAGGATGGATAATTTCACACGAGAGGATTTTATAGAGGAGCCTTGGTACATGGAGGTTTTAGCATATGATGATATGTCTCTAGGTGTCATGGATGCCTTTTTCAGTGAGAAATCACTCGTCAAACATATAGTCATTTTTTTCACCTTCTCAGGGCTCTGTAATGTTTGACTACGCTCGTGATGAGGTAGCCTATTGAAGCACGGGATTTAGCATAGGAAACTAAAATTTTTGAAAGCTTCCATTCTAGTGTTGGACATGTAGCCACCTTGACATGACATCATGAGGGTCAGGGTCATCTTCAGCTCCCAGAGCTTTCATTTACAACGAGTATTATGCATTTACACATACCTTCACACTGACTCAAACTGTAGTATGTTCATGTGTTTGGAAACATTATCAGGACAACAAGAGAACCGATACGGATATGGATATATATACCACGAGAGGATATATCTATATACGGTCTCGAAATGGAGGTGTATAGAACTAATGAAGACATCTCTATGTATGTTCTATGTATGTCTGAGATTTAACTCACCCATCGATAGATGTTTCATAATGATTTTTGGTCTCGGGGGCTCTTAAGGGACTACGCCAAAACAAGGTAGCCTGAAAGCACGAGTGATAGTAGGGAACCAAAAAAAATGTTTCTGCTCCACTTTCATCTGCTCATCAGGTCATCCAAATGTGTTGGAACAACATGTATTTTTGTTCCCACAAACTACCGTTTGTAATTCATATTAGGTTAAATTAAATGTTAATAACAGCCTTCATGCTGAATCAGAACTATTAAGTAATGTTCACAATGTCCTTGCATTGTAATAGGACAGTGAGAGTTACCAAAAGGAGATGGGTAGTAAAAATGTTCAATATGCTTTCATAGAAGCGTGGTCGGGTACAAACAAGGTTTTGGATCTATATTGATGACATTATCTAAAATATTGTCATTACACATACATGTACTAAGATATCACCTGTCGATAGATTCTAATGTTTAATTTTGTGATCTTATGTGTATGTAGGGAACTTCAACCACCCCATTTTGACTTCAAGGGCATTGAATCCTTGATTGCATCATATTCATACCCTCGTTCCTGTTCAAGGAGCTCCCAATAGCTCATCTGAGTGTGAGATGTAGATTCGGTGTGACCGAGAGCTTCCGGTAAGTTTTTGTATTTATGTAAATAATTTCATTAACATGGTCTTAAATACATGCAGAAAACATATCTAAATTTAGTTTTGACAAAAAAAAATGTTTGCATTTACAGGTTCAACTAAAGGAGAGTATTCAATGGAAGAGGAATTGTAGCATGTGCTCGAATGATCTGAATTCATCTCATAGATTTCCATTTTCATCTATGGGAGGGCTTTCTTCAAGAGGGAAAAGAGGGATAAATTTTGATGATTAAGAAATATATATATATATATATATATATATATGTCTTACATGATTTTTTTTTGTATGCTTATGTGCATAGCATTGAATGTATGCATATTTGTCATTCGAACTTGAGTGTATATGACCTATGCAAGGATTTTTATATTTATCGTACACATTAAAATACTATTTCGAACTCGATATTTTTGTATGAGACCTTACATTTATGAGATTATTTTTGCATGAAACTAATCTTATGTGCACTTGATACTATTTAAGACATTATGGATCATTTTTTCATTTATTGGTGATGTATATGTACTAGTGTTTTTAATGTATAATATACATCAAACTTTGGAAATCAATATTTATATAAAGTATATAAAGAGTTACTTAATCTGAGTAATTATTCATTCAATTTATCAGTGTGTATATGTGTATTTACCTTACCTATGTGTCGTCTTTCTCATGGTATCTTTTTATTGGTTCCTTTGTTATCATACACCTACTAACATTATTCAATGCTTCTTAGTCTCTCCCCTATTAAAACACCTGAGCATACAATCATTAAGACAATTATTAAGACAATGTTTTTTGTAAAAAACATGGATAGAAGGATCTAAGGATGCCAACAAAGTCTTACAAGATTCAATACTTCAAAGAAATTCATCACAATTTTATACCTTTCATATGTTGATATTTTGAGAATGTCTCCCTAGATGCATTACTCCAATGTTTGAGAATGTCTCTACCGATGCAATCATAGTCTGATTAAGAAACTCACTGATTCATGATTGTACAGTCCTGTGCAATTCATGTTATTACCTCTAAATATGTAGGCATTTCAAGCTATTTTGAAATCACATGACACCCTTCACTAGGCTTGAAGACTACCCCTATCTTTTTTAAGGAACTTTGGAAAGCATCCATGGGTTTATCATAGCATAAATTATCAATGAATAGAAGGTCACTAATCTATAGGCTAAATGAATCCCATTCACAACTAAACAAGGAAATATTTACTAGGTGATTGGTAACCCATGTGTGTTCTTAGCCATTCCCATGTCAAATTCATTCTTAAGCTAATCTAGTCATTGAACAAGAACTCCAAGATGAGGTAATTTGGAAGAACTGGGAAATTTGGACTCTAAAACAATACCCCCACTAGCATTAAAATGGACACCATAACCTATTGGTGTATTCGTTTCGGCACCAAGATATTTTGTTTGCAAAATATTACATTGGACAACTTACACTAACTCAAAGTGTAATATTTCATGCATTTACAAAATATAATATAGTGAGATAAAAAAAGGAGATGGAGAAAGATAAGAGAGGATTTTGTAGATGGTCGTGATGTGGAAGTGTAGGATCTAATGAGATATCTCTAGGTGTAAAGGAGTCCGAGATATCACCTGTCAAAGATATATTGTATTTTGGTCTCAAGGATCTTAAGGGAATCTCCCAGACGCGGTAGCCTGGAAGCACCGAGAGAATTGGCCTCCAAAACAACCCCTCCCCTAGTATTTACCTAGCCACTCCATATGTTAGCATAGTTAGTTTGGTACCAATAGATATCATTTGTAAATTATTGTGTATGAAATCCTTACAGTGAATCAAACTCCATTATTTCATGCATTTGCAAACAATAGGACAACAAGAAAACCAAATGGATATGGAGAAAACCAAGATAGGATTATATAGAGGATCCTAACATGGAGGTGTAGTATCTCATGAGATGTATTTATGTGTCACGAAGTTTGAGAAATCACCGTTTGAAGATGTAACATTTTTTTGGATCATGACTCTTAACGGAATAGTCCCAAACAAAGTAGTGTGGAAGCACTGGGATTTTTAGACTCCAAAAATTACACCTATCCTTGTATTTTCCTTGCCACCCTGACCTGTTGGAATAGTCGATTTAGTGCCAGGAGCTACAATTTCCAAATTATTGCATGTGGAAACCTTATAGTTACTCAAACTGCAATATTTGACATGTTTACAAACAATAAGGAAATGAGATAACTGAATAGATATGGAAAAAATTAAGACAAGATTTGTATAAGGTGTTGAAATGGAGATGTAGGATATTAAGAGATGTCTCTAGGTTCCACGGAGTCTGAGAAATCACCTATTGAAGATATAATAGTTTTTGGTCTAAGAGCTCTTAAGGGGCTACACCCGAATGAGCTATCTCAGAAGCACCCGAAGCTTTAGCCTTTAAAAAGACAACTCCCCTAGCATTTTACCTAGACACCATGTTATGTTGGCATAGTAGTTTCAGTGCCAAGAGCTACCGTTTGTAAAATATTGTGTCTAAGAGCCTTACACTGACTCAAACTGCATTATTTTCACATGTTTTGTAAACAATAGGACAACAAGAGAACTGAATAGAGATGGAGAAAACCGAGAGAGTATTTTGTAGATGGTCCTAACTTAGAGGTGTAAGATCTAATGAGAAATCTCAAGCTACTTCGACATCCTAAAAATCACATGTGAAAAGATATAACATTTTTATCTCAGTTATCTTAAGGGACTATTATCAAACAAGGTATCCTAGAAGAATTATGATGTTTTATCTCAAAACAAACACCTCCCCTAGTGTTTTCTTAGCCACCCCATCGTGTTCGAGCAGTAATTTTTGAGTCAAGAGCTTCTGTTTTTAAAATATTATGTCGTGCAGCCTTACAGTGACTCAAAATGTATTATTTTGTGCATTTTTAAACAATAAGACAACGAGAGAAACGAATGGAGATGGAGAAAACCGAGAGATTATTTCATAGAGGGGTGGATTATGACAATATATCTCTAGGTATCACAGAGTCTAAAAAATCACTTATCAAAGATATAATGTTTTTTGTCTTAGGTCTCTAAAGGGACTACACCCAGACAAGGTAGCCCAGAAGTAACCAAGAGCTTTGGCCTCTGAAACAAAACCTACCCTAGTGTTTACCTGGCCACCCCAACTTGTTAGCATAGTTGGGTTGGGGACATGAGATTTCATTTACAAATTATTGTGTCTGACAATGTTACACTGTCTCAAACTAACTATTTTGCACATTTGCAAGTAATAGGACAATGAGAGACCCAAATGGAGATGGAAAAAACTGAGACATACTTTCATAGAGGGTGTTGACGTGGAGGTTTAGGATCTAACGAGACATCTCTGGGTGTCATTAAATCCAAGAAATTACCTATTGAGGATATAGTATTTTTTCCTCTCAAGGATCTGAAGGAACTATTCCCAAATGAGGTAAACTAGAAACGTTTACCTTGCCACCCGAACATTTTATAACAGTCAGTTTGGTGCCAAAATATTTCATTTACAAAATATTTCATACTACGGCCTCACATTGACTCAAATTGCATTATTTCATGTATTTCGAAAAAAAAGTATAGTGATAAAACCGAATGGATATGGAGAAAACTGAGAGAGAATTTTGTATAGGGTCGAGATGTGGATGTGTATGATCTGACGAAACGTATCTAGGTGTCATAGTGTCTGATAAATTACCTACTAAAGATATAACATTTTTTGATCTTAGGGCTCTTAAGGGAATATACTCAGAAAATGTAGCCTAAAATAATTAGGAGCTTTGACATCCAAAAAGACACCTACCCTAGTGTTTAACTGGCCACCCGATGTGTTGGAATAATCAGTTTGGTGACATGAAATTTCATTTACAAAGTATTGCATTTGACACTCTTATACTAAATCAAACTACATTATTTCATGCGTGTTGGTACTCAAATTTTTTCTCCTTTTTAGTCTGAGAAGCATAAAAGATATGACATGAAGCTTGAATTCAAATAGATCATGATGTTTGTTGTTTTGTAGCCGTGGAGGTGATCTAACTGGAACTTAGATTTTCGGAGAGATGGATAGTACTTTGAAAGGATTTGATCTGACCCTCACTATTTTAGGTTGTACCCTTCAACCAAGGTAAGAGAACCTATATTGTAACCCAAAAATGGTGAAAGAGATGAATATGCCCCTCAATGTATGTAAATAGTATGAAAAGGCCTTGGGAAAATATGATCAACACTCCCAATCTTACTTTCACAAGTTGTCACTCCCAGATCATGGAGATATTTTCAATGCAAGGCAAGGGTTACTGAAGACATTGTATAATCCTGATTTTCCTTGTGCATTTTTATAGATGGGTTAGATCCTTTTGTTGACACACAATGCAATGCAGGGGTAGTATGGGGTAGGATGGGTTGTTTAGAATGATTTTTTGGTGGGGTATTGATAAGACAAAATGGGATATATAAGATCTTTAACAACCTCTATAATTATCTTGAAGCAACTAGCAGATAAAATGCTTAAAATAATCAAGACATTATTTCAACTAGAAGAGGCATAAATGAAAGCCTACGTAGCACTCTTCACACAATATTTTAGAACTCACCACAAAAACTCGTAGTAAAGAACTCAATTAAACACAAAAATCCTTGATCAAACCACGCCTAAGGTGTCCCCAAAGGCTTACAAGCAATCTCTATAGTTAAGGAAGGTAAAGTGATTTTAATTTTTTTTATGTCTTTATCAGATGAAGGTTCTTCTGAATATGAGATTACAAATGCCACTAAACTATCAACAAGAAATGGATATTCTGTGTGATTTATAAAGACTTTCAATGCATGATTGCAACAAGAACAATGAAAACTATTTGCAGACATTTAAAAATGATAACTAACATCATATTGCCCAAAAAAATCAAATTAACTCAAAAGCTTGTTAGATTCATCAGCAGGGGAGATTTTCATGAACAATCTCATAGCTATGTGATGGCTACACAATTGTAACCAACTCACATACATGAAGATCCAACACAGAAGACATTATTTTGGTTCTTTGGTGGGTTTTTTTCAGAAAAATTAGATTTCTCTCAGAATTTTCTCATGATTTTTCAACCTTTCCCCCTCTCTATTGCATGTATCAAAACATGCCTTATATATCTCATGCCAAATTGGAGCCTTCTTTCCCAAGAAAAGAATATTCCATGGGATCAATTCTGTTACAATAATTCTTCACGATTCAATGAAAATGACATCAAACAGAAAAACAGTCACAGGTTGCTAGGTGTGCCCAAAAGATTAAATCATTACAAATATTTGGATCATTATTCATCCTGGAGGCATGTTTTTCATCATGGAGGCATGCAAACACCTTTTACTCATCATTCTCACCTTTTTACCTTTTCAAATTACCTCTGCAACCTTGATTTTGACATTCCATGTTTTTACTCAGGCTGAGGTAAAAAAAATACTTCAAAAGCATCTCAAATCAAAGAATTAAGCCATAAAAGTGATGCTAATGATCTTGGAAGGTCAAGGTGATACAAAATCACTATAAATTTGATGAATTTTGATGTAAAAATCGTGATTCCAAGCTTCTTGGAGCTCCCGTGGTGGTCAAAACAAATGGATGTACAATCAACCGTCGATCTTATCCATCGTTTAATCCTAGCCCTCCACGTGGAAGATACAAACATATAAATAAGCTTGAGTTACCTTTTTAATTTTTTTGATAAGGCCAGACACGTGGCAAAAAATGATTGGAGACATATTCGGGCTCATTTTTGTACTTTTCCACATTTTTTGGAAAAATGACAATTTTTTGACTTTTTTCTCCGCCCCTCCATCCTTGAATTGTTGAGATGACATGTGCAACATGGTGGGTCCCATCGGGATCGTGCTTTAATTATACACATTTTGACCTTTTTTGGAATTTGGAAAAAATTTCACCTTTTGACCCGTGGGCCCGCACACTCGATTTCTCCCTCGCCACATGTCGCTTCCTCTATCGCTAAAATTCATGGGCCCAATTTTCATTTTAACTCCCTTTTTTGCTAGGGGAAAATTTTTAATTTTCCTTCCACCGGCATGCGCCTCTGATTTCTCCACTACCACATGTTGCTTGATGATTCGCTAGTGGGCCAACGCTTGAACTTTTGATTTTAACTCCTTTTTTCAAAAAGGAAAAAATCCCCATTTCCCTCCACGGCCTGCACTTCCCTCTGACCCTTCATGGACACGTTTCTACCTGTGATTCATTTTCAGGGGCACGCTTAAAATTTTCGTTCTAAACTCTTTTGCGAAAAATGAAAAAAAATCCCTTTTACCCCCGCCGACCCGCCGACCCGCTCTGCGTCTACCATGCTACCACGTGTCCTCCTTTGATTGGAGTAGGGCTAAAAATTATTTTGAAACTTTAGATAATTAGAGATAAAAAACTCTAAGGTCCCCCTCGGCCCGCTCCTTTTCCTTTGTTCTTTTATGGACACGTGTCCACTCCTGATTGGCTATGGGGTTTTGGGCCAATTTTTGACTTTAAAATTTTACAAAATAAGGTCCAAAAACCTTAAGGGAAACCCAACCCCAACCATCCCACCTGCCAATCAGAACATGCCACGTAGGCAAATTTGGAAGAAACAAGTCCTTGGGCCTGAAAATGCCCCATTTTCAAAAAAGGTGAAAAATGAAAGGTTACAACACTTCCCTGCTTTTCCTCAGCCAATGAAAACACACAACATTTCCAGTACCTTTTGAGGATGAATTTTTCGATTTTGAATCAACTGAAGCATGATTTCTGAACATTTTCAACCTTGGGATAGGATTTTCAATTGCATAGAAGTATGATTTGATCAATTTTGATTTTTCCATGATCTGGCAAAGGGAAAAATTAGAATATTCCTTCAAATTATGGAAAAACAACAAGTTGGTGAGCATTTTTAAAGCATTTCAACTGGAGGGGAAGAATTATAGATAATCAAATCAAAGGATAAAACATTTTTGACCAGATATACATTTGAAAATTTTAGGGCAACATGGTGCAAGCTCAAAAATGGCACCAACATTGGCCTTGCTTGGTGATGGGCACTCCCAGTGAGTGCCACAAAGACAAAATGTAGACCAAGTGCTAAAATAATCCATTTGGCAAAGGAGTCATGAGCCAAAATCACCAAAAACGAGCTCAGAACCCAACAAAAATGGCTGTCACACAGCAAGGCAAACCACAAAACCAACAAAACACCAAAAATAGAGAAAAAAACCAAACACTATACACTTTAAGAGCTGTTTGTACCTCAAATTTGGTGATTAATATCCAAGAAATGCTTCAGATGCCTACAATTAATAGGCAATTCAAGCAATTCCATATCTAAATCTTTGAGAAAAAAGGTATGCTCACCAATTTTGATACCATTAGAATAAGGGCCCATCCATAATGCATCTAATTTTCCATGCTTTCCCTTGTCTTCATGCCTACTATCCCACAACAAAACCAGATCTCCAACATTGAAGGCTCTAGAAGTGAGGTTCTTGTCAAACAATCTTTTCAACTTCTCTCCGAATCTGACATACCTCTGCTAGGATGCTCTTCTCTCCTCATCAAGCTCAATAATCTAATTGATCCTTGATTCATATGGGCCAATCTCTTGATCTTCCAACTATTGCGAAAACTGAAATGAAGATAATTGCTAGTGCAAGGGAAAAAAATCTTGAGTTCCATACACCAATCCAAATGGGCTTTTACCAGTATATCTTTTAGGAGTTATCCTATCAGCCCTAACTACAAATTTCAATTGTTCACACCCATTTCTTCTTGTTTTGCTCCAAGGTTCTTCTAAATGATCTTCAACAAATTCTTATTGGCTAGACTCGGCTTGTCCATTCTCTTGGGGGTTATAGTTTGAAGAATAAGTCAAATTGATTTCCATATTCATTGCACATTTCCATTAAAGGTTTGGCTCTAAAACACATGGGATTATCAGCTACAATCTTGACTGGGACTCCAAATTTGAATATGATTTTTCTTCAAGAAGAAGTCCATCACTATTTGGTGTGTTGATTTCTTGGTGTGGATTTCCTCTACCCACTTTGTAAATTAATTAGTGGCTATAAGGATCCACTTATGGCTAGGACTAGAAGGATCTGAAATATCACCAATGAAGTCCATCCCCCCCCATTGCTTGAAAGGAACTTCAATTGATACAGGCTGCAAAGGGAGGGAGCCTAAAGATTTCAGTCCTACAGAGAAACGTTGGCAACTATCACATTTTTTAACCAGCTTGGTTACATCTTTGAAGAGAGTAGGCCACCAATAACCAACTCTCAAAATCTTATGTGTAGTTACTCTTCCAACAAAGTTCCCTCCAAAGAATCCCCCATGGAAATCAGAAAATATCTTGGGAGCTTCATCTTCAGTTATGCATTTCAAGAGGACACCTTCAGGGTTCTTCCAAGCCATCCCAAGGTCTGTGATGATATATTTTTGAGAATCCATCTTGAGGGATCTTTTCTGATTTTTATTTAAGTGACCAAGATAACACAAGTGTCTGAGGTAGAAGATCACATCTTTTTACCACTCAAACTTACCAAATTTGCAAGCGCATCTACCCTTTCTTGCTTTAGCTGATTCACTTCCACATTCTGCAGGTTGCTCTCAGCCATGAGTTTAGCAAGACCCAAACCTCTTATAACCTTTGTGGTTTGGATGTCCATATCATACTCCTACAGTTTGTTCACCCATCTAGACCTTTTACTTGAGATCTCCATCTCTGATAAGATGTCTTTTATCATGGTATGGGGAACATAAGAAACAACTTATGAACTCAATATATAAGTCCTGAAAAGTTCTATTGCTTTCACCAAGGAAAACACTTATTTCTCCATGATTGTATACTTCATCTAATCTTCTTGTAAAGCCTTACTAAAGATTGTAATAGGCCTATCAGCCCCATTCTCATCTTTTATAGAAAAATAGAAGCAATGGTATACTCAGAGGCAAAGGAAAATTTTTTCAAAGGCCTCTTATAGTTTGGGGCTGCTAAAACAGGTGCATGTTTAAGTGCATCCTTAATTCCTTCAAAATATTGAATGGCAGCCTCCTCCAACCTGATAACTTGGTCCTTCTTTAGCATGCTTGTGATTGGAAGAGTCAAATTAGAAAAGTTTGAAACAAACATTGTAATAAAATTAATTTGACCAAAGAAATATTGGATGCCTTTCTTGGTTCTTGGGAAATAGGTACTTTGCTGATTGCTTCTACTCTCTCATGGTCTATCATAACACCATATTTTGACACAATGTGACCAAGTGGATTGGATTTTTTCACACAAAAATGACACTTCTTTGGATTAAGATAAATGCCATACTCCCTACATTTGATCAACATCTTCTCTAAGTGCTGCAAATGATCACCTCTCTACCTTGAAAAACACAGTAACATGATCTTGGTAAACTACAATGAAATCATTGATGTAAATCTAGGAAAAGCAACATCTATTGCTCTTTGAAAAGTGGCACTGAAATTCATCAAACCAAAGGTCATCCTAACAAAAAAATATGTTCCCTAGGGAGTAGTGAATGATGTCTTAAGTATTTTTGATTCTTTGACAACAACTTGATTGTCTCCAGAGAAAACCATCCAATGTACAAAGCAACTAAGACCCTGTCACAAGCTGCAACATATTTTCCATATTTGGCAAGGAATAGTTGTCCTTCATGGATGCTTTGTTTATATTTCTAAAATCCACACAAGGTTTGACGTCTCTGTTCTTCTTTCTGATTGGCATAATGTTTGCAACTCAAAATGAATATCTAGTGGGCTGAATAATACCTCCATCTCTCAACTTCTTTAACTCCTCTTGCATTTTCATGGAGAGAACTTGATTAATTGGCCTTTACCTCTATTTGAATGGCTTGGAATTTTTTTTCAAGAGGAATCTCATGTTGAAAAAAATTCTTATCTATATGCTTTCAGCTTTGAATATGACCAGGCAAGGTAGTCTCGATATTGTTTCAGCAATTGGAGGTAGGACTCTTTTCTTCCTTGTTTAAACTGCTGTCTAACCAAAAATTTCTTGGTTTGTCTTTTGTGCCCAATTTATGCTCTTCCACATCCATTGATGCAGGACATGTTTCTATTTATGATGCAATCAACATTGTTAAAATTTGATTCAAGTGTAACAAGACCTTTCAGAATGGTGTTTGTTTTCAATTGGATAATGTCTTTCTCAAACAAGGTTTCTCTCCCTTCAGTCATGCATATCATTGCTCTCCAAATCAATATTCTAATTTACAAAATCACCTCAATTTTGCAATAACCTTTGCACTTGAATATCATCATCAGACACTTTCCAATGCTTGATGTCATCAGGAAAAGCTAGTCTAGTTAGCACTTCAATGTTGTATTCACAATAAGGTGAAATGGTGTAATTTCCAAATCTAGAACCTAGCACTGCCAACTTTTCAGCAACAACATTCAAACCTCTATCATGATACACAATGTTAAAGGAATCAAACATTTCAATTAGATCCCAAACTACATTCTTATACTGTTTCATATGCTGATTTTTTGTAGCATACAAGTTTCTCATTTGTTTGAAAACCAGCTCTGAGTCTTCCTTTTGCAACAATGTCTTTTACTCCATATTTCCATGCAATTCTTATACCCTAATAACAATTCCTCATACTCAACAATGTTGTTAGTGCATTCAAAATTAAGTTTGAAATAAAAATCAAACTCGTCCAAACTAGGAGAAAGCAGAACTATACCAGGACCATTTCCAAATTTGAAGCAAGCTCCATCAAATAGCAAGGTCCAAGGAGAACCTACCACCTCAAGGCACTTTGATTTGTCCATCTTATTTTCTTTTCACAAAAACCAATTATATTCTCAGCATCTACATCAGCAAACAAAACACTTCATAGGAAGCATTGTTTGGGTTCTCAATTAGATGCAACATTTTCTTTTCTCCATAGAGCTTTACTAGCTGCCCTCAACAGGAATGGTGGGAAAAGACATATTCATTTGGAAACTTCCTCCAACACTTCCAGCCCACTTTCTTGACAAAAAGGATAACCCATTTGGCAGGTCAATCAACAATCACAACATCCAATTTTAAATTCCTCCCTGGATAAGATGCAAGCTGCACTACCAAACCCTTCTTGCAACCAACCACCAAAACTTACCTTGAATCCATGGTAGTAACATTTCCCATAGGTAGCTTTCACTTTGATATCCAACTCATTCATGACTTCTAGAGGCATGACATTACATGATGCATCGAAATCAAACATACAGTTGTGAAGTAGCCTATCTCTTATGATCAAAGTTGTGAAGAATGGATCAACATTCAATTAGGAATCAACCAAAGATGTCCCAAAATATACCTCAGGTGTGTCTCCAAGATCTTCTATTGCTGGTGGTGTTTCAAGGTCAACAATGATTTGAGGTGGAGTTTCAACAAAATTTACATTTCTTCCTAGAGTAACCTTCTCTTCTTTCAATCCCAAGTACTCAAATGCTCTCTTGTTATGCTCAGGAATTCTAAGCAGCTCAATGATTGGAACACTCACTTTAATTTGACCCAATACTTGGGATATGTCATAGGGGACACTCTTTGGAAAAAGAACTTTGGAAGGGAGACAAGAAGATTCATTAGATGGCAGTGGATTCTTGGTAGCTTGGGCATGAGGACTGTAATTTTTGTTTGGGACAACAGAACTTCTGACAGGTGCTTCTCTCCTAAGAGATTCTTTTGGAATGATTGTGAGGAAGGGTGTTTTAGGTTTGGCTTGAGGCCCAACTCCCCTTAACAAAATTTTTTCTAGTGTTATAGTCTTTCTCTTGAGCTACAACAACCTTCATCAACAATTTTCTATCTTCCTCCAAAGGGATACCACCATCATACTTATTAATCATCAAAGCTCTTAAGTATTCAAAGTCATTGTTAGGAATTTCAAAATCTTGCACTACATCAACTTCAAGAGCATGAGGGGGGAGAAAGACTTGTACCCATTTGATGTAATCCCAAAAGGTAGCAGTAGTCCTAACACTTATTACTTTAGTAGATGTTGCTCCTCCTTGTGAGCTTGAAGAACAACCCACCATGTAAATATCATCATCAATTTCATCCTCATTATTAGCTTCATCAACTTGTTGGTCCACTTCACATGGAGGATGAGGAAGAAAAACATCTATCACACCAATCCATATTAGTAACTTCATCAACAACAGCAACCTTGGCAGTTAGAGGGTCAGGAAACAATCTACTTTCATGTGATTGGGGTTGTCTATTTCCCCCTTCCATAGGTCCTTTACCTCTATCATCTGCTCTTTGATCACCCCTAGGATGATTTCCAAATCTATTATGGTTTTGTGCTCTTTGTTTACCTTGTGAAGTCTACCAATTCCTGTCTCAGCTCTTACCAACTTGTATGAGATTTTTTTGACAACCCCTACCAACTTTTTCACAACCTCTTCTAAATCATCACCTTTTCTAGCTTGAGGTTTTTCAGGGTTTATCAATTTTACACCATCTCTCTTGAGAGGTTTCCCAATTTATTTGATATTGTTCTCAATTTGAAGTGCCATGGTGAAATCTTGTCTTAGATTGGTAGGGTTCTTGTCTCTTAGGTAATAGGTTGCTTTCTTGTCAAATGCATCTACATATTTGATTAAACAAGATTCATCACAAGCCTCAAACCAACAGGAAGCCTTCTCAAAGTTTTGTTAAACCTTATGTTGAAGTCATGGACTGATTCATTAGGGTTCTTATTGGTATTCTCAAACTAAGACAAAAGAAATCTAGGATCAGTCTTGTCACCATATTGCAACCTAAATGTGTTTTTCATTTAAGTTCATGAATCAATAGAATTATCAAGCATAGCATTGTACGAATCCCTAACATCTTATTCTAATGTATGAATAAACAATTTGACATACACATCCTCAAACTCTATCTCAAAATCTCCCATCATTTTATCAAAAAGTTTGAGATGCTGATCACCAGTAATAACATTGTTACCCTAGAATTTCGGCAACCTATTTTTGACATCTTGTGGGACAACATTTGGGTAACCATCCATTCCTCTAAAATTTATGGGACAAAAGGTGTTAACAACAAATGGAGGTCTAGGATGAGCCATATTGTCTGGTGGAGGTGATCTTGGAGGTGAAAAAAGATGATGAGGAGTGAGAGGTATTCAGGGAATAGGAATGAAAACTTCCAAACATATCTCTCTTAAGGACTCTCCTTCTTGATGATCTCTAGAAAATTTAGAAAATATAGGAGTAGATTTAGGAGAAATACTTTCAAATGCATAAGAAGGTCCCTCACCTGATGGGAAATTAAAATCAGCAATAGGATTGTTTGAATCAAATCCACTTGAAGAAGAATTGTAGTCCTCAATAACAGACTGCTCACTTTCAAACTCAACAATAGGGATCTCCTTTCTTGCAGTCAAGTCTCCAACAACATTCCACACCTTTCTTCCTTCTAGCTCTGAGTGTCTTGAATCTGTAAAAAAATTCTTTATAGAGTCTTTAAGGAAGAGAGATCTTCTTCCCTCTAGTTTTTTAGATTAGTAGCACAAAAATAAATGACAGAAAGGCAAGACACTTGTATTTATTAATATCAAATCAGCATGGAGTCACCACTAAGATATTTCACCCTAGTTGTTCAAATGTAGTAAAATACTCTATCAAATGTTTGCTATCACTGAAAAAATTTACAATGCCTTATATATCAAACCTTCTTCTCCTTAGATCAATTAATCACAATGCACCCAAAGTGTATGAACTGCTAGGAAATCAAAAAAGGGCAAACAAAACTTGAAACCCTTGTTTAAAACTTGCAGATCTGAAGAATAGAATGATATTTTAACAATGCAGCAGCTCAAATACTTGAATACACAGATGCTCAAACTCTTCAAATGCTTCAAAAAACAAAGAAATTCAAATAACTCCTTGAAAATGCCACCAGAAAGGTGTTGGTACCCAAATTTGTTCTCCTTTTCAGTCTGAGCAACATCAAAGATATGGCATGAAGCTTGAATTTAGATAGATCATGATGTGTGTCATTCTATATCCAGGAATGTGATATAACTGGCACTCACATTTGTGGAGATATGGATAAAACTTTGAAAGGATTTGATGTAACCCTCACTATTTTAGGTTGTGCCTTTCAACCAAGGTAAGAGAACCTATATTGTAACCCCCAAATGGTGAAAGAGATGAAGATGTCCCTCAATGTATGCAAATAGTATGAAAAGGCCTTGGGAAAATATGATCAACACTCCAAACCTGACTTTCACAAGTTGTCACTCCCAGATCATGGAGATATTTTCAATGCAAGGCAAGGGTTACTGAAGACATTGCATAATCCTGATTTTCCTTGTGGATTTTTGTAGATGGGTTAGAACCTTTTGTTGACACACAATGCAATGTAGGGGTAGTATGGGGTAGGATGGGTTGTTTGGAATGATTTTTTGGTGGGGTATTGATGAGACAAATTGCAATATGTCAGATCTTTGACAACCTCTACAATACATGAAACAACTATACGATAAAATGCTTCAAATAATCAAGACATTCTTGCAATCAGAAGAGGCATAAATGGAAGCCCACGCATCACTCTTCAAACAATATTTGAGAACTCACCACAAAAGCTTGCAGTAAAGGACTCAATTAAACACAAAAATCCTTGATCAAACAATGCCTAAGCTGCCCCTAAAGGCTTACAAGCAATCTCTACAGTCAAGGAAGGTAAAGTGATTTTAATTTTTTTATGTCTTTATTAGATGAAGGCTCTTCTGAATATGAGATTACAAATGCCACTAAAATATCAACAAGAAATGGAGATTATGTGTGATTTCTCAAGACTTTCAATGTAAGATTGCAAGAAGGAAAATGAAAACAATTTGCAGGCATTTAAAAATGATAACAGACATCGTATTGCCCAAAAAACACAGATTAACTCAAAAGCTTGTAAGATTCATCAGCAGGGGAGAGTTTCATGAACAATCTCATAGCTATGTGATGGCTACACAATTGTAACCAACTCACATACATGAAGATCCAACATAGAAGACATTATTCTGGTTCTTTGGTGGGTTTTTTTAGAAAAATGAGCTTTCTCTCAAAATTTTCTCGTGATTTTTCAAAATTTCCCCCTCTCTCTTGCATGTATCAAAAAATGCCTTATATATCTCATGCCATATTGGAGGCTTCTTTCCCAAGCAAAGAATATGCCGTGGGATCAATTTTGTTACAATAATTCTTCACGATTCAATGAAAATGACATCAAACAGAAAAATAGTCATAGGTTACCAGGTGTGCCCAAAAGATTAAATCATTACAAATATCTAGATCATTATCCATCCTGGAGGCATGTTTTTCATTATGGAGGCATGCAAACACCTTTTACTCATCATTCTCACCTTTTTACCTTTTCAAATTACCTTTGCAACCTTTGATTTTGACATTCCACGTGTTTGCTCAGGCTGAGGTAAAAAATTACTTCAAAAACATCTCAAATCAAATAATTAAGCCATAAAAGTGATGCTAATGATCTTGGAAGCTCAAGGTGACACAAAATAACTATAAATTTGATGAATTTTGATGCAAAAATCACGATTCCAAGCTTCCTGGAGCTCCCGTGGTGGTCAAAACAAATGGATGCACAACAACCGTCAATCTTATCCATTGTTTAATCCTAGCCCTCCACGTGGAAGATACAGACATATAAATAAGCTTGAGTTACCTTTTTAATTTTTTGGATAAGGCTGGACACGTGGCAAAAAATGATTGAAGACAAATTCGGGATCATTTTTGACTTTTCCACATTTTTTGGAAAAATGGCAAATTTTGACTTTTTTCTCCACCCTTCTGCCCTTGAAATTTGGATCTAACACGTGGCACATGGTGGGTCCCATCAGGATCACGCTTCAATTCTATGCATTTTGACCTTTTTTAGAATTTGGGAAAATTTTCACCATTTGCCATGCGGGCCCACACACCTGATTTCTCCCTCACCACGTGTCACTTGCTCTATCGCTAAAATCCATGGGCCCAATTGTCATTTTAACTTAGTTTTTTTCTAGGGGAAAATTTTCAATTTTCCTTCCGCCGGCCCATGCCTCCAATTTCTCCACCACCACTTGTCGTTCGATGATTCGCTAGCTGGTGAGCACTTAAAATTTATGATTTTAACTCCTTTTTTCAAAAAGGAAAAAATCTCCATTTCCCTCTGCGGCCCGCACTTCCTCTGAATCTTCATGGACATGTGTCCACCTGTGATTCATTCGTAGGGGCACGCTAAAAAAATTTCATTATGAACTCTTTTGCGAAAAAGGGAAAAAATTCCCTTTTACCCCCACCAGGCCGCCGACCCGCTCTGCACCTACCGCGCTACCATGTGTCCTCCTCTAATTGGAGTGGGGCTAAAACTTATTTTAAAACTTTAGATAATTATAGCTTAAAAACTCTAAGTTTCCCCTCGGCCCACTCCTCTGCCTTTGGTCTTTTATGGACACGTGTCCACTCCTGATTGGCTGCGGGGTTTTGGGCCAATTTTTGACTTTAAAATTTTGCAAAATAAGGTCTAAAATCCTTAAGGGAAACTAACCCCCCACCATCCTGCCTACGAATCAGAACATGCCACGTAGGAAATTTTTGAAAGAATAGGTCCTTGGGCCCGAAAATGCCCCATTGTCAAAAAAGGTGAAAAATGAAAAGTTATAACACCTCCCCGCTTTTCCTCAGCCAATGAAAACCCGCCACATTTCCAATACCTTCTAAGGATGAATTTGATGGGAAAATGACGCCCGTCTGACCATCAAAATGTGAAAAAATCTAGGGATGCCGTAGAATTCATTTTTTTCACCAAGGATGGCAGATTTTTCGATTCTAAATCAACTGAAGCATGATTTCCAAAAAAATTCGACCTTGGGATAGGATTTTGAATTGCACACAAGTATGATTTTATTAATTTTTATTTTTCCATGATCTGGCAAAGGGAAAAATGACACATCCCACAAAATTGGAAAAACTAGGGGATAGAAAAGGGCAAACTTGGAATATTCCTTCAAATTAGGGAAAAAAAAAACAAGTTTGTGAGAATTTTTAAAGCATTTCAACTGGAGGGGAAGAATTATAGACCATAAAATCAAAGGATAAAACATTTTTGACCAGATATAGATTTGAAAATTTTAGGGCAACATGGTTCAAGCTCAAAAATGGCACCAATAATGCGTTTAGAAACAAAAGGAAAGTGAGTGAACTGAATGGAAATAGAGAAAACCGAGACAGGATTTTGTATATGGTATGGACATGGAGGTTTAGGATCTAACGAAATGTCTCTAGGTACCACGGAGTCCAAAAAATCGCATGTTGAAGATATTACATTTTTTGGTCTCAAGGATCTTAAGGGAATACGCTTGGATGAGGTAGCCTGGAAGCACTGGAGCTTTCACCTAAAAAATGACATCTCCCCTAGGATCTTAAGGGAACACACTTGGATGAGGTAGCCTTACACTGACTGAAATTGAATTATTTCATGTGTTTGCAAACAATAGGAAAATGAGAGAATTGATTGTAGATGGAGAAAACCAAGAGAGGATTTCACAGAGGGTTCCAACATAGGGTTGTAGTATCTGATGAGAGGTCTCTTAGTTACACAGAGTCAAAGAAATATTGTCTCAAAGAAATAGTATTTTTTGTCTCATGGGTCTTAAGGGACTACACCTGGTTGAGGTAACCTAGATTCACCAAGATCTTTGGCCTCTGACAAGACACCTCTTCTAGCATTTACTTAGCCATCCTGACATGCTGGTGCAATCGGTTCAGTGCCAAGAAATTCTATTTTAAAAATATTTCTTCAGAAAACATTGACCAAAATTATTTTTTACAAAAAATCACATAACTTGAATAAATGACCTAAAGTTGAATTGAAATTTTGTATGTGGAATCAAGACACCTTCCTTTGTCATCTCTCAAAGTTCCTATAAAATGAAAGTTCTATATTTTTCTATCCCATATCATTTGCATTCTAGAATAGTGCATGCTAGAATTAAGGTTATCTGATGCAATATGTTGCAACTATGAAAAACCATTAGAATGGCCAGGTAAATGCTAAGCGGGGTTTCATTTTAGAGGAAAAAGCTATAGGTTCTTCCGGGCTACCTCGTCCGAGTGTAGTCCCTTTAGATCTATGAGACTAAAAAATGTTTTATCTTCAAAAGGTAATTTCTCAAAATTTGTGGCACCTAGAGACGTCCTGTCAAATAATACACCTCCATATCAGGACCCTCTACAAAATCATGTCTTGTTTTTATTGATCCCCATTCGATTCTCTCTCTTTCCCTTTTTTGCTAACATGCGTAATATTGCAATTAGAGTCAGTGTAAGGTTATCAAATGTAATACTTTGTAAATGGTAGCTCATGACACTGAATGGAATGTGACAACATATCGGGGTGACAAGATAAATTCTAGGGGAGGTGTCACTTTTGAGGACAAAGATCCCTGTGCTTCCAAGCTACCCCAACTAGGGGTAGTCTCTTAAGATCCCTGAGACAATTTTTTTTTATCTTTGACAAGTGATTTATCAGACTCTGTGGTATCTAGAAACATCTCATCAAATACTACACCTTCATGTCGTGACCATCTATAAAACTTTGTCTCATTTTTCTTCATCTATATTCGGTACTCTCGTTGTCTTATTTTTTTCACACATGTGAAATATTGTAGCTTTAGCCAATATAAGGCTTCCGGACGCAATAGTTTTTAAACGGTAGCTTGTGGAATCGAACTGACTGAGAAAACACTTTAGGGGAGGCAGGTAAATGCTAGGGGAGGTGTCATTTTGGAGGCTAAAGATCACAATGCTTCCAGGATACCTCGTTTGGCCGTAGTCCCTTAAGATCCCTGAGACCAAAAAAATGTTATTTCTTCAGCACATGATTTCTCAGACGTCATGGCACCTAGAGACATTTTGTTAGATCCTTCACCTCCACATCCAAACCCTCTATGAAATTTCATCTCAATTTTCTCCATGTCCATTCTCTCCTCTCATTATCCTATTGTATGTAAAAATGCTAAATAGTCCAGTCTAATTTAGTGTAAGGTTTTCCATTTCCAACCAAGTGAATAATATAAGTTGTTCGTACAATATAGGTGGTGAAATGAGAATTTTAATAAATTATTTTTACAATATAGGTGGTGAAATAAGAACTTTAATAATATATTTTTAAAATAAAGAGTGTGAAATGAGAATTTTTGGTTTGTTATTCCTTTCTAATATTTAATTTCCCTTAGCTTCACTTGGCTTCGAGAATAATAAATTCTCTACTAACAGTGACAACCACATAAAGGTGGAATTTTTTTTGGCACCACTAACCTACATAAACATTTTACCAAGCAATTAAATAGAATTTTAAATCTTACATAATTTAAAGAAAATATTTAAAATAAATATTCAAATCAAAAATTCATGAAGAACATACCTTTGTAAAATCAATCCAATGAACCGCATGGATCAAATCTACTCTTGACAGTAGCAAAAATTGCTCCATAGTATGATTCATAAACCTTGAACAAATTCTTGTTTAGTGGCCTACCTTGATATTTGATAAATTTAATATTTGTTGCATGAAATAAATATGAATAGTGAAGTATCTTTCAATGTACTTCATAGCCTTCAAACAACCAAGTGTTTAATTTTTTGATAGGATATCGTCGAAGCCAAGTTCTAATGACTACCACCAAATATTTGGAGACTCAAGGCCTTTACCACCAGTTACTGTGGAAATCAAATTTTTACCCTCTATACAATGACACATGAAGTAGTATGTTCCTTATTTGTTAGACTCTATCACAATAACTATAAAAGCATGCCCTACATCATAGAGTAAAACTTAATTAAAATTAAAAATAAATTAAGATTTGATCATTTAATATTTTATAAATCTAAAACACGACATATATCTATACCTTTCTGCACTAAATAAAAGAATTGGTCAAAGTCAGGTGATGTTGTCATGTGATCTCAAGGTGTTACGAGTTGTAATGCTCGTGGAACTTCATATACAATGTCGAGTGGAATTAGAGGTCTAAAATTCCATTCTTCCACCCACTATTATAACTCACATTCATTCCATTAAAATAAATGAATGACACTAAAACCATTCCATGCACCTAGTGTATAGAGTCTAAGAACTTGCATCTGAACTACGAAACTCATGCATATCACTTGCTTTTGCAACTGTCATACAATCTCCATATCTTTCCAAATTTGTTGCATCCATCAACTGAAAATATATATGAACTATTGAACTGGACACTTGAGAGCCAATATTCTTGACAGACAAATCAACAATGTTTCTTGCATATGTAAATTTAGCACCATCCTTTAACTTCAAATCTTCTCCTGCAAGTTCTCTTTTCACACATACTCTTACACCATCATGCTCTCCTTTCCCATGTCCTACCTTTGTAAAACTCCAAATAGGTTGTACATTTATTTCTTTGTGCATCCTTCTTAGCCAATAAAATATTTGTGCATTGTTGAATTGTGATCTACAAATGTACAACTAAATGTAATATTGATTGAAAAAAATGTTCATCTTATTCAAGTTCACATAAAACACATGCAAACACCCTTGCACATATTTTATAGAATGTGTCTGATCATCACTGATACATAAATTGCACTCTCTTTATATTTTTCACTCTTTCTCAGTGCTTTCTGGAGAGTGCATGAATGATATATTCACGAAAATAGTAACTTGCACCAAGTTATAGTATTGAAATTGAACCACCATTTGTGGATGGAATATGTAATTCTCATCAAAGTCAACTAGTAAAACAAAAATGCCAAATGGGAATGTGTCCTTTCTTAACTTTAATTGTTCATCCAACCACCGAACTCTATGTGTGTGCCTTGCATAATGATAAAGAATTTCCTCTATGAATTTTACCAGATATTCTTTTACAGGTAACTGTTTTGTAACAACCTCAAACCTCTTAGATTATTTTTTATATTTTAATTTATATGCTACCGATTTATATTTGTTGAAACAAAACAATTATTTTCCTATTGAATATGTACTCTCCTCATGAATAATTTTTTTTAGATTTGGCAAGCCATCACATACATTGCATGTTCCATCCATACATGCTTTGTTATAAAAAAAAATCTACTTGATTTTTCTCAAAATATTATTAGAAGAAATTCCCTTCAATATTTTTGTCAAAAGTATAATGCACACTCGTGCAACATGATGTCACCATCTAAAACACGACGTATTTGACAAAAAACATCATAATGCATTGAAAATTTAACATGATGCCTACAACAAATGGTACGTGAGTGATTGATTTTTACATAAAAGGCTTTGTTTATTTTAAAGAATCTGTCGTGCCCACTTCCCTTTGACACCTTTTTGATACTAATCATGATGCTGCTGATTATATTATGGACATGATTATGGACTTTATTATAGTATGATGTTAGATGTTAGATCATGGATTACTGTTGACTTGTTTCAGTTATGATGCATGATGATCATTAGAGGCATTTTACATATTGATGCTGATATATTGTTTGACATGGTTATACTATGGATTTTGTTCAGACATGTGATATTTGGATATTGTGAGTAAACTTAGAAATGAAAATTGTTTGATGATGATATAGTTGTTGAGTAAAATTGTAAATGATCTTGTTGGTTTCTTGGATATTGTTGTGATCCATATATCTAGATTATTTTGGGATTTTATTTATATTATTTTCGATGTTCTGATATAGCCACGAGGCTGAAGGAGGTATTCGTGTTTTATAGGTTAAAATATCATAACAAAGATCAGGGGATTGGAGACCAACCACATTGGAATTCTAGATGAATTCAACAAGGTTACCATAGCAACTACTATTTGTTTGTGCGTGTTTGTGTGTGTTAGGGATTCCCATCAGGGGGGATCACCTTTAAATGTGACCAAGGGGTTATGTGTATTTATTTATAGGTTCCATTGTTTATGTTTGCATGTGTTTATTTGGTGGTGCATTGAGCCTTTCATTATTCATTAAATGGTGTGTAATATTGTGAGTAATCATGTTGTTAAGTTAATTAATTAAAATATATCATAAGAAATTAATTAATAGAGTTGTTGGCCTTGAATTAAAGTGTTGTAAGAGATGTGTAAGTGATGTGTAAGTTAACTTTTGAGTGTGAAACACTCCACCTTCTTAGGAATTCGAATTTTTCCATGGAGGATGATTTTGGAGGCTTGTGGGACAAGTCAAAATTCTCCCATACCTCTTAAATTTAATTACCAACCATACCTATGACTGGAGGGTTGAAATTAGACTTTTATAATGCTTTCTGAGAAGGAAAATTATAGGTTTTAAGTGCACTTTTCTTACATGGTTTAATTTCAGTCCTCTGGGGTGTGGGTTGGATTTGATTATGTAAGTAAACTATCATATTATTCACCCACCTATTTATTAGGATGTGTGATGTGGCATCCTACATGGACCCACCTCATCCTCTTCCCTTCCCTCTTCTATAAAATTTGAATTCCTTGCCTTGTTTTGTGTTGCCTCACTTTGGAGACTTCATTATTAGGAGAACTCCTTGATGGTTTGAGAGCTCTTGCTTTTGGAGAAGTTTGAATATTGTTGCATGTTTGTTGTTGGCAATGTTTTAGATTGTTTTCTTGGAAACAACAATTGTTTGGAACTTGAGAAAATCCATCATGGAGAGGTAAGAGTTCGGCTCTTGAAATGCTATTCTTTTATGAATTTAAATGTTAATGTGTGAATGTTTTAGCATGTTTGTGGGTTTTTGGGTAAATGGACCAGGAATGGTGTAGGAGAAGACTATGGGGTTTATTTTGTGGGAGGCAAAAGTGTGCTTTAGGAAGGTATAAGGGTGGAGGGAGTTAGAATTTGGGTTGTACCTTACAAATAAATATCTTGCATTTATTTACTCGTTATGGGGTACCATAAGAGGTTGGGGAGGCATAAGGAAATGTGAGGAATAAGGGGTGCTTGGGTGATGCATAAGGAATGTCAGGGTTTTGATATACTATATTTTGGTGGTATGTAATTAAGGTGGTGATACCCATTTCCCCTTTTGGGAGGCATAAGAAGAATCCCCCATAGTTTCTTGCTCTTTTGGCTTGCTTGATGAAGCCTCAGTAATGTTTTTCATGCTTTAATGTAGTTGTAAACTACATTCTATTTTGTACTATGTTTTTATTGTGAAAATGTTTCTTGCATGTTTGTGGAAGCCTATAGTTTCCATGAGTTGGATCGCATCTCTTATTGCATTGTGGTTGGGGCTCGAGGGACAATGAAGAAGGATGGATTATCCTTTTCATTTGATATCTTGGTTGGATGGAGAACATTTCCTTTCCCTTGCTCTTGTGGTGATCAAATTAGAAGAATGTGAAATCTACATGTTGTTGTTCTGGAGCTGAGAAAAAGATAATTTGATAGTTCCTTGTGAAATGAAACCATATTGTAACCTTTCCCACTTAAAGTGGATGAAGTTGTAAATGTTTGTAAAGGAAATATGTTTTTTTGATTTGAAAGTTGTATATTGTAATGTGAGAGAGATAAACTCTATTTTCATCATTTGAAGAAATGTGAAAGAATTGCATTCTACATGAGGAATTTGAGGAATGAAAGAAAAGTTGTAAAGTTGTATTTGAAATCAATAAAGCACTGCACTACCTTCCTCAAATTGCATCATTGTATTGAATTTGATCATCTAAATGTGAGTTATAATCCCTGTTTGAAAGAAAGAAATGCGTAAGAAGGAAGTGTAATACTCTGTCTTTTGAAATATGTAAAATTTGGAAATCAGAGATGTATTTTAAATTTTGACTAATTGAATTGAAACAACTAAATGTATTATATTAGAATTGGAATGAATTCTAATACTTGGAAGATGAAAATGGTGAATAGATCCTTTAAAATTTGATCTCTGTTTAGTATTTTCAAACTAGTAAATACTTTATCAAAAAATGCATAGTTCAAACCTGCAATAATGAAATAAAAAATTAAATGATTAAATTGAAGTATTATTCCCTAAATGAATTCAATTGGACAAAAATACTTAAGGAAATTCTTAGAAAAATTAGCAAAATTGGGCTCAAACCATTTTGCTATCGTTTTGTTGTCAAAGTTGTTTTTTTTTTAAATTGGGATTCACTAAGACAAGATTACCTTCCAAATCCATCCTAAATCTAGCTAAGAATGATTCTCCATGTTTAATAGAAATGTTAAGAGAGGAAGAAGGAAAATTGATTAAAATTGCATAAGTTAAAATCTACTAGCTTGCTTTTTAAAAAGCTTGCAGATTGTTTTATTGAAATTGAATCCTTAAACTTTTTAAAAATGAAAATTTAATGATTCCTGTGTAAAGAGGACATCGAGTGATTTCCAAAAAATCCTTTTTTTCTCAAAACCAAGTTCTATATCAATAGTTATGGCCTTCTGAAATTTTTCTTCATTTGGTGTCAAAAAAAAAATCTAAGTGTAAAAAAAATTGGGAAATTTTTCTAAACTTTCCTCATTGGCCTATAGGAAATCTGGAGCTTCCACATGGCATCGCAAGGCTTTGTCTTAGGAGCAGATCCCATTTAAACTTAGCGCTTCAAAAAAATAATTTGTGAATATTTTCTTAATTTTCCTCACCTCTCGGCCACTCCGCATTCAATCAGGAGCTGCCAAGTGGCATTGCGAGGCATCGGCAGAGGAGCGTGTTCCTTTCTTCCTTTTTCATTTTTGGAAAATTTTCTAGATTTTCCCACCACCCTACCACCCTGTAGCCAATCAGGAGCTGCCACGTGGCATTTCGAGGTGTCAGTGGAGGCGCGGGTGAATTTTACCCTTTTCACCCCTCTGGGTGTTAAAATTATTTTATCCCCACAATCCCTCTTTCCCCACATTGGCTTGGGAGGTGCCACATCTCTCTGGTAGACTTGAAAACTTGTGGGAGCGTGGGTGAAAAGGTGTATTTTCATCCCACGTGGGAAATTCCAAAAATGTCTCTCATGCCCCTGTTGACCCGACCTCTCCTCTAGGAAATATTTCACACCCGCGGCTCGCAAACCCGCCCCTGGGGAAACATTTCTCCCCGCAGCCCGCAGACCCTCCCATGGAGAAATATTTCTCCCCACAGCCCACAGACCTACCCCTATGGAAAAATTTCTCCCCTAGGCCTGTAGGCCCGCTCTTGGGAAAACTTTTCACCCCAATGCCCGCCGACCCTTAACTTTTGAAATACAGGGAGTTCGGTGTACTTCTTTATATCACTAGAAAGGTGAGGAAATTTCATATCCAATGGGAATGTTTTAGTTAAGTTTTGATAATGTTAATTTTGAGAAAAATCAAGTTGAAGCTTTTAAGCTAGTTAGAGAGTGGTGTAGTGTGAAATTACCCTCCTAACCTAATTGAACTTTATAACCCTAAATTTTGGACCTTGTGATCTCTAATAATTATTAATAAAAGAAAAGTATATTCTAGTCTATTATAATTGATATGGAACCTGTTAGTGACAATTTTTCTCTTGTAACCTGGTTGTAGACTCTTTTAAACAAAAAAAATTATTCCATAATTTTTCCTAACTAATCCTAGGTTGTTCTTGGGTCTCAAGTGGGTTGTTTTTAGCGGGCGTAATAGAATATTTAGCTAATGTTAATTTATGGATTTTCATTTTTAAAATTAGAGAACAACTGTGTTTAAATCATATAAAATAAATATTTTGCACATGACTAACAATTATGAGAACCTATTCTTATTTTTATTGTATCTCTATTATTACATGATACTCTTGTGTTCTCATTCCAAAATTTTACAATTATTTATTTTATAATATCATATGTATTCTTGTCTTTTTGTGGGATTCTGCTAGATAAAGCCCAATAGTTAGTGTTATTGAATGACTCAATAATTTTGTGTCTCCTTATTTCTTTCATTAGTATTTTTTTATTTAGCTTCAAAGAACTGTTTTTTTCTAATAAAGCATTTATTAACTATTTTATTACTTACTATACAATTAGTAATTGCACATCATGTAGCATTACTATCTTTGGTTTATTTTTTGGCACCTAAAATTTTGTATGCTTTATGTATATTTTAAACAATTGACGCATTTCGATCAACAACATTAGAATTTCTTAACCCAGGGTCTTCATTGTAGGTATCATCTTAATTAATTTCATCTATGTAGCAAATAATTGACATCTTTGTGTGTCATTTAAATTCACAAAGTGATTATCCCAAATTCCCATAGCTTTTCTTCCTGCATTTCTATCAAAAATTTTGTTAGGAATTGGTTTTATAATGTTTTCATCATTTTCAATTAAATGAATTGGTTTTCTTCACAAAATGGAAGGAGATGTTATAGAATCTAAAGATTCATTAATAGGATTATTTTCTTCATTCAGTGTGTCCATACAAAATTTAGGATTAAAATTTTGATTCTAAGGTAAAGGTTCAACATTTGGATTCTGAAGTAAAAGTTCAATTCTAGGATTCTCAGGTAAAACTTAAACATTTGGATTCTCACGTAAAGGTTCAAAATTTGGATTCTCAGGTAAAGGTTCAATCAATGGATTCTCAGGTAAAACTTCAACATTTTGATTCTGCGATAAAACTTCAACATTTGGATTCTCAAGTAAAGGTTCAAAAATTAGATCTATATCAATTTTCTCATCCATGCCAACATTATCATTCAATTCAATATCAGCATTCAAAGAAAAATCATAATTATCAGATACATTTGATACAACAGAAGTACATTTCCTTATACAATTTTTTTGCATCCTCTTCACTTTCTTAATTCTCATCTCTTCCAATTGCTCACGTGTCTTGTTATTGATTTTATTTACGTAATTACGTTGTTTTTTGTCACCCATTATTGTAGAATAATATATTACGGGGTACGTGAAAAGATTAAGTATTAAAATTACAAAAATAATGTGCAGGAATCTATAGACCATATAGAAATATGACAAAAAACCCGTGAAGAAGGGGAAAAATATGTTGGGGGCACAAATAAATAAGTTTAAAACATAACGTATGCACATTTTTCTATTTCACTTTTTCTAAGCCATGCCTCAAGGCTTGGATCTGGTTTAGATCCCTAACCCTGAGGCACATACCTATAAAAACATAGAAAACCACATGTTTATGTAAAAAAATGAAAACATCTCTCCTCCACCATCACAAATTGACATAAAATGGTTGATTCGTTTAAAAACAAATTTACCATGAAGAAGAGAAGACTATCTACTTTCTAAAAATATAAGTTTTCAAATTTTCATACTAATATAAGGTTCACATATTATTTATTTTCTAACAATGCATTTCTATATCTATTTTTCTAAGTTTAAACATGTCTATCTTTTCTCATATATATTTTCTTTGGCTCATTGAAATTGAAAAAACAAATTACTAGTCGAAACTAGTCAAAATTCTATACACATTCAAAACAAATTCTAATTTTCGATATTCTTTGAGGTAGTTAGGGGGGGTAGGGTTGGAGGTACGTTATGCTTTTAAATTTAAAATTTATATATTAGAAAAATCTTAAAAAAGTTCTCGCAAAAAAAATCTAAAAAAATGCCCCTAGCTATCTTTCTACCAAAAGATTTTCAAAACAAAAAAATGGTGTGAAAAAAATAGTGGGGGGCACGAAAGTCACTATGTTATATTTTTTAACAAAAACATGAGATCCTACTAGTATTTTAGTTATTGATCCACTTAAAATTATCAGTTTTCAATAAAATTTAGTAGCTTAGATACCAGACTCAAAATTCTACGATTCACGTTTATACAACCTCTTCCAATTTTGAGTGTAACTATTTCAAAAAATGGCTACAAGTTGAAATTTTTATTTTAGAAAAATGCATCCACTGAAGACCCCCTTTTGGCCCCCAAACTTCATGCACTTACCCTTACCCTGATTAAGGGTTTTAAATAAATATTTTTGATTGAATTTCATGTTTCCACCATCTAGAATACTTGAAAATTTGAGCAAACATATATGGAATGCATACGAGGCTAATGCAAAAATAAAATTGTCAATTCATAAAGTATGGAGTGAGAATTCAGAAACATAAATTCTGAAACCCGTGTCAGTTAGGTTAGACAATGAAATAATGGTTTTGATCGTGTCTTTTTTTCATAATGTTATGGAAGGGAAAGTTGTCTACTGTCTTTTCCAAGTGTCAGGAGGATGAGCCAAGTTAGGAAGTTGTTTGAATAAGCCCCATTTCTTTTGAAATTCAAAATTTCTTGTGACAATATAATGGTGGCCTATAGAGTTGAACGTAGACCTGTGTTTTTGTTTAATAACGTGGCTCAAGTAATCTTTTCTGGAATACGATACATTGAATCTTGTGAGAGACTAAAAATCCTATGAGCATGGCTTAGAATCTCAATTATCTCGAATGAAGGGATACAATAAGTGTTGATGAAGTTTCCAAAAGAGGGCAATATTGAATATCAATAGACCTGTAGTGTTGGTAAAAGTGCACCAAGCTTGTCTTACTTGAATATGATGAAACTCGTGAGATCTTAAGCTTACAATATTATCAACCATCCCTTAAAATTTGCACAAGCCCAAAGGAGTATGTCAAGAGACACTGGTTTGTCTTATTCATTCAAGGTGTTCAATGCCTTTCAAGTTGTCAATAAAACATGAAGGGACAACTCCAAAAGAAGTGGAAGTTGAATATGTTGAGCTTAAAACCACCATTGAATGTCTCGAGATATTGCTAATACGAGATATTTGAAGAGTTAACTAGATAACAAGAAATAATTATCATGGAGTTACTTCTAGGTGGAAATTATATGCATAGATGGAAACTATTTTGTGTGCTTGTTGAATGAGATAGTGAGCTAAGAAAATAGACATGGAATGAATGATTCAGAGAGAAATTCAAGATTAGATTTGAAGATCGGATATGAAAGAAAGAAATATCTTGAAGATCAGAAAATAGTGAATAAAGAGACAGAGACATTAATAAAGGCTTCATAAGAACTTGAAAATAAATATGGTGAAATTACACAAAATAGTGTGCTAGCTAAGCTACCACGATTAGTTGTGTAAGAAACAATAAGCTAAATGATCTGTTGTAAAAATTCTTCCTAAGTGGGTGCTTCAGTGACAGGAGTAGGTGCTCCCTACAAGTTGGAGTTTGGTAAATCAACCTAATAGGTGCTTGGAAACCTTCTAGTGGGTGTTAAAAGGATTATGAAGTAGGTGCTTCTTAGGTTTAAGGGGTTCTCAACAAAATTGGAAATAATTGTATATTAAAAATGGGTATATTTAATAAAATCCCTTGGTTTGAAGTGGGTTTTCTCCCTATACAGGTTTCCAACTATAAATTTGGTGTATTGTATAATTGTCTTCATACATGCACCATAATTTGTGTTTATAGTTTGATTATTAACTCTATTTTTAAAGTTCTAGAAGTTTCCAATTTTATCAACACTTATTCACCCCCCTCTCAGTACTTGTGATAGCTAACAATCTGTAACACCCACAAATTTCCCGCATGAAACACAAGACAACTCAAAAAGTTAAAATGGAAAATTTACTGAATATTTCTTTTTGTTAAAACCAGTTACAACGTTTAGTTAATTTCTTAGTTAAAAATAAATAATTTTAATTAAAAATTATATTAATATATCTAATCTCCAGTTTGGGCTTAAATCCCCACTTCTATAAGACTTTTTTAGTTTAGTATTAAATTTAAAATGTATTTTAATAATTTTAACATTTAGAGCTAACTGTAAACTCACCCTCCCATTGATTACACACAAATAAATTTAATTCATATTATAAACATGTTATCTCGTTTTAGTGATTTCAACTAAAATTGAGATAACCATAGGAATTTTTTTGAAAAATCTCTTAAAAATTCCCTTTGAAAGATATTTTCAGGTTTTTCAAGTTTGCATTGCATGAAAACATGTTTCTTACATGTTACATGTCTCATGTTTCCCGAAACCCAAAACCCTATTGCCTATGTCCATTGTGTCAGGTTTTAGGAACTTCCGAGCATCCGAACATGCTTTGTCAAATGCATGTTACATGTCTCATGTTTCCCAAAACCTGAAACCCGATTGCCTAATTCCATTGTGTCAGGTTTTTGGAACTTCCAAGCATCGAAACATGCTTTGTCAAATGCATGTTATATGTCTCATGTTTCCTGAAACCCGAAACCTGAATTGTAGAAAACCCTTTGTGTTAGGTTTTCAGAACTTCCAAACATCAGAACATGCTTTGCCAAATGCATGTTACATGTCTCATGTTTCCCGAAACCCAAAACTTGAATTGAATCAAACAAATTGAATCAAACCCTTTGTGTCGGGTTTTCGAAACTTCCAAGCATCAGAACATGCTTTACCAAATGCATGTTACATGTCTCATGTTTCCCAAAACCCAAAACTTGAATTGAATCAAACCATTTATGTCAGGTTTTTGGAACATCCAGGCATCAAAACATGCTTTTCCAAATGCATGTTACATGTCTCATGTTTCCTGAAACCTGAAACCTGAATTGAATCAAAACCTTTGTGTCAGGTTTTCAAAACTTCAAAGCATCAGAACATTCTTTACCAAATGCATGTTACATGTCTCATGTTTCCTGAAACTTGAAACCAAAATTGAATGAAACCCCTTGTGTCAGGTTTTCGGAACTTCCAAGCATGATACCATGCTTTTCCAAATGCATGTTACATGTCTCATGTTTCCCGAAACCTGAAATCTGAATTAAATCAAACCATTTGTGTCAAGTTTTCGGAACTTCCAAGCATCATAACATGCTTTTCCAGATTCATGTTACATGTCTCATGTTTCCTAAAAACTTAAACCCAAATTGAATCATATCCTTTATATCGGGTTTTTGAACACTCTAAGAATAATGTTTCATGTCATTTCCATCCAAAGATTGACATGTATTTTTCATTTTCATTTCGTCACATAGGAAGAAAATTTTGATTTTTTCTCCTATGTGAGAGTCAAGCAAAATAGGATTCTTGTTAAATTATTATTTTCTAGGATTTATGCTATTTTCTCTCTTCTCTTTCTATTATAAATAAGGGATGCTTGTGTATTCCAGAAGGAAGAGAGATTTTTAAAATATTGAGAGCTATTATGAAGAAGAAGGAAAACTTTGTATTTTCTTTTTAATCATTGAGGAATAGAAAGAGGTGTTATTTTACAAACTTTGTGTTGTGGGATTCATGTATCTTAAGATATTTTTCGTACGTCAAAGATCTTAAGCTATTCTTTGTTTAGTGTTCTTGATTATTTTAATCGTTTCAAATATTACACCCATTATCTAAAACTCATATAAGAATTTCTTGATCTATGTTTGCTTGAAAGAAAATACATCCCTCTCATCCCCTTCCCAATCTGCTTCATCTCTATTAGTTTCCTTTCTAATTCATTCTATTTCTAAAATGATAATATCTCCATCTCGTGTTGATATGGATTTCAGGATTATATCCCAACCCAAATGGTTAGAATAGTGTAAATATTGTACATATTATTTCTGTTGTGTTTTATGTCAGTAATAAATAGGTTGCCTCACCTATCTTTGAGGAGGGATTTGATCTCGTGTACTGTGGTTGAACCTCATATTTTGGCTTGACAAAATATCCAACCAACAGTTTTTGGTGACTCCATGGGGAATACGAATTGATAAGACTAAGCTTATGCTATTGGTGTCTGACGACTCTGTATTTGCATTATTTTTGGTAGATCCATTTTCCGATTCAAGTTGGCCAAAAATATGGTCACTCGGTCAAGCCAAGCCAGGGGTGAAACTAATCCATTCTTTGATCTTCTTCAACAACACAATTTCAGACTTTCACCCAACAATGTTGTATCTAACCGAGTAAGAATTTCTTCTCCTATCCGTAGAACTCAGATTCCTCAAGAAAAAGAAGCATCTATAACCTACCATGCATTATTCATGTGTTCTACTTAGCTTCTTATGCGTACTTCATTCAGAAGGATTGTAGCACAACATGTGCCTTGGGGAGCGGCTATTGGTCCTCTTTCCCTAACTCCATCGTTGCATGAGCTACCACATGGATCGTGTAAGAATATTCCCAAATTCAATGGTGATGGGAAGTAACACCCTAATGAACACATCGCCTCATTCTTTGTAGCATGTGGCATCCTTGGGATAACTCATGAAGATGTCTTTGTTTGACTCTTCATTCAAACATTGCATGGTGTGGCAGCATAATGGTTCTACCATGTTCCAAATGCATGTATTACCAACTAGGATACCATGAGATCCGTAGTTGAAGCAAGGCTCAAACCAGCTGAATATTCTCATAACTTGTTAGCACAACTCACACATATGAAGAAGGAGTCTCATGAGCCCATGCGGGACTTTGTGGAAAAATTCAACAAGCTGATTCAGAAGATTCCAGCGCTAGCCATCCCCACTCTTGAAAATCAAAATTATTTCTTCATCAACACTCAGCCCCCTAATGTGAGCT
This sequence comes from Taxus chinensis, assembly GCA_019776745.2. Classification (NCBI taxonomy): domain Eukaryota; kingdom Viridiplantae; phylum Streptophyta; class Pinopsida; order Cupressales; family Taxaceae; genus Taxus; species Taxus chinensis. Next base: position 762,516,994 of record CM034146.1, on the reverse strand, counting down.
TCTTATTAAGAAGGTCTGTTATGCTTGATTTTGGTACTGCTCAAGCTATTACCACTGAAATTGCATATGATCTTATTCTGGTAGGAAAGATCAAAAGATATTCTTCTAAGACTAAAAATCAGAGTTCTTCTCAAAGTACTACTAATCCTATGATCTAGAATATGGCCAAGGACTTGATCTCTTTGAATAATCAAATGTCTCAACAGGTGACCAATGTTCCTTTCCGGGATATTCCTAGGTGGAATTTTAACAATACCGATGGCGCTCCCACAAGAGATAGTAATCGGTTGACTTCTGCTCCAACAAGGCTAGCCATTGAAGCTCCTCCTATCAACGCAACAGTGGAAATAGTTGAGGAAGATGAAGAACCAGAAGATCACGGTTCTCACGAAGCTTTTGAAGCTTTAGGGTATGTTGATGAGTCTTTTGACGATTCAGCTGGCGACTCCAACATTGGGTACTTAGAATACGAGGAATATCCATGCGAGCATGATGGTCAGTCATTCACAGTCTTCACTCGAGTTCAAACTCAAAACCATAGAAAGTCAGTTTAAGGCTCTAAGGAGAAGAGTAAATAAGCACCCATGATTATGGCTAAAAGAGGCTCTCCTATCTCAACACAAATTGAAAAGGAGACAACAAAAAAGGTAACCTATTCTTCTATCTCTCCTTCTTGTGCCCCCAAGACTAGTACCTTGGCTCAAACTAGTGTAACCATAATTGATCCCACCATCATTCCTTCATATACCACTTTCGACATTATTGATCATGCAAAGAAAAGTAAGATCCAAATGTCAAAAGTCAAGTACCTTCATCCAAATCCTGAGCAATTTGAGAAACTTGCCAAATTCATTAGAAGCAAGGTTGTTATCCCTTCATCTTCAAAAGGAATTTTTCCTAATCCCACTTAGCCTTCACCTCATAATAATATGACCTTTGTTTCTTCTTCAGGAAAGATTGAACTATTTTATTTATCCTTACTTATAAACAAGTTTAAACTCAACAATTACAAAATTGACTCAGGAGCCTTTGATAATGTGACACCCGCAAAAGTAGCCCATGCCCTTGGAATTACCTTGACTAAATCTTATGGGCGGTATTACTCCATGGAAACCATGAAAGTCCCCTTGATGGGCCAAATCAAGGATGCACAGTTTGCATTTGTAGCATTCCTAGAAAAGAGAGTAAAAATGACTATCCTGGTTGCTGATATCCTAGTTGCTTATGGTATTCTCTTAGGAAGAGGTTTCTGCAAATTTGTCAGAGGAGAAATAAAAATGGATAGGACCAAAGCTAAAATTCTAGTGAATGGAGTTCCACCCTGAAGTGCAAGTGAAATACTTGTTCACTAAGCCAGATGACCTCAAAGCTCAAATTCTCTTCGAAGATGCAGGCTTGGGAAATTATTTGATGACATCAGAGGTGCGTTCTGTAGGTATAACAAAAGAATATCCTAATGTTATTTGGACCCTTGAGTTCGATGAGAGTTTTTAAACTATTGGGTCGGGTGCTAGTGTCATTCTTATATCTCCAAGTTTTGAGATATTTTCCTTTTCCTTGAAGCTATAAATTGAAAATACTAATAACACGGCCAGATACGAAGCTTTTTTGTTAGGATTAGAAATGGAAAGGAAGAAAGGAATCTGAAATCTCAAAGTACAAGGAGATGTTGAGTTGATTGTAAATCAAGTAAGGGGGATCTATTAAGTAAAAAATGATCACCTAAGGCATTACAGGAACAAGGTGTGGGACAACATAGAATGCTTTGATGCTTTTTCCATTAAGGTAGTTTTGAGAGATTACAATTCTAAAGATGATTCTTTAGCCGTGTCTACATCTCTTCTCCTTCCTCATCCAAAGTTCAAATAGGACAAGTATACCATTGAGATTGTGTATCATCCAAGTGTTCCAGATAATTCAGCACATTGGCAAGTGTTCAATGATGATCAAAAAGTATTGTTTTTTCTTGAGAAAGCTAATAATTTTAGCGAGATTTATTTTGAAGGATCAGAATCAGATTTTTGTTAGTCCGTCTCGAATTCATATCAAGAGATTGATGGTGAATTCATCCAGCTCAACTTGGAAATAAGATTCTGAACGGATTGGTTTCTCTGGAAGGTCTATTTGACAAGCATGACTGTTTTATTCAAGATAAAAGGCAAGCTGAAAGTGCTTCCTCGTCGGAGGTAGATCAAGTTAATTTAGGCTCTTTTGACCAACCACGGATGGTAAACATTGGAAAATCTTGTTCTCCAAAGGAGAAAGGAAGATTCAATTCACTCCTAAAGAGATATATGGATGTCTTGGCATGGTCCTATGTGGATCTGAAGTCTTTCAAGCCTAAGGATGTGTAACATAGCATCCCTTTGAAGTCTGATGTCAAAACCTATAGGCAGAAGCAAAGGAATAACAACCCAAAGATCTCAGGAACTATTCTTGCATAAATTCAAAAGATGTTAGACGCAAGTATTATCTTCCCAATCCATCATTCTATCTGGGTTACTAACATCATCCCCGTCAGAAAGAAGAATGGTGAGATCCAAATTTGTGTTGAATTTCGGAACCTTAATCAGTTTACATTGAAAGATAATTACCATTACCTATCATGGGTGAAGTATTACAGACTGTCACTGGATCAGAAATGTTATCCATCCTTGACAGATTTTTGGGTATAATTAGATCGAGGTAGCTACTAAGGATCAACATAAAACAAAATTCACCACCCCATGGGGGACCTTTGCTTACAAGAGGATGCCTTTTGGTTTGATTAATGTTGGAGCCACATTTCAAAAAGCTATGGACTTAGCTTTCAGAGATTTGATGGGAAAATTCATAGTTGTATATTTGGATCACTTGACGGTCTTCTCTAAGAAGTGAAGTGATCATTATGATCACCTGGATTAGATACTCTTAAGATGCAGGCATCATGGGATTTTATTAAATCCTAAAAATTCCTTGTTCGAAGTAATAGAAGGTAAGTTATTGGGTCATATCATGACTAAATAAGGAACCAAGATCGACCCAGAGTGGGTGAAGGCCATCCAAATCCTTACCCTACCTATTAGAAAAACTGGGGTACATTCCTTTTTCAGAAAGGTAAATTTCCTAAGAAGATTTGTACCTAACTTTGCTGATAAAACCAAGAATATCCTTGGTATGATGAAAGGTAAGACTTCATTTCAATGGAGCACTGAATGAAATCTTGATTTCAAAGAATTCAAAAGATAAATTGCTCATGCTTCTATTTTGGTATGCCCAGACATCAAGAAGGATTTCATCATGTACAACTACACTTCCGCTCATACAGTATCAACCATAATGATGCAAGAGAATGAAGAAGGAATCAAATATCCCATTGCTTTCATGATTTGTCCACTAAAGGAACATGAATTTAAGATGTCACAAAATGAAAAGCATGCTTATGCAGTGGTGAGAGTAGTGAATCATTTTAGGTATTATGTGTTGAGTTCTCACACTCTCATTCTTGTTCCTGATACTGCAGTTAAGTCCATTTTGACTCAACAAGATTTGGGTAGTCAATGAGGTAACTGGATAGCCAAAGTCCAAGAATATGACTTGGACATTAGACCTACTAGGTTGGTATAAGGAAGAGTCCTGTGCCAATTGATCGCAGAAAACAATTTTGAGATAGAATGCAAAGAAACTGAGGGTACTACTTCTTCATAATCGCCCATGGTGCTTTTTGTAATCACAACCGATGAATGGTATGCAGATATCCCTTTCTTTTCAACTTACGGTGAAGGTCCCCCGCATTTAAGACAAAAATAAAAGAGGATAGTTAAATTAAGGTCTGAAAGATACATTATATGGGATAATGGTATATACAAGAAGGGTATTGATGGTGTATTCTATTGGAACAACAATATTGTTTACACAGGAAATAATATTCTGATATTGTATTCAACCTGATTACAAATAATAATAAGGCTAATAAATAGCCATGGAAATAGAAAACTGACTTCCTACAAACCAGGAAGTCACACAACAAAACAACCCGTTAATATCATTACGGGTATAACAAAATTATATTGTTGAAACAATATAACAAACCTGTATTATTAATAATGAGTTATAATATAACTCATATTAATAATATTACAATATAATAATGAGAGCACTATGATATTAAATCCTAACATTCCCCCCCTAGTGCGAACATGGGGAAAACACCATCTTCAACCAAGTAGCATGCCGCTCCGTAGCTTGCACATGGTCTCGATCCTCAACACTGACTGTGGGAACTACATCATCCAGGGACCATTCAACCTATTAGATGAATACATGAATTGGGACCATTCAACCAATTCACATCAACCATAAAATCAGTCTGATCAAGAACACTTCCTGCAATAGTATCAATGGTACAAATCATTATCATCTCGGGGGACACACAAGCACTGTATTGCACATAGGAACAGGGATGCTCATCTATTCTTATTCATCACACAAGACACAAAGATGTCACTAAAGCAGTTTGTGGCCTCTGAGGTAGTGACGAACTCGAGGGCGCTGATTGTCCTCCTACCTCCGTTGCCTCCATCCTCCAATATTTTGCTACTTACTTAGTAGATATCGAAATGAGGCTCATTTACAAACTACTGGGTGTCAGTTTCCACCGAAAATGCACCCCCCACTTGGACGTCGCGTACAAGCGATAATGCGTCCAATAGTAGAAACGTGAGGCAATTTTATTTTATTTTTTACAATATTTTGACTTGTTGACTTTTTGAGAATAGACTCATTTACAAAACTCTACTCACTATTGTTGACAAATAATAAGATACATTTCTAATATAACTAAAGTTATAATTAGAAACTTCCTCTTAACACCGACTAATGAGACTCTTTTACTTTTTATTATTCTATAGAAATGATATGTGGATGAGCTACTAATAAAATGTTGACTTTTAAAACTAAAACTATAAGAAAAAAAATCGGTGGAATAATAATGAAAGGAAAGGAGTGAGATGTATTTAACCTCACAAACGAACTGATGTACAGACCAAAGACTCTTCACAATGATAAGAAGAAAGACATAACTACTCACCTAAAGTTTCGTTGAGTCTCCAACAAACGTCACTTAAATGCATGCCAGATGCGAGCAGAAGCGTGAAATATCTGATCTAGAAACGAGACACCCACGTGGCTGTTGCATGCAAAAATAACTATGAATAGCATTTTTATGGTTCCAAGATCAAAATTTACAGATCTACGCATGGATATTGGACTCCTCTATGTAACAGGTTTGACACGATGTGGCCACTCCATCGTCTAAGGAAATAGCATGTAAGTTTAGTTGTATTCAAAGACCCACCAGGATAATCAGTGAATCACCTCCCAAGCTCCAGCTAAGGATACCAGGATGTTCTCAGCAATAAGGCTGGTGAGAAGTAACACTTACAATGAAGTCCACAGATCTATACAGCCACACTGAGAAACACTAAACACATACAAAGAAATATGCAAAATCTAGATCAATGTCTTTATGAGCCCATGCACTTGCTGACAATTTTGACATGCAATTGCTGACTGTTCTATCTATGATTGATCGATCTTCCTCCACATAGATTCAAATCTGAATACGACAAAGGTAAATTCCAATACAATGTTGTAGTTCGTTGCTAGAAATAAGGACGAAATCAAGGATCTCTAATGAATATAGCACACAGATTTGCACTTTGATGCCGTCAAGCAAAGCTCAGAGCCTCCCTCACATTATATACATGCCCAAAAAATGTTGTTGATAATTTGTACATAGATATTTAATTCTTGCAGAATATCAGTGATGTCCCAAATCTTTTATCTGCCAAAGAAAAGACACAATCTAACTATCACACAAAAAATATGCTGCTACAAATGAGTTAGAGCTTCTAAAATATATTATTATAGAATATATTTCTTAGACAACTCATTAATAGAGGCGGTCCATAAATCTGGCAATGCCTCTTGGTGTTTTCAAATCAACATATTACACTCTAGAAGACTGTAACCAGCTCTGATACCAAATATTGGAACAACAATATTGTTTACACAGGAAATAATATTCTGATATTGTATTCAACCTGATTACGAATAATAATAAGGCTAATAAATAGCCATGGAAATATAAAACTGACTTCCTACAAACCAGGAAGTCACACAACAAAACAACCCGTTAATATCATTACGGGTATAACAAAATTATATTGTTGAAACAATATAACAAACCTATATTATTAATAATGAGTTATAATATAACTCATATTAATAATATTACAATATAATAATGAGAGCACTATGATATTAAATCCTAACATATTCCTGCGTTATGTTGATAAGTCTCCGCAGATAAGGTTTCTAAAATTATTCGACAATCTAGCATGTAGAGGAAATTTATATTCCTTTGTAATGAATTATAAGATTTTATGGGCTAAGTACTATTGGCCTATTCTCTTTTAAGATTCATCTCAATGGGTGGCTATGTGTGAAGCTTGTCAACATTTCGTTGGCCGTCCTAGGTTGAAAGCTCTTCCCTTGAAGCCTATAATAATTGAAGAATGTTTTCGCCAATGGGGAATTGATTTCATTGGAGTACTGAATCCTACCTCCAGTGCCTATCATAATTATGTGCTCACTGCCACAGCCTATTTCACATAGTGGGTGGAAGTTGTGCCAATCCAGAAGGTAACCTCTGAAGTTGTGTGCAACTTTCTCAGGGAGAATATAATTGTTAAATTTAGTGTACCGCACAAGATCGTTGATAACATTGCTTCCAATTTCTCATCACATGAGTTGACATAATTTTTCTATAGATTCGGGATCACATTGGCTCATTCATCTGATTATTACGCCCAAGGAAATGGTTAGTCTGAATCAAGCAACAAGAACCTGGTGTCCATAATCAGAAAGCTGGTCAATGAGAATTAGAGGACATGTCACAAATAATTATATGGTGCATTATGGGTAGATCGTATTACTCCTAAGTGAGCTATTGGAATGTCTGCATTCCAGGTGTTATATGGAATTAATGCTGAGATTCCTATCTCTATAAAATTGTCATCCTTAGAGTTGGCTAAAGTAATTGAAGATGAAACTTTTCAAAGTTCCATTGAGAAAAGGATAATGTACCTAGCAAGGATAGAAGAAGAATGAAGTGATGTGGTCGATCGCATTACAGATCATCATAGAAAATTCAAAAAGACAAAAAATCAAAGCAACACGATTTCTAGATCAAAGATCTAGTACTTCTCTTGAATAAGAGAAGGGAATAGAAAGGGATGCATGGAAAGTTTGATTCTTTATGGAAAGTTCCTTTCAAAATCCATCAGCTTAATGGTGAAAATAGTTTATGTCTATCATATCTTAATGGATATTCACTCCCTCTAACTTTCAGTTGCCAACATTTGAAGTTGTTCCATCAATAATGCAAGATGCTCTCTTGCACTGTATTATAATTTATTTTCTGTTGTGTGTTTGCTTTATTTCTTTCTTTCTTTCTTTGTTCTTAGTTTTTCTTCTCCTGACTCTGTAGCCCAATGGATAAATATTTTTGATTCATGATTTCTCTTCCTTTGTTATTTCAAAGAAATTCCCCAACTGGAGCCAGCTGTTATCTCATTTTAGTGATTTTAGCTAAAATTGAGATAATCAGAGGAAATTTTTTGAAAAATATCTTAAAAATTTCCTTTGAAAGATATTTTTGAATTTTCAGGTTTTCATTGCATGAAAACATGTTTCTTGCATGTTACATGTCTCATGTTTCCCAAAACCCAAAACCTGATTTCCTAAGTCCATTGTGTCGGGTTTTTCGGAACTTCCAAGCATCGGAACATGCTTTGTCAAATGCATGTTACATGTATCATGTTTCTTGAAACCCAAAACCTGATTTCCTAAGTCCATTGTGTCAACTTTTTAGATTTTCCAAGAATCAAAACATGCTTTTTCGAATGCATGTTACATGTCTCATGTTTCCCCAAATCTGAAACCCAATTTCCTAACTCTTTTGTGTCAGATTTTAGGAACTTCTAAGCATCAGAACCTACTTTTCCAAATGCATGTTACATGCCTCATGTTTCCTGAAACTTGAATTGAGTCAATCCCTTTATGTCAGGTTTTTGGAACTTCTAAGCATCAGAACATTGTTTTCCAAATGCATGTTACATGGCTCATGTTTCCTGAAACCCGAATTGAATCAAAACCTTTGTTTCGGGTTTTCAGAACTTCAAAGCATCAAAACATGCTTTTCCAAATGCATGTTACATGTCTCATGTTTTCTAAAACCCGAAACCTGAATTGAATCAAACCCTTTGTGTTGGGTTTTTGAAACTTCCAGGCATTTGAACATTCTTTTCCAAGTTCATGTTACATGTATCATGTTTCTCAAAACCTGAAACCTGAATTGATTCAAACCCTTTGTGTCGGGTTTTCAGAACATCCAAGGATCAGAACATGCTTTGCCAAACACATGTTACATGTCTCATGTTTCTTGAAACCTGAAATCTGAATCAAATCAAACCATTTATATCGGGTTTTTGGATTCTCTGAGCATAATGTTTCATGTCATTTCAATCCATGGATTGACATGTCTTTTTCATTTTCGTTTCATCACATAGGAAGAAAATTTTGACTTTTTCTCCTACGTGAGAGTCAAGCAAAATAGGGTTCTTGTTAAATGACTATTTTCTAGGATTTATCTTATTTTCCCTCTTCTCTTTCTATTATAAATAATGGATGCTTGTGCATTCCAAAAGTAAGAGAGATTTTTAGAATATTGAGAGCTATTGTGAAGAAGAAGGAAAACTTTTTATTTTCTTTTTAATCATCGAGGAATAGAAACATGTGTTATTTTGTAAACTTTGTGTTGTGGGATTCATCTATCTTTAGAGTCTGTTCTTACATCCAAGATCTTAAGCTATTCTTTGTTTATTGTTCTTGATTATTTTAATTGTTTCAAATATTACACCCATTATCTAAAACTCGTATAAAATTTCTTTATCTTGCTTGAAAGAAAATACATTCCTCTCATTCACTTCCCGCTCTGCTTCATCTATAATAGTTTCCTTTCTAATTCATTCTATTTCTAAAACTATAATATCTCCATCTCGTGTTGATATGGATTTTAGGATTGTATCCTAACCCTAATGGTTATAATAGTGTGAATATTATACATATTATTTCTATTGTGTTTTAGATCAATAATAAAAAAGCTACCTCATATGTATTTGATGAGGGATTCGATCCTGTGTACTGTGGTTGAACCTCATATTTTGGTTTGACAAAATATCTAACCAACAAAACATTGCCTAGTTAATAAGGAGTAAATTTGACTTAATTAATTAGAAGGGTCAAGGGCTTTAATTAAAACAAAATCAAATAATACATTAGGTTATAAAATAAATTTAACTTATACACCACTTAAGTGGCCCCATTCAAAGTTGACCCATGCATTTCATTTAAAGATATTTCCACCTAACTAACACCTAATTTTTGTTGGGATGATTTTCAGCCATTGGATGGACTAAATTCAAGCGCTTAGATCTAGGATTCAAAAATAACCCTAATCCTCTTTTAGAAATATTTTATTCATTCATTTGACTTCTTTCCTCATTTCTTTTGGAGGTTTATGGGAGGAGAAGGAAAAGGAAGCCATGGAAGTATAATGGAGCTTAAGATGGATGCCCCCATTTTTTTTTTTGGTTTGTTATTTCCATTTTACCCTCTCCTAGGGTTTGATTGTAATTTCATTTTTTGTTAATCTATTCATTGTATTTGCCCTATATGGGTATATGGGAATTTTTCCCTATTTTAGATCTATTCTAAGAGATGAATAAACTCATAAGATTTAGATGCATATATGTATATATATATTTATGTGTATATATATGTGTGTGTCTATATATATATATATATATATAGATATATATATATATGTATGTATATATATGTATATATATATATATATACATAAATACACTATATATATATATATATATATATATATATATATATATAACGAGCCGCATATAGACACTACATATGCCACAATTTACTAAGAGGCTGGTTGTTATATAAAACAATGGCATTTTTGAATAAATTACAATGTTTATTAAATTTGGGGGGAGGGTCACTAATCCCATCCCCCCATCCCATATAACAATAGGGTGGGGTGTGGGGTTGGCGACCATCCTCTCGTTCCCTACTTAACCATCACTACCTCTACATTCGTTTGGGTTAACATGGCCCCAAACAATTTTTTTTATTTTATTAAATCCTTTTTTTTTTCAAATTAAAAGTTTTGTTTTATAATTAATTATATCTATAATTATATAAATACATATCATATATTATTATTATTATTATTGTTATAATTATTATTAGTATTTTAATATTCATATCATATTTAATATGTATTAATATTAATTTAATTAATAATATCAAGTGATTATGTTCAATTAGTTTTTTTTGTGTTTTAAAGAATTAAACAAAATATGTTTGATATATATAGACTTGTGAGGTAAATTTTGTTAATTTAAGTAAATTCTAATTATATTTAGATATAGGTATATAGATACTTTGTTTGTTTTGGTTCAAGTGACCAAAAGGAGTTGAATAATATAGTGATATACAAGGCAAGACACCTATGTTTTCGACATAGTTTCTACATAGTCAAAATAAATAAAATGATAAAACAATTAAAACTTCTTATTCAACCTTATTTTATTTCTAAGGGTAAAATTTTCCTTCCACATGATAGGAAATGTGACTATAGTTTAAATTCTTAAAAATACCTTTCATTCAATAAAACAAGAGTGACTATTCCTTTTCTTCTTTCAATAATTAAATGGCAACAATTTGACATAGCATGTGCATTTTAACAAGATTGCCATTTCTTCTAAAAGGAGTTGCATTTCCGTTTAAAACCATATCAATTTTTCTAGTTCACCTAAACAATTAAAAATTTGGTAGTTTCCTTTCACAAAACTAACACATTTTAAAATGAAAATTTCTCATTCAAACACTCTTATAAGATTTTACAAGTTATAGGGATTTCTAAGTAATAATACGACTTTCTTTCAAGCATACAAATTTAAAATCTTCTAAGTTCAAAGTGGGAATAATGAAATGAACACATTATAACATAAATAATTTCAATAAGGAAAAAATACAAGTCTCCATTGCATGTATTCCCCTAAGTTATAGCTTCAATCTTGCACTCTTTAATATTTCAAAAAATTGGGTCACAATACAAAGAAAAAGGGGTATAAGCGATGCTCTCCACCTAACCTATAATCCAATAAGGGGATAAGCCATCCCCTTATTTTCCCCTGAGCCCCAACCAAATAACAATGAGGTACCTTGAGTAACATTTGACAAATTTTTACAATAATGGCTTCCACAAACAAAATATAATCCAAAACACTCAACACATTTAAATGGACATACTCAAAAACATTTACAACTTTCTTTAAAAACACATAGGCTTGATACCAAACCAAAAAGGATAAAGGTATATGGGAACCACCTCCTTTACCCTCCCAAGTGAAGTAGGAGTTTCAGTCAAATCCTCCATGTGCACACTAGAATAACAAAAATTTCTTATCTATCCCCTTGCAAGTATGCAAAAATATGTCCAACTTTTCCTTTTCACTCCCCATAGGTGAAACTCCCAATCACACTCCCTCCAAAATGCATTCCTCACATCTCCCTTTTCCCTCCCCAATGATCTGATAAATCTATCTCCCACACCCAACCTAAGGAAACTACCCAAACACAAAAAAACAAGCACATTCAAAACACTCATACAAACTTAACAAAAACAATTGTTTTCACATATCTTTATATTATAAGAAAAAAAATGTGGAGATCCTACCTCTCCATCAAGCTTCCAAGATAATTCACTCCACAATATTTTATGACACCTTCAAGCTAAGAACACTCCAAAAGAAACTCCAAAAAGCTCTCAATTTTAAAAGTGCAAAAGAAAGAAAATGAACAAGTAAACCCAAATTCATAAAATTCCATCAATAAATAGAAATTGGATGTGATGATGATGAGGTGGCTCTATGTAGGATGAAACTTCATCATCTCTCCATTCTAAAACAAAGTGAAAAACCATGCCCCAGAAAATAAATCAACATGTAAGACTTATGACAAGTCCAAATAACACTCAAACTTGCACACCAAGTCTACCAAGGACAAATATTATGTGGTAAGTAGGAAAGTGAAGTTATTTTCACCCCTTTACACTCCAAAATGTATAAATAAGTCTAAAATTAAATTCCCATACCATAGGTACCATTTTTGGGTAAATTTAAGAGGCATGGTGTAACACCCACTAAAAATAACCCACTTGAGACCCAAGCACAACCTAGGATTAGCTAGAAAAATTATGGAATAATTTTTTGTTGTTTAAAAGAGTCTACAACCAAGTTACAAGGAAATAATTATCACTAACAAGTTCTAGAACAATTCTAAACCAATAGAATATAATTTTCTCTTATTAACAATTATAATAGGTCACAAGGGTCCCCAAAATTTAGTGTTAGAAGATTCAATTAGGTTCAAAGCGTAGTTCCTCACCATACTAAATCTCTAACAGGATTAAAGATTCAACTTGAATTTTCTCAAAATTAATGCACTCAAAATTTCCCTAAATCATTTCCATTGGATAGGAAATTTTTTCACCTTTCCGTTGATATAAAGAAGTCCTCCTAACTCCTCATATTTCTCAAGTTATGGGCTGGAGGGCCTTGGAATGAAAATTTTCCCCAAGAGCGGACCTACAGGCCCAGGTGAGAAAATTTGCCCTAGGGGCGGGTTTGTGGTCCGCGGGAGACTTTTGGAAAAAATTTCCGCATGGGGGAATAATGCCACGTTTGCACCCGCACTCCCACGATTCTGCAAGGGACACGTGGTGCCTCTTAAGCCATGTGGGGAAAGTGGGGGTGACGGGGATAAAAAAGTTTTTGCACCTCGAAAGCAAAAAGGGTAAAATTCAGACATGCCTCCGCTGACACCACGCAATGCCATATGATAACTCCTAATTGGCTATGGGCCGGTGGGGGTCGCAAAGAAACTTTAGAAAAATTTCCTAATTTTTTTTGAAAATGCCACAAGCAAAAAGGGAGCCGCTCCTCCGCCAAAGCCTTGTGACGCCACGTGGCAGCTCTTGATTGGCTGGCGGGTTGGTAGGGAAGCAACGAAAATTTAGAAAAATTTCTTAATTTTTTCTAAAAAATGCCATAGGTAAAATGGGACCCACTCCTCTGTCGATGCCTCATGACACCATGTGGCAGCTCCGGATTGGCTGTGGGGTGGCAGGGAAAATTTAGAAAAATTTCCCACTTTTTTTTTGAAGCGCTAAGTTAAAAAGGGATCCGCCCTTCCACCAACGCCTCATTGTGCCACATTGTATCCTCTAATTGGTTGCGGGGTCAACGGGGGTGGTGGGGAAAGTTTGGAAAATTTTCTCAAAAATTTTCCAAAGTGCTAAGGGAAAAATTTGAGCCTGCGGGCCTGCCAAGGAACTTTTTCCCAAAAAAAAATTTTGACACCAAGTGAAGAAAAATTTCATAAGGTGATAAATTTTTGCAGAGAGCTTGGTATTGGGAAAACAAGGACTTTCTAGAAACATCTCAATGTATTCATTACTCAGGGATCATTAAATTTTGATTTTGATAAAGTTTAATGAGTCAATTTCTAGAAAATGATCTGAAGGCTTTTATAGTGTAAACTAGTAAATTTTAACTTAAGAGATTTGTTCAATTTGATCTTCTTCCTCTCTCAACATGTCAAATAGAAATGGATAATTGTTATTAGATTGATTTAGGAAATATTTCAAGATGCAATTTGTCTGATTGATTTGCAATTGAACATTTACATTTCTTGGCAGCAACACAACAACAAAAACGGTTTGAGCCCAATTTTGATAAGTTTTCAAATAAATTCCTTAAGTGTTAAGTTCTATATGATTTCATTTAGATCTTATTATGTCTAAATTAATGTTTCATTTGTTATTTCTTTGTTGCACATTTGGTCTGTATATTTTGGATTAAATAATTACCAGTTTGAAAATTCAAGACAGAGATCAAATTTTTAAAAGGTCTATTTGCCATTTTCTTCTTCCAAGTATTATAATACATTCCAATTCCAATATAATATATTTATTTGATTTAAATAAAACTATTCAAGAGTTAAAATACGTCTCTGATTTTCAATTTTCACATATTTCAAAAGACAAAATTATGTATTTTTCTCACCCGCATTTTCTTCCTTTCGAACAACGACTTCAAATAAATTGAAATGGTCAAATTCAATACAACAATGCAATTTGAGAGATTCAATACATTCATTTATTGATTCCAAATGAAAACTTTGGAACTTCCTTCTTTCATTCTTTCATTTCATCATACAAAACACAATTTCTTTCTTTCAAAAGAACAGAGAGAAGTATGTCTCTTTCACATTTCAATTTACACTTTCATAACCGCTACAAAATCTTTCCATTACAAACATATACAAGTTAATCCATGTAAAGTGGGAAAGGATACAATAAGATTTCATTTCACAAGGGACTGTTAAAATGTCTTTATCTCATCTCCAAGACAACAACATGCAGATTTCTCATTCTCTTCCAATTTGATCACAACAAGAGTATGGGTAAGGCAACACTCTCCACCCCAACCAAGACATATAATGAAGGGGAGAATTCATCCTTCTTCATTGGCCCCTGAGCCCCAACCACAATGTAATAAAAGATGCGATACAACTCATGGCAAAAACAGGCTTCCACAAATGCACAATCAACATATTTACAATAAAAATACAGTCCAAAACAGAATGTAGTTTTACAACTACATTAAAAACATGAAAAACATTACTATGGCTTCATCCAGGAAGCCAAAGGAGCAATAAAATATGGGGGATGTTACTTTTTCCTCCCAAATGGAAATGGGTATCACCACCTGATTTCAAACCACCAAAAATATAGTATAGCAAAACCCTGACATTCCTTATGCCTCCCAAAAGTACCCCTTATTCCTCACATTTCCTTATGACTCCCCAACCTCTTGTGGCACCCCATAATGAGTAAATAAATGTAAGCTATTTTTTTGTATGGTGAAACCCAAATCCCAACTCCCTCCACCCTTATACCTCCCTAAAACAGACTTGTGCCTCCCACAAAAATAAACTCCATAGTCTTCTCCTACACCATTCCTAGGCCATCTACCCAACAGCCCAAAAACATGCCAAAACATTCATACATTAACATTTAAATTCATAAAAGAAGAGCATTTCAAGAGCTGGGATCCTACCTCTCCATGATGGAGTTGTTCCAAGTTCCAAAATATCATGCTTTATCCTAATGCTAGCAATCCAAATGAGCCAAGCACATGCATGCAACAATCTTCCAAAAAAAACTTCTTCAAAGAAAGAGCTCCCAAAATAGCAAAAAATTCGCCAAAGAATAAAATTTCCAAAATGAAGTAACCCCAAAACAAGGCAAGGAATTTGAGTTTTATAGAAGAGGGAAGGGAAGAGGATGAGGTGGGTCCATGTAGGATGTCACATCACACATCCTCAACCCCAAACCCAAAGTCAACTTCATTCTCTTATTCATAATAAATAGGTGGGTGAATAATATGACAGTTGACTTACACACTCAAATCCAACCCACACCCCAAAGGACTGAAATTAAATCATGTAAGAAAAGTGAAATTAAAACCTACCATTTTCCTTCTCAAAAAGCATTATAAAAGTATAATCTCAACTATCCAACTGTAGGTACGGTTGGTAATTTCCAATAAGGTGGAGTGTTTCACACTCAAAAATTAACTTACACATCACTTACAAGGTGACTTAGACATTACTTACACATTCTTACAACACTAAAATCATGGCCAACAAATCTATTAATTACATTCATATGACATATTTTATTTAATTAACCTAACAACCCGATTACTCAAAATATTAATGAAACCTTTAATAAATCACAAAAGGGGTCAATGCACTTTAGCCATTATTTAGCTCGATCTCATACTACTATTAACGGAAGGTTCCAATTGAGTGAAGAAAGTACATAATTAATCCATCTTTTTGCCATCTTATTTTACTTTTATTTCTCCATTCCCTATGGGACATTTTTAACAATAATCATGCTCACATCATATTAATCAGCACTTTCCCATCGTGACCTTGTTGAATTCATCTAGAATTCCAGGGTGCCTAGCCTCTACTCCCTTGATGTTTTACCTGGGATGTCCCAGTCCCACCCAGGTCACCCCAATACCCTTTTTCTACCTTCTTGCCATTTTTTAGGATCTTTCTCACCATTGATATCATCCTTATATCTCAAAATCCTCTATTGGCCATGTTGGGGTCAATTACAACAATTATCAAGGAAATGCAAGAGATACTCATTTACAGTTTATATCAACAAACTATGATCACCATCAAATGAGGGCCATTTTCTAGTGTCTACTTACTACTATCACTCCAAATCTCAGATGTTTGAACATCACCCATTACATATCCATTTGCAGCCACATAGTATCATCATGCACATATCAAAATGTTACTAGGATATTTGCATCATACATCACAACTAAATCAGGGGGAGGTATTATATTATTTTCCATGGTCTACACATGCTATTACATTTTACTACATTTAAACGTTATTAATTTCCCTACTATCATCATCAGTATCAAGATCGATATCAAAAGGTATCACAAGAGCACTTAGGGCACGATACATGGGACACACTTACACTTATCACACACACATCACACACACACACACATTCACACACACAGTCAAAACTCACATTTGGAAGTTACTGAAAATGTAGTGCACATGAAATATAACAAAAATAGTAAGCCTACATCCATAAGATTGTGGCAAGAACTGAGGTACAGTCATGACCCATTCATTTGTCACATCTTTAATTTTTTGGGTTAACAAATTGATGCTTGGATTTATGTTTTCTTTGTTGTAGGTTAATAATTGGTGAATCCAGTCGATCTTGGTACAACTTCGGAGTGAATTAAAAAGGGAATATTTGTGACACAAAATCCAACACACAGAAATATTTAAAGATCCATAGAAACATGTGAGGACTACATGAGCCGGATCAGGACTGGAGTAGGTGCGAGTGCCCTATGGGAATCCCTTCCATGAGTGCTCTTGTCTGCAACACAACATAACATTAGATAAGTTCACACAATTTATTGAGCATGATTGCACAATAGTATATACTTCCTTTTTACGTAGGTTGGTCCATCTCAGTATACCCTTTCGGCATCATTATCGAACCAGGTAAGTATCTTATTTCTTTTATTTTATAATTACAGGTTTCATACCTCTCTGTGCCTTATAGTTTGTTTGGGTACAACATTGTGACTTATTTTTTCATTTACTTACTACTACAATAATCATCATCCATTAGTCTAGCAATATTTATCATTTTAGTTAATAAAAACCTACAATTAGGCATTTGATTTTAGACACTACATCTCACATAGCTAAGTATTTCGATAGGCTCATGTCCCCTACGAACATACTTCTCATGCATCCATAATACTCGAACGTTAGGCTCTTACACCAGAATATCCTACTAGTGCAACATGTATACCTGTCGACCATCACTTCATCTTAGTGCATCCTACTAAAAATATGAATCACATTCATGTCTTCTAGTCCATCATCCACATAGTCAATCAGTATTCCAATGCATAATTTAGTCACTAAAATGTCTTTATCTCCTAATCCTTCTTTGGCAGCATAGTCACTTGTAATAGTATCGACTAGAGGATTTAGCATTACAGAATACTTGCCAATCAAAACCCTCCATGGTTCCCTAATAAGTCCTCTCAACCTATTCCAGAGATTGGTCATTTGAGATGGAGTTTACATAAGGATTCATAATTCTTGGATCATAGCTATGATAATTACAATAATACAAAAACATTCAAATATTTACAAAAGTACAAATGGTAGGATCACTATGCATGTCTTATTATGAGCTCCTGTTAGCACCTTATATTAGACGTGTTCATGTATCACTTAGAGTTCTGATCTAATATCATGTTTTATTCTTTACACAAATTGTGGTTCACTTGGTAGTATAATGATGTTGTGATGGCAAGGTCACCCTAGATTGATCTCCCAATTCTAGAGAGCACAGTCACTCATCTACTATTCTTATCGAATTGGAGGGAGGCTAAAATGTCCTCCAATTGGTGGATATAGGCATGTTATTATTCCATTATAGTTGGGGTGGGGGGAGGGGGGGGGAGAAACATTTCTCTTTAATCATTTATGCTTAATTGACATACATTCTCATAGTACTTGTTATTTTTTAGAAATATACATGGAGCATGGAAGAATAACTGTGTAATTTTTTGGCAGTGTCTAACATCTCCATATTTGGGGATGCTTGTCACCTATATTGACTATTATATCATGTTATCACATTTTGTACACTGTTTTTATACTAGTTGTTATGACTTTCTTACGATATGTATAATATTACTAGATTTGTTACCATTGTATTATAGTAATATTGTGTCCTTGGTTTTCTTATGCCACCGTTTGGAAGTCCCATGTTTATGGAATCATTGTATATCTTGTTTTTTACCTCTTCTATTGTAGACTTATTTTTAGGCTATGGGCCTTGATTTTCTTGCGACATTGTGGGTGTCCCATGAAAATTTGTAAATGCATTTACACCTTAAAGAAGGATATAAAATCATGGCTCAGAAATGTATATCACTTGTGTATATTCTATAGAGGTGTGTTACACTTATACCATCTTCCCTTCCCTGAAACCATAATGGTGTATCCTTAAAGCCACCTCAAATGAGTGAAAGTTGTCTTATAATGTGAAATGTGGTTATCTGAAGGGATAGCCGGATAACGCAGTGGTATAGTGGGTGGTTACGGGATTGACTGAACCTGGAACTATCTAGGGAAAGTGGAGTGCTCTTCAATGAGGAATTTGGGAGATTCTACTCTCACATAATAAGTTCATGTTTTGATAACTTATAACGTAGGGAAAG
The DNA here is from genome assembly GCA_019776745.2 of Taxus chinensis. NCBI lineage: Eukaryota > Viridiplantae > Streptophyta > Pinopsida > Cupressales > Taxaceae > Taxus > Taxus chinensis. Next base: position 762,497,933 of record CM034146.1, on the reverse strand, counting down.
TTTTCTTGTACCTAATAAATGCAAGATGTCAAAACCTCTATTCCATTTAGTTATCAATATTTTCCCTTATTTAAGGACATTGGACCTCTAAATTCTCATTTAGGTCCCTCCTGAGAGATTACTTCTATGTGTACATGTCTATATGTATTCTTATAGTATTCTTAATTTCCCTGATTCAAAAAAAATAACAATGCTAATGAGAGTTAACTCCATATTTTGTCCATTGCTATTTCCCAATCCAATTCATCATAACATTCATAATTTTAGGGTCATGTCAGTCTCCATTCATGGGTATAGGGTTCTTGGGGGTAGCAAATTACTGTCTTTAGGGTATACGGTATCCATCATGGAGGGGTATCATATGTTGATACGGACCCACGGTGTATATTCTCATATAGGAAAATTACCTTTTGAACTATCTAGATAGATATTTTATATGGAGAGACATGTCTATGTGTCTAGCTGTGTGTGATGTGTGTGAGTGTGTGTGTGCGTGTGTCTATGTGTGTGTGTGTGTGTGTGTGTGTGTGTTGTAAATATGGCTTGATGGGTTAGTTTAGTTGGATTGCGGGTTTATTTTTTTGACTACCCTGAATCAAATCCCATTTTAGGATCATGGCTTCACCTTGATACCACCAATACCCTTTCCTATCACTTTAGATAGTATCACTGTGATGCGTGTGCCAGCCGAATAGGACAGTAATTATGTAGGACCGGCCAGTTTAATCTTATATCAAACCATATATATATCAGGAATAGGAATCGGCTAGGTGTTCATGTGGATTCATAGCAGAAGTTTTTTGAATCACATTATGTTTAGAATAACAGAGGTAGAGGGTGTGGTGAGTGAATGCATACGGCCTATTGCGGTAATAGATCCCCCTCCCTGCTATAGGCTCTATAGATATGGTGTAGTCAGTAGCCATATGGCAGTCTACGGCTCAGCTCCTATACATAGATTTTCTATGGCCATGCTGCCTATATATGGGGGTGTTCACTAACTAGCAGTGCTTTCTCTAATGTTAATCTGCACCCTCTACCTGGGCCCACTCCCCTCTAATTAATCCTAGGAACACATTCACACACGCTATCACAGCATATAGGATCCCATCTAATCGATCCCCCTAAGGGGATAGATATCTATGGGGATTCCTCTTCGGCCATAGACTCTACATATGATAGATATTGTCTTATCTCGAGAGACCTTGGTAGGGGTAAAAGATCTACTATCCAAGTGGTCAAAATCCCCCATTTAAAAGTGAATTTGATAGTAACATGGAGAAATACTTCCCAGGGCTTTACAAATCCAAAATGAATGGAATGGAACTTACCATTATTCCATGGTGTACCCTTTTCATATCAATCATCCTCCCTATCACCCTAAGTGTGTTATTCAAAAGAGAATCACTGAAAAGGTACCCTATAGACTTTCCTCTAGGAAACATCTAGAGTTCGTCAGAACCATCCGATGTTCATGATCTATGGGCCTACATTCTAGTCAATCGTCTTATGGTAGATAACTCTAAGTCTATCTCATATACTATAAGATATATAGGAAAATAGGCTGACGACATTTACTACTTGACCCTCATGGAATATAATTTATTAAGTGGGCCTATGGCCTAAGACTATGGATATGTAAATATAGTTTGTCATTTCTAAAGATTTATTGTAAAAACACTATTTGTATGTCATTTTTTAGATATTTATTGTAGTTTGAATGCATTAAATAGTTGTCTTTACATGCATTTAGGGACATGGACTTTTTTTATCATCATATGTGGTTTCTATCCATTTTTAAAGATAAATAATTGTATTGACACGTGTTATGGTATAGTGGGCTACCATGGGACTAAACACCTTGGAATGAAATTTATAAGTATAGGTTATTCCAGGTGGCCGTGACTTTAACACTCTATACTCTACTACAATTTCTAGATACATCTAAATCCAATTACCACATAAGTGCTATCGTTATTTCTGATCACAGTAAAATGCTCATACAATGCTCTTCAAGCATGAATAAAAAGAGGGGTCATCTATCTAGGTGTCATGTGTCTACATTTTCAGCAGGTACAAACAAAATTATGGGGCACTATTGTTAGGAAATAAGAGATAAAATATGCGAAATAATCCCTTACAGAATCGCAACAATAGAAACTAAGATGTAGAAAATATTACAGATCTCAAATAAAAGTGCACAATAAATAACACAACACAGAGAGACAAGATTTAACATGGTTCACCCAATTTGGGCTATGTCCACCAAGAATCACTTGCTCAGATTTTATTACAAGCCTCCACTCTCTCAATAAAATACCAAAATCCGTTTAGAGCTATGCTCAGCAAACTTTACAGAATTCACACCCAAATTCAAAGCACATATGCAATACATTTGCTTGTATCTATCTATCATATGCATAAGACCATATAAATAGACAACTACTTAAGCAATTTAATACAAAACCATGGGTATCAAAACAATGGGTAAAAACCAAAACCGTCCCATAAACCTATGGGTAGCCGAAGAGTCGGTTTTACAAAAAAAATGGGTACCAAAAAAACCATGGGCCCAAAAATAGCCCATAACGGTTACCCATTACCCATGGGTTAATAAACCACCCATGAAAATTTGCTTTGGGGGCTTCACCCCCGAACCCCCCTGACCCGCTCACCGGCGAGTGGGACCGCCGTAAAAATACCCGAGTGTAACACATAGAAGGTGTACCACACTCTAACATGAAAATAGGCTCCACAAACATAACAATCTCCCACTTGGAGACTAATTTCCACTGAGAAAGCTTCTCAACCCTTCACTGTCATCTGCGAAGGCCAACCAAAGCTGAACATAGCTTTAGTTTATCCCTTGTGACCACCTTGGTCATCATGTCTGCAGGATTCTGACTGGTATGAATCTTCTCCAACTTCAACTTATCTTCCTCTCAAAGCTGTCCTGATGAAGTGATATCTCAACTGTATATGCTTCGTCCTAGAGTGGAAAGCAGAGTTCTTAGCTAGGTGTATAGCACTCTGACTATCACTATGCAGCTTACATTCCTCCTGCTTATGCCCCAACTCCTCAAGTAATTTTTGTAACCAAATCATCTCTTTGCTTGCCTCTGTGGTAGCAACATACTCAGCCTCCGTGGTTGACAAAGCCACCAGCTTCTGTAGTCGTGAAATCTAGCTCACTGTTGTCCCACCTACAGTGTAAATATAACCTGTCATGCTCCTCCTACTGTCTACATCTCCAGCCATGTCTGAATCTACATAACCACGTAAAGTGGTGTCTAATCCACTGTAGCACAAAATTGTCCCCATGGTCCCTCTCAAATACCAAAGGATCCACTTTACTGCTTGCCAATGCTCTTTACCTGGATCACTCATAAATCTACTCACAGCTCCCATTGCATGGGCAATATCAGGCCTAGTGCACACCATAGCATACATCAAACTGCCAACTGCTGATGAGTAAGGTACCTTGGACATCTGGTTTCTTTCCTGCTCTGTCTTGGGACACTGCTCCTTTGATAACTTGAAATGGCCTGCCAAAGGAGTCCCAACTGGTTTAGCATCCTGCATATTAAACCTCTCTAAGACCTTCTTAATGTACTCTTCCTGAGATAAAGTCAGCTTCCATTCCTTCCTATCCCAAGATATCCTCATACCAAGGATTTGTTTGGCTGCCCCCAAATCCTTCATAGCAAAGGATTCACTTAGCTGCTTCTTGAGTACTTTTATTTCATGCATGTTTTTACCTGCAACCAACATGTCATCAACATACAAACACAGGATAATATAACTTCCATCCTCAAATTTCTTTATATACACACAATGGTCAGAATGACATCTAATATAACCTTGCTCCATCATGAAGCTATCAAATTTCTTATACCATTGACGTGGAGCTTGTTTCAGGCCATACAAGCTCTTCTTCAGTTTGCACACCATCTCCTCTTTACCTTTGACCTCATAGCCCTCTGGTTGCTGCATATATAGTTCCTCCTCCAAATCACCATGGAGAAATGCAGTCTTTACATCTAACTGTTCTAAGTGCAAGTCTTCTACTGCCACTATTCCAAGAACAGTTCTGATAGAAGTCATTTTTACTACAGGAGAAAATATCTCATCAAAATCTATACCTTGTTTCTGTGCAAACCCCTTGACCACCAACCGGCCTTATATCTTTTCTTTCCTCCTTCTTCATCTTTAACTTGTGTACACCCACTTGTTCTGCAATGCTCTTTTTCCTTCTAGGTAGCTTCACCAAATCCCAAGTCTGGTTCTCCATGAGAGACTTATGCTCCTCATCCATGGCTTTCTCCCACTTCTTACTGGCATCTACAATGTCATTGCTTCATCAAAGCTCTCTGCTCTCCACTATCAGTGAGTAATAAATAATAAAGAGAAGGAGAAAAATGTTCAGGTTCTTTTCTTACCCTAGAAGACCTCCTCAACTATAGGATGTTTGGGGTTCCTGTTGAGTAGGTTCCTGAACTGACTTCATGGGTCACTTTCCCATCTAGAAGATCCTCTACCACTGCATATTCTTTCTTGGATTCTTCCCTATTTTCTTACAACTATTGCTTAATCACATGACTTTCTCATTAAAGACCACATCCCTAGACCGAATGATTTTCTTGTCCTTAATACTCCAACATTTAAATCCAAAGTCATCACCACCATAACCAATGAAAGTACATTTTTCTGAATTTAGCCTCTAGCTTGGTCCTATCATCCTTGTCTATATGAACAAACACCTCACATCCAAAGACTCTAAGAAATGAATAATCAACTTTCTTACCATACCAAGCCTCCTCAGGTATGCCTCCATCCAAGGCACTTGAGGGTCCTCTATTTATCAAGTACATAGTTGTGCTCACCACTTCTACCCAAAAAGAAAGAGGCAGTCCTACATGTAACCTCATGCTCCTAGCACATTCCATTATTGTTCTGTTCATCCTTTCTGATACCCCATTCTGCTGCGGAGGTTCCTGGAACCGTCTTTTTCCTACGGATTCCATTCTTAGAACAGTAATCATTAAATTCATTGCTGTAATACTCCCCTCCATTATCTGACCTGAGACATTTTAGCTTAAGACCTGTTTCATTCTCTACCAAGGCTTTCCATTTAACAAAAGTGTCAAATACATCATATTTGTTTCTAATACAATAAACCCAAACTTTCCTTGTTACATCATCAATAAAAGTAACATAATAACTTGAACCCCCAAGAGTTGATACCTAAGCTGGCCCCCACACATCAGAATTGTCACCAGCTCTAACTTACTCTCTTTCTTCATAGAGGTCCAACCTTGAGAAACCTTACTCACTTCTGTTTCCCATATATGTAGTCCTCACAGAACTCCAAACTTGTTTCTGTATATCCAGGTACAAATTCTTCTTTATGATGTCCATGCCCTTATGGCTCATATGAACGAGCCTATAGTGCCACTAATGTTGTATCTACATCTGAAGCCACAAGATTACAATCATTAGTACTATCAGTGGTTAAATACAAGGTTCCAACCTTCTTACCTCTTGCCACCACAAGAGCACCCTTGGTAACCTTCCAAGAGTTACCTTATAAATATCACAGTACAACCATCACTTCCCAATTGACCCCTACCGATATCAAATTTCATCCTTAATGTAGGCACATGTCTGACATCCTTCAATAGCCATGTATTCCCATTCTGCATCTTAACCTGAACAGAACCTTTTCCAACTATACTGCAAGGCTCATCATCACCAAGAAAAACATGCCCAAAATCCCCTTGAACATAATTAACAAAATAATGCCCATCTCTTTGAAGAAGCATCCCCATGAATGCCCCTGAATCCTACAAACTTTCTTGAAGGTTCAGTAATGTTGTGCAAAGAAAGATATGAAAGCATCCTGTTTTACATTACCAAAAACCACATTTGCCTAGTTGTTTTGGGTCTTGTTGCTTGTGTGGAGAACCTGACGCATCTCGTGGGAACTAGTTCCATTGTTCCCTCATCCATCCAGGCATCTCCAAAACTCCAGCATACCTTCCTTTGTTTTTCAAGTTTGAAACCATGGTGCGAGGAACCTAGGTTCCCTAAGAAATTGTTCTATCTGTAATGAGTTCTCCTACTACCCTTTTGCCTCCGCATTACTATTTTCCTCTGGCCTTCAAAGCAATTTCCTGGATGTGGGGAACTAGTAGCCCATGGGAACTTGTTCCTTTGCAATTTCCTCGCTTCGACCTGCAAACCTACAACATCCTCATACTTCGACTTCAAGTTTGTCTAGAACCGAGTGTGGCTTACCGACCCTTGCGGGGATATTCCAAGTGCCCAAGTAGAACTAGTTTCCTATACGACCCAATAAATCCATAACTACACTGCAGCTCTCCAAATTCCTATTATAACTAAAGTTAGCATATTCAGAAAATCAGGGAATTGAAGGAACATTGAGAATGATGTTGCTACGTAAAACTCTTCCCAGACATCTTCATATTAACCCACAATATCACTAGAAAATGACCCAATTAGAGGCAAAGGGTTTTTCATACAATTTTTCCGAATGCATCCATTGGATATTTTGAAGCCTAGAGAGAAGGAGAGAGGTGCCTCAATAACAATTGTAAGATGCCTAAGACACAGCTGAATTGTACCACGTGCCTTCCAATCCAAAAAAATCCTCATTCTAAGATGCTATTATATTTGTAAGGTTTGTCCAATTTCTCAGCCAGCGGGAGTATAAAGATCCTTCCGATAGAACTCCTATTCTTGGGATCTACAATGTTCCCATGACCTGAAATTCAACAACCTTGTTGAATTGTGAATCAACCCTAGACATCACTGCCATCATTTGCCATGACATCTCTTTAGGGATTTCAAGTTAAAAAAACTTTCCTATGCCATGATTCAACACTTCAGCAAGACCAAACTAGGCACATGTTACCATATATTAGGACTACACTAAGAGATAAAATATGCAGAATGTTTCCCTCATAGAATCACAACAGTAGAAACTAATATGCAGAAATTAGCTTACAAATCTAAAATAAAATGTGCAGAATAAAATAACACAACATCAAAGAGAGTTATTATAACGTGGTTCACACCCAATTGTAAACATACGTAAAAATAAGAATCACTATGCTCAGATTTTATTACAAGCCACCGCTCTCTCGAAAATAATACCCAAATCCGTAATGGAGCTATGCTTAACATGTTTCCTATAGAATTCACAGCCATAACTGTCAGAAGCACAAACACCCAATGTTCTTCATGTCATAGTTCTTATATTATTTCACTAAAACCATATAATTATAGGAATTGCTTAAGCAGTCTTTACAAAACCATGGGTATGACACCAACCACTGGGCAAAACCCGTCCCATAAACCTATGTGGTCAGTTACGTTCACCCATATGAGGATCTCACAGCACGTTTCCCGATATTTTGCAGGTCAACGCCCATCCTCTTGAAAAGGCCAACCACATTTACGTCCTAATTTTTTTTTTCAGCGGAAACTATGCCCCTAAACCCTTACTACCAGGGGCTAACAACCGCCCCCGGCCCTTCACCCTGACGAGGATACATGAAAAGTGGACAGTACTCTTAGTATATATTCTTTTAGACTTTCATCACATGAGTCTTAAAGTCTCCACAACCTAACACATCTGAAGGCTAAACCCTCATACTCGATGCACTTTGCACCATTGATTCTCTATTCACCAATATGTAAACTAATTTTTGTTGTAAGAGTCTATGGCTAAGTTTTCAAATATGCCTTTGACAAAGATTCATATCATAAGTACTGTATGGATGGCTTAGTCATAGGTTTTATCATCTGATAATGTGTGGAATGATCCTAAAGTATCTCCTATACTAATTACATCAATAGGTGTTGTTCCAGAGTAGTAAGCGTGAGTCCTAGTATTCGGACCTAAACATGGTATGTATCTAAGAAGTATTTTAGAGGATCAAAAGATAGATACCATAGCTCGGACATGAGCCCATTCTTCACCTCTAACCCATTACATTGGATGACTGAAGTTTTATTTATTTTCTAGGGGTTTTAAAGAAAGTAATAAACTAAGTCTTTGTATAGGGATACATATCAATCTTACCATTAATCTTTTCCCTCAATGTTTGTGAAATCTAGTCATGAAGTTGACATAGATTAGGAAAGATCTTGTGAGATATGTAAATCAAGCCAAGCTGAGAGAGAATTACCTCCTCATTAAGAACCTTTTGTAGCAGATCCTCCTCTATCTTAAGCACTAGAGTCTTCAATGATAATTTCAAAAGATCTGCCTCCTTCAGTTGCATCCATAGAAAACCTTTGTTTCCACTAGATGCATTCATTTTTTCCCTTCTTAAGCACTTCTGAAAATGAGGTTTTTGTACCCATCTCTTTGGTGTGAAGAGGAGAGGCAGATTTCACAAGTTAGTAGAAATAACGACTTGGTAAACCCCAATGTCTACGAAAATAAATCAACTAAAATACATAATATTAATATTGTCAAATCTATTTGTAGTGCAAAATGCAAATACGGACGTATTTGAAAGTCTTTTCAACGATGGAGAGACTAAGTATTCTTACAAGAGTCTACGTGCCATGGAATTCAATGGAAACGCATTTTAAGTTTTAAGCTTCCCGCTTTCTGTCATTGTCAAGCAGGAAAAACCGGTCCTTACTTTTCCATTCCTCGAAACTTCGGCACTGTAACTACCCCTCTCACTCTTGGCATTATATTCACGCTGAACGCACATGCTGAAGTCTTCCTTGTTTTCATATTTTCACATAGTTTTAAGATGTAGTTGTGCTAGTTTGGTTATTGTGTGAGCGTTCAAGTTGTATTTGTGCTGGTTTGTTTATCGATTCATTTTAGGAGCCTTTGAAATCTCTCAGAACATATTACATCCTAGTTAAAACGGATTGTACTGATATAGCTATTTTAGATTCATTGAATACCTTTTCAAGCATATCATATCCGTCTTAAGATGAATATGTTGTAGTTCAGTTTTTTAGGGAGGTATCAGATTGTTTAAGTTGCCTCACGGCTTTTGAATCTATTTGAATTTCTCTTTTATCAAAAATTAAGATTGTTTGAGAGGAATATATGGCAAGGAAAGTGAATGGATCATGTGCGAGCTGCAAGAGGCAGCGGAAAAAGTGTCCAGAATCATGTGTGCTTGCCCCGCATTTTCCATCCACTGACACCAAAAAGTTTGATGTTGTGCAGAGAGTATTTGGAACCAGTCATGTCATCAAAACTCTTCAAGTAACTACACCACCATTTTTGTTATTTTTATTAAGTTTCTTTGTTTAAGGTGGCCAAACTCATGTGGTGTTGCTGTTTTAGGGCGTTGAGGATTATCAAAGAGCAGATGTAGTAAATAGTATTTTGTACGAATCAAGTGCAAGGGTGAAGGATCCAGTACATGGGTGTGCAGGGATTGTTTATCAACTGCAGGCGAAAATTGCTGAGCTTGAATCACAATTGGCAGCCACGCAGGCAGAGGTAGTAAGCATGCGTTTGAAGCGGGATGAGATGGCATCACTACTCATAGGTGGATATCACGTTTTGCATCCAACACAAGAAGATGATAACGATCAGTTATGGGAGCCTCTGTGGCAAATATAAAATTTCTGTACAATCTACGATTGTACAATATGACGTTATTTAATACCTTTCCAAGTTAGTTGTTTTAATGTCTGTTTAGTATGTATTTCAGTTTCATTAACGTCTGGTCATATTTATTATTTTCGAAGAAATGTGATTGAAAGCTATTAATTGGTGAATTGTACTCTTATCATGGGATCTATCTTCTGACCCACTGTATTGGTGTTTTTTTTTTTTAAATATTAGGTGGGATGTAAATGTTATGCATGTTGTTTTAAACGAAAGATCAAACATTTGATTTGGAAAATTTAAGAAGTTGTTTACAATTCAATGACATAATGTCAAGGTGGGATACAAGATACATTAATTTTTCTTGTCTCATAGGTCTTACATGTTGATTATCTCAATCTTTTTTGTACTGCCGATAAAGGAGATCTAGTTTTTAGGATGCTTGGAAGTTTTACTTATATTTATGGAAAATATTTAAACAAATTAGTAATAATCCACTCATCTTGTTAGAGTTTAGGTTTATGAAGATAATATTTTACATGCACCAAAGCAGGAAAAAGATCATAGAAGCGTTTTGGATAGATATGTATAGAAGATGTAGAAGCATGCAATTGGCATATGAATTATTGTGTACATTATATCTACAATTTTTTTAATTGCAACATTCAGATATCCAAAGCCATGTCATCACCAAGAATTAGTTGAATACCATTATTTGAATATTGTATAAATAGATTTCAAAAGTATATTGATATGTTATAACTTATATATATATACTATATGAGAAATAGATGTATCTATGTAAAAATGTTGATTTCTTAATCCAAAAGAAAAGATTAAAAATGTGAATGTGTATAAATAAACAAGAAATCCATCCATGCATTCTTGAAAAAAATATTCATCCTCAGCATGGTGAAAGACCACTGACAAAGCAGAAATGGTTGGACCAGATATTATCAAAAACATGTCCTGATCTAGAAAAGGTCTAGAATCACAGAAAATATAAGGAGGCGTTTTCTGAGATTTCTGAATGGGATCAATCCACCTGCTTGTCTTCATCTTAGGAATAGCCATACTTTGTTCATAAGTTGTTCCAATTTCATTCTTGAGAATACAGTGGTATGGTTCAGAAAGAAATTCCCTGGGAAGATCTTTGCCACCATTAATGTGCCGGTTATTCCTAATAAAGTATTCTTCTCTTGTTTTTCTCTTAACTTGAACATTGTGTTGATCTGTGTTAAGCATGATAAGGGAGTATGATAGTACAAATGCAACATCTTTATCTATAAGAACCTGTGGTGACTACTCATAATATCTTTCTGCAAATGCCTCCATCACCCTCTGTATTTTTTGTGACTCTCCTCGAAAATGAAAGGTCTCAAGGAATGTGCATAGTGTTGTGTCTATGCTCAAATCAACAAAATCAAATGATTTTACAAATTCCTTAAGCACCCACACATAAAATTCATCATGGTTTCCAAAGAAATCACCCGCAATGTTCTTGTGGAGAACAAATGTATATCGAAAAAAGAAAGCAACACTCTAAGGTTCAAGTTTCTCGGGTAGAAGATGAATACCTTGTAGAATCTCGAGACCTTTCTTTGGGTCCCTGTTGAAATGATCAGCTCCAAACATCAAATTCCTTTCGATATACTATTTGTCATCATACAAATGTCACCCAGTGGGAAGGATCCTCATAGCTCTCACAAGTTACTTCCCAAAAAGCCTCATACTCTTCAATTTCCTTTACTGGGGCTGGTTCAGGAAGTGAGGATGAAGCATTTACCATGTCTGCCATGCTGTGAATAACTACAATCAGCTCTTCCAATGCCAGAATGTGCATAGCAAACAATGGGAAATTTATAGGGAAGGCATTTTTTGACAGCAAGTTACCAATGTCTTCAAACACATTACTGCATGTAACCTCGTAATCAAAATTTGCAGACATCTCAAAGACAAATGTTTTGTATTTGCAGAATTCCACTAGTTCTTTCATTACCACTCCTTGCTGTTGGTAAGATGCACCATATTTTCCTTGTGCCAGCCTAATTATGACACAAATATAAAAGGCTTCCATCTATAACTTCAATTTGTGGCGCAAATGATGATAGAGGTTTAGAACAATGCTACATATAGTGGAAAAATAGGAGGACTCGATAACAGCCCAAACTGAACCAAATTATGGAAAAGTTCATCCTGTACTAGTGCTAGTAACTTTGGGTGCCTACCTATTGATGCTCCTCCTAATTCAATAGCCGCGTTTATCAAACCCAAAGCAAAAAGTGGAACATCTTCAGCAATTGCTAAATGGTTTGACCCAGTTCCTACAGCCATAGTATCAACAACATTTAGAAGAGAGCATAAGAAGTGGAAATTTTCCCCAATGCCAGCAAGACCATATGGATCCCAAGAAACTTTTTCATTAGCTACCTCCTTCCTAGTTTCCATCGAGTCTACTATCATCTGTATTATCATCTAATACTACAGAAGAACAGATAGTAAATATTGAACCCTCATAAGACAATGTACTTGGAAATGATTTCCCAGCATCAACATCTGTACTACCGTTATCAATGCTACTACCATCGTTATCGTCACCTAGATATTCGTTTCCAATATTGTTGATCTGCAGGGGAAAGAACCAAGAAAATACAAACTGAATCACTTGGAAATATCATCTCTGCTTTAATTACTTTTGTAACAAACCAAATGAACACACATGTACATCCAACTAGCATGCAGAAAGGAAGTCAAACAATTTTTTCAATACCTCAACACTCCCAAAAAGTAGAAATCCATAACCTATAGGAAAGTAAATGTAGCTTACATAAGAATTGGACATGAGGGAAGACCTCTTCATGTCATTTGCATGTGTGCCAGTGGAATCAAGATCAGCTAGACAAGTAAAAATAGACCTCACAAGCTCATGCATCATATGGCGTGTTGTTCTCTGTAGCAACTCCCCTTCGGTTCGAGCCTGATGAACTACTCGAAAGCATGTATTCACTAGGGTACACACATACTAGTTATTCAAAACTAAGGACATATTGCTTTTCATACAAGCCAAAAGAGCTTGCAGTATTTTCATCAAGACAACCTCTTTAGATGGAGGATCAGTTACTTCAAACCAACAACCAGTCACAACATCCACGGTAGAATGCATTTCATGATCAACATGAATAGTATGTAGATCAAACACTTCCACTATCAAAATATTGTACACAACAAATAAAACAACCCTAGTAATTGGTGCTCCCATCTCATCAGAACATATAACATCTAGAAAGGATTTCAAATCAATAGAGGGGTTGAACTTGATACTTATCCATTCTTGTTTCCAACTGAAAATTTTCCATCGTAATGCCTTGAGAGAGTGTATAAGTTAATGATCTAATTCATTGTCTCCAACCATATAATGATCTGCCCATCTTTTTTTTTTCCTCATCACAGCCAAAACAACACTTACTCTCGCGTTAACTATGCATGCTAAAGAACCCTATCCTCTTGTTACGCAACCATTCCTATTGAGGCTCATCTTCTATTGATCTCATTCCAAGTTGTGGTTTTGAATGCCTTATTGCTTGGCTACCTCTCATATAATTCCAATCGATCAAGCTACAATGATCTTTAGGCATTTCATGGATCAGTCCAGAACTAGTTTCAAAAAAATACAATGCTGCCACTACATTTTCCCTAATCCAACCACCTATCAAATGCAATTTCTAATTCCTTAAGGGCTACAGATCTGGTAAGCGTGCTTTAAAATGATCAGATTCCTGCATTCAAGAAGGTCAGAACAACTATAGCATCAACAGAGCTCAATCAGAAGTATCAATAGCTACAGTATATGATGACTTTCAAAATATATCCAATGTCATATGAAGTCTGATTTCTACACTAAATCAAACTCCAATGAGAAACAATTAGGGATAGGGTTTTACAAATGTGGCATTCTCCATCTTAATTATCTATGATTCTAATTCTTCATCGGCCATTGAACCTATGTAAACCTAAGTAATCAAGAGTAGTCTAATATTAAGCCTGAAGTATATTATTGTAGTAAGACAGGCTTACACATCACTAAATTTTGTCAAGAGTGTTCAAAGAAATATGAATCCATTGCCACAGAGTTAAAAGTGTAATCTATGATAAACGAAATACCAAATCTATGGTGTACACATTATAAGTGTACTATTACTTTGTTAGCATGTAGATTAGAATAGATTAAATTACCTGGAAATAAAAATGCAGATGGGCATTCAATTGAAGCTCTACTTTTGAATTTTGGGTCTTGAAAACAATCATATGGGTGTCTGCATCTTCATTCTTTGTCTCCTCCATCGTAAGATTTGCAAAAATTATTATAATTTATGACATTTTTCGGCAATTTTTTTAACAGCTTTTGGAAAAGCCTAGTAGAGCTTTTCCATCCCCTCCCAAGCAATTAAAGTTAATTAACTTGGAAATAAATATCACACTTGAAAAGGGTGGTGGTGGATTATTGCAGATGCAAACAGACAGGGTTGTACAAATGGCTGAAGGGAGCAAAGTTTAAATGTTATTGATAGGCAATTATTAATGCAAAATGTACAAGCCTGCTATATATATATATATATATATATATATATATATTAATTGGCTAAGTTATTTATGGAATTTATTTATGTATTTTTATAATATTTATAATGTTTGAATTATAGAAAATAAAAATATTTGTTAGATGTCACCAATTTATTGGTTGGAACAAAAAATGACTATTTAAATTAATCATAAAATCTCAAATATGACTATAATTTTTTTTTGGCCAATAAGAAAAAAGGAATAAGTTTTTTTTAAAAAGAAAGAAATATTTATTTTTCAAAAACTTAGCTTAAAGAAAAGAAATGACAAATGGAGTAATGTTATTGGTTTTTAAGATTAAATGTTTTTGCAAATTAAATCCTATATAGTCTGCTGCACTGGAGTATTTAAATAATAGAAAATTTATTTTTATATTTCTCTTGTAAGTTTTTATGTGTTCATAATATTGTTCTTATTTTCATTCTCGTAGCACACACCCTCTAGTTTAAGGGTTAGACTTAATTCCTTCAAATTGGTATCAGAGCTAGGTTGAGCTTAAGTCATAATTTTTTATTTCAATAAATTAGTCTAGTTAAAAATGGTGGTTATGAACAACAATGCCACTCAATCCGAAACCCCTATATTCAATGGGAAGAACTATGATTATTGGAGTATAAAAATGAGGACTTTATTGTTTTCAAAAGATATGTGGGAGCTATTTGAGAATGAGTTTCTAGAACCTATGAATCCTCATGTACTTCAAGCACTAGCACAAGTAGATAAGGATTTGCTAAAGGAGAACAAACTGAAGGATGCAAAAGCCTTTTTCTCATTCAACAAGCAATGGAAGAGTCCATTTTCCCATATGTCGCAGCATCAAATATATCAAAGAAGGCATGGGACAATCTTCAAATGACTTATCAAGGTAAAACTAAAGTCAAAATAGCTAAATTCCAAATTCTTTGGATAGATTTTAAAAATATTTGTATGAAGAACTCAAATTGCATAGATTTACTCTTTACTCATGTGATGCGTGTAGTAAATCAAATTATGTCCCATGGTGAGACTTTAGAGGATCAAAGGGTTGTAGAGAAAATACTTAGAAGTATGCATAACAAGTATGATGTAATGGTTGTTCCAATAGAAGAATCAAAGAATTTAATCAAAATGTTTGTAGATGAGTTAAAGATTTCTTTAATATACAATGAGAAAATAATGAATTGATTAGGAAGCTCATCTCTTGAGAAAGCCTTCAAATCATAAGTTTCTACTGGCGGTAATAGAGAAAGAGGAAGAATGAGCTGTAACAGAGGTACAGAACGATATTTCGAAAGAGGATTTGGAAGAGAAAACAATCTTAAAAAGGAGGAAAAACAAATTCAAATTTATACACTTCAAATGCTTAAGGCCAAGAAAACAACCTTAATCACATTTATGGTCAGAGGTATGATAAGGCACATGTTCAATGAAATTACTATAAAATGTATGGACATTATGCCAATGAATGTAGGAAGAAACAGTTTGATATGAGTAAACAGAATACAAATTTTTATGAAGATAATCAGTCTAAAAGTTATAACAATGTTTAAGTGTTCATTACATGTAATGTTACTCAAGAAAGTACAAAAGATATCTGGTTTCTAGATAGTGTATTTAGTAATCATGTGACTGGACTTAAGGAAATGTTTGCAAAATAGACAAGTCAGTTACATCAGAAGTTAAGTTAAGAAATGATAAAAAAGTTGTAGTCATGGGAAAAGGAACAGTAAATATTTAAACTAGGAAAGGTGAGAACAAACACATTCAATATGTTTATTAAAACATAATCTAAATGAGTATAAATGATCTTGGTTTGAAACATAATCTAATGAGTATTGGGAAGTTATTGGAAAAGGGATATACATTATATTTTGAAGATGATGCATGTGTAATATTAGATAGAAATCCAGGTAAAAAATTGATTGAGAAAGTTGAGGTGAGAATAAATAAAATGTTTTCATCAAACATCCAACATGATTTTTCATCTATAGAAATTTCTTCACTAGTATTTAATATTTCTTTAAAAGATAAGACTTGGTTATGGCATTTTATATTTGGACACTTACATTTTAGTGGTTTAGATTTACTATAAAAGAAACATATGGTGAAGGGTTTTCCTTCGATAGAGAAACCAGAAAAGCCTTGTAAAATCTCTATTCTAGGGAAGTGACACAGGAAACATTTTCCAGTTGGAAAGTCATATAGAGCTCGATATCTTCGTGAGATTTTCTATTCAAATTTATGAGGTTTTATGCAAATACCATCAATTGGAGGAAGCATTTATTTTATGAATTTTATATATGATTTGAGTATTAAAAAATGGATTTATTTTTTAAAACAAAATTCACAAGTATCTAGTGTATTCAAAGAGTTTAAGGCCATGGTTGAAAAACATAGTGGTTACTATATAAAGGTGTTAGGATAAGATAGAGGAGAAAAGTATGTTTCAAATGATTTCCTAAAGGTTTCCAAATTGAGTGGAATTAACAAGAAATTTATGACAAGGTATACACCTCACAAGAATTGTGTGACAAAAAAAAAGATTAGAACAATTATGGAAATGGATAGAAGTATATTGAAAGCTAAAATTTACCAAGTGAGTACTAAGTTGAAGTACGAGCTTGTGCGGTTGACATCTTGAATCGATGTCACACAAAAATTGTGAAGGACAAAGTTCCTCAAGAGGCATTGAGTTGAAAGAAACACAGTGTCTCGCATTTAAGAGTTTTTTAATGTGTAGCATATGGTCATATTTCAAACGACATGATGAAGAAATTGGATGATAAAGGAGAAATATTTATTTGTGGAGGCTACAATGAGAAATCAAAATCCTCTAAATTGTATAACCTCGTCACAAAGAATACTATTATTAGTAGATATGTTGAGTTCTTTGACAAACAAGAATGGGATGAAAGTATTGATAAGTTAGCAATTATCACTATAGGAATACCTTATCATGAGAATGATTTTGATGAAAATAGCATAGAAAATGTTCATATAGCACCTCAAGGGATTGGTGTAGTGACATATTCTTTCAGTATCACTCCAATTTTAAAAAATCATCACTAAAGATATCTGAAGTGGAGTTTCATCCCCTCTTGAAAATTTACATACACATGAAGCATTGGGGCATCCATAGGTAATTCTTCGCATTCAAAGTGTGAAAATACTGACAGATTAGATCCAACATTGGAAACACATCTTTCACTATAGGGAAACAACAGGGAAGATAATAAGCTTTAGTGAGATTCATGAATAAACCCAAGTTAATGAGAATGTTTATCTATAGTCCGATTTTGCCTTATTTTCTCAAGATGATCTGATATATTTTGAAGATGCATTAGAAAATGAAAAATGGGTAAAAGCTATGGATGAAGAAATTGATTCTATTGAAAAGATTCATACATTAGATATTGTAAGCCTCCCAGAAGGAAAGAATGTAATTGGCATAAATTGGGTGTACAAGACAAAATTCAACGTAGATGGAAATCTTGAATAACATAAAGTGAGGTTAGTTTCAAATTGTTTCTCACAACAACCCAAAATTGATGAAAATGAGACTTTTTCTCCAGTAGCTTGACTAGATAAAATCAGAACTATTTTAACAATACCAACTCAAACTAATTATAATTTATATCAAATGGATGTCGAGTCTGAATTTTTCAATGGAATACCAGAAGATGTTTTTTTTTTACAAACACAAAGACGTGAAAATTTTTGTCAAGAACAAAAGGTATACAAATTGAAGAAAGCCATTTTTGGTTTGAGACAAGCTCCAAGAGCATGGTATAGTGGGATTGATTCATATTCTTTGAATAATATAGATTTATTAAAGGTAATAGTGAGCCAACATTGTAAATCAAGAATGAATGATCAAGAACAAATTCTAATTGTATGTTTATATGTTGATGATCTAATATTCAATGGTGATTTGTCAGTTGAATTATTTAAGACAGTTGTAGTCACAAAATCACGCACTTACTATTACATTTATACTGTTAAGTATGTTGTTTTATGTAGCGCTCGCTCGTCAACGACATCGATGATGACGACGCCGCAAACAAACAAGCGTCCCGAAAAAGAGACAATTTTTTTTTTCTTTTGAGGCGGGTGCGTTTACATACAGGTTCGAACTAAAACAGTCCCGTAATGCTTCGGGAATGAAGATGATTCAAGGATAAGGATATTTTAAATTCGTCTCATTCGACATTTCACAAAACGGAAAGGAGGGTCGCCTTTCGAGTTGCTTGGTCTAGTGTCTGGTGATATCGCAAAAGCAGTGTTTTCAAAACTATCCTTAGAGTAAAGTATTGTTTGTTATGAAAAGAATAAACTATCCACTCAATTTTTTTTTATTTTTTTTTGTTTAATTATCCATATACATTACGTTATCTCATGAAATTAATACATTATAATATATAAATGACTACAAAAAAAGGTGTATATTCGGCCCTAGTTTACTTATTACCTAACAAGACTATATGTGCTTAAATATACGTAACACCATGTTTATGGTTAGAGTAATTGTTATGTGGCAGTTAAGTTTAGTATCCTACTCTCATTATACTAGGTAGCACAAGATAAATACTCATCCTAGCAGCTTTCCGCGCGGATAAGCATATAGAAGGGTGGTGTGGGATACGAGCCTTGCCAAGCATTAACTATTCCAAACCCTGTTTAAATTTTGCTGTTGTTGGGACAGTGGGTGACTCAGCCGACCCCTGACATACCTTAACACCTCCTTCCTACTCCCTGCGTGCAAGTCAACTCCATTTAATTCACTAGATTTTATGAATCTTATGCCGTGTTAGATCTGCCTATCCTGGCCACGTGAACCAACCTACACAGTCCCCTTCCAACGTGCAAGAATCCACATTCCCTTTCTAAAATTTGTTGTCCGACTATGCTGTCATCTGTACAGTATTGACTGCGACCACAAAATTGGGGAAATCAACTCGTTATACTATCTCTGTTTAAAAGGAAGACATCGGTTGAAGGCAATAGAGATGTCACAGCATCTAATGGTTATTGTGTTGTCCCAGAGGCGTGGGCAGACTGGTAGTGGGGGCGCACAACAGGGAAGTTGTCCAACTAAGTTGTTATTAGTTCAGTATTGAATGCATCCTCTATAAACGGTTCTCACCTTCAAGATATTTTTATCAAAATCGATTGAGAACAATGAAGGTGCTACGAAGTCTAATAATTTCTTCACTGTCCCAGGCGCGCGAGGAGGGGTCTGATTACTCTTCTTCTTTTTTTTCCTGGGCACGTGTCAGAGGATGAAGGATTAAGATGGAGCTCCAGTGCGTGGGAGAAAACGAGCTACCTCCACTATCATTGGGTGCAGCAAGGTGAAAACGTGGAGACAGGCTATGAGGGCGGCTAAAGGAGCCGGCTATTCAACTATATTGTTATTTGTTCAGCATCGAATGTAACTTCAAAATTTGGAGCTTGCCTACAAGATATTTCACCTCAAAATGATTCAAGGGACAGTGATAGTGTGAGGGTCACGAGGAGACAAAAGGGAGGTTAAAGCCACGTTTCTTCTTCCCTTTTTTTTTTATATACAGAGCTCTTAATTGTCCCACGGTGCAGTCCGTGGTAGAGAGACTCCCATAGGTGGATTTGCTTCATATCAGAATATGCAAGAGCTCAATTTGTTTTGCTATAACAATAGCATTTCAGCTTGTATTAATTTTATTACTGTCATAAAATACAGTGACTATACAGGTACCTATGAGTATTTTAATTGTTTCATATACAACCCGAATGTATGTTTTGTTTTTTAAGTGTTTTAGCTTATGCCTTTCTACAACTCTAAGGGCGCCTCCTGCGTAGAGGTGAGTCTGTAACGGATCAGAATGTTCATTACACACCAGTTGGCATTGCCCTTTAGAGACCAAGAACGAAGAGACCGTTCCTACATGGATTATAATCACTAATTTCATTGATATTACTTATTGGTTATAACTTAGGATAGTATACTTTTATTAATAGAGAATGTAGTAGTATGTTGCCTTTTGTGAAATCCTATAATAGTAGATTTGCTGTTTTTTTTTTTTTTTTTTTTTTTAATATTACCTCAACCTGGATAATCTTTAAAATAATAGATTCCATATTAATGAAATGTAGTAATGTACTTACTAAACATGGAACTTTGCATTAGAATTTTCCCTCAACTCAACCTCAATAAACAATAACATGGGTGTTTTAGTAAACTGATTTCATTTCCTTCTACACACGCCAATAATTTTACAATAGATCCATAAATAAGGAAGACATAAAGGAGTTAAGAGTTTAGAATGTTTCTTTGTCTTACTAAACACCATTTGAAAAATTTAAGCCTTTCCATCAAGTATAAAGGAAGGGATAATGCACTATATTTTTCCTATCTTCCCAACACATTACTTTCAAGTATCCAAACAAAATTTTAATATATTTCCTTTTGTAATTTCTTTCCAATATTCCACCAAGGAATTTCAACAACATTCCCAATAAAATTTTGAGTAAGAAAACTAACATTTCGATACAACTTTCCTTCAATATTTTGTTACAACACCTTTTACTTCATGTGGAACATATTTACAGTCAGGTAAACACTTTTCAAGTAAAATTTGCATTCAATCATGTGTCTCTTGGAGCAACTATAGATTACAATGTCCCTTATTTTTGGAATGAAAACAAGATGATACATCTTTCTTTCACTTGCAA
Source organism: Taxus chinensis (assembly GCA_019776745.2). Classification (NCBI taxonomy): domain Eukaryota; kingdom Viridiplantae; phylum Streptophyta; class Pinopsida; order Cupressales; family Taxaceae; genus Taxus; species Taxus chinensis. The sequence goes on along the minus strand of CM034146.1, from coordinate 762,477,007 downwards.
GTTTTACAACAAAATAATATATGTAAGGAAATGGAAAAAGTCTTCACAAGCTCCATAGTGTTCTTCATCCATGCTCCAAGTTCCATGAAGATCAATCACAACCAAGATAGGGGGAGAGGCAACACTCTCCTCCCAACCAAATCTCAATGGAGAAGAGAAGCAATCCCCTCCATTGACCCCCGAGCCCCAAACACAACACAATGAAGGGGTGGTCTCCAACTCAAGGCAACAATACATGCTTCCACAATACAAGTTCTTCACAACATTCAAGCTAACATAGAAGAACAAAGAGACACACAATGACATCAAACATTACACAACAAGGCTTGCATCCAAGCCAACAAGAGAAGGAACTATGGGAATATTTTCCTTATGCCTCCCAAATGAGATGAGATGCCCATCCAAAACCCTCCACAATATAACACAAGCCCCTATGACTCTTATGCCTCCCTCAAGTACCCCTTTTTCCTCCCATACTCTTATGCCTCCCTCCTCTTATAGCTCCCTCAAAGACAAGGTAGAATGTAAACATTCTTACCCAAGATGGGCATCCCTCTCAAACTCCCTCCACAATATCCTAATCTACTCTTTTGCCTCCCTCATGAGTATTCCCATAGACCTCTCCTATACTACACAATAAGCATTCTATCCAATTTTCACAATACTACAAAGCAAACATGCATTTTTCACAATTTTAGCATAGAAACATCAATAATATGAAAGCAAAACAAAGGAGAGGGTTTCCTACCTCTCCATTGGAGAAGCCTAACCAAGAAACTTGTCCAAGCTCCTTCCCAAATCAATCCAAGCATGCAAGTCCAAGCACTCTCTCTTTCTCTTTCTCCCAATTCTTTTCTCTCAAAAAAAAAATAACAAAGGAGAACTCTTCAACCAAAACAAAAACAAAACTCCAACCCCTTCAACAAGAGAGGAAGTTTCAATAAATAGATCAAAGGTAAGGGTGAGGGTGATGTGGCTCCATGTAGGATGCCACATCGCACATCCTCAAACCATCTCCCAAGGTCAACTCAAATCCCAAAACACCATAAATGGGTGGTTGGGTTGAATGACAACCCTCTTCCACATTCAACCCTTTCCCATGTGCCTTAAGGCACAATTAAATGCAAAATGAGGAAAATGCACTCCAAAGTCATAATTCCCTTCCCAAAACAATAAATAACCCCCTTTTTGGATTCCCAACCCATAGATATGGTTGGTAAGGGGTTTTAGGAAGTGTGGGACAAGTTTAACTTGTCCCACAAGTCCCCTAAAATTGCCCTCAATCTCAAATTCGAGATTCCAAGAGTATGGAGTGGTCAACACTCAAAACCAAGCATTCAATACAAGAGCACACACAAGGCTCAAGGAGCCAACAATCAAATTTATTACACCCACTTGACTTCCCCCAAAGCTTACAAACTAAAACAAGATATTACATTAATCTAAACACACTTAACAAAAGTAATTTAACAAAAAGACTTCACAAAAGAAATCACCTACTAAATCAAGTAAAACAAGTAATAAAATTCTTACCCCCTTGGTCACATAGGAAAATTTCCCCCTCATGGAAATTTTCTCAACACATACAAGAACAAAGTTAACACAATACAATTTACAAGTTGCCTTGACGACCAATGTTGTAACCACCCGACATTCTGTTGTGTTTGGTCCCCAATCCCCCCATGGTTGTGATCATGTTGTGTTTCCTGCAAAATGCAAAATACCCTCTTCGGCCTTGCGGCCATGTCAACATATCCAAAATAATCATATGCATGAAATTCATTAATATCTATATGTAATTCAATTATCCATTATTCTAGGTCTAAATTACAACTTAATTATGCATTGCATCATTATCCAAAATCACAGTAATGTAAATTCAACAACTACATTCTACTCATCATGGCGAAGAAATCCAATGTTAGAACACATGCAATATATCCATATAAAAATAATATCAGTATCCAATAGTTTGTCCATGAGTCGATGTAGATCATACTGAAAGCAAAATCCAACCATAATCCAAATGCGTCTAATCACAAAACATCATGCTAATCAACACAAGTATAAGCCATGTCCATATCTAAAGTCTGCATAACTCAAAATGATAATCAACTAAGTGTCGTAGGGAAGTGGGCATTACATTTTATATATGGATCTCACGTAACAAAATTATTCATCCCCTTGTCCTGCCATCAATTAGTTGGTCATTGTCATCAGTTTCCTTGCACAATCATCAATTGTTTGCACAATTTTGGTTGTCTCTTAGGGAGTCTTAGGTGTCATTTTTTGGTGCTTTTTCATCTCTAGTCTTTGACTAGGGAACCAAGGGTAGGATTAGGGTACCCGGATGCTTAATTTTAGGCACCCTAGTCCCCATAGCACTTTGGTTTAATATAGAGTTTCAAGGTCGATATTTATAATTTTCCCTTAAATTCTCCTAGGCTCTAGTTGACATGTCAAGTCATTAGTGTCATAATTTGAGAAAGGGATCCCTATATAAAAATAACATACTCACCATTTTAAGGATGGAATATTTGCTATCAAGGGATAGCTATCTACTAAGGCAAGGGAACACATTTGAGAGTTATTGAAGCACACACACTACATAGGAAGTGTTGTATTAATTCTATTCCATCCACCATTTAAATTTTATATCTAGGTATTGCCCCTTATATCTGCGTCATTGGTGGTGGGGCAACCTAGGCACACAAGCACAAATAACTACATTGTAAGTTGACCATTGTGGAAACATTTAGTTGTAAGTGCACAATTATGGAATCTAATATTAGTAGAAGCCCTTCATATGAATCTTTCCTTTTTATGTATATGATGTTTTTAATGGGGTTTTACAGGTAGATATTCCTTGCAAGTTTACGGTGTCATCAATGGAGTTATTGTGACAATCATGTGACAACGATCGATAAATTTTAAATATCTAATGACACTTCTAGGTCTAAGTCCTACATTTTTTTGTAGACTAGAGCACCCATACTATAGACTAGGGTTCCCATAGGTGCCTTGATCCTCTTCTAAAAACCCCAGTCCTATTAAATATCCATCTACTACAATTTTTCTGGTGGAACCATCCTACTCTGCTTCATCTTCACATCATCCTATTTAGTCCCAAATCATAACGAGGAAAGTAATTTTGAAGTTAGTACCTTATCCATCCTATTACAATTATTTCATATCTTTTAAATATCAAATAAAATTAGTTATCATCTACATTTGATTTTATACTATTTAATGCATTATTATAGTATTTTGATTAACTCCTAAAATCCATGTTTTAGTTAATCATTTTGGTGAACCCGTACTTTAGAATATTTTCCCCTAGGATTTGCTTCAAAACCTAATGGCTAAGGATAGTTCATCTTCTTTGCCCAATATATCTCATTTTAGTGTTAACCCTTTCTATGATGACGCTGTCATTGCTGATCTCATAGATCTTCATGGTAATCCTAATCCTATGCCAGATCATATCAAATAACAACTTCTAGATGGTAAAAAATATGTGCCTACTCGTTTAAAAGATTCTCCCATTGGAATTAGTCTTGTTGAGGATCTAATAGCCTTCACTTGTTTTACTGCATATTATACATCTACTTTTGATTCTCCTTGTGATATTTTTAAAGAACTTCTTGATGATTCTCTTATCAATTAATTTCTTGGTATTGACAACTGGTCACATGTGCATATTGATTCTTCTCTTAGTCAGGCCACTGCTATAGTTTCTGCTTATGATTCTTCTACTTCTAATATTGTTTCTAATGATACATCTCATACTAGTTTCCATATTCCTTCATATTATGTTGATGATCCTATTGATAGCATCATTAGTGACATTCTCATTTCGAAGTCTCTATTTGATACTAATGAGACAATTGATAGCCATATTTCTTATTGTTTTCATATTGTTGAGTGTGAATCTCCTATTATATCAATTCCTTCTCATGAGACCGTATCTATCATTATGTATGAGTCACCTTCGTCTATCATTTATTCTTCTCCTATCATTTCATTTCTTCTTATTACATCATTTACACCAATTCATCTATCTTTTTAGATAGATGCATCTCCATTGGTTTCCTTACCTATTAGGGATGTTTCCGATGATATTCCTACCACAACTATGGATATTCGATTTATGTCATCTACCATAGCTTCTTCTGCACTTACTCCTAGTGTTCCCTTAGTATCAGAATCTTCTCTACCATATCTTGTTATTCCTATGATCACTCAAAATGGCCAATTACAACCTATTAATACATTTTTTTTATCTTGCACTATTCCTTCATTGGATATCATCACAGTCATGAATACCATAGGTCAATTACAATCTCATGTTTAATCTCTCACTTGCAAAAATAGGGCTTACTATGCTTCTATTGATAACAACTCATGACATTATTACCATGTCAATAAGAAGATTCATAATTCTATAGTACCTAAGGATTTTATCATTCCTAAATTCACATGTTTTGATGGTACTGGTGACCCTCATGCTCATGACCTCTTATTTTATTGATAAGTTATTACTTAAGTCCTTTCAATAAAATCTTGTTGATGAGGAATTACAATGGTACACTCATATTCCATTTAGGCCCATTAGTACTTTCTATGAGATGGACGATGATTTCCTCAATTGGTTTATCATTAATAATTACCCTAAAGTTTTTTTAGATAGTTTAATGATTTTCAAAGGAGCTTAGAACCGAGGGGTTGTAGGGTTCCCTCCCTTAACAAGATCCTTAGACAAGATATTATATTTAATCTAGAACAAACCAAAACCATTAGAGATTGCATAGATGATGCAATTTTTTCCACCACTACCTTTTTTGAGAGCCACTAGTCACCGCGAATGAAAATGCCGACGATGCAAATTCCTCCATTGTCGGTGATGCAACACCCGTCACCACCGATAAACCACCCCGAAGGGATCCTACCCAGCGGGATTTGAACTTGGGTGGATCTGGACACAACCGTCTATCTTAACCGATCCACCCAAACCCCATTGGAAAAAATTCCCTAAAGTTACTCATGACCACTTACCTAATTCACATCAGGGATCTTCTAAACTAATCAAAGATTAGATTTTAGAGTTTAATGCTTGTATCCATCAACTAATATTCAAACCTACAGACCTTATGGATTAATTCATTTTCTATCGTGATTTGAATCCTATAATAATATAAAATTGTAGTATGATACATGTGAGTCATTCATTCTTCTTTGCTATAAATCCCCAGATCTAGAGAAATATATTCTTTCAGCAAATGTCACTAACCCTCCAAATACATATACTAATTTTTATCATCTAGTCCTTCTCTATCGAAAGTGATTAAGCATGCTTCACAGTCTCCACCTTTACCTCAAAGAAAAAAAAACATGCTCAACCTACTCCACCAGCATAACATATTTCTTATCTTCCTTCACAACAACCTACTTCTCCCTCGACTCCATCTATGTTGCGTGAGCCATTGCATTTATCCAATCATGCTAGACCTCATGATGTGTTGTTTTTCTTACTTGAAATTTTTCTAAATCTCTTACCATTAAACCAATATAATCCACAACATAGGGTAAAACATCAGCATGATAAACCTTATTGTAATTTTCATCACATAAATGGCCATAGGGAAAACTATTGTCTCTCCCTTCATGATAGATTTCAATGATTAGAGGATAGGGGCATCATCTCATTTGGATCTCACTCACATGACCAATCCATTTGTCCTCTACCTCATCAGAGAGTTTCAGCTATAGTTTATTAATCTCCTTCACCTGGTGCTTAGGCCATTGTATGTCCACAACTGCATTTCGTTACTCATGCATGTTCTCCACTGTGTCTATATATTGTTGTATCATCATATCCATCAAATTCAGTTCATCCATCTCATTCGTCACATTAACACTATCCACCACATCACGTTTCTCCTTCACATTGGATTTCACATCACACCACCTTCATGAATACCACCATAGCTCTATATGACATTCAATTTAGTTCATACACTCATACTTCTTTCATCCCATATGCATCCACTACTTCCTACCAACTTGGTCTTTAATAGGTGATTACTTTCACCTTACCCCTGAAAATGGAGTTGTGTTCTTATGGTTCATGCTATCCCAATTTTAGCCCTAGAAAAATTGATCAAACATGACCTTGCACACAAGAAAATCAGAAGGGTCGTCTCTGTCCTATGAGTTCACAATCAAAGGGTAGGTGGGCTTGAAAATGGAGCAGAAAGGTTGGAAAAGAGGTCAAAAAATGTTAAAGGATATCAGAGCTCGATAGGATAAGATTGAAGAAAGGGCTCAGAGTTTCAGAATTCACATATATGTCGAATCATAACAAAACAACAGGGTTAATGGAGGCCTCTACGTAATCAAAACCCAAAGAGGCAGTGTTCACTCGAGTCCCTGAATCAACTAATTTCATAGCAAAGTCGTGGAAGGTGCCACGTGCCTCAATGGAGCAACTCCAAATGTCAAGTCTAAAAAGTGGTCTCTAAATGTGTGCCAACCCTCCACGTGTCCAAGGTCTAGAAAGAGTCTCATCAGTGATTGCAAATTTTTAGAGGCACAGGAAGAGCCACATGTCCCAAAGCTACATCTTCAAGGGTGCAATCTAAAATATAGACCCCAAACAAGCGTAATATTGCCAGAAGGCCAAAAGTTAAAAGGGGCATAGAGACGGCCATTGAATTTCCTAAGTATAGAAGAGCCAATGCAATCCTCCACTTTTCCAATCGGCACATGGCCAGAGGTCAGGTCTAAACACGGCCTAGAAATGTGCACGGACACTCCACGTGTCTAGGGTCCAACAATTATTCCTAAATGGGCAGTAAGCCCAAACCGGATAATTATAAAAGGAGTGAGTGGAAGCCTCCATGTGTCTCATCGATGCATCTCCAAAGGATAAGCCCAAAAGTCAGTCCCCAATAAGTGTCATCTCACCTTGTAGTCAGGGTCTGAGGGGGTCTCATCGGCCATTGAAAAGTCACAGACCCATGGAGGGTATCACCTCAGTCTGGCTTCAGGAGTGAGACCCAAGGGACAGTCCCTAAATGAGTACGAATATGCCACATGTCCCAGGTTTAAAAAGGAGACAAAATTGGCAGTCAAATTTTTTTAGGATAGTGGAAGCATCCACGTGTCCAATCGGCACACCTCTGAAGGTTAGGTCCAAATAGGGTCTCTAAATGTGTGAAGACTCTCCACATGTCTAGGGTCCAACAAAAATCAAATGGGCAGTAAGCCAGAATCAGCTAAGTAAAGAACAGGTCAGAGAAAGCCTCCATATGCCTCATCCGCACAACTTCAAAGGAAAAATGTACGGGCAGTTTCCAAATGAATGCGAAGCCTCCACATGTCCAGGGTCAAACATAAGGCCCTACAAAACAAAAGGGACTTAGCCAAAAAATAAAGAAACATAGAAAATCCATGGAAGAAGCCACATGTCTCTTCAGCACACTTTTAAGAGGTGAATCTAAAAGTGGTCCCCAAACATGTGCTAGCTCTCCACGTGTCTCGAGTCAGGCAGAGTGTCTTCGCCAATAGGAGGGACTTAGGTAGAGCACATAGGAGCCTAAGGAATTGCCATGTGTCAGTATGGCGTAACTTCAAGAGTGAAAGGAAGGGGCTGAGATATTAAGATGCACGGGGCTGACACGCGGATCTGTGGAAATAGACAGAAATATCTTTCAACTAAGAGTTCAGAATTGAGAAAGAAAGGACTTTTCAGAGAGCTCTCGACACCTGCTACTCACCTTCCACCATTAGTGATTTGGTCCACCATTTTTGAGGTTGTCAAGTCTCTCACCTATCACCATGATGAAGAATAGAACTCCTTTCTTGTCTAGCAAGGAACAACACATGGAGGCATGGTTCTTATAGTGAATCCCATCATTGTTATAGGCATATTTTAATTCTTTATAGGGTAGTTGGAGTAGATGAATTCAATGCATATCTTGGGATGGTTGAAGTAGGATTAAAACTTTACCTCTCTCGTTCTCTTATTATTCTTTATATTGTAAAGGAGCGGCATATTTCTAAAGATTGTTCATCTTTCTCTCATGCCCCCCCCTCTCTTTCTTCCTTACAGTAGAATGTGGAGTCTAAGCCTCCTCTCTTGTCTTTGTAGTGGCATTTTCTTACCTCTTTCCCATTGATGATGTACCTTGTTAACTCATGAAGCAATTAAATCTATTTTTGTGATGCATTTTGTCCATGCTTCCTTATTTTATTCTCTCTTCTTACCTCTCATCATTGCAAGGTGTACTGTGCATACTTCTGATGTCTATTAGAGGTTTTGAGAGATGTGTTTAATGGGTTGAAGTGGTGTTCTATGTGAAATTTATCTTTTTTCTGTGATGTGTCTGTCCATCCTCTCCATTACTCACCTCTCTCTATTTCAGGTAGTTGGATTTGTGATCAGCCACTTCCTTTTCTGGAGTATCACCACTTTAGTGTAGGCTCTATTTTTATGCATTTCTCTTTCTTCCTATCTCCTTGGAAGGTTATATTAGGATAAGATAGTTTATCTGCACTAGATTAGCTTGTGGTAGGTAGTTTAGGAAGAAGAAGTTACCTTTCTCCTGAGGTCCATCTCAAGTTTGCAAGTACCACATCTTGAGAGATGGTCCAATGTTATGCAGATCACACAAAATGCCCCCACTCAAATCCGAGGCCATTTAGGGGTTCTATGATTTTGTATCAACATTTTTTACATGCTTGGTGGGATAGGTAAGAAGTACCTTACCACTTAACTTCATCAGGTTTTACATGCGCTTGGTGAATATCTCAGCCTTTAGAGGTAATTGCAAGCACATCTGGTGACTCCATCTAGTCAACAACCCATTTTATAACTTTCAGACCTTCTCCCATCCATTTTGATCTATTCATATTTACACACCTTCCATCTTCTACCATTTATGAAGTTGTGCAATCATGACTTCATTCCTCTCATGTGCTCCACACTTGCAGCAGGACATCAAAGAGCTTGATTTCCTATCAGACTTGTAGGAATGTTTTGATGAGGAGGGGCAAGTAGAATTTACAACTTTCACTCCCCCGTCATTCATCCTTCAACCATAATAACTTTCCACCGAAGATTTTCCACTAGTCATGCTCATTTAAGATCAAGAGGTTAAGCTACAAAGAACCAAAGGGCAGTAGCAGCGCCTCCCAGATCTAAGCACAGAACAAATCCCATAGGTTTACATTATGTTTGTTAAAACTTTGAGGAGGGTGAAACACCATCTGCGAGGTGGTTTTTTACTCTCATTTCCGACCATGTTTAGTGCCAAATCAACTACATAGTTACAATTTGTGAGGAAGGGGAGTTACTTCTCCCTGCCAGTTTTAGGATTTGTTTGAGTCTCCTTTACTTCTGGTTAGTGTAGAGTAGGTAGGTTTTCCTTCAGAAAAATAAGTTATTTCACACACTCAGCATATACCACTTGGGGTGTGTATGATTTTTAGATTTATACATAGTGGTGTCGTTGCGTTTTTTCACTCGAAGGTTGTATCACTATGCAGTTCAGTGTGCGTACACTCTATTTCTAGAGCAAGTGAAAACCCTAGGTCAATGCAATTTTCTACTCTCATAAACCTCATCTTCAATATTTTCTTATGAAAATTGAGAGTGCGGACAGTTGGGCAAGTGCAGGGTCAGCAAGTGTAAGTAGTCAATCTCACGGTTTCAAGGACAAGATCAGTATCATGATATCATTCATGACTCCATGCCCAATTGATGCAACAAAGAAACTTGTCTCTTCATATACTGAGAAGATGTCCCTGTGAGTCGCCAAAATGTTATCCAAATATTTCCCCCCCGAAATTTCATCAAACATGACCCCACACACAATAAAATCTGAAGGGTCGGCTCTGTCTTGTGAGAACACATTCAAATCCTAAAATCAAGGGGTAGGCGGGCTAAAAAATGGAGGAGCAAGGTTGGAAAAGGATCCTGAATAATGTTAAAGAAGATCAGATGTTGACAGGAGAATATTAAAGAAAGGGCTCGAAGTTTCAAACTTCACATACGAGTCGACTCAAAACCAAGAAGAAGGGTTAGTGGAAGCCTCTACGTAGTCAGTACCCGATGAGGCAGTGTTCACTCGAGGACCTAAATTAGCTAATTATAGAGAAAAGCTACAGAAGGTACCACATGCCTCAATGATGCAAATCCAAAGGTCAAGCCTAGAAGGTGGTCTCTAAATGTACGCTAGCCCTCCACGTGTCTAGGGTCTAGAAATAGTCTCATCGATGGTTTAAAAATCATAGAATTGCAGGAAGAACCATGTTTCGTAAGGACACAAATGTTGATGGAAAATCAAAGCACCCCTGAGTGTCTTCAACTTAATGGGTTGAGACTCTCAGTGTGATTGCATAACATGGAGCTTTTTCCCAGGTGTGGGACCTTGCGAAATCAGAAAAAACTCTCCAAATGAAGGCTAGTTCCTATTCCTTTGTTCAAATACACACGTAAAAAATGTAGAGGGTTTACTAAAAAACCTAATCTAACATGCCAAGGAGAAAGGGTAAGAATATGTATAAAAATAAACCTAAACTAACAAAGGTGATGCACCAAGGAATGGAGAACACCTGTCTTGGCAATAAACACAAACCATTAAAATGCAATGCAAGATCATGCACAGATAACCAAATTTGCAGTGAAAGATCAAGAGGATGCAAATGAACAAAGAGAGGGTTGAGAATCATCCACAAACATGCACTATTTTCTCCAAAGATTGACACAATACACTACAAAATGCTAAGAGGAAAAGTTACATTACAGTTTTAGATGGGAGGTTTGAACTCCACAAATTCACCTGCTAAAGAGAAGAAGGGAGGGGCAAAAAAAGAATGTCCAACCTTTAGAAAGAATCCCCTCCTTAAAATTTATAGGAAGAATGAGAGAGGGAAGAGAGAGGAATTCCAAATCTGCCTCAACCACCTCCAGATTGTATTTAATTCATCTCATTATGGTGGTAGGTGAGAACCCTAGCAGACCCAAAAAATGACGAACTGTATTTTGCATTTTTGAAGAAATTTTTCTCACCTAATTAAATATATCTAGTCATAGTTAGGCAGAGGACATTGTAATATTTCCAAAAACTACAACCTTGCATGAATCTGAGCTCCCTGTGAAAAGTTATGGCCATTTGAATACCTGGGTCAGGGTTTGCTTTCAGTCGGATTTGGGGTGTCAACACTCAAAATGTTGCACCTCCTGAAGATGCGCCATAGGTGCTGAAAATGTGGTATGTGCACCTCTAACCTGCGCTAGGGCATGAATTTTTTCATTTCAACATCTTTTGATGTGCGCCTCCAACCTGTGCCAAGGCGCAAATTTTTTCATGTCGACGTCTTTTTACCTTTATTTCCATATTATTCTGTTTGTCTATATCTACCTAGGGGAAGATATATACAATAATTTTGCAACTCAATGGGATCACATGCGTTCTAGGTAGAAGATCAGTGGCCTTTTAGCAATCCATTGGGCATGGAGTCATAAGAAATAACCTGAAACTCACCTGATATCTGATCCCGAGCTTGATACCGCAACTCCTTTCCCGAGATGATGCTGAATTGTAAAAATTCAACCTGGGAGAAACAAAACCTATGCTGAAGCACTTAGGGAAATTGAAACCTAACTACAAAAATACAATATGCATCCGCACTTAGAGGAATTGAAATCTAGGCTAATATTTACAACGGTAAACTTTTTCCTTTTAGTAGCAATGTTTAAGATAGATTCCGTTAACTGGAATAAGGAGTTCTTCTCCATCCAATGTAGAAAATTTGAAGGCATTACTACCTTTACATCCCGTGACCATGTAGGGGCCACTCCAAATGGCATCAAACTTGGAATGCCTTTCTGGTTTTTCCCGATCTGCATCCCATTTCAGAACTAGGTCCCCTTCCTGGAAGGTCTTTTCTCTTTCCTTCTTATCAAACCATCTTTTTACTAAGTCATGATCCTTCTCAATCATCTTAACTACATATTCTCTTATTTCTTCAAATTCCATCAACTCTGCATACCTGTCCTCCATTGGTTCGAACTCAGATAACTCCAACTGCTTCATGAGCTCCAATCCTGGCAATTCTAATCATATAGGCAATACTACCTCTTTCCCATAGACCAACTTGCAGGGAGAATTACCTATAGACCTCTTTGACATTATCCTATCAGCCCATAATGTTGATTTTAGCTTGGCATGCCATGTCCTTTGGTTTTCATCCAGAGTCCTTCTGATGATTCTTAGCAAATTATTGTTCATGGACTCTGCCTGTCCATTACCCTATAGGTAATAATTTGAAGAGGTGCTCAAATAGATTCCAGTCTTGATAGCCCATTATGTAATCTTGGAACCTATTAATGCTAATGCATTGTTTGATATGATAGTGGCTGGCACATCAAACCTGGTCACTATTCCTTCATAAAAGTCTAGTATGTTAGACTCATTTGTTTCTTTGAGAGCTACTACTTCGGTCCACTTGGTGAAATAGTCTATTGCTGTGAGAATCCACTTGTGGCCTTGGCTTGAGTTTGGATTGATGACCCCGACGAAGTCAAATCCCCATTGCATAAATGGTTGGTCAACCAAAATTGGTTGCAATGGAAGCACTGCTAGCCTTTCTTTACCTATGAAGAGTGCACATTTCTTGCACTTTCTTATCCATGTATAGCAGTCACTGAACACTATGGGCCAATAATACCGTGCCTTCATTATCTTGAGAGCTATTACTCATGGGGTGAAATTACCTCTAGAATCTCCATCATGAAAATCTTGTAACACCCTTTTAATTTGACCTGTCCCAATGCACCTCAATGGAACTCCATTGGTGTCTTACTTGAACAAAACACCATCAACAAGAACTTATGGAATGGCTTGTAATATGAAGTATCTCCTTTCTTATTTTCTCATTTCTCGAGGGCATAGGCTTGCCTGTAGGAAGTGTATTATATTCTGAGTCCAACAAGGAGTGGGCACATCATCATTTTCCTGTTCTTGGCCATCTTGTAGTACCAAGATAGTCTATTTTTCATCACCTACTTCAACTTACTGACTCAAAGCTAGTTGTTCACATAGTCCTTTTCCACGAAGTAGTTTAGTGACCTTAATTTCGATGTCATATTCCATGAGACGAGTGATCCATCCTGCATGTTTCTCATTCAGATCCTTGTTTAGAAGGAATTCCTTGACTCCCACATGAGAAACCAACAATTGGATCTTGTTGTTTGAGACTAGGTGCTTGAATTTCTTTAAGCTCTTGAGCAATGCAAGGACATGCTTTTCGATGAAAGAGTACCTAGTTTCATATTCCGCCAAGCCTTGACTAAAGAAAGCAACTGGTTCTTCTAATCCCTCTTTTTTTTTTGTACCAGGATTGCAAAAATTATGTCTCCACCACCGAAGGCATACAACATGAAGTCCTTGGAGAAGTCTGGATTGACGAGAGTTGGATCTTGAGATATAGCCTCTTTTACTGCCTCAAAACTTACCTTGCCTTCAGTTGTCCACTTAAATGCCATTCTCTTATTTTACATTAGCGTTATTGGCTTTACAAGAGCTGTAAAGTTTGGAACAAACCTGTAGACAAAATTGATCCTTCCTAAGAAGCTTTGAAGAGCCTTCTTGTGACTTGGCAATGGCAACGCTCGAATTTCTTCAACTCTCTCTGGGTCAATCGATAACCCCTCCTTTAACACAATATGGCCTAGAAGCTTTCCTTCATGAGCCAAGAATATGTATTTTTTTGGATTCAAAGATACCCCAAATCTTCTACACCTCTAAAATACCTACCTCAGATGAAAAAGGTGATCTGCTACATTTTTGGAGAATACAGTGATGTCATCAGAACTATTTTATTGATCAATCCCTTGAATGCCATATCCATTGCCCTTTGGAAAGTGGCTCCATCATTTGATAGCCCAAATGAAATCTTGTTTTAGGCATAGGTACCCCATTTGGTGGTGAAATCTGTCTTGAACTAGTCATCTTCTTTCACCATTATCTAATTATACCCTAAGTAGCCATCTAGGAGAGAGAATCTCTCCGAACCGGATACCACTTGCAATATTTGTTCCATTGAAGGAAGTGGGTAATGGTATTTGAGAGATGCCCTTTTGAGGTCTTGAAAGTCCACGCACAGCCTAATTTCTCCATTCTTCTTCTTGACCGGTACCAAGTTTGCAACCCAGCTTGAGTGCTTGATCAGGAATATAATGCTTGCCTTTATTAGCTTGTTTAGCTCTTTCTTCGTTAGAGGCTCAATGTGAGGGTTGACTGGTCTCTACTTCTACCCGATGGGTTTAACATATGGATCTAATTCTATGGTATATTGTGCCAACTTCAGATTGAATCCTCTCAAGTCTTCATAGCTCCAAGCGAAGACATCTGGAAATTCTTGGCAAAGCTGTATGAAATCTGATTTCTCCTGCTTAGTGGCCACTCTACCAATTTGAAGTGTTTTGCCTTCCCCAACCAGAATTGGCTCTGAATCTTATCTCTTGACCTGTATGTTAGCATTTTTCTTATGGAACTAGTTGTTAGGGTTGAAGATAGACTCCAATGTTACTAAACCCTTGGGAAGCTTGTTTATCCACAGCTGCACTACTTGATCACCGTATTACTGCTCTAGTTTGTCCTGATTCCTAGCTAAGAATTCAGCCTCTTCTTATAAGAAATTGATGATCTGTTGATCATTCTCAAACACCTTCCAACTTGTGTTATTATCTGGAACTACTAGCCTCATAATCACATCGATATGTGGTTGTGTTTTTTCCCTTATGATGTTGCCAACTACATCAAACATTGCTCCAACCATTGTGAGCCTATCCGTGGCTTCATTATTCTTCCTGGGTATGGACATAATGTTGAAAGCTTCAAAATCCTCAATGAGATCCCATACCATGTTCTTGTAACTCTTGAGCAGGTCATTCTTTGTAGCATGTTGTCCCCTAACTTGGTTGACGATTAGCTCGCTATCTACGAACACCTGCAAGTTCTTTATGCCCTTTTTCCTAGCCTAATGAAGTTCGTGAATCAAGGCCTCATATTCAGCTATGTTGTTTGAATAGGAAAACTAGAAATGGAAAGTTGAATAATATTTGATGTCTTGTGGTGAAACAAGCACAAATCCTCCTCCGGTACCTTGCTTGTTTCTCGAACCATAAAAAAATAGTTGCCAAACTTCGTTGTCATCCTTTTGTTCAGGATAAATGATGTCGGGAATGGGTGAATTTTTTTCGTGTACACAATACACGCCCAATTCAGATTCTTCAATTTCCTTGTATGGGTCAAATTCATGACTCTTGTTTGCCCATTCATAAAAAGTCAAATAAGGAATTCCCTCGACCTTAGTACCTATTTCTAGATCATTTGAACACTCCTCCTGATCAAAGGCTGAGCAATTTTCATTAATAGGACTTGGCACATGAGGTTTAATATGGAAATTGGCAATTGGTTCTAACCTGATTGTTGCTTTGGTCCCATAACTTGTCCTAAAAATCATGTGTGACTAATGTACAGATAAATATCCACCAATTTTTGCAGTGAAGTCTCTTAATAGACACAATGCAAAGAGTGGTAGAAGGTTGATCACAGACACATCTTGTAGAACTATAACATTAGGATAGGCATGTAGTGTTAGGCTTAACCCTTTTATGACCCCAACTATTTGAACCGCTATTCCATCCAGCTGTACTAGTCCTTTCAACACTGGCTCATAATTCAGACCTAGTTGATCCGCTATTTGCTTCGACATCACAAAACTACTTTCCCATTGAATCTATCATGCAGTTGTGTGCCAAATGGTTTCCATGACACTGATGAAATCCAATCCCTATTACATGAATGGATGGTCAACTGAAAATGGGTGCAATGGAAGTGCTACTAGAGTTTCCTTTCCAGTGAAGAATGCATATTTTTTTTAAAAAATTATCGAGATGTAGCAGTCACTTGACACTATGTCGAGGACACTAAGAGATTTCCAAAACTTCATATTTTGGGAAAATCTAAGCTCCCAGTCAAAATTTAAGGCCATTTGAAGATGGGGGTGGCATACTGCAATAAATGCAAGTGGTGGATCAACCTTTTTGGAAAGTTAAACTTGCATCGTACCCTCATAAATCCTAAATTTCAAAATTTCAGGATTTAAATCTTTAGATATTTTGACTTTAGAGGTTTTTTTTATCGTTCATCTTCTTGAATTCATGAAAGTACGAAATGGAGAAAACCTGAAGTTCGAAATTGAGACTTCGGGTTTCAGGCTTAAAGTTATGATTTGCGTACACTGGGGATTCAATGTTATGAAATTCTAAAACCCTAAAGTTTAAAATTTGGACTTCAGGTGTATCCATGAAATAGTTAGCAATGTAAGTAAAATTGAAACTAACACCTAATAGCTTCAATAAAATGCTAAGCTAAACCTATTCATCTACATGCTAAGAGCTTAAACAAAGATAGCCTATCAACATTTCTACATTAAACATGAAATGAAAATTTAAAGATAAGATTCTAAACAAATTAACTTCTATCAGTTATTGAATGCTAAAAATAAGATGAGATTGAACCTAGGTAGACCTCTAGCAATCAAAGAATTGATTATGTGCTTGAAATCCCAAGGTTTCTAAGAATGGAGTCTTGTCAAATCTTGGCTACTAGACCATTTGAAATATCTCCATGTAACCTCAAAACTTGGGTGGATGAATACAAGAAATGGAGAAGGAAAGATCTTCTAATGGAAGAATGCTCAAATATTACAAATGGCTATAGTGTATGCTCTATGCTCATTTAGGAATGTAGGTGTAAAAAGAAAGGTAGGAGGAGGGCTCCTTATATAGCCCAATAGATAGAATAATATATGCATTCCTCTCAATGTGGGATAAATAGAGAGGTTGGGTTAGTTGTGGATAACGAAGGTTTAGAAAGGGTTGAGTCTACCTTAGGAGAGTTTATTTTTTTCCTTTAGTGACCCATGAGGTTTGAGGAACTTTACTAATTAACCAAAGTGATTAATTAATAGGTGTGTAAGCTTATAGAAGTTTTTTAGAGGAATAATTATCGTGATTTAGAATATGAGAGGGATTTAATCAAATAAGTGATGATTTATTGATTAAATAGAAGAGAGAACTATCTAATTAAGAATAATTAATTATAAATAATTAATTAATGCAGATAGAAAGGGGAGCTTAATTATTTAGAAATAATTAATTAATCTAGATGGAAAGGGGAGTTTATGAATAGAATGTTGTTAATTGACATCATTGTCAGATAGAAAGGTTAATTAACTAGCGTTATGTAGATAATTAATAGTGATAGAAGAGGAAGTGTGTTATATTGACGATATGTCGTCAATTTGTGGGAAAGGGTATACTTAGTGACATTTAAGTATTTAAATTGTTCAAGCTAATATATAGGTGTCTACATTTTCCCCTCTTTGGGGTGGTGTAAGTGACTCCACTTCAAAGATAGTAGAAAGATACATTTTAAAGTGTAGAAGAAAAATTAGTAGAAGTGAGAGACACCCTCTCAAGTGTCATGAGGTGATGAGAGAAGGCGATCGACGAGTGAAAAATTGGAGAGAAAGGAAACAAAAGAATGAGTAGGAGTAGGATGCCCTAGGTGAATAGGAAGAATAGTGTTAATAGGAGAATGATGTAGAGGAAACATGGAGACAGAAAGATAAATCTTTCATCTAGTGTATTGAAACAACTTTATCTTCAATGCCCCTAGTGTAGATGAAAAGCCATACTATGAAAAATTTTCCATTGCTGAAACACCCACTGAATGTAATATACAAAAAGAAAAGCAATATCAGAAGGAAACAAGCTCATTTAACAGTGAAAACAAGTAAGAACACACATATTCTAACCAACAATTGTCAAGATAGTTGTACAAATGTTTTGTTGTCAAGTTGAAGATCCCAAAATGTTTATGATTGATGAAAAGGGTTGAAAATGATGCCTCAACCAAGGATACCTATAAGGAAAGATGATTGAGAACACCGGGTCCAAGGAGAAAGCGTAGTATGCCACGAAACAATACCGTGTAACTATATGTGTCCCAGAGTAATAACGGAGCAAACATGCTATCTTTATAGATGATTATAAATGTGATGATCCACGAGTCATTTGATCTATGAAGATGTGAAATTCCCAACAAGATATGAAAAGAGTAGAATGTGAAAGACACAAGTTTCAACCGCTATGAGTTGGTTTACCTAGTTCTGTGAGTTTTACAATTTTTAGGATTTTGTTGGAGAATTTTATAATTTTTTTGTGTGGATTTTTTAAGGGTATATATGTTTTGCTTTTATTTATTTTATGATGGGTTAGATGCATAGAAGAAAGTAGAAGAAGCAGCCATAATCTGGCCAATGCAAAATAAATGCCCCAGGGAGAAGAAAGAAGCACAAGACCATAAATAATACCCTAGCATAACGGAAAAAAAAAGAAAATAATTTTTTTATAAAAAATAATTATTCAATGGAGTGCGTAGAAGAAAGGATATCACCTAGGAGAAATAAAATTGACCTAGTGAGAAGAAATGGGTACTAGCTGGAAAACAATGCCCCAGCATGACGGAAAATGAAAGAAAAATAATAATTCACGACGAGTAGAAGAAGAGCTAGAGAAATAATGGCGGTCAAAATAGGCTTTCAGACATCACGGTTGGAAAAAATGGTTTAATATACCCCACCCAGGAGGCGGGTAAATCATTGCAACTAATTCATTTCTTATTGACCGCTACCGAAATTTTACTGCGAGATCCTCGATAGTGATGAGGACAATTATGAGAGGACGAGCCGGCAGGAGACACGCTAACCGAGTTCAGGAGTATGCCCAACACTCAAATGATGGATTCTTCATGAGTAGCTCTACCTACTTTGATAATTTTGCAATTAATGTCTCAATTAATTCTTTAATAGGTATGCTAGAGGTAGGGTATAGTGTTGGCATGCATGTGCGGGGCCGTAGGCATCCCTTTGGTGGTGTGGGTACCCTTGAAGTGCATGCATGCATGCGCAAGCACTAGACATGTGTGCACACATGTGCATATGCCTCAAAAAGGTGTATGCACATCTGTGAACATACACATAGCAAAATGCGCACACGTGCAAGCGTCAAAACCCTACCGCACACACACATCATACACCTATGCACACACGTAGGCACGAAAAACATGGCACAAGCGCCCTTAGGTTGATGTGTGCACATGCATGCCAAAAGGTTTGTGCACACGCCACAAGGTGCGCACATGTCCAAAAGGGTGCACATGCACCTAGAAGATAAGAATAAGAGGGGAAAATGTCACAAAATGACATTTAGAAGAAAAAAAAAAAATTAGTAGAGGATAGAAGAATAATAGAAAAAATTAGAAGAAATTGTTAGTGTCTAACACATGCCATGTTTTATAGAGATGGTTTCCAGTGTTGCAGAAGTGAGAGTGATGCACTCACATAGCCGAGATGGAGGGGAGCATGTGCCAAAGTGACCGTCGTGTGATGGCGATTCTAACAGAGGCGGTTGACCTAGGCTATGTAGCGTGGATGCCTTCTATTACCTTATACCATGGCCTATTCACCACTTTGATTGAGTTGTGCCACTGCAAGAGCCAGTGTTTCAGGCTCCCTATAGGAGAGATGACCATCACATAGGGTTTTTTTAGTGGCAAATATTCGTAATATGGTAAATATTTATTTTTTGAAAAAATTGAAAAGGTGAATTTTTGAGCATGGGTAATTGACCTATTCACCTAAAAATTATAGTTTAACTTTTTTTAGGGGTCGGATTCACCTATTCTTAAAAATATCCCCTATGTAATCCTAGATTATTCACCAGGTAGAACACTACTAGCTCACTCATACCACCTGGGGGCATATGTATTATCAATTACAATAAACGTGCGGTATGAGGGAAGACGCTATAGACTCATGACAGATAATTTTTTGATGTGTGATAGGATGACAGATGTTGCAGACATGCAATAGAGAGTTTGTTGACGCATGAAATGGAGAGTTTGTTGATGCATGATAGGAGGGCGAAGGCTATAGACACGTGACAGAGTGTTTTTTTATGTGTGACATGGAGATTTTTTTTATGTGTGACACGAGGGCCACGACTGTAGATATGCGGCATAGTGTTTTTTGATGTCCCACACGGAGATTTTGTTAACATGTGATAGGAGGGCAGAGGCTGTATATGGGAAATAGAAGATTAAGAAATATCATGTTGTGTGTCTGCAGCCATTTTGTCAAACCAATTTAAAATTAAATCTTCTTTCAGGGGAAACGTTTTCATACAAACCCCAAAAAATTCACATTTCCCTGAAACCGGCTCTAGGGATATTTGCCAAGAATTTTCCACCTCGGATTTCCAAGAGGTATCTTAAAATTAACCCTTGCCATCACACTAGAGGATGTGTGGAATATTTTGTGTGTTCTTATTGTAGGCTTGATGATTGAGTATACAAGTTATTTTGGTCAGATTACTATGGCGATTACTGACCTATTTGGCTGCGATGAGATACCCCATGAGGGTATGATAGTGTCCTTTCATGATTGCATAGCTGATCTGACTCTTCACCGGGGAATAATTTACCTCATGGATCTTATCATTGGGTTCTTACTCACTGATAAGACATGAACATCATTCATGATGGGGTTGATTACATTAGTACATGGAATGTTCAGTGGCTAGCAATACTAGTAGGGCCAGTGCATACTAACACATTTATACTGTGATCTACACATGATTACGTACCATCGTCAGAAGATGATGGGGCCAAAGTCATTACTATAGATCTAGTCCTAGGACAATATAGAAATTGAGATCCTTATAGGTTCATTGCACACCCAACCAAAAATGGAGCCGACATTCATGTCAGGGGTCTCCACGGGAAACAATGTATAAGGGCACCTAGATATCATTTACTACTGCCATCAAAAGTTTTAAAATATTCTTGATAGAGACATCATCTGGAGGCCTTACAGACACATATAATAGCTTGAGGATAGAGTGGATCTTAGTGTCTATGTAGTAGAGAACTTCCTTCTTTGCAGCTACAACTATAATATAGAGATATACAGGGTGGATTGATGTCAGTCAAAATTGGGTAGAGTTCATGGCATCCCTCTTCCAAATATGTGGTATGATCACTGAGATGTAGAGAATAAGACCATGTGGCCATACATATAGGTATCCCAAGCCACAAATATATTATTACACGTGATACCATAGGTTTGGGACCCTTCCCAATAGGTTAGAGACCCAGGAACAACACTAGATTACATGGCCTGTTATGCGACAATTTTTCCACAAAGCTTTACTATATCATATGAGGCATGGGGAGCAGGTATTCGAGAACCATATTAGGTCTCATATGGTAGTGATGAGGCTATGGGTGTGGGTTGTGCTAATGATCCTTTTAATGGGAAGCAACACAATGGGTAAGATATAGTAGAGGATCCTAGACAGAGGCAATAGGTGCCTAGACAAGGACAAGTACAGGGCTTGGTACATGGCCAGGCACATGCACAGGGTCTGAGTCCTAGATTATGAGATTAGGGACAGACCCATGGACAGGTAAAGGGATAGGATTTGACAGTACCCTTTGAGGTTGTCCTGAGCTCAGGTTGGAGATGGTAAGGTATCGTTAGCTACCTTATGATAGTAGGTGCAACAGCTAACAGTGGAGAGACATCAGGCCCAATCTTATATTCTAGTCATGACATCAGAGCGAGACAAGGCCAAATCCAAGGATAATGAGGGGGGAAATGGTTTCACACATTTTTAGTAAATACACTAGATGGCCGCTCAGATGGCTCAAGTGATGAGCCTACTACATCAAGCCCAAAACCAATTACAGCCAGTGATAGTCGAGAGAGATCGGCTTCACGCAGAGTGATTAGTGGGTCAGGTTGAGGTTGCATGGCTAGTGGTAGAGGTAACATCATTTAAATGTATAGATGGGATAGTGGTGACAACTTGTACTCATCGAGACTTGGCTATAGTGGAGGTAGAGCCTCGTATTATTAGTTGCTCTATTATGAGCCAATTTCAGCTAGTCAGTGGTCACCTACCTATAGCTAGCAGTCGATTGGATCGACGAGTTCAGAAAGTTTGTAGGTATAAGTGGAGCAGCCATAAGGGCATCCTATAGAACCATGTGGGACACAGGTTAAGGGTATTCCTCTATTGCACAAACTAGCCACTCCCTCTGAGGGTTCTAGTCATCCCTGACTCTCATTGTATTCTTTTATTATACACGTATCATGATATATAGACCTCTTATGCAGGTGATATACTTGGTAGATGTATATGATGTACAAATTTTTGATGCACGCCTCTGATGAAGGCTTTATTCTTTCGATCGATGTATAACATTTTTTATGTATGCCTATGATGAAAACATTTTACTAAGTTGTACCCTTTGATGGTCCAGTTTGTATTGATGATGTATATAGTTTTTGAGATAGACATTTTATATTTGTATACGTGGGAATTTTTATGTGGCACCATTATTATGACATGATGGAGCTTTATTGTGTTTGATGATTGATTGCATGGATTATGGATGTGTCATCATGTTATATGATTTTATTTCACATTGTGTATGTATTATGGTAATAGTTGAGATGTTTTTACTGCATGTGTTTGATTTTGATATGATAGATCCATAGATGACATCAATTTTATTGTACATGTGATACTCTTGATTAGTGTACGGGATGACTTGATGATATTTTTACGAGGGGATATATTTTGATATTTGCAATCCCTCTTGCCCTCATTTGATGATATGATATGTGATGATTATTTTAGCATTCATGTAGGATGTATACTTAAATTTTTAATTATGTGATTTATAGATGATGTTATATGTGATGATATTGATGGAAATATAATGTATGATAAAAAAACAATGTACATGCAACAAGCAAACATAAGAAAATCCTAAAAACCTAATCATATATACAGTTCTAACCAACATGAATTAACACAAATAAGTACAATTATTTACAAGCATGTAAAAAATCACTTCATGTGTATAAGTAAGAATGAATCTACTCTAAGAAAGAAAAGATGAAACCTACCAAATTATATCTAAGAAATAAACTATTCAAATATACAAACAAGCAGTAACTATACAGGAAAACAATGTACACAAACAAAGGAAGAAACGAGGCAAAGTAAGGAAACTAATGTTCTATTTTTGCAAGACTATTTTGTGAAACACATTTCTACTATTTTTTGCGATGTTGCGAAAAAAATTTCTATTGTTTTTGTGATTTTCTATTCAATTTTCTATTGTTTTTGTGATTTTATAAATAATTTTCTATTGTTTTTGTGATTTTATAAGGTTTTCCAAATTTATGCAAAAGTAACAAAGAAATGTGGATGCCCCCAGCGTTAGATAGAGACTATACAAGGGTAAGCTCCATGTGCTATAAGTAGGAAGGTGAAGTTATAGAAGTTCCCCCAGCGTTAGATGCAGAATATGTAAAGGCCATCCCTTCACAGATTAATAAGATGAGAAAAATCCTAATCAAGGCTTGATAGGATAGGTTCATAGTGAATCTCAGATACAGGTATGGAACTATCCCTAAGATAAGTAAAAGTGAACTCCAAATGTAATATGCTTGTGAAAAATGAATCCTCCCAAGGAGCTGGAAACCATTTTTCACAAAGGGACTTATCCAACATGCCACAATTACGCAGTTTCAACATATGGACGACCTGTTTTCTCTTTTTATTTTTCTTTTATTTTAATGTTTTTGTATTTTGATCATTTTTACTTTTTTTTTGGTTTCATTTTTCTGATTTTTTCACCATCTTTAAGTATATAACTCCTTGAGGTGCATGACATTCATAGGGTCATGGAGCTTGTCATGAATAGGATGGTGAAGCTTGTATGCTCTCGTACCATAGTTGGCCATAATGACGTAAGGTCCTAACCAATGCTGTTCGAACTTGCCTTTATTCTCTCTTTCTTCCTTGGTGTTGAACTAATTTTCCTTCATGACCAAATCTCTGACCTCACACTTACGTGGAATGATTCTTTTATTGTAATTTCTGGAGACTCTGTTATGATACAATTTAAGATGGTTAAGGAAACGAATGTGCTTTTCATCCAAGAGTTCTAATTCTTCTAGCATAGATACTTTGTAATCCTCATCCTTGTCCATATAATCCCTAAGAGATATTGTCATGGAAGGAAGCTCAATTTCCAATGGGATGATGGATTTGGTTCCAAATACTAGGGAATAGGGAGTCAAATTGGTAGGAGTGTGAATGGAGGTCCTATAATACCAGAGAACTGGTGGTGAATTTGCAAATGTCAATTGCGACCTGTCTTACTCACCCTCTTTTCCATTATTCGAAACAATGTTTTGTTAGTGGCTTCAGCCTTCCCATTAACTGCTGGATAATATGATGTAGATCATTTCAATTTTATCTGAAATTGATGACAGAGATCGTTCATTGTCTTTTTCTTGAATGATTTTCAAATTGTCAGTAACTATGGCCGTAAGAATGCCATACTAGTAGATAAGGTGGTTCATGATAAACTTTGAAATTTAAGCGCTTGTAACTATTATCCTATTTTTCCCCTTAGGCAAAATTGATCAAACATGACTCTGCACAGGAGAAAATCGAACGGTCAGTTAAGTCCTACGAGCTCACATTTCAAATCCAATGACCAGGTTGTAGGAAGGCTCGATAATTGAGAAAGGAAGTGTTCACTCAAGGCTCATAATCAGCTAAGTATAGAAGAGAAATGGAGGCCTTCACATGCCTAATCGGTGTAAATCCAAGGGTAGGATCTGAAGGTAGTCTCTGAATCAACATGCACCCTCCATGTGGTCGAGATTTTGAAAAGGTAGAACCAGCTGCTGAAAATTCTAAGGCCAACAGAAGGAGCCATGTGTTAGCTCTGCATACCTTCAAGGGTTGAATCTAATGGTGGTCCCCTAAACAAGCGTTAGCCCGCCACGTATTCAAGGGATCGAGAAAGGTAGTCAGACTAAATCGGTAAGTATAACAGGGTCAGCAGAAGCCTTTGCATGCCTCTTCCACGTAGCTTTAAAGGAAAAATCTAGGGGAAGTTCCCAAATGTGTGCAAAGCCTCCATGTGTCTAGGGTCAAATGTAGTACCTTCGTCAAACAGGAGGGGCTTAGCTAGAACGCAAAGGAAATAGAGAAGGCCCATGGATGACATCACGTGTCTCTTCGGTGAAACTTCAAGAGTGGAAGGAGGGGTTGAAACCTTAAGACGTGTGAGACCACCACATGGATCTTGCATGAATGGACTCTTTTAATATTTGGAGCCCGTGAATAGACCCCAAACCCAAATCACCTTCAGACAAGCATATCTTTTGACTAGAATCTTAGTTTTTAGTGGGAAGGGGTTATTTGGAAAGCTCCAAACATCTTCTACCAACCTACCTCCATTTGTGATTTGGCCCTCCATTTTTTACAACGTCACGCTTCTCACCTGCTACCATTAATGAAGAATGGTAAATTCAGTTTTCTATTTTCTAGGCTATCAAGTATCCCACCTACCACCATGATGAAGAATGAGTCTCTTTTCTTGGCTAGTAAGGAACAACATGTGGAGGAATGGGTTCTATCAAGGAACCATCATTATTGTAGGTGAAATTTTAATGCTTTTTAGGGTGGTTGTAGTAGGTGAATTCGATGCATTTTTTGGGTGGTTAAAGAAGGATTTGAAACTTCCCTCTCTTCTTCTCTCATTCTTCTATATATTGTAAAGGAGGGGAATTTTTATAAAGGTTGGTCATATTTTCCCTCCTTCCCCCTCTCTCTTTCTTCCCTAGGGTTGAATGTGGAGCTTAAACCTCCTCTCATTGCCGCTGTAATGGTGTTTTCTTACCTCTTTCCTACTGATGATGTACTGTGTGAACTCATGGAGCAGTAAAATCTATTTTGTGATGCATTTTGTCCATCCTTCCTTATTTTACTATCTCTTCTTACCTCTCATCATTGTAGGGTATATTGTGCATATCTCTGATGTCTATTGCAGGTTCTAGGAGCTATTTTTAATGGGTTTGAAGTGGTGTTTTGTGTGAACTCTATCTTTGGTATGTGATGCATCTATCCATCCTCTCCATCACTCACCTCTTTCCACTTTAGGCAGCTAAGATTGTGATCTGACAACCTCCTTTTCTTTGTGATATCACCTCTAGAGTGTAGGATTCCTTTATTTCATGCTCTTTCTCTCCCTGTCTCCTTGGCATTATTAGATTAGGAGTAGATAGTCGCATTTCCTTCCTTAGAAGTACTTTAGCATTAGGATTAGGAATAATAATTCGGCTTTCTCCAGAGGACCATCTCAACTTTGCAAGTACCACAAGCTTGAGAGATGGTCCCATGTTATGCAGTCACACTGAATGCCCCACTCAGATCTAAGGCTATTCAGGGGGGTGCTATGATTTTGCATCAATAGTAACATAAGTCAAAGGAATAGCCTCCACCTGCTTAGTGAAATATTCTGTAGCTGTGATGATGTGAGTATGACCATCAAATGAGGTAGGGGTGAGCTTTCCTATTAAATCCAGTACACATTTGGAGAATGGTCATCGGGTTGTGATTGGTTGCAATGGTTGTGATCACGCATGGATGAAATTTCCATACTTTTTGACATAGTATGAATTTTCTTACATAGTTATAGTAGTTTGTTTTCATATTAAAGGCCAATAGTAACCTACTCTCAACAATTTCTTAGCTAGAACCATTCCCTTTGTATGGGCACTGAACACCCCTTCATGTACCTCTTTGACTACTTGGACTGACTCTGCTAGATCTAGACAACGTAACATATTCCCATCGTAGCCACGACAATAGAGTGTATCTCCTAAGAGCATGTAATAGTATATCTGATGGATAAGGATTTGTTTTTCAGAATGAGAAATGTTATGAGGGAAGGTTTTGTGTTTAAGATAGGTGTAATTATGCACATACCATGGGGAATAGGGACCAACAACTTCACAAGCCAAACATGATTTGTGCATGTCATACATAGGTTGGTATCAATTCTCAACAAAGAATGGCAGGCAATTTCTCTCTGGTGGAATTCATATCATAGACCCTATGGTTGCCATAGCGTAT
The DNA here is from genome assembly GCA_019776745.2 of Taxus chinensis. Classification (NCBI taxonomy): domain Eukaryota; kingdom Viridiplantae; phylum Streptophyta; class Pinopsida; order Cupressales; family Taxaceae; genus Taxus; species Taxus chinensis. Next base: position 762,449,856 of record CM034146.1, on the reverse strand, counting down.
GTGGATCTATTAAGTTCTCTTGGAATCGGCTCGAATGGGATATGTAAAAAATACTCTTTCAAATTTTCCACAATTTTTTTTTATAGGGGATGAGTTTCTCATCCTTGACTATAAACTCATTGTTAACTTGCATGATGATCAACTGTGAATCACTAATGATTTTAACATGATGGATATACCATTTAACTGCTAGTTTCATCCCAGTAATGAGCACCTCATATTCCAAAATATTATTTGTACAAGGAAAACCAAGGCAAAACTCTTAAGGTATAGGGTCTCCTGAAGAAGTAATTAAAACCACACATGCCCCCAAACCATGAAAATTAAAAGATCCATGAAAGTGCACTTGCCACATGACATATTCCGGTATATATAGTAATGAAGCATTTGATAGACCCAGAATTACACACTATGTCCTTGGTAATGGTGCTTCTACTAACTTATCAGTGAGTACTTGTCCTTTAACCAAGTTTTGATGTACATACTCAATGTCAAATTCACTTAGTAGAATGATCCAATTATCCATTTTACCTCTAAGGATGGGTTTTGACAATAGGTACTTAGGCGGGTCAAATTTGATATGAACTTGGTTTTAGTGTTCAACAAGTAATGGAAAAGTTTTTGGAAGGTAAAAACTATAGTGAAACAAGATTTTTCAATCTGAGGGTAGTTGAGCTGATAAGTAATGATTGTATGACTGAGATAGTACAAATTTTTTTCTTTATGGCAGAGGTTATATTGGATGAGCAACACACCAATACCAAATTGAGTAGTAGAAATATACAACAAGAGTGGCACACTATGAGTTTGAGGCATGAAGATAGGTGGATTAGCTAAGTACTGCTTAAGAAAGGTGAAATCCTATTATTTCTCTTGTACCCAAATAAAGGAAACCTCCTTTTTAATTAGATGAGTGAACGAATGAAAGTTATCAAAAATTTGGGAAATGAAGTAGTGGATGGCCTGTATCTTTCCTTATAAGCTGCGCATTTGTTTAATGTTTTTAGGAGGAGGCATTTCAATAATGGAAGAAAACTTAGCTGGGTCTATCTAATTCCTCTTCGTGATACAATGAATCCAAGAAAATTTCTTGACATTACACCAAACACACACTTCTTTGGATTCAATATGACTTTGTATTCCCAAAGGCAATTCAAAGATACGCCACAAAATCTCAGGGTGATCCACTCTTTTCTTTTGATTTCCCGTGGATATCATCCACATAGTCTTCGATGATGTCATGAATCATATCATGGAAAATCACGGTCATTTCCCTTTGATAAGTTGCTTATGTGTTTTTTAGGCCAAAGGGAATTACTTGATAACAAAAGTTCCCCGAGGGGGTTGTGATGGAATTTTTTTTATGCTAATATGTGATTTTGAGTTGATTGTATCTTGAAAAAACCATCCATAAGAGATAGCATTTCATACCCTGCAGTTGAATCAACAATCATATAAATATTGGGGAATGGGAAGAAATATTTTGGACATGCCTTATTAATATCTCAAAAATCTGGGCAGATTCTTATCACGATTGGTTTCTTTTTTACGAGGAATATGTTTGATATCCATTCTCAGTAATCAATAGGTCTTATGAAGCTAGCTGTGAGCAATATTTCTAGCTCTTGTTTAACTAGAAGATCCATCTGTGGATGCATTTTTCTGATATTTTTTTTGATGGGCTTGGCGTCTACATGCACCACTAAGTTATGCACCATTAAGGTTGTATTCAAACCCGACATATTCTTATAGGACCATGTGAATATATATATAAACTCCCGTAGAAACATGGTGAAGGGTTTTTTTTTCCCACGGTGAGACTGAAGCTCCCAGTTTGACTATCTTTGGATCATCTTCAATTCCAATATTAACATCAATAGTTTCTTCTACTACCATTTTTGACAAATATTCCATACACTTAGGATCCAGGAGGAAGATTGAGATTCCCTTCCAAGGGTGTCTCTATGAGATTTTTACCCTTGGCGTGGTCACTTTTCTTTTCCATTGATTTTTTTATTTGTTTTTTAGCTACTTCCTCGAAGTGGTTTTCACTATGTGATTTAGAATTTTATTTTTACCGAGGATTTTCATTGAAAATATTTCCCTCTCTTTTTCTTAAGACTTTTTGACCACGAAGCTAATATTCCTCACCAAAGTATGTGTAGGTATCTAATTCAATGTAGAGACCTTTATTATGGTCTCCAATCAGAATTGTGTCCCGAATGCCCATGAATTATGTAATGGATTTTTCATTTTCAAAGAGATCCAATGGCACCTGATGTTTTTTGTCCCATTCAACAAGGCAAGGGTAAACAAGGTCAATTTTAGGTTCAGTAGGGGTTATGGTAAGGACAAAAATATTCATAATTAGGTTCGGTGGAGTCAATATCATCATATTGGCTATAGTGGGAATCTGTATCACTATCTAAATAATCAGAGCTATCTTCATGCTCAAAGTAGGTGCCATCTTGATCATTGGGGTGTGATTCATAGCGTCGAATACCGAGGTTGTATCTTTCTATCTTGAAATGTGGAAGAGGAACTGGTTCTCTTGGTTCTTGCTCATTCTTGCCACATCCTAGACCTTTGTAGCCCATAGAATACATCATTCGGCTAGACTTCTGATACTCAAGGATCTGGTAGAAAGTTAGTTGAGTATATTATGGGACCCAAGTCGTAGGTGGGTCTAATAATATCTCCTCAACGAGTAGCCCTCCATGTAAAAATTACCTGACACTTTACTCATCTTTAGGCCATCTGAAATGATAGTTGGGGCGACCTCGATTTTGAGGTGACATTGACAGGTCCAAAACCAAAAGAGCTTGTTGCAGCTTATAATCTCCACAACCATATTCCAAAACCTTCATCTCCCATGAATCAAAATGATAAGTTAAAATTGAAGACTCAGCGACACAAGAACTTATGGAATTTGAATCTACTCGTTAATCCATGGCTTGAGATCGAAGAGGAAAAAATGTATCAGTGGAGGGACCCGTATAGGCACCCTTACAAAAATAACTATTAAGAGAACTATAGTGAGTGAAGGGATCTAGATCTTCTTGTATCGTGACAATGTGTTCCTCAGTGTTTCAGTTTGATGTATTGATGGAATGTTGATTGAATGACCTATATGGCATCAATCCATGGTCAACTAAGTAGCATATTGTATGGGAGTTCCAAGTCCAAGAAATGAAACTTCATCAGATGACAAGCGGGTCTGACTTCCATGGGTTATGTGATTGTTCCATCTGACTCCCTTTCCACATTCTCATAAGTAGTTATGGTAATGATGTGGGACTTGAGATCTTCTTTTGTATGTCCCCAGTTTCTTAATTAACTTCAATGTGCATACATTCAACCCTAATCTGTTGTCCGCAAGCACCTGTTTTATCTTTCGACGGGTAATGAATATCTCATTATATATGGGGATATTATGCATTAGATCTTGAATAGGGATCTCCCAATCATTAAAGGATATGTACTTAGTTGGTACAATGTTTCCCACCACAGCTTAAAGATGCAAAAGATCTACTTCTAGTGGAACTCCTGACCCGTGAAGAGTTTTGTACAAGATTTCCTTGTGTACATTCAATATTTTGAGAAGATCAAAGATTGAAATCTTGGTAGACGCCTTGTCAAGTTGTTCTAAGAGGTTGTACCTACAATATTGCGGGGTCGATGGAGAGGGTTTAGAAATCATGAGTTGGGCGCTCCATGTTACTCGAGCACAATCATTTCCCTTGATCCGAATGGTGTTCAAATGGTCACTAGGAGAGAAAATACATCCAATAAGAAAATCACAATGATTATTGTCCTTCTTGGTATAAATATAATTCATTGTTTTGTAACTCTTGGATGAATCTTATTGATCTGGATTTTTATTATTTGACTTACCATGTTTAGGGAATGGTTCTTTGAATATTCCCATCTTTTCCTTTAGCGTCTGAGTTTTCTCTGTGTTATCAACTTCTATCTCCCCATTATAGATGAGGTCTTGGATGTAGTGATGAAGAAGTAGACATTTTCCTATTTTGTGTCCCTTGACATGATGTAATTCACAATAGTCAATCTCTTTGTACCATGATGGTTTTGGAGCATTTTCATCAAAGGGTTGTGTTGTGGGATAGTTTACCATGTGAGCTGCATCCAATTATTTTAATATGGCCGAAAAAAGCTCATTCAGAGGAGTGAACATTCTATATTCAGGTGGTGGTTGAATAGGTCCTTTGATCAGTTTAAAAGGTTGACCAATTTGAACCATTTGCACACGTTTGGAATATGTGATTCTGTCTCACACCATATTCTTGTTTTTGTTGAATATTTTTGGATTTTCCATAAGTTTTGCCTTTTGGTTGTCCTTAGAATGTAGTTTAATGGTTCCTTTGGCAATAAGGGATTTCTCTATTTGAATTCCTTTTTCAATAATCTCTTAGAAGGTGCAAACACAATGCATTTGCAGATGAAAAGTGATGTGTGGGTTGATATTAGGCACAAAGATACTCATTAGTTGTTTTATAGGGAATTTACAAAGGAAGTAGCTAGTTATCCCTCTCCACTTTGTAGGAAGCTAGTGAATGTCTCATTAGGATGTTGTTTAGTGCCACTCAAGTCTATCATGGTTGGTGTCACTTTCTATGTTGTATGAGAAGTGTCATACAAATCTTTCTGCCAGTTCATCCATGTAAAAATAGACCTACGAGGTAAAAATGTGAACCATTCCAAGGCTTGGCCTCCTAGACTCTTCAAAAAGAGTCCTATGAGGTAATTTTCTATGTAGGCCACTTCTTGGCATGCCATGTAAAAAAGTTTTACATGGTATCACGAGTCATCTTTCCCTTAGTATTTGTCAAATTTCAGCATGTCAAAAATTTTAGGGAAGGGTTAAAGGGTCATAGTCTTGTCAAATGGATAGGGAAATAGCTCTTCATATTGATATTTTATGTTATTCCCCATAGTGCTCTCTTGGAGGATTTTCAATTTCACTTTCATAGACTGCATTTATTGAGTGAGTAATTGTTCTTTAGTAGGAGAAGTAGGGATATATACACAATGATGTTCTAGATTATCTTCTCCTTGATTTTTGAGTTGAAGTTCACTAATTTTGATCTTAGGTTTTTTATTTTGTACATTGTTGTTTGTTTTATTTTTGTACATGAGATTTTAAAAAAGCCAATATTATCCAACTTTTTTATTCCTAACCGTGTTTGAGGAGCCATGATGTGTAATAGGTTCACTAAGGTATTTGTGAATGTGTTTTAAATATTTTTATGAATCCTAAGTGAAAAGAAGGAATGTAAAGAATATTATGAATGTCAAAGAACCAATATGACACAATGATTTGCAAACAAGAATCAATCACATAATGCTTGAGTTTCAAACCAAATAATCAAATGAAGAACTTCCTAAATTTGTCTTTGAAAATGCATTTGGTGTCGTATGATGATTAATTTTTTTTCCCTACTTATGTCGAGTTAAAATAAATTAACAAGGCATAAGTAATAACAAGAATTTAATGTGGCCTCAAAACAAAGTATACTAGAAGCAAGCCCAAATTTAATCAAGACCTATATTCCAAAAGGTGTCAGTTATGATTGTGAGTGACACAACAATTTTGCAAAGATATGTTAACCAAACTTTCTGAAAAAGTAAATTATTGATTCCAAGATGACATTGATATAACACACATAAGTGGTAACAATTAACACTCTTTAGAATCGAGGTAATAATTAAAATCAAACTAAAGCGATAGTATACCTAGGAATTGTTAAAGTGTGTATAGAGTACCTTACAATATAGATATTTAGGCCGAGTTTACAAGAAACTTGATGTAAATACCAAAATTGTAGTGAAACGATATAAAATAGATAACAATTCAAACGATAATCAAAGTCATGAACCAAGCCTAACTACAATGATGATCTTGACTTGGGTATCGATATAAAAAAGGATATCAATGAAATAAAAACGTCTCCACACACTTTAGACATTTAAGAACCCATCCGCAAACATGGATGGGTGTAAATGGATAAAAAAGTGGTGAAATACTCAACTGATAATGCAAAGGAATCCACTCTTATTTTTATTGACAAAGTGTCAAAAGAAAGTGAAGGAAGTAGAACAATTGGGGTTGAAAAATGTTAGCGTCACTATGACAAAGTTTCACATGGCCTTAGTAAAAGTGAAAATATAATAAAAATTAATGCTTCACACGTTTTGTGATGAACAATACCTGTTAATGAAATTTGTATTTGATGTGGTCCAAGAGGGCTACTGGTCAAAGATAGCTTCCTTGGTGGTTCAATCACTTAGGTGTCACAAGTCATCTAAGTGGTGGGCATGATTTACCAAGAAAATTCACACTAACTAATTTTTGGTGTATCTTGGATTTTCCCCCTTCAAGCACAGTGCGAAATAAATGTGTCCATCATGTACTCTTAATAGGGTCGCGATACCAAAAATCTTGTTATGTTAAATATAAGGTGTGTACTAGTCAAGTGGGTTGTGCAGAGCACTTCCTGTTTCATCCACAAGGTTCCCTCTTGCATGGAGTAATTTGGGGTTATTAGGACCACCCCCATTTTTATATCTTAAGAGTTATTTAAAATGGTTTATGTGCTATTTTTAAGTGGATGGGGCGTACCCTCATCCGAACCTACAAATACAGTGTGTTGACTGTGGTGTGCTTTTTATCTTTTTTAAATTGGACATGGTTTGCTTGGACACATTTTTTTTAACGCCACCTTTTCTTTGAAAAGCACTTTTTGTTATGCACAATGGATAAGTAATTTTCCATAAAAATAATAAACGTCATTTCAGATTCTTAAGATTTCCCTAAGACACAAGAGAAGAGAATACGTGACACAAAATCCAAGAAATCAACAAATGGAAACACTTCATTTAAATGTGAAATATATTTTTTCTCAATTTAGACACTTAACACATTCTGAAAGCAATAAAAGACACAAGAATTATTTTTGATTCTCAAGATCACCCCAAAAGATGTGAAGGAAAAGCATAAGCAGCCTTAGTCATATAATTAAACATGCAAGGTTTATCAAATGTCTAGTATAACATATCCTTGCAAAAATAAAACATGCAATCATGTTAGTACCCTAGGAAATTTTTTTCCAAAAAACTAAAATTAACATGCCAACTCGGACCGAAGTACCTACATGCAGGTTATGGCATGTGTGTGTGGGTTAGGGAAGTTGCACCCGTCTGTGTAAATCTAAATCCATAGAGCACCTGTGACACCTGAGAGATGCATGCACCAAGATATGGGCGTGTGTGCCAAGGTATGAAAACTTAGACAGTGCGCCTGCACCACCCAAGAGATTCTTGTGTTGGGATATGGGCATGTGTGCTAGGGTACAAACACGTAATGTGTGTGCCCAAGTCAGGGTGTTTGCACCAGTGTTAGGGTATGTGCACTATGGTTTGGGCATGTATGCTAACCTGATAGGTTTCCAACAGTAGTGAAGGTACAGTACACAAAGAGTGTGTGCATGCCAAAACATGTGTTTGCACCAAGTTTAATGTGTCTATGCTATGTTTAGTGTGCCTACACAAGAGTTTGTGTGCTTGTGCCCATCCTACAGTCAAAATACAACCAATGACACAGAAAAGCTCAAAATACTCCAAATTTTAGTATGTTAGCTCGAAGTTGACACAACCCATTAGAATTAAAGCTCTAAATGAGATCCTACACATGTGATATTAGAAAAATACTAAGAAATTTAACATTAGTTTCCATGTGTGTATATCAAGGGTTAGCCAAAAACTTGAAATAATAAAATTTGAACTAGAATGTTAAGGGACTAAGGACACGTCCCACAATACATGCCATATGTATGCATGAAATAGTTAGCAATGTAAGTAAAGTTTAAACTAACACCTAATAGATTCAAATACAATGCTAAGAAAAACTTATGCATCATCATGCTAAGAGCTTAAACAAAGATAACCTATAAAAAATTCTACATTAAACATGAAATGAACATTTGAAACTAACATGTTAAATGAATTAACTTCTATCTCTTATTGAGTGCTAAAAATAAGATGAGATTGAACCTAGGTAGACCTCTAAAAATCAAAGAGTTGATTATGTGCTTGAAATCCCAAGGTTTCTAAGAATGGAGTCTTGTAAAATCATGGCTACAAGACCGTTTGACATATCTCCAGATGACTTCAAAACTTAGGTGGATGAATACAAGAAATGAAGAAGGAAAGCTCTTCTAATGGAAGAATTCTCAAAGATGGTAAATGGCTATAGTGTATGCTCTATGCTCATTTAGTAATGTAGGTGTAAATAGAAAGGTAGGAGGAGGGCTCCTTATATAGCCTAATGGATAGAAGAATCTCTACATTCATCTTCATGTGGGATAAATAGAGAGGTTGGGTTAGTTGTTGATAAGGAAGGTTTAGAAAGGGTTAAGTCAAACTTACGAGAGTTTATTTTGTCCTTTAGTGACCCATGGGGTTTGAGGGGCTTTATTAATTAACCAAAGTGATTAATTAATAGGTGTGCAAGCTTATAGAAGTTTTTTAGAGGAATAATTAGCATGATTTAGAATGTGAGAGAGATTTAATCAAATAAGTGATGATTTATTGATTAAATAGAAGAGAGAATTAATTAATTAAAAATAATTAGTTAATCTAGATAGAAAGGGGTATTAATTCATTAGAAATAAATAATTTAATATAGATAGAAGGGGGAGCTTAATTAATTATAAATAATTAATTGATCTAGATAGAAAGGGGAGTTGATTAATGGAATGTTGTTAATTGGCGTCATTGTTGGACATAAGGGTTAATTAACTAACGTAATGTATCTAATTAATTATGATAGAAGAGGAAGTGTTATTTATTGATGATATGTCATCAATTTATGAGAAAGGGTATACTTAGTGTAATTTAAGAATTTAAATTGTTCAAGCTAAATTATAGGTGTCTACATCAAGTTTAAGACCTTTGTGTTTCGGGTGTTTTGAGAGTTCGCGAGTTCACGTTTTAATAGTTTTAAGGTTTCAGCATTTTTTGCGAGTTCAGGAGTTCCGGTTTTAGGTTTCTGAAATTCAAGATTTTGGGTTTTTAGGTTTTCGAGAGTTTGGGAGTTTAGGTTTCAGGTTTTTTTCTCTTGGGGTTTTCAAGAGTTCAGGTTATAGTTCATCTATCTAGGTCTATGAAACCTCCAAATTTATGAAATCCTAAACTCCTAAATTCAGAGTTCAGGTTTCTGACTTTCTCCTGTCTTTTCACACTCCTTTCTTCTGAGTCCTCAAATTTCATCTCGGCCTAGCTCCGAATGAACTCACCTCCAAAGTCCTAATTTCATACTTTGGATATTCTTAGTTTTCCCTACATTCTGTCAAATGTGTTCGGCCTACTTCCCAGCTGACTTGTTTGGCTTGAGCCCGAAATGTAAGCTCAAATGGTACAGTCAATCCTTCTATTCTCCTTTGTGTGAGGTCATTTTTGTCCAATTTCACTTGAGAAGAAAAATTGGATAGCTATTTGGTGACTCACAATGTTACCTTCCTACTAGGTGAAAGATCACCTGCCTCGATGTATCCATTGGGCATGAAGTCATAAATGATATCTCTAAACTGATCTTCTACTTGAAACTTGCTCTTGAATGCTTACAACCTACTGATATTGAACCTACTCGGCTGCCCGCACTCTTAATTTTTATAAGGAGATCTTGAAGTTAATATATTGAGAGAGTGGAAAATTGTTTTGACCTAGATTTTTCACCTGTTACTGAAATGGACTATCCAAAAACATGATTATAGTTTCTTTGTATTTTTTTCCTTTGAAATCAAAAATTGTTCCATACATGTACAAGATTATTTCTCGCACAATACTCATCTTGGGAGGCATAGTAAATTTCACAATGATAAAACTTAGGAGCAATAAAACCTTTGCCAAAGGAACTCAGGGAGATTAGAACCTAATCTACAATAAGACAATGTGCATATGCACTTAGAGGAATTAAAATCCTAGGCTAATATTTACAAGGGTGATACCTTTTTATCTTTGTAACAATGTTTGAGATAGATTTCGTTAATTGGAATTAGAAGTTCCTCTGGATCCAAAGTAGATAGTTGGAAGGCATTGTTATTTTTACATCTCGTGACCATGTAGGGGCAACTCAAAATCACATCAAACTTCAAATGCCTTCCTGGTTTTACCCCATCTTTATCCCATTTAAGAATTAAGTCCCCTTCTTAGAAAATTCTTGCCTTTGCCTTCTTATCAAACATCCTCTTGCTCATGGCCTGATACTTTTGCATAGTTTACATGGCATGTCTTCTTATTTATTTCAATTTCATCAACTCTACATACCTAAATTCCATAGGTTCGAACTCAGATAACTCCATCTTTTAAATTAGTTCCAATGTCAGGAACTCGAGTGATATAGGAAACACTACCTATTTCCCATAGAGTAACTTGTAAGGGAAATTTCAATTTGAAACCTTGGGTTTGATCCTATCAGCCCATAAGGTAGACTTTAGCTTGGTATTCTATTTCCTTTTGTTTAAATTTAGATTCCTCAAGATAATTCTTAGTAATTTTTTTGTGGAATCTTCCTATCCATTACCCTATAGGTAATAGTTTGCAGAGGTACTAAGATATATTACATTCAGAAAATCCCACTTTGTGATCTTGAAACCTAGGAAAGCCAATGGATTATCTAAAATGATAGTGGCCTGTACACTAAAACTAGTCATTATCTCTTCATATAAGTTCAGTATTATAGAATCATTCGCTTCCTTGAGTGCTATCACCTCGGCCTACTTGGTGAAATAGTCTGTTACCGTAAGAATCCAATTTTTATATTCACTCGAGTTTGGATTGATGACCCTGATGAAATGCAATCCAAATTGAAATAATCGTTGGTCAACTGAAATTGGGTGTAATGGAAGTGTTGCTATCCTTTTCTTGCAATTGGAGAATATGTATTATTTACACTTTTTTATCTAGGTGTAGTAATCACAAAACAATGCATAGAGGATACTGAGAGCTTTCCAAAAAGTATTATTTTGTGTAAATCCAAGAACCTAATCAAAATTTATGTCCATATGAATATGAGGGTGTCATACTACCATAAATGCGAGTGGTTGATCTACATTTTTGGAACTTCGATCCTGTATCTCACAATCCCAAATAAAAAATTTCAGAATTTTTGGATTCGAATCTTTGGCTATTTTGACTTTGAAGTTTGTTGTTACTATTCATATTCCTATGTTTGGGAAACCTCCAAAATGTCCAAAACCTGAAGTTCAAAATTCAAACTTTAGGTTTCGGGCTTCAAATCATATTTTACGTGCACAGGGGCTTCATTGTTCTGAAATGTTGAAACTCTAAAGTTTGAAATTCAGACTTTAGGTTACAAAAATTTATGTTTAAAGGGTTAAAGGGGTTTTTTTTGTTCAGAAGTTTAGGTTTCAAGGGTTTTTGGGTGTTCGGGAGTTTGGGTTTCCAGTTTTAGGAGTTCAAGATTTCACGGTTTAGACTTTTCAAGAGTTCAGGAGTTCAAGTTTCGAACATTCAGGTTTTACGGGTTTAGGGAGTTTAGATTACTATTCATCTAACTAGGTCCTTGAAACATCTAAATCTTTGAAATCCTGAACTCTGAATTTCAGAGTTCAGGTTTCAAAATTTCTCATGTCTTTTCATGCACCTTTCCACTGAGTCCCCAAATTTAACCTCAGCCTCACTCTGAATGAACTCACCTCTAAAGTTTGAATTTCAAGATTAAGAGCTTCTACATTTCCCGAACTCCTTTGCAATGTGCTTTGCTATCTTAACTAATTTGTTCATCTTGACCCCTAAATATAAGCTCCCATGGTTGATTCAATCCTTCTATTTCCTCTTTGCATGGTCATGTTCATCCAATTTTTCCTTACAGGGAAAATTGGATAACAATTTGGAAACTCGTGGGGTTACGTTCTTGCTAGGTGAAATATTAGTTACCTTGAATTATTCATTGGGCATAGAGTCATAAATAATAGCCTACTGCTTGAAAAATGTTGATCCTTAACCTACTCCGCTTCCCGCACTCTCAATTTTTATAAGGAGATCTTAAAATTAACATTTTTTGAGAGTGGAAAATTGACTTGACCTAGAGTTTTCATATGTTCCTAAATTGGACTATCCCAAAACCTGATTTTAGTTACTCTGCATTTGTTTTCCTTTAAAATCAGCAATTTTTCTATACAAGTATAAGCTTCTTCCTGTTACAACACTCATCTTGAGAGGCACACTAAATTGCAAAATGTTATAACTTGGGTGAAATAAGACCTGTGGTGAAGACACTTATGGAAATTAAAACCTAAAATACAACAAGACAATGTCCAGATGTACTTAGAAGAATTCTAATCCTAGGCTAATATTTAAAATGGTGAAATTTTTTTCTCTTAGTAACAATGTTTGAAATAGATTCCGTTAACCAAAATTAGAAATTTCTCTCGATCCAAAGTATACAACTGAAAATCATTACTATTTTTATATCCCTTGACCATGTAGGGGCCTCTACAAATGTCATGAAAATTCGAATGTCTGTCTGGTTTTTCCCAATTTACATCCCATTTTATAACTAAGTCCCCTTCCTGGAAATCTCTAGTCTTGGCCTTCTTGTCAAATGTCCTCTTGATCATGGCCTACACATTTTCCATCGTTTCAGTGGCATGTATTCTTCTTTCTTAAAATTCCATCAAATTTGCATACCTATCTTCCATAGGTTCAAACTCAGACAACTCCAGATGTTTCATGAGTTCTAATGCCGGTAACTAGACTGATATAGGCAACACTACCTCTTTCCCATAGAATAACTTGTAAGGGGAATTATCGTTTGATACCTTTGGTGTGATCCTGCCATTTATTAAGGTTGACTTTAGACTGGTATTTCATGTCCTTTAGTTTTAATTTAGAGACCTCCTGATAATGCATAGGAAATTTTTGTTTGTGGACTCTGACTATCCATTACCCTATTGGTAAAAGTTTGAAGAGGTTCTAAGATATATCCCATTCCTAACAACCCATTATGTGATTTTGGAACCTAGGAATTCTAATGCATTATCTGAAATGATAGTGACCGGTACACTTAACCTAGTCACTATCTCTTCATAGAAGTCCAATATGCTAGACTCATTTTCTTCTTTGATTGGTATTGCCTCAGACTACTTGGTGAAATAGACTATTGCCATAAGTATACACTTGTGACCTTGGCTCGATTTTGGATTGATGACCCTAGTAAAATCCAATCCCCATTGCATGAATGGCTAGTCAACTAAAATTGGGTGCAATAGAAGTCCTACTAGCCTTTCCTTTCTAGTGCAGAACGCATATGTTTTACACTTTTTAATCTAGGTGTAGCATTTAGTTAACACTATTTAAAGGAAACTAAGAGATTTCCAAAAATTCATATTTTATGAAAATACAAGCTCCCAATCAAACGTTATGGTCATTTAAAGAATACGGCACCATACTCCAATAAATGTGAGTGGTTGATCTACCTTTTTGGAACTTCAAACCTCTATCGTACCCTCCAAAATATGAAATATCAGACTTTCAGGATTTGGGGATTTCGGTATTTTGATTTTAGAGTTTACCATTACGGTTCATCTACCTAAGCTCATGAAACCTTTGAAATGCCAAAACCTCGAAGTCTGAAATTCAAACTTCGGGTTTCCAGATTCAAGTTATGCTTTACATGTACTGGGGATTCAATGTTCCAAAATATTGAAACCCTGAAGTCTGAAATTTAGACTTTAGGTTTTGGATGTTTGTGTTTTGGGGGTTTTGGGGATTTTGTGAGTTTAGGAGTATGGGTATCGAGGGTTTTTAGGTTTCGAGGTTTTTTGGTGTTCATGTTTTTGGAATTTTAGGTTTTATGTTTTTGGTTTTTGTCAATTTTTGGAGTTTTGGTTACTTTTCATCCAACAAGGTCGATGAAATCTCCGAATCTTAGAAATGCAAAACTATGAAATTCAGAGTTCGAGTGTTAGAATTTCTCCTGCATTTTCAATATCCTTTCCACCAAGTCCCCAAATTTCAACTCGTCTTACCTACAAATGACCTCACCTCTGAAGTCAAAATTTCAGACTTCAGAGCTTCTTCATTTCCCAAACTCCTCTATAATGTGCTCGGCCTGCTTCATTGACTTTCTCAGCTCAAGCTCAAAACGTAAGCTCCCATGGCTGAATAGATCCTTATATTTTCTATATGTGAGGTCATGTTCATCCAATTTCACATGAGGAAAAAAATTAGATGACAGTTTTGTGAGTTGCAGGGTGACCTACATGTTGGGTTAAAGATAAAATCCCTTGAAGTATCAACTGGGCATGGAGTCATAAATGATAGCGTGATACCAATCTTGTAATTGAAACTTTGTCTTGATTTCCTGCAACCTACTTATTCTAAACCTACTTATCTACCTGAACTCTCAATTTTTATAAGAAGATCTTGAAGTTATTATTTTATGAAAGTGGAAAATTATCTTGACCTAGATTTCTCACCTATTCCTGAAATGGAATATTCCAAACAGTGATTTTAGTTGCTCTGCATTTGTTTTTGTTTGAAATAAAAAATTGTTCCATACAAGTACAAGCTTCTTCCTATTACAGTACTCATCTTCGAAGGCACAATGAATTATAGAATGATACAACTTGGGAGCAATAATACATGTCCTAAAAGCACTTAGGAAAATTGAAATGTAAAATACAAAAAAACTATGTTCATATGCACTTAGAGGAATTATAATCCTAGGCTAATATTTACAAGGGTGAAACCTTTTTCTCTTGGTAGAAATGTTTGTGATAGATTCCATTAACAAAAATTGGAAGTTACTCTTGATCAAAATTAGACAGTTGGAATGGATTATTATTTTTACATCTCGTGACCATGTAACGACCATTCTAAATGAAATCAAACTTTTAATGCTTACCTGATTTTTCCTGATCTGCATCCTATTTTAGAAATAAGTTCCCTTCCTTGAAATTTCTTGTCTTGGCCTTCTTCTCAAGGTTCCTCTTGATCATGGCCTGATCCTTTTCCATTATTTGCATGACATATCTTCTTATTTCTTCCAATTTCATCAACTCTATATTTCTAGCGTTGATAGGTTCAAACTCGGAAAACTCCATCTATTTCATGAGTTCCAATTCTGGTAACTCAAGTGGTATAGGAAACTTTGCCTCTTTCCCATAAAATAACTTGTAAGGGTAATTTCCTATTAACACCTATGGTGTGATCCTTTGAGCCCAAAAGGATGACTTTAGCTTGGTATGCCATGTCATTTGATTTTCATTTAGAGTCCTGATAATTCTTAGAAATTTTTTGTTTGTAGACTCTACTTGTCCGTTAACCTGTGGGTAATAGTTTGAAAGAGGTACTGAGATATAATCCATTCCTAACAACGCAACTCTATCATCTTAGAACCTAGGAATGCCAATGCATTGTCGTAAATGCTAGTGTCTGATATACCAAACCTAGTGACTATCTGTTCATAGAAGTCCAGTATGCTAGACTCATTTTCTTCTTTGAGTGCTAACTGCCTTGGCCCACTTGGTGAAATAATCCATTGCCATAAGAATACACTTTTGACCTTTGATTGATTTTGGATTGATTACCTTGATGAAATCAAAATCTGTATTACATGAATGGTTGGTGAACTGAAATTATGTACAATGGAAGTGCTGCTAGGCTTTCCTTTCCAATGAAGAACACTTATTTTTTACACTTTTTGAGCTAAGTGTAATAGTCACTAAACACTATGTAGAGGAGGACTTAGAGATATGTAAAAATTATTATTTTTTATAATACAAGCTCCAAGTAAAAATTTATGGTGATTTGGAGATGAGAGTGTCATACTACGATAAATGCGAGTGCTTGATTTGCCTTTTTGGAACTTCAACCCTGCATTGTACTCTCTAAAATAAAATTTCTTAGACTTTTGGGATATTAAGTTTCGGGTATTGTGACATTAGAGTTTTTCATTACTATTCATCTACCTGAGTTTGTGAAACCTACAAAATTATGAAACCCCAAAGTTTAAAATTTGGACATCGCATTATGGGATTCAAATTATGATTTACGCGCACTAAGGCTTTAATGTTTTGAAATTCCAAAACCCCCAAAGTCAAAAATTTAGACATTGGGTTTCAGACCTTTTTCTTTTGGGGGTTTTGGGAATTCAGGAGATCAGGTTCCGAAGTTTTTTAGGTTTCAAAGTTTTTTTCTAGAGTTTGAGACTTAGGTTTATGGGTTATGAGAGTTTGGGAATTTGGGGTTTGTGGTTTTCGAGAATTTCAGGGTTTAGTTTTTTAAGTTTTGGGGGTTTCGAGAGTTTGAGTTGCTATTTATCTAACTGTGTCCATAAACATTTTGAATCTCCTAAATTCCGAACTCTAAAATTTAGAGTTTGGGTTTCAAACTTTCTCCTACCTTTTTATGTTCATTTTCTACTGAGTCCACGAATTTCACCTTGACCTATCTCATAATGAACTCACCTCAGAAGTTTAAATTTTATACTTCAGAGCTTCTTCATTTCCCAAACTCCTCTGCAATGTACTCAGCCTACTTAAATGAATTTACCATCTCGAGGCCCAAAATGTAATCTGTCATGGATAATTCGATCCTTCTATTTCCTCTATGTGAGGTCATGTTCATTAGATTTCACCTAAGGGGTAAAATTAGATAACAATTTGGTGACTTGCGGGGTTACTGGCCTGCTAAGTGAAAAATAAGTTTCCTTGAAGTATCCACTAGGTATGGAGTCATAAATGATGGCTTAATACCAATCTTGTACTTGAAAATTTCTCCAAACTACTTGAAACCTATTGACCCTGAACCTGCTACGTTGTTCACACTCTTAATTTTTTATAAGGATATCTGGTAGTTAATATTTTGTGAGAGTGGGAAATTGTCTTCACCTAGATTTTATAATTGTTCCTAAAAACAGACTATCCCAAAATCTGATTTATGTTGATCTATATTTGTTTTGCAGTTTGAAATTAGAAACTAGTCCATACAAGTACGAGCTTCTACCTATTGCAACACACATCTTAGGAGGCACACTGAATTACAGAATGATACAACTTGGGAGAAATAAAACCTATACTTAAATAACTTAAGGAAATTTGAAAACTTAAACTAAAATAAGAAAATTTACATATGCACTTAGAGGAATTATAATCCTAGACTAATATTTATAAGGGTGAAACATTTTTTCTCTTAGTAACAATGTTTGAGATAGATTATGTTACTTCGAATCGAAAGTTCCTATTGATCGGAGGTACATAGTTATAAGGAATTACTATTTTTACATCCCATGAGCATGTAGGGTGTACTCCAAATGGCATAAAAATGTGAATTCTTTCCTAGTTTTTCTCGATCTGCATGCCATTATAGAACTAAGTACCCTTCTTGGAAAGTTATTGTGTTGGCCTTCTTTTCAAAAATCCTCTTGATCATGGCCTGATCTTTTTCCATGATCTACATGGAATGTCTAATTATTTTTTCCAATTCCATAAATCTATTGCATATGTAGCTTCTATAGGTTCAAACTCAGACAACTCTATTTGTTTCATGAGTTCCAGTGTCATTAACTCGAGTGATAAAGGTAGCACCCACTATTTCCCATTGACTAACTTGTAAGGGAAATTTCCTGTTGAAACCCATTGGTGTGATCTTGGTATCCCAATAGGATGACCCTTAGATTTGGTATGCCATGTCCTATGGTTTACATTTAGAGTTGTCCCGATAATTCTTAGGAAAATTTGTTTTTTTTGGACTCTTCCTATCTATTACCCTATTGGTAATAGTTTGAGAAGAGGTACTGAGATATACCCCCATTCCTTACATTCAACTCTATGATCTTGGAACCTAGGAATGACAATTCATTATCTAAAGTGATAATGGTTGGTACACCAAACCTAGTCACTATATCTTCATAGAAGTCTAATATATCAGTCTCATTTTCTTCCTTGAGTGTTATTACCTCAGCCCACTTGGTGAAATAGTCCATTTCTATAAGAATCAACTTGCAACCTTGGATCAAGTTTGGATTTCTGACCCCGATGAAATTCAATCTCCATTGCATGAATGGTTGATCAAATGAAATTGGGTGTAATGGAAAATGCTACTAGCCTTTCCTTTTAAGTGAAGAACACATGTTTTTTACAATTTTTAATCAAGGTATATCAGTCAATGAACACTGTGTAGAGGAAAGTTAGATCTTTCCAAAAATTCCTATTTTGTGCAAATTTGAGATGTTAGTCAAACGTTATGGCCATCTGAAGATGAGGGTTTCACAATGTAATAAATATGAGTGGTTGATCTACCTTTTCAGAACTTTGATCCTACATCGCACCCTCCAAAATCAGAAATTTTGAGCTTTCAGGATTCAAATCTTTGGGTATTTTTACTTTGGAGGTCACTATTACTATTCATCTACCTAAGTTCGTGAAACCTATGAAATTGAAAAATCCCGAATTCTAAAATTGGGACTTTAGGTTTTGGGCTTCAAGTTATGATTTTCGTGCACTAGGGCATCAAGGTTTTTGGAATACCAAAACCATAAAGTCAAACATTTAGACTTTGAGTTTTGAACCTTTTTGTTTCGGGGGTTTCAGGATTTTATGTTTCATGGGTTTTGAGGTTTTGAGGTTTTTAGGAGTTTGTGAGTTCAAGTTTTAGGCTTTGGGTGTTTGAGATTTCAGGGTTTCAGTTTTTTGATAGTTCAGGTTTTAGGTATTTAGGTTTCGAGTGTTTCGAGAGTTTGGATTATTGTTCATCTGACTAGGTCCATGAAACTTTCGAATCTCCAAAATCACAGACTATGAAATTTAGAGTTCGAGTTGCAAATTTTATCCTTCCTTTTCACACTTCTTTCCACTGAGTCCCCGAATTTGACCTCGACCTAACTCTGAATTCTAAATTTAGGACTTAAAAGCTTCTTCATTTCCCAAAATATTTTTCAATATGTTCATCCCACTTAATTCACTTTCTCATCTAGAGCCTAAAATGTAAGCTCCCATGGACAATTCGATCCTTCTATTTCCTTTGTGCGAGGTCATGTTCATCCAATTTTTCCTGAGGGGAAAAATTTGATAACAATTTGGTGGCTCGCAGGGTTACCTACATAGTAGGTGAAAGATCATTTTCCTCAAAGTATTCATTGGGAATGGATCTATAAATGATAGCGTGATACTGATTTTGTACTTGAAACTTACTCTGGACCACTTCCAACATGTTGATCTTGAACCTACTCCGCTGCCCGCATTGTCAATTTTTATAAGGAGAACTTGAAGTTAATATTTTGTGAGAGT
Source organism: Taxus chinensis (assembly GCA_019776745.2). NCBI lineage: Eukaryota > Viridiplantae > Streptophyta > Pinopsida > Cupressales > Taxaceae > Taxus > Taxus chinensis. The sequence continues at coordinate 762,430,525 of CM034146.1, read as the reverse complement.
TGAAAATTGTCTTGACCTCAAGTTTTCACACGTTTTTGAAATGGGCTATCCTAAAACCTTATTTTAGTTCCTCTGCATCATTTTTCCTTTGAAATAAACAACGTTTCCATATAATTACGAGCTTCTTCCTGTTACAACACTCATCTTGGGAGGCACACTAAATTAAACAATGCTATAACTTGGGAGCTATAAAACCTATGTTGAAGGAACTTAGGGAAATTTAAAACTAAAATACAATAGGACAATATGCATATTCCCTGAGCAGAATTATAATCATAGGCTAATAGTAACAAGGAAGAAACCTTTTTCTCTTAGTAGCAATGTTTGAGTTATATTTCGTTAACCAAAATCGAAATTTCCTCTTGATAAAAAGTAGAAAGTTAAAAGGAATTTTTATTTGTACATCCTATGACCATTTATGTGCCACTGCAAATGGTATGAAATTGGAATTCTTTCCCGGTTTTTCTTGATCTGCATCCCATTTTAGTTTAAAGTCCCCTTCCTACAAAGTTCTTATCTTGGTATTATTTTCAAATGTCCTCTTTATCATGACCTGATCCTTTTCCATGGTTTACATGGCATGTCTTATTATTTCTTCCAATTCCATCAACTCTACATACCTAGCTTCCATAGGTTTGAACTTAGACAACTCAAGTTATTTCACGAGTTCCAATGTTGAAAAATTGAGTGATATAAGAACCAATTCCTATTTCTCATAGAAAAACTTGTAAGGAAAATTTCTTGTTGACACCTTTGGTGTGATCCTATCAGCCCACAAGGCTTAATTTACCTTGGTATGCCATTTCCTTTGGTTTTCATTTAGATTCCTAATAGTTCTTCGTAAATTTTTATTTTTGGATTGTTTCTATCCATTACCCCGTGGGTAATAGTTTGAAGAGTTACTGAGATATATCCCATTCCTAACAACCCACTCTATGATCTTAGAACCTAGGAATGACAATGCATTCTCTGAAATGATAGTCGTCGATACACCAAACCTAGTCATTATCTCTTCATAGAAGACTAGTATGCTAGATTCATTTTATTCCATGAGTGTTATCACCGTGGCCCAATTGGTGAAATATTTCATTTCCATTAGAATCCCCTTGTGACCATGGCTCGAGTTTGGATTGATGACACTAATGAAATCCAATCCAATTGTATGAATTGTTGGTTAACTAAAATTGGGTGTAATTGAAGTGCCACTAGCCTTTATTTTACAGTGAAGAATGCATATTTTTTACAATTTTTTATCCATTTATAATAGTCACTAAAAAATGTATAGAGGACACTAAGAGCTTTCCAAAAAGTCTAATTTAATGTAAATCCAATCTCCTATTCAAAAGTTACGGTCGTTCGAAGATAAGGGTGCTATACTGTAATAAATGTGACTATTTGATCTACCTTTTCGCAAGTTTGACCCTACATTGCACCCACAGAAATATGAAACTTTAGAATTTCAAGATTCATAGCTTTGGTTATTTTTACTTTGGATGTCGTCATTACTGTTCATTTTCTTGAGTTTGTGAAACCTCATAAATGCCAAAATGTCGAAGGGTTTCAGGCTTCAAGTTATGATTTATGTGCACTAGGCTTCAATGTTCCGAAATGTCGAAACCCCAAAGTAAAAAATTTGAACTTTGGGTTTTGGAACTTTGTGTTTTGGGGATTTCGAGAGTTCAGGCGTATAGGTTTCAAGGATTTTTACGTTCTAGAGTTTTTGGGAGTTCAGGTTTCGGGAGTTCATGATTTCAAGGTTTCAGGTTTTCAGGTGTTTGGGTTTCAGGTTTTTGTGTTTTACAGGTTTTTAGAGTTTGGGTTACTATTTATTTGAATTAGTCCATGAAAACCTCTGAATCTCCAAAATCCCAAATTCTAAAATTCAGTTTGGGTTTCATAATTTCTCTTGGGTTTTCAATATCCTTTCCATGGAGTCCCCAAATTTCACCTTGGCCCACCTCTGAACGACCTCACCTCTAAAGTCCTAATTTTTGACTTTAGAGCTTCTACATTTTCTGAAATCCTCTACAATGCACTCGTTCTGCTTCAATGACTTGCTCAGCTTGAGGAAAAAAAGTAAGCTCCCATGGCTGATTTGATCCTTCTATTTCCTCTATGTGAGGTCATGTTTTTCAAATTTCTCCTGAGGTACAAAATTGGATAACATAAATTTCTTTTTACGTTTTCATGCTAGTTGCTAAAAATGTTCAATTTAGGCTTGGAGGCTAAGAAACCACTTTCATACATTATCTTTTGATGAGAAAAATTAACATGGGTAAATTTCTAAGTATCCTCCTATACACCAAGAATTTAATGGAACTGATGGAATTTAGAACTGGTGAAAGGTTTACTATTGGCAACCAATTTTTTTGAGGCCATCTGTTATAATTGGCCTAGTTACAAACAATCAAAGGTTAGTTTGAGGGCTCATAAAACCACATCTAAAACTAACGTTTGATAGACTGAACACGTAATGATAAAATTTCCTACAAGTTTCCCTATATATGGATAATTAATTGGAGTCGATGGGACTGAGAACTGAAAAATGAGTTTTAAATGGTGACAGGTTTACCGGAGCTACCAGTCGTAATTGGTCCATTTTGACCTAGTCAAACTACAATTGGAGGCCTAAAGATGCCTTTACCAAACTATAAAGATGAATTATTTTTCCCCAAAATGAAGGTTACAAACAATTATCAAGTAAAAATAGTAGAGATTTGTGAAGGTGGATAGGAATTTTGTTCATCGGGGTTTCGAATGGTGGTTCAAAATGAAAGTGAACTTTTTCATTTTTGACAGCTTCCTAAAATTGCAAAATGAGATTATAGGGCTCCTAGACGAGCGTCAAAAAGAGCACAAGTGATCAATCAAGGCTGATCTAATCTTTGAAGTGACTCCTCACATAACAAGAAACACACATAAGAAACTTAACATCTCTTTTCCAGATTTAAGAACATTGTTTTGCACCTCTCCAAAAATCATGATTTATCTATTCTAACAAGGAAACAGTCAATGTATTTTCACGGAACTCAACCTTAACCTGTCAATAAAAGGGTACTATAGAAATATAGTTTGGTTAGGAATTTTTTTAGATGATCTCAAAGTGAGGGTTTAAGTTCATTGTTGTCTACCAAGGAATATTGAATTCCTTAAGTTACGATATAAAATTTTAATGTTCTAAAAAGACAAGTTTACTTAAAACAATCCCTTGTACAAAAAATTCCATGGTTTAAAATTATATTTAGTTGCAAATGAGAAACTGAAGAACAAGAATTATGAAATATAAGGAGAGATGAACCATGCGTGGAGGAACAAGTCCGGACGATATTGTAGGATATTATTTTGCATCTCAAATAGGAACTTCTTAAAATGATTTATGTGCTTGCGTATGCTCCCATGCTTTGAATATATGACTACCAGTTTAGCTACCTCTACATCTCCAAAAATCCAACAATGAGAAACATGACGAGCTACAAGGATAAACAACCAAGTTCAAAAATAGGTCGGAGTTGTGCAAAGTGCACAAACCATCTCAAAAAAAAAAACACCCATCCTGAGCCATTACAAATGAAAACAAACCAACTCGTCAGATAAACAGGGCACTGAGAAACTCAAAAATAGTGACCTATGTAGGTACAAAGTTCAAGTCATTCCATGGCACAACAACTGAGCTAGTTAATTTTATAAATCCCCTACATCGAGCCCCTAAAATGGAGTTGGCTGAGTTAGATCCTCACAAACTAACCGCAAACCCTTGTGTAGATGCTATTGATGAACACACACAAATAGCTTCATTAAAATGGATGTCAAGCCATACCAAGGAAAATACATGCTAAAGGTGTACCTTTACTAGGTGACAATAGAATGCATGGATACATTCTAACATAGAGACTTTTTCCGGCTATTGAAGCATGATTTGTATTCAAAATGGTTTTAGATCCAACATGGAAAACATAAGGATACTTTTTCAACAATGGATATCTTGTGATAGATTTCTTAGCCCAAGGAAGATCATCATTGGAGAAATCCCTTCTAAATCCATTATATCTAATTCCAAGGATGACTTTGTTCTGACTCACTATGCATGCTCTCACCTGCCTCTTTGGATCCATGGATCCCTGACTTGAAAGGAAAGCAATAGCCATAAAATAATTATCCCATGTTTTGCATCCATGACAACCCAAACATTTGCAACTACATCATATGATATAACTCCTTATACTTTATGCTCTGATGGATGTCAATACCTTGTTCCAACGTTTGTATTTGGAAGAGGTTACGGAAACACTAGCAATTGAGTATGCAAGGGAGAGTGCAAGAGAAAAATATTGTAAAGAAATAACTAAGATAGAAAGAAGGGGCACTTTCAATGTCATAATCAATACTAAAACTACTTACTTGATTCACCATGCAACCCGCACACCACTCCTCCTACCACCACTAACTGCATCTATCCAATTACTGCAAAATTTACTGCTTCAACTTGGGTCCAGCATGGGTAAATCCTTAGATTCAAATTAATGGTCGTGTATTATTGGAAAAGTAGAAGGACAAGTCTGTGAATCACTTTGAATACCCATACATTTTTCAAGGATGCCACTTGACTTCACATAGGGTCAATTACTATTTCTACCCACATCCCACTCAACACACTTCACAATATTTTTTTTTTTCTTCAAATTCTAATACTTTTTTATGGTGGCACTACAAAAAGGGTTCCTAGGATTGACATATTCATCATATATATCAAATTCTTGATAATTTTCCTTGTAGAACTAGTCAGTTAGAGTTTGATAAAAAAAATTATAACTATTATTTGATTGAAACTTGTTCATCTTCATTTTTTTATTTTTTTCTTCAACTAATATATAAAAGAAAATTCTACGAGGACTACATATGTGGTACCTGAATTTTAATAATTTCCATGTTTAAGTTCATAGAGAATAAGGAAAGCTAATAAATTGACATGTAGGTAAAAACAAACATGTATTGTTAGTTTATGAATCTATTGTGATTCTACACCATAACCATAGAAAAAGAAAGATCCTTATCATAAAAACATGAAATCATAACTTAATCCTAAGGTTAATTCAATCGGAATAACTAAACTTTGTCCCATGTCAACGAAAAATAAAAAATAATCAAAACCCTATTAAAGGAAGAAAATAATGTTGCAACCATTGTAGTAAACTATGTTAGGAAAAAAAAAAGATGAAATGTAATGATATACTTAAAAGTGGAGATAAAAATGCATTGTCCCTCTCTAAATGAAAGGTATTTTTCTTTTTGCAACAACTAGTCAATGAATACGAAATTAGTGGATATTTTGTTTAGGGACTTGAAACCAAATGAGAAATTAAGATTATTTATTTCATACACTCTTTAGTAGTGGCATAATACCAAATTATGAAAGAAATAAAAAACCACTTATTGTTGAATTTTAAGGTTCCATTGACATTATAAATAGTACTTGTTACAAAATTTCTCCATGTTCCTTCCTCGTATATGAATTTTCTATCCAATTATTAGAAGCATTTAGCTGAAGGAAAACTTGTCCAATTTATTAAAACAAGATTTTATTATACAATCTCAGTACAATACAAAATTTAAAGAGAAATAAGTCACAAATTAAGTTTCCTTGAAGCTATATTTAATAAAATAGACAAGATTTGTTTAAATAAAAATAATAGGTTTGAAGACAATTAAAGTCATAGGCACAAATTAAGGAAAACTAAAAAAATTAAATTTTATATTACATTTTTTATGGTATTAAATAGACATAAACCTAACGCGAACATATATGGTAGGCACACATTCAACAATTTCATCAAACCTAAACTACTCTAGCAAAATGTTAACTTAAAATATTGGACTATATTTGCAACTATAAATATGACGTAATTTTTGAGATAAATTATAATTATAAATTAGCATAGGTTTCGACTATCATTGTGATTATAAGTTTAACTTTAACTATGATTTTAGAAGTGTCTTTAATATTTTTCTTAAGCAACAATATAACTTATGTTATCAACAAGATATAAGATATGACTTAAGATACAACTTACAAGAAACTATAACTTGGATGTTAGCAATGAAAAAAGGAATACCTGACATTTGAATATAATTATGTTTTAAACATTTATTATAGCTCTATGTAAAATATAACTAAAGGTCAATATAAATAGTGATTACAACTAGGAGTATGACTATAACTTAAACAATGACTTGAACTTAGACGTTATAAGTATCCTTGAACTTTAAAATAAATCAAGATTTTAACTATGAATTGAATTTTATCTTTATTTGTGATTTTATTAAAAACTCTATTTCTAAATTCATTTGTGAATTTTAGTAGAACTATAATTGTGACATTAATTTTAGTGTAATTGTTATAATGATACTTTTAAAAAAATATTTTTTATTTACTTATTTTAATATTTGATATGCTTTATTATATGAATTTAGTTATAAAATCACGAAGATAAAATTAATTTTAATAGTCTTGAATAAAAAATAAATTACCATAAACTAAAAACTATTTCAATTACACATAATATTGATCAAATAATTCAAAAATAAATTATATAATAATAATATAGCATTTGATTAAATAATAATAATATCAACATATTATAAAAAATAAATAATAAATTAATAATCTTATGATTATATTGATAAAAAAAAATAGTTACAAATTCCATATTTAATATATAACCTCATACATTTAGGTAATCTTTACAAATACCATGGCATAATATCCAGATTGACCCAAAAAATATTAAATCACATCTTTAAAATATACTTTTCCCTACTCAGCACTTGCAATCCCAATCAACTTGCATAACATCATGACAAATTTTTGTGTTAATAAAACATCCCAAACCGTCTTCAATTTAAACATCGTCTTATTAAATTTTTGAGGCATAGATTTGCTAACTATTAATAACAACATCATAATTAACCTACATAGAACTAATAACATAATAATGTTAAAAATAAAATTAAACAAAATTAACAATGGATTGAAATAATTAAGAAATGTATTATATAATTAATATACCATGTGTACCCATAATTGTTGGACTCCACTCAAAACCATTTCATTTTCAACAAAAATATATCCATACTTACAAATGTGTTCCTTTTGTAAAGGATTGATGAGTTTTTCACATTCTTCAGGTCCTATGATTTGAATAAATTATAAAATTTTATGTCATTATTATTATTATTATAAATCCAGACATTGGATGTAGAGAATTGATTACAAGGGTCAAACCTTCATATGCCTGTGATGATTTCAATTACGACATCTTTTGGATGATTGTAAATATTGTAGGTGCAAGCAAAGTAAAAAAATGTGAGGAAGGAATGTATTCTTGAACATCTCACAGTTAGTTCCACTTCAAATTTGATTGAGGAGAGCCCATTAATGGTTTCTAATCCTCATTTAGATCTGGTCGAGGAATCACTAGGATCTATAAGGGAAGATACTCCCCTACTAATGAAGAACCAAAAAATTTTAATCTTCTTGACTTTGATGATTGAGTAAAAGATACCACTAATCAAAAGGTCACTATTAAATCTACAATGAATTATGCCCCGTTGTCCCTTGATTAGGGTGATAATCCTATCATGAATATTTAATTTGTTCTTCTGTTCTTCGCGGAATAATGTATTGAGGAATGGATGGTGGTAGACAATAGAAAGAAAGGACATGCCAAAATAAAACCCACAACTGGATTGGATAAGGAATGATTCTTGACCTATTTCTATTTTTATTGTTTATCAGGGATGAGGGCCCATTATTCTTGGACTATGTTTCTGTTGCGCTCAAGCTATTGGATGGCTACGGGCCTGATTTATAGTTATCTATTTTTGTTTGGTAGTTTAACTACTTTATTTATTTGTTCTCCATAGTTTTATTTTTGTTCTTAGACCCTTTTCATTTGCTCTATATTGTTATATCTAGTTTCTCACCCCTTTTTCATTCTTGGGGTATGGTCCTCATTAAAAAACCATTTACAAAAAATAAAAAAATACTCTTGTAAATCATATTTATATAGTAACACTTTCACCTTTAGCATATTCACCTCCATGGTACTTGTATCTCTCAGAAGTGCACCCTAGTTGAGGGTTGGAAAATCTTATAACTTTTCTTCTCCCTTAATTCTACAGATACAATTGAGACACCTCACACGTTTTAGGTCTCCTTATTGTGAGGTGAATCACTAGGATTACAAGGTTGGTTCCTTCTTTGAGGTATCCCTTAAACAAAAACTATGGGTTTTGAGGGTTTAAGAGATGGAGAAAAATTGTAATAAATGGGGTGATACTCAAAAATTTATGAGGGCTTGATTGAGAAATGTGCACAATATACTGAGAATAAATTGAACACACATTATATAATGGGTTTTTACCTAATCTCAAGGAAAAAAAATTTATGTTAAGGGATTTTTCAAAATAATACAATAGATTATTGTAGACAAAAACTAGCATAAAAACTTATTTGCATCAAGGTAAATAGCATAAGCAAGCTTAATTAATTTAGGAAATAAGATTCACAAGAATTACTACTACAATACAAACCACTACAAATTAATGGAAAGGAAATTACCTGATTCTCCTTCAAGGAAAATTATGGAAAAAATTCTTCAGCACTCAATACAACCAAAATTCCCCCTCTATTTTTTGCAATGCACACAATAAATAGAAAAATATATTCACAACAACCCCCCTAAAAATAGACTGCATTCTATTTATACTTGCAAGGTAATTTTAGATTTTTATAATGAATAAATAATAAGGCATAAAATTGCATGTTATTACAAATGGTGAAAATAACTTCTTCTCTAAATATACACTCGTATTCAAAATGATTTGACTATGCTCCAATTCTACATTATTTCTACCATGTATTTCAGAGAGAATAAGTTAAATTTGGGTGAACAATTAACTGCTATTTTAATCTTTATCTTCATGTGCAAGTCACCTTTTGCATGATTAAAATAATCCATTTTTCTTTGGCATTTCGATATGAAACCTGTTCCCATGTTATCTTTTTTCTTCATCTTTCATATTGCCACTTGTACTTGATCACTTTGTCTTTATCCCACCTTGGAAAGTATAGGGTCCTTAAAAAATATTAAGGTAAACTACATGCTAAATGTGAATTCCTTTATTTTACTTTATTTGCATGCATAAGGTGATTGGAAACTTTACCCCTTTAATCATTGACACATAACACTTATGATTTCCCTAGGTAAAATTTGTACATAATTAGCCTCGAACATTTTTGATTTATACATGCATAAACTATGGTAAAAAATAAATTATTATTTAGTTTGAGAAAATTGGTCCCCTTTCTTACGAGACTTTGACCCATCATTTTGTCAGTGGAAAATGATAACATGGGTTGAGTTAGGGATTTATCCTTCTCTGGACATGTGCACATTTCCTGACCTGGGTTGAGTTAACTAACTTGAGCATCGAGTTTGGATACAAAAAATCTTGAAACACTATCATTTTCATTCATTCTTCGAGCCCTCTTCAGTGCTGGTCAAGCCTTGGAAGATTTTTCCTACGCCACCATTAATTTAATCTTGAGCCTACTTTCAAGCACTGTCTAGTATTTTTATGTACATGTATATTACATTCTGAGTTAACTGTGATCTTAGACACCATTAGAGCACTGGTTCAAAAATTTCTGCATGATATTTTGGGAAATAAGGAAGGATTTTGCACTAGGTTTTATGAATCTTAAATTGCGTAAGAATTTTTCTTTTCTTTGGTCACAATTATTCTTGTACCCTTTCATTTTGGTTATGACATCTTCATTTTATTGAAAATTTTGAAGGAATTATATCTACCTCCTAACCTAGAGGGTGTTTTCTAAGATAATGATAATAGAAACAATATTATGAACACACAAACTCACAAGAGAAATAAAAAAACTTAACTTTCTATTCAAAATATTCTAGAGCACTTCAGTGCCTTCTCTTGCTTCTCTATTGATTTTGTTGATTCTTTAAATTACAAAGTGAAACCTCTTATTTATAGAATTTATCCAACCTTCTATGTTATGAAATATATCAAAATATCTTATCATATATATTTTAGATCTTTTTGATATTTGATAGATAATCCTAGGATTCTTACCAACCATTCTTAGATATTTACAAGATATTATGAATAATATCTCTTGATATTTTAGAGGGGATAATATTCACAATAAAGTTAATATTTTACATAAATTTGAATAAATTTGGAACTTAAATAAATCAGTATTAGATATTTCCAACACTCCCTCCTAATCTTGATTCTTCATGTATAGTTGGTGTGAAACAAACCTATGATGACCAAACAATATATCATACGCTCAAATGTGTCCTTTGGTAATGGCTTGGTGAATATATTAGCATATTGTTTTGCGAACCATAAAAACTCCAAAAATATTTTTCCGTTGTTGATTAGCTCTCTGATAAAATGATACCTAGTATCAATATGCTTGTTCCTTTTGTGAAAAACATGATTCCTTGAAAATGAAATAGCTATGTTGTTATCACAAAATATCATTGTTTCTCCTTATTTTTATTTCTTTATATCTGATAATACTCTTCTCGTCCATTTTTCTTGACATGTTATTGTTGTGGCTGCCACACATTCTACTTCTTCCGAAGAGAGAGTGACAATATTTTATTTCTTATAAGCCCATGAAACTGCACCTAAACCAAAATGGAAAACATAGCCGGATGTGATCTTTATATAAGCTACGCTTCCTACCCAGTCATTTTCTGTATAACCAACTAACTATAAAATATCAGAAGTTGTATATAAAATACCAAAAGCATTTTTTCCAATAACATATCTTAAAATTCTTTTTCCAGCTTGCCAATGAGAATCCTTTGGGGATTCCATAAACCTGGAAATAAGACTTACACAATACATGATATTAGGCTTTGTAGTAGTCAAGTACATCAGACTACCAACAAGTCTTTTGTACATAGTTGGATCAATATCATATGCTTTATCATATGTACTTAACTTCAATCCTATGGCAACAAGTGTTATTACTGGACTGCAATTCATCATGCAGAACCTTTTCAGAATATCATTGGAAAATTTTGATTAACATATAAAAATTTTATTTTTTGATTGACTGATTTCTATGCCAATGAAAAACTTCATTAGACCCAAATCTGTCAATTCAAATTATTTCTTCATCTTTGTCTTAAATAAGTCAATTGAAAAATCTCCTATGAATATTAGATCATCCACATATAGACATATAATTAGAATTTTTTCTTTATCATTAATTTTGATGTATAGTGTTGGTTCACTATCACTTTTTTAAAATCCATTTTTCAAAAAATGTGAGTCTATCCTGCTATACAATGTTCTTGGAGCTTGTTTCAGACTAGACAAGGATTTCTTCAATCTACAGACCTTATGTTCTTGACCTAAAATTTCATATCCAGGTTGTTGTAAAACATAAACTTCTTCTTCTAGTATTCCATTAGAAAACGCAAATTTGACGTACATTTGATAAACTTTCCAACTATTTTGAGTTGCTAATGCTAGAAAAGATCTAATAGTGTCTAGTCGAGCTACTGGAGAAAAAGTCTAATTATAATTGATTCCAAGTTGTTGTGAGAAACCCTTTGAAACTAATCTGGCTTTATGTTTTTCAACATTTCCATCTGCATTGAAGTTTTTCTTTTAGATCCACTTTACGCCAATTACATCCTTTCCTTCTTGAAGGCTCACAAGATCCCATGTACGATTTTTTTCAATAGAATCAATTTATTCATCCATATCTTTTACCCATTTTTCATTTTCAAATACATCTTCAAAATATATGGGATCATCATGAGAAAATAATGTAAAATCATAATATAAATCAACATTCTCATCACCTTGAGTTTGTTCATAAATCTCCCTTAAGCTTCTTGTCTTTCCTGGGATGTCCTTGAAGTGAGACCTTTGTGGTTCCAATGCTAGATCTAATATGTCACTGCTGTGAGACTTTGAATTTGAAGAATTACCTTCATGCCCTAATGCTTCATATGGATGTAATTTTTTTGGATGGGATGATGATCCACCAGAGATACCTCTTGTGATGCTTCTTGAAACTGGAGTGTTATTTGAAGAATATGCCACCACATTGATCCCTTGAGGTGTTAGATGAACATTTTGTGTGATATTTTCATGAAAATCAGTATGATGATGAGGTATTCCTGCAGTGATGTTTTTTAACTTATTAACACTTCCATCCCATTATTGTTCTTCAATGAACTGAACATTGCTACTAATAATATAATTCTTTATGATGGGGTTATAAAATTTATAGGCTTTTGATTTCTCACTGTAACCTATAAAACTACATCTCTCCTTTATCATCCAATTTCTTCCTCCTCTCATTTGGAATATGAGCATAAGCTACACATCCAATAAATTTAAATTTGATATACTAAGTTTCTTTCAACTCCATGCTTCTTGAGGAACTTTATCCTTCACAATTTTTGTTGGACATCAGTTCAAGATGTAAACTGCATAAACTACTACTTCATCACAGTACTCATTTGGTAAATGCATTGCTTTCAACATACTTCTAGCCATTTCCACAATTGTTCTATTCTTTCTTTCTGCCACATCATTCTGTTGAGGTGTATAACTTTTAAATTTCTTCTTAATCCCATGAAATTTACAAAAATTTAAAAACTCATTTGAAACATACTCGCCTCCTCTATCTGATCTTAACACCTTTATATAGTAACCGCATTACTTTTCAACCATGGGCTTAAACTCTCTGAACACACTAAAAGCTTATAACTAATGTTTTATGAAATAAACCCAAGTTTTTCTACTCAAATCATCTATAAAATTCAAAAAATACACGATTACTCCAATTGATGGTGTTTGCATAGGTCCACACAGATCTAAATGGACAATCTCAAGAACATATCTAGCTCTATATGACTTTCCAACATGAAACTTTTCCCTGTTTTGCTTCCATAGAATAAAACTTTCAAAAGGATTTTTTGGTTGCTCTATCAAAAGAAAACCCTTCACCATGTGCTTCTTTTGTAATAAATTTAAACCACTAAAACTTAAGTATCCAAATCTCAAATGCCACAACCAAGTATGGTCTTGTTAAGAAACTTTAAATGCTAGTGAAGAAATATCTTTAGATGATAAATCATGTTGGATTCTTAATGGAAATATTTTGTTTCTTAAAATCTTAACCTTTGCAATCAATTTGTTACTTGGATTTCTATCTAGTATAACACCTGCATTATATTCAAAATAGACTTTATATCCCTTCTCCACTAGCTGCCCAATACTCATTAGATTATGTTAAAAACTAGGAACATAATAAAAATATAAAATGTGTTTGTTCTCACCATTCTTTGTTTTAATATTTATGGATCCTTTTCTCATTACTGTAACTTTATTAGCATTTCCTAACTTAACTGTAGATGTAATTGAATCATCTACGTTTGCAAACATTTCCTTACATCCAGTCATGTGATTACTACATCCACTATCTAGAGACCAAATATCCTTTGCACTTTCTTGAGAAACATTGCATGTAATAAAAATTGAACCATTGTTATAACTTTCAGAGTGATTTTATTCATAAAAATGTGCATTTTGTCTACACATATATCAAATTGTTTCTACTTGCATTCATTAGCATAGTGTCTATACCTTCTACAGTAATTGCATTGAACATGTGACTTATCATACCTCTGACCATAAGTGTGATTTTTATTGTTTCCTCAACCTCTAGCACTTGCATTGTATAAATTTGAATTTGTTCTTCCTCCTTCATAATATGTGTTTGATCTTCCAGATCCTCTTTCCAAATATCTTCCTTTGCCTCTTTTGAAGCTCGATCTTCCTCTTTCTCTATTACCACCAAATGAAACTTACAATTTGAAAACTTTCTCAAGAGATGAGCTACATGATGTATTCGATATTTTCTCATGGGATATTAAAGATCCCATTAATTCATCTACAGACATTTGGGTTAAATTATTTGATTCTTATATTGCAACAACAATCACATCAAACTTGATATGAAGACTTCTGAGTATTTTCTCTACAATCCTTTGATCCGCTAAAGTATCACCATGAGACCTAATTTGATTTACTACACTCATCACATTGGTGAAAAATAAATCAACTTAATCTAAGACTTTCATGCAAATATTTTCTTAATCTCTTCTAGGATTTTGTAATTTTTCAACTTTTACTTTACTAGTACCTTGATAAGTTTTTTTGAAGACTTTCCCATTCTTTCTTTTATCTAGTTGCTACTGCAACACATAGAAATATGGACTCATCCATTTCTTTTTGGATTTGAAATAATTTTTTTTAATTCTCTTGCTTGTTCTCCTTTGAAAAGTCCTTATTTGCTTGTGCCAGTACTTGAAATGCTTTAAAATATGCAGGGTATGGAAACCCATTCTCAACTAGATCCCACACATCTACTGAAAAAAATAAAGTCATCATTTTTATGCTCCAATAATCATAGTTCTTCCCATTGAATATGGGGATTTGGGCTTGCGTGAGGATACTGCTCATACCTGCCATTTTAACTAGACTAATAGAGTAAAATAAAGACATATGACGTAAGCTCAACTTAGCTCTCGATACCAATTTTAAAGAATTATATCTAACTCCTAACCTAGAGGGTGTGTGCTAAGATAATGAAAATAGAAACAATATTATGAACACACAAAATCACAAGAGAAATAAAAAACTTAACTTTCTCTTCAAAATACTCCAAATCACTTCGGTGCCTTCTCTTGCTTTTGTTGCTTCTTTAAATTACAAAGTGAAACCTCTTATTTATAGAAGTTATCCAACCTTCTATCTTATGAAATATGTCAAAATATCTTATCTTAGATATTTTAAATCTTTTTGATATTTGATAGATAATCCTACGATTATTACCAACCATTCTTAGATATTATAAGATATTATGAATAATTTGTATTTCTTCTCCTAGCCATAAGATATTTCTTCTAAAATTTGATGAGAAATCCGTAAAGCTTAAATTTGACACCTAACCTTTGTTAGAGCAGGTATTTACCGTAGCTCATGTTCACCTAGGTACATTATTACCTTTATTGTATTTATCCTCACACACATAAATTGAAATCCTTAGCCCCTTGTCATATGGTATGGTCATATGAGGGCTTAAAGCTTGTGATTCCTACTAGTAGGTGCTTAACTCTAGCCCCATTTCATTGTATTTGTGTGGTGAAGGAAAGATCATTTTATTTTATTTTAGTGGAAACTAAAATAAATGGAAGAGCAAAATATTGAAAAACTTGTATCTTTTGATCAAAAACTTGGTTTTCAGTGCCATTTTTTGCAAAAGTGCATAGTTTTTTATGCTCTTTTCATTGGAAATAGTTATTTTGAGAATCAAACTATAGTTATAAAGTGTCATATTGTAACACACACTCATTATAAAGTGTTAAAATATAAGGGGATCTTGTTGCATTGTTTGGGGGTCTTGTTGAATTGCTTTGTTCTTCCATTTCTTTTGGTAATTTTTTGAGGATGGCATCTTTATCTACTTCTGCATTAGATCATGTTGAGCCATTAACAACAAATAATTACCACACATGGAAACTAAGAATGGAAATAATAATTAAGTGGAAAGGATTATGTGCTTTAACTTCTTCAGAACAACAAGTGTTCACTAGAGAATATGAGAAATTTCAGTACCAATGCAAATTTGATGAGTGTATGGGTTTGATAGGAACTTATGTAAGTGACAGTATTTCGTTTCATTTGGAAAAGTGTATCTCTCCTTTCAAAATATGGGATAAATTGGAAGATTGATTTAGTAAGGTGGATCATATGAGAGCTATGAAACTTGAAATTAAGATCACCTCTCTTAATCCTGAAGATTTTCCAACAATTATAGACTATCTTACCAAGTTCAAGAATTTGTTGACATAGTTGAAGGGGAGTGGAAGAGAGAAGAAAGATGAAGAGTGTGTTTACTTAATTCTATCCAAGTTGAGAGGACCATTCAAAAAAAATTCTTCTACCTTTTTCTCTAGCATGGATGCCTTAGGTGACACATTCAAAATGCCTAACTTAGAATTTTTTTGTGAAATACTTACTAGGGGAAAATCCAAATTGTCTCACCTTGAGTCTTCCACCTCTCAAAAGGCATTAGTTTCATCTAATCCTAAGAGCAAGGGAAGACTAAATAGTAAAACCAAAATCCACACCTTCTCCATCTTAAAATGCTCCTAAACCCAAAGGCAACTCAAAACCCAAGGAGTCTTCTAAATCCAAGAATAAGTCTAGTCATTCATGCTCTTTTTGTGGGGGTAGTAATCATGAAGAACATAGGTGTTATAAGTGAATGAAAGCCTTAGAGAATGCAGTCAAGAAACACATAATATCTATCTCCATGCCACCTCCTTCTAATCATCATGGTAAAGCACTTAATGTTGTTGGGAGATCTTAGTTAACACTTGCAGAAAATTGGGTTATAGATCCTGGTGCCTCTCATCACATGAATTCTTCCAAGGAGTCTTTTGTTTCTCTAGATTTGAGTTCTACTTCCAAAATTGAGGTTGGAGATTCTTCCTTTCTTTTTGTGGAGGGAAAAGGTGATATACAACTTGATGATGGTAGTATCCAAGATGCACTATATGTTCCTAACATCACTACAAATTCACTTTCTGTATATCAAATTTGTCATTCTAGTAAAGGAAAAATAGTTACTTTTACACCACATGGAGCAGAAGTCTGAACTTTGTTGGAGCCTCATTCACTGGTTGCTCAGGGTATTGTTGATCATATTTCTATACTATATCACTTTGAGGGTTTTGGTGACACTTCATCTATAGGGACAGGATTGGTTTCTTATTCAGATTCAGAGAGTAAGCTTTGGCATGAAAGATTTGAACATCTCAATTACAGATATTTGAAGGATTTTAGCACTCATGGTATGGTAGATGGTCTTCCTAGAGTTTCTTGTCTTCAGGGAGTTTGTCATGGTTTTCCATTAGGGAAACAACACCAAGATCCTTTTCCTAAGAATTTTTCTAAGAGAGTTTCTTCACCACTTGAGCTTGTGCATAGTGAATTGATGGTTTTTCCTACCCCATCTTTCAATGGAGCTAAGTATGCACTTACATTTATTGATAATTTCTTGAGGTGTACTTGGGTTTATTTTCTCAAGTAAAAAATTGATTTTTTTTCACACTTCAAAGTCTTCAAGGCTTTGGTCGAGAAACAATCTTCTAGTAGCATAAAAAACCTTCACACTGATAATGGGGGGGAGTACTTCAGCAATGAGTTTTCTGAATTTTTGACAACTCAAGGCATTATTCACCAGCATTTTGTTCCTCATACTCCACAACAGAATAGATTAGCAGAAAGGAAGAATAGAACTTTGAAGGAAATGGCTAACTGTATGATGCATTCTAGAGATATACCTCCTATCTATTGGGAAGAAGTAGTTAATTGTGCTAACTATATTCATAATCACACACCACACAGAGCACTTGAGCATTTGACTGCAGAGGAAGCTTGGTCCAACACTAAGTTAGATGTCTCATTTTTTTGAGTCTTTGGGAGCCATGCTTGGGCCTTTATGCCAAAGAAGAAAGGAAAGCTTTTGATAAGAAGAGTAAACCCTTGATTTTTGTAGGGTATTGTGAGGACATGAGAGCTTATCATATTTTAGATCCTAATACACATGATGTTATTTTTTGAACACATGTTTAGTTTGATGAGCATTTAACTCCTCATGATTCTTCATCTTCTTCCATCTCATCTCATCTTGACGATCCTTTATTTGAGGAGATTGATGAGGAGGTTATAGGTGTCATTGAGGATCTTATTCCCATTGATGTTGTCATTATTCCTAAGTGGACTTGTACTATAGTTTCAGAGGAAACACATTTCATAAAGGATCTTCCACCCACTAGGCATCATCACACACATTCTACAGGTTCTGGAATTTTGTGTCAGGTAGTTTATGAGGATCCACAGTCGTTTTGAAATGCTTGTGGTATACAAGAGTGGGATGATGTGATGACAACTGAGTATTCTTCTTTGATGAAGAATCATACTTGGGATTTGGTATCTCTTCCTAAGGGAAGAAAGATGATTAGGTGTAAGTGGCTATACTGAACCAAATACGTAGTTGATGGGTCCATTGACAAGTATAAGGCTCGTCTTGTTGCAAAGGGTTTTTCACAAGTTGACGGTATTGATTACTCTGAGACTTTTACACTCTGTTACCAAGATGGATTATGTATGACTTGTACTTACTCTTGCTACATCACATGGGTGGCATATATACCAGATGGATGTGAAGAGTGCCTTCTTACATGGAGATCTAAAAGAGGAAATATACATGGAGCAACTGGTTGGATTTGTTAAGGATTCTTCTCTTATTTGTAGACTCTGAAGGTCTCTCTATGGTCTCAAACAAGCCCCCCAGGTTTGGTATGAGAAGATGGATTATTTTCTTCTATCTACTAGTTTTTTTCATTTTCATTCCGATCATACAGTGTGTCTCCAACATGTTGGTGAGTATATTGTGATACTTGTCTTGTATGTTGATGATATGTTACTTACTAACAGCTCTTATTCCCATATTCAGAGTATTCAGCAGGATTTTTATACACAGTTTGATATGACAGATCTTGGGCTATTGCATTATTTCCTTGGTTTACAGATTTCTCAGATAGATTCAGGGATTCATTTGAGTCAGTAAAAGTACACCCATGATCTTCTTAGGTTCTTTGATATGGCTGATTGCAAGCCAAGTACATCTCCTTTTCAATCTGGAGTTACTCTTACATCCACATGATCCTATGTTGTATAGGTAGTTGGTTGGAAGTCTCATGTACTTGACCCATACTCACCCCGATATTTCATTTGCAGTAGGGCTTGTATCTCGGTTTGCACATTTCCCTCATAGTAGTTGTTGGCAGGCTGCTAAAAGGATTTTGCGCTATTTACAGGGGCACTTCCCACTTTGGCCTACACTACACTATGGGTTCTACTCCGTTAGTTAGGTATACAAATTTAGATTGGGTAGGTTCTATTGATGACATGCATTCTAATTCTAGCTATCTTTTCTATCTTGGTTCTTCTCCAATTGCATGGGCGTGCAAAAAGTAACAGGCTATTACACTTTCATCTTCAGAGGCAGAGTATAGGGCAGTAGTTATAGCGATTCAGCAAATTCATTGACTTTTCCAGTTATTGACAGAGTTTGGATTCCTATAGGATTCACCAACTGTACTTTGGTGTGACAACCAAAGTGCAATTCATATTTCTCGCAACCCAGTTGAGCACTAGCAGACCAAGCATATCGAGATACACATCCACTTCATTCGGCAGCACATTCAGGATGGACTTCTTTGCTTGGAGTACCTTCTGACTCAGCAGCAAGTTGCAGACATCTCTACAAATCCTTTTACATCACCTCTCTACCTTGAGTTACGTGGAATGCTTGGGGTTTCAGAAGTTGTTCTTGGGGGGTGTTTGTGAGAACATCTTCCTTCTTATTCTTCTTCTTTCTCTCTCCTTATAGCAGGATTCTTTTCTTCTTTTGGTTCGATATTTCTTCATGGATATATTATACATGAGTACCTCATCAAGCCTAGTTTTCGGGACTCATACTGTGGACATGCCACTTCTATTTTTTTCCCTAGCTTCACTTGAGGGGGGGTGTTAGAGTAGGTATTTACCTTTATTGTATTTATCCTAACCCACTTATGTGTGTGGATATTTCCTTTTATTTATTTAGATATTAGGGTATATTATCTAGTTGTTAGGTATAGTTCTTTCCTTGATCTATGGTATTGACTAGTTCTTTCCTAGATCTATGGTATTGAATAGATCCTTGATGTCTAGTTCTCTCATAAATATATGGACTTGAATAGTTCTTTGATGACTAGTTATTTCCATGATTTATGGCTTGATCTATGACCTTGATTGGTTCTTAGATTGTTATTCCTAGCCTATATAAGTGAGGTCCATTCTCATTGCATTTCATTGAGTTCCATAATAATATATGATATTTCTACTCATTTGTTTACAAAGGTTTATGTAAAGTTATTCTGGTGAATTTATTTCATCTTATTGATCGTGATGTTTGATTAGTATCTATGTTCTTGGCTTGGCACGATCTAGTTATAATTACTTTTAACCTTCATAAGATGATTTTTGTAGCACTTATCATTCATGTAAAACGTGAATAATTGTAGTAATTACTTTTAAAATATGAGTTCAATTACAAATGTAAAATCCATCCATACTTGATTTCTCCATGCCTCTAACTTTAAATAAAACTTTGAAAATGTCACTATAAGCCCATAGAGAGAACAATTTGTAACTGTACACTTTCGATTTATGACTAAATCCTTGATGTTATTTCATAATAAGTTGTTGGATTTGACAATGGTATGAAGAAAAATGAGATTTGAATCTCAATCTATTTGAAAATACCGTCCTGGAAAGTAATGTGAACTAAAGAATTTATCCTTTTATGTTTCTAAATCATAACTCAAACTACTTGCATCTCATAGTGATGGGAGCTTTGTACAAATATGGTCTTTCAAATTAAATAATGAAAAATCCATCATCTCTTGCATTGAATTGTAATCTCCATGGTTATTTACTGTTGTCTTAATTTTTCCTTTTAAGAACTAGAGGTTTTAATGAATTCTTGTACAGACATGGAAGTAAATCCTTTTTGCAAAACATTCATTTCCTTCATGTACATTATATTAAACAGGTTGGCCATTTACAAATTCATGCTTCTTGATTTTTTTTTAGATATTGGTCTATAGGAAACTGTTTTAAAATACTTGAAGTATTGATACCTTCCACTATAGAAATTCTATCCAAAAGATTGTTCCTTGTTTGGTGATGAAATACGTGTTTACCATTTGTATCTCCAATTTGAGATTTTTTTGATGTTTCTGAATCATAATATGTATGGTCATTATGGTCTTGGTCATCGTCTCAAATTTATACTCTCGAAAAAAATGTATTCTTTCCTTATCCTGTTAGCTAAAAGTGATGTAATGATAGTTTATCCTATTTATGAGGTATATCTTGAAAATTGAAACTGATTTCTTAATGGAACTTTACAAAGTATAGATCTATACTTTGAGGATAAAACCATTGAGGAATTTGAAATATGTAAAAAAAAAAGTATGGTTGTATAAAATTCACTTATTTAGTCTTCAATATATGTAGTGCATTTACAAGCCATAATAATGATGTAAAATTGGTACCTATGTATTTCTAATGTATCATTGATTTGTACAAATTAGATTCCTTAATCATCTTTGTAATGTGTTTTATCTTCTGAAACTCAATTGTGAATTTTGAAAAGATGCTTGAATTTTTAAAATCAAACTTGTAATGTGTAATTTTTAGCTGTAGCTTCTCTTTCCTTTGTTATGAACTATTCCCAGGATGACTTCTTATTCTACTATTGTAACTATTCATTTCATGCCTGAAATTTGTCTTTCTACTTGAAGTGAACCTTGTCCTTTTTACAAGTCTCCAATTTTCTATTTTGAAAAGATTGAGACTATAATTGATGATCTATCATCCTTTGGAGCTTTATATGGCACTTAGATTCCCATATGCAATGCAATTATGTATATATTTTGTTAATTGCGAAGAAACATTACAACAAGGACATTACAACAAGGTGTATTTAAGTGAATAGAAATTTTTCTTGTTTTCTTTTTCATGTGTGGTTGATCTTTTCTAAACATTTACATCTGAACTAAAAGTAATGTTATTTTTCCCCTTTACTGCATCCAAATAAGATCTATAACTTGTTTTTATGAGAATGTTGTCACTCTTCCTTGTACATATGTTTTGTTTTCCTTTCTTGAATTGCAAATGTAATCATAGAAGCAACATGTTTCAATTCTAGATCTATATATGAAATATGACTCATTTATACCTTATTTTGATGAGAAATAGCATGGCTCCTTCTATGACATACATTTTAGATTTTTTTCTCTTGAAAGCTTCCCAAAAATAGTGATTATTTTCCATACATTATTTCCATTGATGTAATATGATTTCAATAGCATTCAAATGTACTTCGTTTCCTCTACCTGCACACTTTAGAAAATAGTTAGAAAAATTTAATATTACAACCTCTCTTGAATCCTTTTGTGATCACCTTTTTCTTTACATTATTCTAAAATATGGTAACAAAATGCTCCTAAATAATGATGACATGCTATTTGATATTATTTTTTTAATTCCTTCCATGTAACTTATTTGTACTTTTTGAAAAGATTTATCTTCCTAAAAATTTAAACATATGAATAAAGATTAAACCCACAGCTCTAACAATGATTTTTTGTATTTCCACAGGTATCTAATGCTGGGATATGTGGATGATGAATATGAAGATGCAATGAATATGGTAAAGATCGAGAGAAAAAAACCTTATCAGGAAATGATGGGTTTCTTCTTTCTTATTTTACTTATAGTTTCATGGATATGTACCTTTTATCTTTAGTTCATATAAGTTACATCCCATGGTTTGTGTGGGAAAATGAAACTCTATCTCTTTATGTATAAATGAAATTAAATTCTATGATTGAGTTTTCTATTTCTTTTGCATTCAAATTTTATAGATGATGATTGTAGAATAAACTAAACAACTCAAGACATAATAAATAACATTCAAACATAAATAAATAACAAGAAATTAATGTACCTATAACTAAAAATGTAACTTCAGCCATGCAAACAACAACTATGTTTACAATTTCTGAAGTCTAATCTCTCATATCTATTACTATTCTTGGCTTTATACAGGTCATGTATTTTCCCTTCAGGGATTTTGCATAAATTTTCTAAATAAAAACATGGAATGGCTACATATGTGAGGTGTTACATTCTACAACAACATAAATAACTACAATTTTGAATTACTATTCACTTATCTTTCTTTTCCTTAGTTAGGTCTTGTTGATTGCGTAATCACAGCACCATTGAATTTATGCAACTTGATGGGTTAAAACTCTTAGTGTGATTGCATAAAATGGAACTTTTCCCAAATTGTGCAATTTTGCAATCAGGAATTATCTCCGGATAAAGGCCGGTTCCTATTCCCTTTTTTTGATGCACAAATACAAATTTTAGAAGATCTACTCTAAATTCTATTATAACTTTCCAAGGAGATGGGGTTAAGAAGATGCAAGAAATTAAAATGAATATAATAGAGGTGATGAACTAAAGGAATGTTGAACACCTTCTTTGGGTCATTAAACAAAAAAAATTAAAAATGTAATACAACCACCATGCACAGATAACCAAGATTGTAATGAGAGATCAAGAAGATGCAATGAATAGAAGAGAGGTTTTAAATCATCCATAGACTTATTTTATTTCTACACAAATTTGATACAGTCCATGACAATAGACAAGAGGAAAAAACTTGCATTACAGTTTTGATGTGAGGTTTGAACTCCACAAGATCACTTACAAAAAGAGTAGAAGGGAGGGTGCAAAGCACAAAATGTCCAACCTTTTGAAAAATGCTCCTTCTTACAATAAATAGGAAGAATGAGAGAGAAGAGTTATAATTCTTACTTCAACCACCCAATAATGCATTGAATTTTCCTACAATAATGATGGGTGTCATTGAAAAACTTCATGCCTTCCATGTACTCTTTCTTGTTGGGTAGCAATGCAAGCTCATGCAAATCTATTGCAACAAATAGACGATGGTTTCAGACTAGTCTTGCGACCCTTCCAAATGGTGGACTTAATTTCTAAGAATTTACAGAGACTTAGGGTGCCTATTTCTCATACCAGGAGCTCCCTGTAGGCTGCCCCAAAAATTCCTTTCTCAGTGCACCTCCAGGCTTCTCAGATCCTCCAGATCCATCCTTTTTAGGACATTATGAATGATCGGGGTGTCATGTACTTGGAAACTGGCGATCAGTCAGAACTATGACAACTTGCGATAGTCTTCAACACATAGCTAAGCAATCTCTCCAAAATCCTTAAATTTGGACATTCAGAAATTTAGCTTCTTTTGGCATAATTATTTAAAGTTATTTCCATATTGTTTTAGCATACTTTACAATGTTTTGAGAATCCTCGATATTCTAGATTAACTATTTGTTATACCGTCCTTAGGTTTTAGTTAATTTTAGTCCATCATTTTGGTGAACTTAGGACCTCTCATCAGGGTTAAGCATAGTAGGAAGCATACTTCTGCGGCTTGAGAGTTCTCCACTTACTTTGAAATTTTATACTTTTGAAGTTTGTAATTTCGAATCTTGAGTATTCAAACCTTTTGTCACTATTCATTTCTAAAGGTGTTGAGACTTCCGAAACTCTGAAACCTGAAAGTTTGAAAGTTCAGACTTTCAGACTTCAGGATTTCAAACTTTAGTGATCCCTTTTCCATTCCCACTCACTAAGATCCTCAAAACTTCGCAACCTGAAAGTTCAAAATTTTGGAATTTCAGATTTTGAGATTTCAGACTTTTAGGGCCGTTTTTTCCAACTTTGAACCTGAGAGTTCCGAAACCCCGAAACCTAAAGTCTAAAATTTCATACTTTTAGAGTTTCGGATTTCAGACATTTTGCTGACTCCTTAAAATAATCTTTTATCCTATCTCTAAAAATCTCCAACTCCAATGTCAAATTTTTGGACTTAAGAACTTCTTGATTATTCAAAATAATTCATGCTCCGGAGCTTCCCTGTAATCTGCTAGACCTGTTTTAAATTTATTTTCCCTACTCCAAAATGTAATCCTCCATGACTGAATCAACCCTGTTGGCTTCTCTGCATGCAAGGTCATGTTTTTCTATTTTTCCTTAGAGGTAAAATTGGAATATAACAGGTCCATCACATCAATCCATTCCATTTGAAATGAAGTTTTGAGTTGACCTTTTGCACAGGTGGAAAATTTTTTATAGTACTCATATAGTAGAGTATAGCAAATTCATATAATCATCCCACAGGTATCTATAATGTCATCTCTCACGTTTAGTAGGAACCTATTTAGACAAATGATAACATATATATATATATATATATATATATATATATATATATATATATATATATATATATATATATAATTATAATTTTCTTGCGTATATAAATCTAGAAATTAAAAAAAATGAACAATGTGTATAGTATGATAGAGTTTAAAGTATAAATATTTTCCCTAAATGTGTCATTCTTATGTGTTAGATATGGTCAAACATAGAAATTCCATCATGTTTAAGAATATTTGAAGTGTGAAATGTAATAAAATGTTCAAAAAAATTAAATTAGTAGTGGAAATTAGCTGAAATAATCATGCATATAAATTGAGTGTTTATACCCATGAAACCCATTGAACCTGAGGATGTTGTGAAATTTTTACCTATTGCATTCGTGCCTCAAAAAAAAAAATTCTACTATCATGTTTTACCATGAACATTTTAAAATTCCAAGTAGTAAACAAATATATTCCATGTTTGAGGTTTATAGTGTGCAGGCCTACAAAATTTTGAAAACTGTTAACTATGTTATTACAACCTTTGAAATAAATTAAAACATGTAATTTTATAGTATATAAATTATTATTAAACAAAGTAAATAAAATTAAAAGCTACCTCTAAAGAGTTCCTAGATCTAAAAGGTCATGAACATGGATCAATGTTCCATAGAGGCTATCCCTCTCTTGTTAAATACATTCAATAGAACATACTTGTAACTAACATGTGTTGCATAAATAAGTTGAAAAATTAAATGTAATTATCTAAAACATTACATAATAATTTAAAATTATATTATTAATATTATTATTTATCAAATAAAATTACCCTCATTAAATAGTGAGTTAAACATGTCTCAAGATTCCTTCAATAGCCAATGTTTTATATTTCAGGGGAATTTTACATAGAATAATCAATGTAATTTCATTTTAATTCTTAGATAGTTTTCCAATTTTATTTTTCTAATCTATGTATCCAAACACTTAGAATATTCAAATATAATTCTTCCTTTTCATTACTTTTTTCGTCTTCTATGCATAATTTCTATATATTTTGCAATACCTTTTCTCTACATAATACTTAGTAGATTTTTAAAAGTATCATCCTCCATGTAATCATAATTATGTTATATTTAATAAAAGAGGAAATAAGGAAAAATTTGGACAATGGGTTGAGCAAAGTGAAGGGTGGAATAAAGATGGAGATTGAATCAATGAGGAAGGTGATGATGAACACTCTTTAAGGCATGAAAATGGACATGTATTCCCATTCAAGTCACAAATGTTCCTCAAGTAATATGAAATCAAATATAAATTACATAAACCAAAGAGGATCCTTTGCACAAATTTTTGAACGTTCTAGGCAATAGTGTAACATTATTCCCAAACTGGAAATGTGTAACTTCAATGGGAATGATCTAATCCCCTGGAGTAACCAAATTTATAGTTTTTTATAACACATCAAGTTCCAAATAGGAAAAAGATCATAATTACATCCTTATATATAGAACAAAAATAATTAACCTTATATCCTTGATTGTGTACTCACAATAAGAAGGATCTTAATGTCACATGTTCAGTGTTTATAGAAGATCTACAACTGCACATTAGTAGTAATGTGGCCAAGAAGTAATTTCACCAATTAGAAAGTTTGTAACAAATAAGGTTAACAAATTAATATATTCAGAATTTCTAGAGCTTGTCATTGCATGTGGACATAATTAAAGATGAAAATATGAATGATTTATTCTTAGGTAGTCTCAAGGATCACATCCAACATCAGGTATATATGTTTTATGCACTCATTTTTATAAATCTATTGTCATAAAACATAAGGAAGTGAAACATTTACGTGCAATGAAGAGGAATATCATAAATACCATTAGACATCGTAGAACCACACTCCCATCCTTACCTCAACCTACCTAGTTTATTCCATAGAAAATTGAAGATAAATGATAAAATAGGAGATGTTATATTTCTTGTAGAAAATGGAGTAAAGGACATATGTTTTCTCAAAAAATATTATTATATAATGAGGGGATAAATAAATTTTTAAAGAAGAAGAGGTCTATGAGATTAGGACTGAGGAATCTCAACGAACTATATCTTGCCATAAAATTTTCAGCAATTCTACACAAAAAATCATTAATCTAGTTAATAACATTAAAAAAAGGGTGGCAATATTGATTGACTCTTGAATTACTCACAAATTCTTTAATCATAAGTTGAATTCGTCCTTAAATCACTTTTTTTATCCTTCACCAAATTTTTAGGTCATGGTGACTGATGGTGGTATGATTAGTTGTTTAAGAAAATTCCATAAGATTAAGTTATCCATGGGATATTACCTACTAGAAGGTCCCATGTATGTGATTTTAATGAGGGGTGTAGATATTGTGTTAGGGGTCTAGTGGCTTACTACATTGGGAAGAATTGAGATGAACTTTCAGGATTTGTTCATGTGGTTCATTCTGAATGGAATATTTTTGAATTTTGATGGATGTAGGTAAATGATCCGGAGTTTCTAAGTTCTTATAAAATACATAAGTTTCTTAAGAAGGGTGCTAATAGGTTTATGGTGCAACAATTTTCCCTACAATTTCAACCATCAAGAGAGCTATACCATGATATATACAATAAATTATTAACAAGAACTACTTTAGTTTTGGGGATATGCCAAAAAGAGAAATCAGCCACCCAATATTCAACCATATAGGTACATTTATCCAGAGAAGAGTAAGATAAAAATGATTGTACATTAAATTATAGAATTAGGTATTATTCACCAAATTCATAGTTCTTACTCTTATCCGGCGGATGATGGTATGAAATAAGGATGAATGTTAGCACACGTGTCTTGACTACATGGAGATCAAAAAATACATAGTTAAAAATAAGTATCATATTCATGTTATTAAATATTCGTTAGATGACTTACATGGTATTGTTTATTTTACAAAATTAACATCAAATAATAATTTGTGATTAAGATGTTCATAAAAAAAAATTAGGACACATGACAGACACTATGTATTTAAAGTAATACCAATAGGCCTTAAAAATATGCCATCTACTTTTAGAAGCTTGATGAATTCAACCTTTTGGCAATATTTGCAGAAGTTTTTGCTTCTTTTATTTAGTGATATATGGATTTATAGTAAGAATTTGGAGGAAAATTTACATCTTTTCAATAAAGTATTGGATAGTCTTGAACAAAAACACATGTATGCTAAGACCTCCAAGTTTGTTTTTGAGCTAAGAGATGAATAATATTTTTGTCATATCATGTTTGATGAAGGTGTAAAAATGTATCCTCATAAGATCCAATCCATGATGGATTAAAAGATTTACAAAGCTCTCAAAAATATCACATGATTTGTAGGACTTATGGATTATTATAGCTTATTTTCAAAGAATTTTGATAGAATTATAGAATCACTAACATCCTTATTGAAGAAATAATATTTGTAATGGAATGAATAAGAAGTTCAAAAATTTGAGTCATTGAAAAAGGCCATGTGTAAAACTTTAATTTCAGCAAACCCATATTTCTCCAAAACATTTTTTTATTTAATGCGATGATTCAAGGTGTGGTAAAGCTGCAATCTGTATGAAAGAGGTATGCCTCATTACATTTGAGAGTATCTTACTCAAATATAAGAACCTATTATAACCAACCATTGAGAATAAAATCATAGCCATTGTCCATCCTGTCTAACCATAGAGACCATATCTCATCGTTCATCACTTCAATGACAAGATAGATCATGACACTGTGAAATACTTCTTTGATAAAAGAGTATCATTTAAACAAAAAAAGTGGGTCACTAAGATGTTAGTATATTATTTTTATATAATTTACATAAAATAAAAATAAAAATTTATATCCGTTTCACTATCCATGAGTTATCAGCAAACATGAACCTTTTTATATTCCTTGTCCATATTATATGTAGATTGGGTAGATAAGAAAAGATCATAATGTAAAAATGACATAAATAACCACACTCTAATTCATAATATCCAACAGGATCTAATCATTTTATAAAATTTTACATGGAAGGGGGATGTTTTCTAATACAAGGTCTAATTGTACCTAAGAAAAACCTCTGCTATTAAAATTCAGGTTCTCTCAAAGCTTCATATTTCTCCATTAGGTGGCTATTCTAGATTCATAAAAAATTATCATATAATTAAGAAAAATTTATTATAGGAAGTGTTGAAAGGAGATTAAATGAAAAATTTGGTAGAATTTGTTGTGTTAGTGTAATGAGAGTGAAACTATAGGTCTCTAGGACTCTTATAGCCTCTATCTATTCCTAATGAGTAGTAGGCAGCTGTTTCCATTGATTTCATCAAAGGATTGTAAAGATATATAATCACCAAGTATTATTAATTTTGTGGTTTGTAACATACATTTACAATAATTATAATTAAAATATTCTTTATGGATAAATTTTATAAGTTACGTGGAACACACAAAACTATAGTTAGCCATCAGAATCCTATATCTACTAGTATTTTTTGGAGAGATTTATCTTCATATATGAGTAATCAATTGGCTCATATTTCTTAATATCATCCCCATTAAGATAAAAAAATTGGGTAGTCAACAAAGATTTTGAGGGGCATTTATGATGATTTTGTTGAGATAAGAAAGAGATATGGGTTAATTGGCTACCAATGTCTAAATAGTGGTATAACACTTCATTTCATACTTTATCCTAAATTTACACAGTCTTCA
The DNA here is from genome assembly GCA_019776745.2 of Taxus chinensis. Lineage (NCBI taxonomy): Eukaryota > Viridiplantae > Streptophyta > Pinopsida > Cupressales > Taxaceae > Taxus > Taxus chinensis. Next base: position 762,400,732 of record CM034146.1, on the reverse strand, counting down.
CATTATATAGTTATCATTCATCATCCATCCCTTACCACTTAAATAACTAGCATAAAGTTATAGTAGTTGAATATTACATTCAACACCAACATAAGGTTCTCTCTATCCTTAAAGTTAAGTTAGTAATTATACAAAACTACATGAAGAAATTAACTGATCACCATGATAGTGAGTGAATATTTGAAGTTAGAAACAATATAAAATGTACAATAAAATTTCATGCAAATATTATGGCCCTTATCAAGTGTTGCAAAAATTAATAGTGTGGTATATAAATTGCATCTTCGTTAGTTGACTAAAATACATCCAGTTTTCCAAAAAAATTTCTTGAAGACGGTCATTGGGAAGAAGGTGTCTTCTTAATAAATGTTACCAGATACTGATGAAGAGGGACATGTCATCTTTGAGCCTATAATAATTCTACAACAACATATTAATAAGGTGAGGAAAAGGGTCTTCATTGAGTATCTACTTAAATTGAAGAATTTTAACATTGAAGATACAACAAGGGAAGGTGAAGCATTCTGAAAAAAATCCAATGATTACCAACATTAAGGACCATGTTTCTTTCAAAGTGGGGGGAATTTTATACCCTTAACTCTTGGTCATATGTTGGGATAGAAATATATAATATGTGGCCAAAATAATCTCTTTTTGTATCATATCATATTTAGTTTTGCTTTCATAAAATTAGTAGGTCGGCCTTTGTGTATTTCATAGCATGGTATGAGATATATAAGAGTTATAAAGTAGTCTATTATCAGCATATTAAGAACTTGAGTCTAGTTATATAGTTTAAATGTTTCCCCCTAAAATTTTTTAAGTCATTAAATGCTTGCATATTGTGATGATTTATCTATATCTATGTGTTGTTTGGTGTTATATTACTCCTAATATTGAAATCTATTTAGAAATTTCATTATGTTTTTTTAATGGGAAAAACAAGGTAGCATGTCTCCTTGAAGATATTGTTGTAGATCAGCACTTATCTCAGTGGGAATTAGACTTCATTGGCATAGTGATCCCTCTCTTTACTGTTAACCAGAAAAGGGTTCTAACTTCAACTAACTATTTGACCATGTTTGCTGAAATTAAACCCTTGAAAAAAGACCATTGAAAATGTTAATCTTGACTTCTTTGAAAGGTTTGTCATAAGGTTTGGATTTCTCCACATCATGATTAAATACAATTATAATGTGTTTATGGGGGGAAAAAACCAATGAATGTTCCTTGAAGTATGATATACATTTGAAAACATCCTGCAACTACTACTCTCAAGGAAATGAATTATGTGAGAATTTAAAAAAGAATATTATAATGGATTTAAAATAACCCTGGAGAATAATAAGAACTAATGGCACACGAAAGATATCAAAATATCATGGGATAACATGATATCCCCTAGAGAGTATGTTGACAGATATCCTTTCATGTAAGTGTATGGAATGGATGCTAGGATTATATTCTAATAACATGAGTTATAGTTAATTGATTTGTCCTATAGATTATATTTAGTGCATCATGACACTACAAATACTTAGAATTGAAAATTTTATGGAGGTGGAAGACTTAAAAATCTCATTTACCGAATGATTTTCCTTCTCAAGGTGTTTAAATGGGATTTGATTTGATATTTAAAAACCTACATTTTGTAAGTATTTTTAATTGTATCGGATTTTATACTCATTAAAAATTTAACAATAGCTAATTATTATTATTATGATGGCTAGATTGAATACTATACACATATCCAAAAAATATAGATTCGGTATTAAAATTGGAATTATCATTATAAAAAAATGAGATTCATAATTTTCGGCTATAGATTAACATACAAGCGAGCCTATGGTAATAATTTCTATGACTACTAAATAAAATATATTCTGATGAATCAATTGAATTAAAATATTGTATATATTAATAGGCTAAATGAGACTAACACATTATTTATTCAATAACAAAACTGAAGGTAAAAGGATCAAAGTTAATAGTAAAGGGTACTACGTGGTTATGATAAGTGAAGTAAATTATAACAGCCATATAATCATACATATGGATACTATTTCTATATTAAGAATGGATTGTTGAATGAATTTTCTATTTCCTGTTCAGATTAGTGGACTAGATATCAAAGAAAACAAAATAACTCCATAATGCAATGGTTTAAGGTACCTTGAAGTATGATAGATGAAAATGGATGGGCACAAAGTAGATTTCCTCACTACAAACTTAATGAACCTACAAAAAAAACATGACTGAAAATAAAATATATTACATGGTAGATGAGGGGGTTTCTCGATGAAGTCAGTTCTAAGAATTCGTAACTCCCTAATGTATATGTCAACCCCCGTATTTGATAAAAGAGTGATTAACTAAAATATGAATTTGAGGATTTAATGTAGACAATATAACAAATGAAATAAATAGTGTAAACTGAAATGTAGATGATAACTAATTTTATTTGATATTTAAATGAAGTGAAATAATTAAAATAAGAGGGATACTGTAACAACCCAAGTGACACACACACACGAACAACACAAGAAAAGGAAAGATATTTTTTTTTTTGTCTTACTTCCACACATAACATGACGCAACATGTCGTCACCAAGGGTACAACTAACACTGTGAACAACTTGATACAAGGATGGCCATAAAGGCAGCACGGAAACATTCACACCTATCAAGGACCATACATACATTTTTTTTTCTTCTTTCTGACAAGACAACATGGAAGTCCAACCACTTGACACACTTACATTTAGGTCATCCCATGAGGAAATTCTTGTTAAATTTTCTTGTTTACTAAAATGTCTCTAATTCTTAACTTATGTTCTTATAAAATTTCATGTAATGATTCACACAATTCTTTTCACAAGGGAGAACTTCTTTCTTTTCAACTATTGACTAAATAGCTTAAGGCCAAGCTTTCTAAACTAGGATCATCAATTTTATGTCCAAGGCTTTTTATTCATTTGATTTTAGAACATTTTCCATTTCTACAAGATTAATTAAACTTACTCAAGCCACTAACACAAGTTCCACACCTCTATTGCCTAGGTGATGGCATAAGCTCCGATTGAGTGGAAAGTACCGCTTAGGGTTCATAACAATAACCTTCTTGTTTAAGGATCAAACTTTGACCTTGCTTAAGAAATATCACCATGAATCAAGGCAAGGGTTAACAGAACAGGAAAACAGAATTTAGCTTCAGGGTCACATTGTTTACTATCAGTCTTTTATCGAGGTTAAGAGTTTATCAAGATTGGTTGAATGTTCCATCTAGAATTTACTTAATTAAGTTTGAAAAAGGAGAACATTTCAAACGATAGAGAGAGATTTAAGGTTTAATTAATCAATTTCCCTCCTACTTACTAAATCCTATCATCTTCTAAAATCTAACCATTGCTTTCACCATGAGGTCATTTAAGATTTCACCATAAAAGGATAGTGTTTATTGGTTTGGCTCAGGGAAAAAAAAAGTAATCATATTTTGTTACAAAAGATAGTTTCCTCTTGATTGTTCCAGGTCTCAAAGGTTATCAAGTAGATCACATCTACATTAATATATTCATATATATAAATTTTAGTTTAACTTTTATAAGGACTATCTAGCTCACTTCATAGTACTTACAAACTCATTTCTACTATGCCTTAGAAGGATTTACATGTCAACATTTTAACTCAAGAGCAAAGTTTAACAGTTACAACAATAATACTCCACAATACATTCCACTAAGGCACTAACCCTCCTTCTAAAATGTCCAAAGGCCTTTTCCAAATTTTTATAACATAATACTCATTCGTACAAAGGAACATCATAACCAAGATTGATGTAATAATCTACAAGTCTTTCCATCATCTAACCACGTAAGCCATCTGCAACAATTAATAACCTGAGTCAGTTCGCGAGAACTGAGCAAGATAAGACCATACATAGCAACAATAAGCTACTAGCTAACAATACCATGAAAGAAAACATTCTATTTCAAGAAATGGATCAAAGTTCTAACCTCTAACAACCTTTTGATTCAAATGCCAACAAGAAGAAATCCATAAGTTTTAATTATGAAAAATACCTTGAAAACTACAAAAGTTTGGCAACCAAATACGCAAGACTATGAAATTTAAATGATTAGACACAAGAGTTGAGAGTATTAGGATTTCAATCATGTAATCCCATAGATTACGTGATTGAAATCTAAGGTGTAACCCATCAATCAAAATTCTCAAGGTGAAGTCAAAAGATAAAAAACCAGACCCGATCTTAGTTGCCAAAAAGAATATAGTTTTGGAATCGTTCTGTAGGGCCATAGGCCTAATAGGCTAGAAATGAACAACGAGGGTAATAAAAAAGTTCCATCATGTAATCAAAAAGGTTTAAAGGATGAAAATCTTATATTCAAACCCACAACCATTATATCTTAGGTAATAAGTGGCTTCATAGCTAATAAGGATGAGTTGAAAGGATGATAAGAATGTCCGGAATAGGCATTGCCTAACAGCCTACCTACTGAACATAACCAGGGCCAGAATAGTGACAAGCCTCATTAATTCCCAAGTTGAGTAGGCAATCTAGCATTCTAAACACATCCTTGCAATTTTCATAATACTTTAGATATATAACCCTCCCGTTCTAGAGGAACATAGCCATGAATCTAGACTTGGTTGAAATTTTCCGACGTCAACTCACTTTCTAATATCATAAACGATGTAATTACAATTATTACGTTCGATACATATACAACTATTCCATAGCTTCTTTTCCCTTTTTAAACAACAAATATATTCACGACCTTCCATCACAATCATTCTAAATTTGTAATGAAAGGTCACTCATCAAGAAGGAAGTACAAAACAAGTTTGACTAAATTAAGAAACTTCGTGTTACCTTAAGCAGTTGATGAAAACCTTAACTTTCACGAACCGTGAAAGATATTACCTTACTCCATCAAGGCATTATGTCTATACATAATTAAATCGATCACATAAGGAATCATCAACATACCATATCTTAACACCATAAAGGTCATTAATTTTGTCAAATTTTACTCATAGAAAGAGTAGAATCAAATGGGGTTCTATCAATAATTTATGCCCTTCTATCAACCCAGGACATATTTTCGGTCCAAAACTTCCTTCTTAACAAGCATATATATTGAACTTCTAATTTCCAAATGCCCTAATAATTTGCACAATACACGAAGTGCATAATCACGCTTATCATAAAAAATAATAATTTAACTGTATATTTTCCTCCAGGGCAATAACATAATAGGAACCCAATACTAGTCAAAGCTGCAACTTTCCAGGGACGATTACATACCCAGGTTCACAAAAGAAACAATGACATTTTGTAGAAGGAAGTAACTTTAAGATTATATATATAAGCCGACAAGTTGATAAAACCAGTGTACCCAGAAGACTCAATTTCTAGCACAGGGTATTTTTATCCTTACAGTACCATTATATATATATATTTCCATATAATTAATCGAAGCATAAACACCAAGAACATTTTTTTTTAAAATTTTATAAAGGGGTTAGATCACTTCAACAAGAACAACCAATGGAGGCAAATCCGGAAATAACACAACTATTACCCATATGCTGAACACAAATCCACAAAATCACAAATTTAAACCAATTTCTGGAAAGAAAAAGTTTCATTTCAAGAGGTTTATTAGATACTAGCATATTATGTATATGGTTAGTCTATCTTGCCTATTTTAACGCATCCACCAGTCATGAACATCCAGCAGGGACTACTACAGCCACACGCCCTCCACTTTATCCTCTGCTTCACTGGTCTTTTCTTGCAATATACCACACCAGGATTCCCTTTTGAAGGCATGACTAGAAGAATGCAATAGGTGGTTGTCCAAACACTAGATTGCTTCAATGCAGCTACTTTGGGGGTGAGAGTCGAACTGCTTACCACTTAGTCCGAGAGAACTTGCGCTAGAAAGCTAAACACCAACCATGGTTTGAAGCTCGGACACAAGACATAATGATTACATCGCTCCTGGCTCTGAAAGGCATCTACCATTTTGATACACAAACCTTTTCCTTCATCATATTTGGGGACATCATCAAACTCTCGGTGAAAACATTACAGCTGTAGCTTGTAAGGTGATCATAATTCCAACAGAGTCCTTTATTTCTGCCAACTTAGTGACTTGTTGAAGTAGCTCATATAATAGCAGAGAAAATTGTGTTTCATGAATATTCTGATATGAAACAGATCGGCCTCTATGAGGTTCTCTTCCATGAGTTACATCATATAAAAAGTAAGATCTCAATAGAGAATCTTTGCAAATAAATTTCATCAGGTCTTCTGGTAACACCCTCACTGTCACTTAATTGATTTTGATAAAAATATCTTGTAGGAGAGTCCAAATTTGAGGATGCAGTGATACAGAACAGAAAACGGCCTAGTTGGACAACCTGCTTGTTGGAGGCGCTCACGAAGGCTTCTACTAAACTGTAGCATGCCTGTTTCCTGGCTATTTACTACTGGAGGCAGTTGCTATGGATCCCCAACAAGAACACACCTTACAGCTCCCAAGACATTTTCTCCAACATTGCATAGATTCCATGTGCCTGTGGGTGCGATCTATCACCAAATCTGGGTCAAGCTCATGGCTGAAACAATAAAATACAAGCACAAATCAATGGCGAGTTAAGAACTAAGACCAGGTCGAGCAAGAGTTAGATTGGAACGTAGAACAGGGAGGTCATGAGCCTTTGACACGGCAGGAAATGCTAGAAGAATGCAAAGCAATGAAAAAAAAACCCCTGACGAGAGTGAAGAGCTATGAGCTCACGGCTGAGCCTTCCACAGAAAGAACATAAAGAGGGGAACATAGTGGAATTTCACTCACAACGATGCACACCTAGCAGAGCACGATTTAAAGCCATTCAATCTGGACCCAACTCGCAAACACCAGTTTGAACCAGACAAAGGGGCCAAGCTGAGTGTCCATGGCCAACCACGATACCGGAAAAACCATGGAAATGCAAAGCAAAAAACACAGCCTCAAGATTTGATCGAGCTTCTTCCATGTTAAATTCACCACCTGGATGGAAGCAACTTTCCAAAATGAAAAGGCGCAAGACAACTCAACTAAAGCTTTACCTCGTTCTTCTACTACAACTGCAATATTCTGCAACAACTGATCTCGACTGTGGTCGCGTGCAACCAGAACATCAGGATCAACACCAATGGTTCCTTGGGCTCACCCTGCAGCAGCTGTCGCACTTAACTCTCTCTGGAGGCCACTGATTTTCTGAGATAAGTTTACTTATCTACTCTATAGCTGCTGCATAAAGCCAATCACTTCCTCACGATACTCCTAGGATAATTTCAGTTCTACACTCCACTGAAACTACCTGTATAGCACGATTTTGAGAACCCACACCCACCCTCGCAACATCAGCGCGGCAGACCTTCATTTCACCATTAATGAATCCACTATCTAGAACACGCTGTAGCAATTCATCTGTTTCAGCATTTGATGGAGTGCAAAACAAGCATTCGTGGTTGGACAGACACGACAGGTAGACCACGTGAACAACAAGTGTAAGTCAACATTTTAATGAATGAGCATGTGCGGCCACCAAAGTCTCTTGCGTGAGCAGGTCAAAAAAGAAAACAAAAGAAATTTACAAATCAGGGAAAACAGTGGGTGCGGCCACCAGCAAGGATTCCATCACATCATACTTTAATAGCTCCACCCTCCACGCCAAGAAGGAGATGAAGCTGACTGTGACAACTATAAGTCTATGAGATTTCTAGAAGGATCACACATATACAACAGAGGTTATAGCCAAATCAAGGACTTGTAGCTACGGTTCACTTTCATATTTTAGAGCATGCTTGTACATAAGAAAGAGATATACATTTCATAAGGAATCATTTTCAAATCAAAGCAATTGGGAAAAAGTTGGTCTACAGTTCATCTTAGGGGTATTGTAAAATAATTCAATTACAGCTTCTACTAACTGAAAGCAAGTGTTCAAGAATCTGCAATGAGGGACAGCTAACAAACTCCACGTTTTGAAAGGAATATCAACTGGAAAAAATAATGTTCAAACTCTAAGTAGGTGTCTAATGTTTAAAAGTTGTACCACAAAGGATGAGACTATACTCATATGCATAAAAGAACAAAGAGCTTTATCAAGCACAAGTTTGCGACTAGGACTAGGGTAGACGCCAAATGGGGCGTTACAGATACGGTACTAACTTGAAAATAACCTACCTCACTGTGATTTGCGACTAAAGAGGATGATGTGTAGATGAAGTAGAGTATGATGGTACAACCCATAAAATTGTAGTAGATGGATATTTAACTTGTATGAGGCACCTGGGAGATGATCAAGGTGATTGTAGGTGCCCTAGTCTGCAGTATGGGTGCTCTTGTATGTCGAAAAACTCAATACTTGAATCTAGAAATGTCGTTAGATCTTCATAATGTATTGATCCTTGGCGCATGGTTATCGCAATAAATTCACTTATGTCATCCTCATCCTATAAGGAATATTACATGAAAAACCTCATACAAATCATCAAATACCTAGAAAAAAAGATTCATATGAAGGGGTTACACTGAACTTAGATACCACAATGGTGGACTTACAACTAAGCATTTTACTACATTCTACACCTAATGTGGTTATATGTGCTTGTGTGTGAAATTGTGTGCCTATGGTGTGTTGGTGCTCCTTTCAATCTCACCCCTTGGTCATTTAAAATTTCCATCCCGCTTGGTTAGAAGTATTTTTTGTCTCCCTGTATGGATGCGTGAAAAATTTCTCCTTCATTTAGATGTCGTTATCATTATTTTCCTTACATCATGGATCACATTGAGTCTTGGTATTATTTACAGTCTTCTTTCTACAGGGAAAATTTTGGAATTTGGGCATGAATACTAGGGTTTCCCCTTGCTTTTATTTTTCCATGATCATGTTTTCCCTATCAAATTTTATCCCAACACCCGCAAATACTTGGTATTTTCTTATTGGATGTGGCATGATGGGTCTATTTGGTGAACTTGTCACTTTTGTTACATTTGTAAAAAAATCCCAATTGGTCCTACAGCTCCGATGAATTCTAATTGGCTACTCAATGATATGAAGCAGAAAAACAATTTATTACTTCGGCCCCAAAGATGTACGTGCATGTCATAAGACAAGAATTTGTGGGGAAGGCGGGCCCTTTTGGTATTTTGAGGCATTATGGAAAAAGGAATAAAAATATAAAAGGAATGCCTAATGCCCACAAAAGGACACGTGCTAATTTTTAAAGTCAAATGTGGAGAGGAAAAACCTTAGAGTACTTTGAAGATTTTAGCTTTTGTTTTGAAATGGAATAAAATTTATAAAGTGAGTTGCGACTCTGATGGGGACCAGATAAAGTGATTTTTGAGTCAGCATTGAAAATTCAAAGTGGGGAGGTGGGTTGTCAGAGAATTTTTATATTTTCATATTTGTTTTGAAAAATAATGAAATTCATAAAGTAAGTCGCAGCCCCGTTGACATCGAGGAAAGCCACATGTAAAGACTATATCAAAAGTGGACGGGAGGGCCAAATTGTCAAAAAATGCACAATTTCTTTAAGTGATACAAAATATGAAAAGCACCCCCAGGCCTGCTACAACTCAAATATTTTCCATGTGGAGGATTAACCTAGCTCCTCTTTACACTAACAATTTTTCAACGGCTGAGGTAACTTTCTTATGCCCGAGACACGTGGAGGGCCCGCGCTTATTTGTGGACCTGCCCCTGAATTTTACTTTTGAAAGTGCAATGAAGAGACATGGGGGTTTTCAGCTAGATCTTCCCATACTTAGACTTTTCAAGCATCTGATGAAAATTTCTTAGACCCTAGGCACGTGGCACCTTCTTCTAGTTCTTAAAATTTTTGAACCGCCGGTATAAATTTTCTAGGCCGAAGACATGGGTACAACCCATGCTTGTTTAGAGTCTCCACTTTTCGGCACCATATCAAAAGTGCGCCGAAGAAACACATAGAGGATTCCACTGGCTCCTCTTTATACTGATACTTTTTCAATGGTTGACGTAAATTTATTAGTCCCAAGGCACGTGGAAATCCTACACTCATTTTAGGTCCCACCTCTAGAGTTCATCTTTGAATTTGCACTGAACAGACACATGGAAGCTTCCGCTAGACCATCCCATGCTCAGGATTTTCAACGAACGCTGCAACTCTCTCAGGTTCTGAACACGTTTAGGGCTCGCACTCATTTGGGAACCTTCCTCTGGACTTCACCTTTGTATTTGTGACAAGGAGACACGTGGAGGTTTCTGTTGGCTCCTCTTTACTTTTGGCCGACTTGGACTCGTAGCGCAGATATGTATTACAATCCATTTGAGGACACTCATTTCTGAGAGGCATGAATGCAGGTATCTAATCCTCAAGGTGTATTCTTGAAGGTGAAAAGGATTTCTTGTTAGATCAAACCATATGGAACCACTCGAGAATTATTAAAAAGGGGATTTCTTTCATGAAAAAATAAGAGAATGATTAAAAATACTGTTGAGAAACTAAGAAACGTGATCAGTTCATGATTTATCCACCTGGAAACAAAAAGTAAGATATTTTCAAGGGAATAAACATAATTAAATGGTATGTTGTAAAGAGGAATATTATCTTGAAGATTTATACTTTTGGGGGGGAATTTAGGATGAGTGAGCTAGTGAAATTGTATAAATGCAATGCGAATACTCTTGCATAAGCTGGGTTAATTTTTCTAAGAAATTTTTAGAAAAACCATTTTCCCGAGAGACTGAGTGAAAAATCTATTGATTTTCCTATGTTTTAGATTTAATCATGTCAATATGGTTACAAGTCTACAACCATTGATAAGATCTGAGATTGTTAAAGAAACCCTCCTTTACTGATGAATCTAATGAACCTTGAAATGAATTTGTGCTGATCATGAGCACAATTGTGTTTGGTCTTATTTCAAAATGTTTTCAAATATTTTTTCTTGTTCTTGTTACAATATTATGTTGAAATACCTCTGAATCACACAATATCTTATCCCTGTGGTACTAGTCTGGCCTTTGTAATTTCATTGTGAAAAGAGATTTCATCTTGTAATGAAATGAACAATTTAAAATCATTTTACTTTCACTAGGTTGACAAAGATTGTTTGTAAGTGTATGAGTATATCTTAGGTGTGAAAAATTAGGGAATTTCAACATTTAATTGAGTCTTTAACATGAGCCTTTATGTTGAATTATTGAAGAGTGTATGAAATCGTGAATCTCTAGGTTTCCATTGATACACACCTTCTAGTTGAAGGAATGTTTTGGCTATTTTTAAGCATTTTGTCTGTGAGTTTTCCAATATTTGTAAAGGTTCTAAAATATTTGGTATAATCAACTTTATCTTGCTTAACTTCCAACAGAAACTTCTCAAATGATAAATCCTATATGAACTACCCTTGTTTGTACTATGTATCCACAAAGGTTTAACAATTTCCACTACCAAAATATGCAGAAATAATCAAGATTCAATTATTATCTTTAGTAACCTGAACCTTGTCTAGGAAACATCTCCAATCTCTAGTGTGACAACTCATGAGAGTTATATTGTGTTGGATTGATCATATTTTCTCAATGTTTTCATGAAAATTGTGCAAATAAGGATCTCTTGATATCCTTCACCAACACAGGTAACTGAATGGGTCCTCTCACCCTCGTTGAAGGCACAACCTAAAGTAGTGAGGGTAGATCAAACCCTTAGTAAGGTGTTATCCATTTCTCCAATGCTTGAGTGACAAAGAGTCAGTTGAATCCAATCCCTGGATACAAAATTACTTATATCATGATTCATTTGTCTCTAAGCATACTACTAGTTTCGTGATGCTTCTCATCCCTCGGAGGAGAATTAATTTGGATACAAACACCGAAATGGTTCCATTTCTAGATATTATTTGAACACCAAGAATTATTTGTGTGGCAACAACACCAAAGAGGTGCCATTGATGGGGATTATTTAAACATCAAAACCTATTTGTGTGGTAACAACACCCATGTGGCTCCATTGTTAGGGATTATTTGAACACAGCGACCTATTTATGTGCCAACAACACTAAAATGGTGCCATTACTGGGGAACATTTTTACAAATGCATACACATGCTGACCCTGATAATGCTTCTTATAGGATTTAAGTTCAAATAAGTTGTTTAAACGTCATCCTTTGTTGAGATTTGTAAGATTTGTGCAAGATTACAAGGTCATTGTGTAGTATTTCCATTTTCTAGTAGTTATTACAATAAATTTGCATCAATAATGATAAATGTGGGTAAAGGAATGTCGGATCTATTAATATTTACAGAAATTAAGCATTAATAGACATTTTACAAGTTACTTATAGTGCATATACAAAACTAAGGTCAGAATCCTTAGTCGCGACTCCATGTTGAATTAAAGTTTTCATGATTACCAGTGTCTTAACCTATGTCAAGTTAAATTTGTCATCGATATTTACAAATATGGAGGGAAGAAGGTCCTTATTCACTAGGGATCATACTAGAAAGTTATTTCCAGAATGAGGAAATTTAAATTCAGAAGGAAAACAAGTCTGGAAAGTTGTTGGAAATCAAGAATCAAAAAAGGAGATATCAGTTCTAAAAGGTGATCAATCTATAGTTGAAGATTACCATACATCTTCAAGTTATTCTAAACCAATTAATATTTATATAAATTTGAGTTCTCTAATTGGAGAGGGGCCATAATTTTTGTCTAAAAGGTGTGCCTCTATGTTTTCCCTTGTTTCTTCCAAAGTTGATAGGGTTTTCTGAGAAATTGAGTCATTAGAGGATATTTACTTTAAGAGTCATACTCATATGCCATAAATACCCCTCATGCCTTGTCATTTTGTTTCTCCTACAAGATCACGTCCTTAAGGAAATATGGCATAGCCTCCACCTAGACCTAATTTTTTTGTCAACACTTTTGGACCTATAGATTTTAGAGGTATGGATGGATATCCTAATATGGTGCCACAAGATGTCAAAAATAGGTTGCCAAAATTTCAAGGGAATAATGCCATCATTGGTGACTAGAATTTAAGACTCTTTGTCAATATGATGGAAGATTTTTAAATTGAGTTTGAATACGTGTCTATAAAGTTATTTATTCACACTCTTGAGGAGGATGCACTTGACTGGTACAAGGCTTTACCAGGTAATTCAATATATTCATGGACCGAGATGAAAAATGCCTTTATATTGCAATATGGGGATAAGACAGATCCCAAGCTCCCCTTTATCTAAATTTTAAAATATAAAGAAAAATCCAAATGAATCTATCTATGATTTCAATACTTGTTTTAATAAGACCTTGAATAGCTTACCTATAATCCTAAGGCCAAGTGATGTGTACTATTTGATAAAATATTCTGATGCTTTTGATAAAAAGGCCACTTATTACTTGAGAGATAAGAACCTGAGAACATTGAGGAATGCTTTCACCATGGCCTTACAAATAGAAAATAGCATCAAAGTAGTTAGAAAGCCTCCCAAGAAAGAAGGTTTTAAGTCTATCAATCCTTAAAATCCTCAATAAAAAAAAAGTTGTGGATCTGGAAGAGGTTTTAAAAAATTTGGGTGGAGAAGTTAAAGAGATATCCTATAAACTAGCTAGAGAAAAAAAGGGGATCGGATAGAATTCCCAAGGTCAACATAAGCAACAAGGTCAAAAGAGATTTTGAAATCACCCGAGAGGTGATCATAGACTAAATGACCAAGGAAAAGGGCCCATGGGGTCAGAAAATAGACAACCTCAACCCCAGGAAAATAGATTGGTTCCCGATATTTTGATTGTCATGGTTGTGGCAGAGGAAAATGTTATCAAATGTTGTGATAGGTGTTTCTTACCACACTCCTAATGTGATGTAGATCAAGAAGTTGAGGAAGAATATGATGATTTGTGCATGATGGAGAGCCTTGCAAACTCACAGTAGGGGGGAAACTTCAACTTAATTGATAAGTGTAAGAACTATTGAAATCTTCTAGGATTGTGTTCACCAGGTATTACCTCTTTCTCCTATTAATACTTTATAAATTGATATCGTGCAAGCATTTGATCTACCTAATCATGATTTTGAATACTTAGGGGCCTTGATGATTAAAAAGTATGATGGAGGGATCCCTTCTGAAGAGGACATACAACTGTTGATGAATGCAGTAGTGGCTCAAGAGAAATAATATAACACCAGAACTAAGGTTTTCAAAGGGAGAGGGACACAAACCAAGCCTAAATTTCAAGTTCTTACCAATATCCTAAAGGAAACCCCTAAGAAAGATACATCGTGAAAAGGCCCAATTACCCCAAATAAACATGTACTCCTGCCCATGCCTAGACTCTGAATACTCCTATACTATCAGAGGAAGTGGATAATCTCCCTCTTAATACTTCCCTACCCAAATATTAATTCAGATCAAGGTCACTATTCCCATTGTTGAATTACTCAGGATCCCTGAGCATAGAAAAAGGGCATTCAAATATTTGGGATTTAAGGAAGAAAATATTACTCAGGGAAAAATTGTTAATAATATAGAGGTTCCCCCCATTATTGTAGAATCAGAAATACCACAAGCATTAGAGGAACTAGGTGAATCATCTAAGGTGTATTTTGGAACTTCTCTTGTTGAGTCTCAGTTGGATGTCGATCCATTTTTTTACCCACTTTGATTATAAAAGATAGGGTTGGTACATAAATGCATGTTTGATTCAGGAGCCTCATGTAATGTAATGCCTCTTGAGGTAGTGAATGAGGTTGAATATCAAGGTAACAACAACTTTTGGAAAATTTAATATTATGGATTCAAGAGAACTGTTAATAATTGGATATGTCAAAGGAATGGTAGTGCAACCAGAAGCTTATCCAGAAAATGCTTAACTATAAATGTGGTTATTGTGGACTGTCCTGCCAAGTGGGGTTATGTTATTGTCTAGAAAATGGGTAGATAGTGTGGGTGGAAGCATACAAATGGACATGTCATATTCAACTATACAAGTGGAGGGGAGCCTTCTGAAGTTGTAACGGTGAGAAGAAAATGTTTCATATCATTAAGGACCCTAAAAATACTTGTTATGAAGTATTGTACACAGATGTCAATGTCAATAAATTTTTGGGATCTGCTGATCTATAGGAGCATAAAATTGATGAGTGTAAGTATCCCAAGAAAATTGGTTCTCCCTGGAATTTGATGCTTGATGGTGTAGACACCTATAATTACGCCCAAGAAATTTAAATACTTAAATTGCACTAATTATCCTCTTTCTCGCAACTCAATGACATATCGTCCAAAAGTGCTCTTTTCCCTCATATCATCATTAATTAATTACACTAAGCTAATTAATTAAGTCACCTATCCAACAAATACCCTAATTAAGGACCTTCCATTAATAAATCACCCCTTTTACCTTGACTAATTAATTATTATTAATTAATTACCTTTCCCTTCCATTTAACCAATAAATCAATATTTAATTGATTTAATCTCCTTTCTAATAGCCTAAATCATACTAATATTCCTCTAATTAGCTTCTATAAAGCTTACATCTACTTATTAGTTAATCACCTTTGATTAATTAAAACACCCCTCAACTCCCATGACTTGCTAAGCATAAATTAAAACCCTTGTAAAGTAAGGTTACCTTTAATAAAACAACCTTATTTATTCCAGATCATGTTTTACCTTTATCCCACATCCAAAGGGATGAAGTGTTTCCTTTACCCATTGGCCTGTATAAGGAGCCCTCCTTTTACCTTTATACCTACACCTAAAATTTTCTAAAAGAGTGAATGCAAATAATATAGCAAAGACTAAGAGCTTGCCTTTTACCCTTTTGAGAGTTCATCATCTTGAAGAGTTAAGCCTCTTTCTTAAGTGCTTAGGTCATATGGGAGGTGTCAAAGGGGTCTTGTAGCCCAACTTTGATAGGCCCTCATTCCTAGGTTACTTGGCATAATAAGGACAATGATTTTTGATAGACATGGAGCTTACTTAGGTCCATTCATTTATTTGTTGTTAGAGAATAGAGGAGTTTAGATATTTAGAATTGTTAGTTTCAAATTTTGTATTGATGAATGCTAGCATCTAACCCTTGTTTAATTCTTATCTTGATGGTGTTTAGTTTGTTGTTCAATTCTTGCTAAGTTAAGGCTATTTAGGTGTTAGTATTTACTCATATTAGCATTATTTTTAAAACTAACACATGCACACATTTGGTACGCCCGGTGGGACTTACTCCATTGTCCTTTGCACTTAATTTTAAGTTTTTGTAGTTAAGTTTCATTTTTGGTTACTAACCCTCTTTTACACATGTTGATCTAACTTGTTTTTCTTAGCTTGTTTTGTTGAGTTTGCATGTGTTGAGTCTTTCTTGTAGGTATGAAGGAGGTGAAGTGCTGTCAAAATTGGAATTAATGGGAAAATTTCAAGATTTCTCCATGCTTTCATTTTTAGAGCTTACTTTTTCAACATTCTACATGCTAGTTTTGTCAATTTCTTTAAAATTTTAAATTCTTGAGCATGTAGGTTAGTGTTTGATAGTTCTGAGTCTTATATTTACATATTAATGTGGTGGTTTACTGTCAAAATTTAATCTTGGTGAGAAAAATTCAATATTTCATCATGTTTTCATTTTTAGAGCTTACTTTTTCATCAGTCTACATGTTAGTTTTGTCAATTTCTTGAAAATCTTAAATTCTTGAGCATGTGTGTTAATGTTTGATAGAGTTGAGTTTTTTATTCATATATTAATGATATGGGTTGTTTTCAAAATTGAATCTTGGTTGGAATTTTTTTCCCATTTTATAGATTAAGGGATGTTTTTTTTGACATTTTTTGAGTGCATGTCAAGTGCATACCCGTGAGCATAAGAGCATATGCATAACCCATCTTCCGAAGGCCAGTAATTTTTGTTTCTAAACTCAAAATGAATCTAATTTTTTGTGTTGGAAAGGTATGGAAGGTTAACTATGCAATGAAAACATAAATTAAGGATTTATACTTACAAAAAATTACAAGTTTTGTCTGTTATTTTAAAACTGGTCATTTTCTAAGATGTCTTAATATTTTGATGAATGTTGTATTTCCATACTTACTCAATTTAGACCAAAGCATGTGTATGCTCTTCTCTTGCACCTTTTGGTGATATTGAGAATTAAAAACAACTTTGATCTCTATCTTGTTAACATTGAGATTAAACTTGGAAATTTGATTATTCATTTTGCTTAAGGGAATGAACCTTTTACAAAGCATTTTTCAATGGTCCTTTGATTTTAAGTTTTCCATTTATATATAGTTGGGATAAAGTTTGTGTATGCTCTTATCTTACACTTTAGGGTGATCTTGAGAATCAAAAGTAACTTTAGTCTTCATTTTATAACATTTGGTAAATTGGAAACTTCATCTTTCACTTTTGGTTTAAGGGAATGAACATTTATCAATAATTATATATGGTTCATTGACTAAAAAGATTTTATTTAATTTTTAGTTGGATTATTTTTTGTGTATGCTCTTCTATTGCATCCTTGGATGATCTTGAGAATCAAAATAAACTCTTAATCCTCTTTTAAATAATGTGATTTTCTTGGAGAACTACTAATGCTTGAGTGCAGGACCTAAAAACGCTTATCAAAGAAAGGAGGAATTTAAATGAAATCAAAAAATACTAATACAATTGTTATACAGGTTGCTAAAAGGTGTTCAAGAAAACCACATCTAATTAAACAAGATAAAAAGAACAACATATTCAAAACACTGTATTGCAGGTTTCGGAAATGGGTATGTCCCTCTCCTCTCAACTAGAACATAACCCCTTTGGCATAACACCTTAAGCTACAACAATGGGGGTGGTTCCAGGAACCCCAAAGTAGTCCACGCAAGAGGGAACCTTGTGGATGAAACGGGAAGTGCTCCACACTACCTATCTAACTAGTAAATCCTTTGTGAGATAGAGTTACAAATTGTCCCTACATGACCCTTTTAAGTACACATTTAGATGCATTTATTTCCCACTATGGTTGAAGGGGGAAAAGTTTAGATACTCCCAAACTAGTCATTGTGACTTTTTGGGTAAATCGTCCCACTTGTGGATAATATTTGTAGCACCTAAGACGAGAGAACCACCTAGGAAGATATACTTTGGCCAAGAGCCCACTTTGACGATTCTAAAATAGTGTTGAGTTGTGAACCATATTTTCATTGAGAAATGTGTGATGCGTTATTTTCACCTAGTTTTTACTTGCCTTAGCACAAGATGAAAGTCTACCGAATTCAAGCCAACATTTTTCATCCTTTTTTGATTTACTTCCTTCACATTCTTTTGACACTTTGTTGATCAAAAGAAGGGTTACTACCTTTGTGTTAGCAATCTACTATTTCTCTCAGTTTTATGTCCGTTTACACCCATCCATGTTTACGGCTGGGTTAGTTAAACGTCTAAAGTGTGCGGAGGTGTTTTCACATCATTGGTAGCCATTGTGATCTTGATACCTATGTCAAGGTCATCATTATAGTTAGGCATGGTTCATCACCGCGGACTTCCTTAGAAGAGTTAGCTTGTTTGTATCGTATCACTACAATTTCGATATTTACATCTTGTTTATTGTAAACTTGACATAAATACCTATATTGTACGGTTACGTTGCACACATTTTTAACTATTCCTAGCTATAATTTGAGATTTTTAGTTTGGTTCTATTATTACATTGATTTCAAAGAGTGCTAGGTGTTACCATCTATACGTGTTATATCAATAACACCTCGATATCAATACTTCACTTTCTAGCAAAGTAGGTTAACATATCTTGGTGATATTGTTGTGTCATTTGTGAATTATAATTGGCACTTTTTGAGATATAGGTCTTAATCGAGTTGTAGCTCGCTCATCGTATATCTTGATTGGGAGATCACATTGACTTCTTGTATTTACTTATGTTTTTTTCATTTCCTTGAACTTGGCATAAGTGAAAACATCTTGTTGATCATCTTGTGATGCAAACTACTTTTTGAAACGTAGTCTAGGAAGTACATCCTTTGATTAGGTTTTAATACCAAATGCTTGTATCATGGGTGATTTATCACTCTATCATATTGGTATTCTCACATTGTTGACATATTCATACTCTTAGCAATTTCATTTTGCATTTCACTTAGGGGTAGTCACTAAGCTTTTCACATATCTATAACTCACCCTAGTGAAACTATCACGAAAACATGCTCCAAAAAAATGTCTAGGGTTGAAGAAACAAACATATGAGGAACAATAAGCACAAGCTTGGGAGAACTCTGATAGACAAGGGTCAAATCCCTTCATTGGACATGACTTAGGGCCATTGTTTTCTATAGAAAAGGAAATCTAAGAGATGTTCGATCATAGTGGAAATGAATTAGAATCACCACACGTAGACTTTGATTTTGACCCCACTCTACTAGATGAGTTTCTCCTTAGAAACAAAGATAAAGTGTTGGCATGGGTCATGGAATTAGGGGGCCAAATTCCCCACTGATAATGAACCAATATTACCTACAAATGACACTACTAAGGAAGAATGTCCCCTTATCAATATGGAAGATATTTTAACAAGCGGGCATGCTTCCACTTCTTACACAAAAAATGATAAAGTGGTAGGGCATAGAATACCCCTCATCAAAGTGCAACGATAGAACATGAGACAGGGGAAGAACCTCCACAATACGAAGAGGAAGAACCTTTAGAAGAAGAAGACACAAACCAAGTCACAATCCAATAACAACTCAGTAACCTAAGACGACAACTAGCTTTGCTTACTTTCTAGGTACAAAAAGACACAAACAATAATGTTCAAAAGTCTAGGCCTAAGTTTAGGATCCACAAACTCCATCGAGAAAACCAAGGAGAAGAAGACATGAGGTATCATCGTGTACATGTCCCCACTTCTCCCACTAGAGAACAATTGCTTGCACAAGAAGTGTAATCTATGAAAGTAACTCTTGTGAGCATACAAGAGAGAAATATAGGGAGTATTAGGAAATACCAATATGAAGAACTATGCCCCTATCCTTTTGATAAGACAATGACCCTTCAACCCTTTCCAAAGAAATTTGATATGCCAAAGTTTGACAAATACAAAGGAAAGGGAGACCCAAGGGATTGTGTTAAATATTTCTACATGGCATGTCAAGAGGTTCCTTATAGTGATAATTACCTCTTCAGAATTTTTCCTAAGAGTCTCGAAGGTCAAGCATTGGAATGGTTTACGCGCTTACCACGAGGATCAATTTTCACCTAGCTAGAATTGGCAGAAATATTCATACGTCACTTCTCATATAACATAGAGAGTGATGTCACCATGGTAGACTTGTGTGGTGTAAAACAATGCTCAAGTGAGACCTGTGACAGCTTCCTCCAATGATGGAGAGGGATAGCTAGTCGCTTCCCTTGCACTTTCCCTGAGAAGCAGCTAGTCAGTATTTTCGTCCCTAATTTCAACCCAGATATAGCTTTCCACCTCCAAATGCATTGTGTCCGCACCTTTGAGGAGGTTATCAAGAAATGGATTCAAATAGAAAAGGCTCTCATTGCCAAAGGCACCCTCAAAAGCCAATCTAAAGACAACAAAAGTGTCAAACCCACTAAAAAGCTGAAGATCTTTAACAAAAACAAAATTGTGGTGGGAGATGAAATTGCTGATTCTAAATGTGTTCAAACGGTCCAAACCAGTCAACCTTTTAAACTGACCAAGGGCCCAATTCAACCACCATCGAAGTGACGAACATTCACCTCCCTTAATGAACAGTTGTCTGTCATACTAAAACAATTGGATGCAGCCCACATGATGACTTATCCTACAACGTAATCATTTGATGACAACACTCCTAAAAATTCATGGTATAAGGAACATGAATACTGTGAAATGCATCATGTTAAAGGTCATAAGAAAGGTAAATTTCTACAGCTTTGCCACTATATTCAAGACCTCATTTACAATGGGGAGATAAAGGTGGATAACCCTAACAAAACACAAACACGTAACGAGAAAATGGGGATTTATAAGGAACCATTCCCTAAGCATGATAATTCGGAAAAGATAAAGCTGGATCGGGGAGACTCATCCCAAACCTATAAAGCTGTGAATTACTTGTATACCAAAAGAGATAACAATCATTACGATTCACTTATCAGATGTATTCACTCCCCTGTTAACTGTGTCAATAACATCTAGATCAAGGAAAAGGATTGCACTGCGGTAAGAAGGTGCACCCGCCTCGTGATTCCGGAACCCTCTCTGTTTACCCCGCAAACTAGTAAATATAACCTTTTAGAAAAACTTGAGAGGACACCTGCTAAGATCTCGATCTTAGATCTTCTCAAGATATCCAATGTGCATAAGGAAATTTTGTATCAAAATCTTCAGGGTTCGAGAGTTCCTTTAGAATTCAATCTTGCATACCTTCAAGCCACGGTGGCAAATATTGCACCAAGTGAGCAGCTCAGTTTTCAACCATAGGGAGGTCCCTACCGAGAATCCTACACATAATCTTCCCTTATACATTGAGGTAGTTATCACCCGCAGGAAAATCAAACGGGTGCTTGTGGATAACGGATCTAGATTGAACATCTAGATGCTTAAATTAGTCAAACAATTGGGACATACAGAGGTAGATCTTGAGTCC
Organism: Taxus chinensis; assembly: GCA_019776745.2. Lineage (NCBI taxonomy): Eukaryota > Viridiplantae > Streptophyta > Pinopsida > Cupressales > Taxaceae > Taxus > Taxus chinensis. The sequence goes on along the minus strand of CM034146.1, from coordinate 762,379,026 downwards.
CATATCATCACTATCACCACATGCGACAACATGGAAAGAGAGTCAGCATGCACCATTACATTACCCATGGAGTTGGGCCCCACTTTCCATTAGATGAAGTTTCACATCCTAAACTTGGAACTTCCATACAATATGCTTCTAGGCCGCCATGGATTCATGCCATGCAGGTCGTGCCATCAAGATTTCATCAATGCATCAAGCTGAAGCATGAGGGACATACAATAACAATACCAAGAAACTCAGAGCCCTTTGCTCATTATAGAGATCTCAATAGTTTTACACGAAATGGTACATACGCATGCCCCTTTGTGGATATGGCCATTCCTTTTTAGTCTAAGGCTATGAAATCCTGGCTGGATTCAGATTCTCTTAGGTCTTGCGCTCATGGGGCGTCCACTTCCACATCTCCATTTGATTCATGGGAGATGAAAATTATGGAATATGGTTGTGGGGAGTATAATGTACAACAAGCACTCTTGGTTTCCGAGCTCTCCTTGTCACCCAAGACTAGAGGTCGACCCAACTACCGCTTCAAGAGACCTAGAGAGGAACACACTATTGGGTCATTCCTACCTGGAGGCTTGTTAGGTGAGGAAGAATTGCTTGATACACATACTACGTCGGTCCTTGAGGAAACTCAACCATCTTGTTATCAAACCTCAGAATATGAAAAATCTATAAAAATAATGTACTCCATGGGCTACAAAGGCCTAGGATGTGGGAGGAATGAATAAGGAAAAAGATAACCAGTCCTTCTTTGACATTTCAAAACAGAAAAATATGGCATTGGGATTCACCCTTATGGAGCACATCCAAATGATCAAGATGCGACTTGTTTTGAACATGAGGATAGCTTAGAGTACCTAGACAACAATATAGATTCCCATTGTAGCCTATATGAGGATTTGGCCTCCATGAACCTTTTCATGAACAATGTTGTCCTGACCATAATCCCCACCGAACCAACCCTTGACCTTGTGTACCCTTCCCTTATTGAATGGGACCAACAACATCATGTGCCACTAGATTTATTCGAGAACGATGAGGATATTTAAGAGTTCATGGGCATAAGGGATACAATTCCCATTTGAAATCACAAGAAGGGTTTCTTTATCAACTTAGACACCTGTGCCTACTTTGGCAAGGAGGCTGAAGTTCGTGGTCAGCAAAATTTAAAGAAAAGCGAGGGAAAGAGTTCTAAAGAAAAGCCTCAGCAAAAATCCAAGTGCAAGTCACACAATGAAAACTTCTTTGAGGCATTGGTTGACAAACAAATAAGAAAATCAAAGGACAAACAAAGTGACCACGAAAAGGATGAAAATCTCATAGAGACATCCTTGGATGAAGATCTCAACCTACCTCCCGATCCTACGTGTATGGAGGATTTATCAAAATTGTTAGTTGAAGAAACCATTGATGTAAATATTGGTACCGAAGAAGATCCCAAGATAGTAAAATTAGGAGCATCACTCTCGGCTAGACAACAAAAGAAATTCACTATGCTACTACGAGAGTTTATTGATGTGTTCGCATGGTCTTACAAAGACATGCTCGACTTAGATTCAACTTTGGTCGTGCACGCAGACACTAAGCCTATCAAATAGAAGCTCCAAAAGATGCACCCGAGAGTGGCCTTGTTAGTTAAAGAAGAGTTGGAAAGGTTGCTTACAGAAGGATTCACGAGGACAATTGATTATTCTTAATGGATATCAAACATTATTCCTATCCAGAAGAAACCTATCAATATCTGAATCTGCACAGATTTTAGGGACATCAATAAAGCTTCCCCTAAAGATGATTTTCTGTTTCCCAACATTGACATGATTGTTGACTCAACTGTAGGGTATGAAATGGTATCACTCATGGATGGCTTTTTGGGTTATAATCAAATTAAGATCGCTAAGGAGGACCAACACAAAACAACTTTCACACCTCCTTGGGGCACCTTCTACTATCAGGTGATGCCGTTTATCCTTAAGAACGCAGGAGCGACTTATCAGAGGGCCATGACAGCAATATTTCATGATATGATTCATGATATCATGGAGGACTATGTAGATGACATCCTGGGAAAGTCCAAAACAAGAGAAGATCATCCTATTATTTTGTGGCATATTTTTGAACACCTGCGTGAATACAAAGTCAAATTGAATCCAAAGAAATGTGTCTACAGTGTGTTATCTGGGAAACTATTGGGCTTTATTGTGTTGAGATGAGGTATTGAGGTAGATCCTGCTAAAGTGTCTGCCATTACATAAATGCCTCCACCTGATAATATCAAGCAACTGCGTAGCTTGCAGGGGAAAATTCAAGCCATTCACTGCTTTATCTCCCAACTTGCAGATAAATGTCACTCATTCACTCATTTTCTTAAGAAGGACATCACTTTCATATGGGGACCTGAGCAACAACAAGCCTTTGCTTTGCTTAAACAGTACCTGGGTAATCCACCTGTCCCCATGCCTCCCACTCCGAGAGAACAAATTTTGCTTTATATTTCTGCTACACAACATGCTATTGGTGCGCTACTCGCCCAATATGACGTTAGCCATAAAGAGAAAGTAGTGTACTATCTGAGTCACACCCTCATCGCCTATGAACTTAATTATCCTCAGATTGAAAAGGCTTGCCTGGCCGTTGTTTTTACCTTTAAGAAACTTTGCCATTACCTGCTAAATACTAAGACCGAGCTCATATCCAAGGTTAACCCACTCAAGTATTTGTTGTCCAAACCTGTTCTCACAGGTAGAATGGCTAATTGGATCATTCTACTTAGTGAGTTTGATATAGAATTTTTCCATCAAAAATCATTTAAAGGACAAGTACTTGCCAACCAGCTAGCGGAAGCACCTTTGCAAAGAACAAAACCTTTGATTCTGGATCTGCGAGATACATCTTTGCTCTACATTGAAGAATCTATCATATGGCAGATACATTTTGATGGATCTTTTACATTTCATGGTTCAGGTGCAGGAGTGGTCCTTATTACTTCTTTAGGTGATCCTATACCACAAGATTTCCACCTAGCCTTTCCTTGCACGAACAACATTGCGGAATATGAAGCACTCATTACAGGGATGAAGCTAGCCATCAATTGGAATATTCAACATGTTAAGGTTGTAGGTGATTCACAACTAATCATCAAATAGGTTAATGCTGAGTATAAAGTTAAGGATGACAAGCTCATACCTTATAAGAAGTTGGTGGAAACTCTGAAGGATTATTTTGTGTGCATTACCTTTGAGTAGATCCCAAGAGTGCAAAATAGATTGGCAGATGCCATGGCAACAGTGGGATCTATGCTTCGTATTCCATCAGGGAACAATGATATGCCATTTTTCACAAAAAATCTACACTAGCCCACATATGACGTGTCAGAATCTTGCCTAGCTTGTGAGGTTATTGGTTGTTGGTCCCTATTGCTTGTGGTACGAACCCATTTTCACTTATCTTAATGATAGTATTTTCCCTCCCAATATCTTCCATTCTGAAAAGAAAATCCTGATTCGCTAGATAGCCCGTTACACCCTTTTAGGAGGTACACTTTATCATCATGACTACGATGGTAATCTGTTACGTTGTATTGATGTGACAGAGTCAATCCAGTCAATTAAAGAAGTACACGAAGGAGTATTTGGAGCACATACAAACAGAATGGTCTTGGCTAAGAAACTGTTAAAATTTGGTTACTATTGGCCCACCATGGAAACTGATTATTGTAATTATGTTAGAAAATGTGTGCTTTGCCAAAAATATGGAAATTTCATCCATGCTCCATCACAACCATTGCAACCAGTCACTACCCCGTGGCCATCCTCCAAGTGGAGATTTGATCTAATAGGGAAGCTTACTCCTACCTCATCTGATGGTCTAACAACTACAAAATACTTTACAAAATGGGTGGAGGCTATCCCTTTAACCTATGTCACATGAGCACATATTTCTAAATTCATCATGAATCACATTATTTTCCAATATGGTATTCCTGTAGCCATTTTCATATATAATGGGAATTCATTTAAGAACAAAACTATGAAAGGTTTTTGCCAACGGTTCTAAATCAGATTGAAATGGTCAACGCCATATTACGCTTATGGTAATGGACAAGTTGAGGTAACAAACAAGACTTTGGTAAGGATAATGGAGAAGATGGTTAGCAAAACTGGTCAAAACTGGCACCTACAAATCCACCCATCCCTCTAGGCCTACCGAACATCAATTCACACTCCTACGGGGTGTGACACCATATTCCCTAGTGTTCGGGACATAATCTATCATCCCTTTAGAGATTGAACTCCCATCCCTGCGAATTTCTCTTCGGGACTATTTGGATAAGGATGAAGATTATCGAGTGGCAAGATTGACTGAGTTAGAGCTCCTGGATGAGAGGCGCATTCGCGCTCTTAATCACCTGAAGGTATATCAACATAGAATCTCCCACAACTACAACAAGAGAATCTTCCCTCACCATTTTGAGGTGGGTGATTTAGTTATGAAGGAGAACCAGTTCAACACCAGAGAAGAGTGAGAAAATAAAGGGAAGTTTGAACCACATTGGTTAGGACCCTATGTCATAGTTGCCAAGTACAGTACCAGGGCATAAAAACTAGCTCACCCAAATGGTGATGAGCTCTGGGATCCCATGAATGCCATGAATCTTAAGAAGTTCTATGATTGAACATGGCAAACAAAAAAAAAAATAGGTCATCCACTAGTGAAAACCACACAATTGTGGCACTTTGGACAAGTCCTTGGGTGAAAACAAGTTTTTGGTTCCTCGAGAGGATTTTTTGTTCACAAGCATTCTATGTTAGAAGGGTAGTTGTTTTTGGCTTAGACCTAGTTCTGCCTTCAAGATCCCTTGTGCATACCATCCTGTCTAGCCTTGATCCAACTTGGTCTTCTGTTGTTCATCTTTAAGGGACATGGTCTTTCATTATTTCCCATCTTACGCTGGGGGCACTCAACAACTTCACATTCTTGTTCATAAGTGCATGGCTTCTGCCCTTGTATATTCCCCACCTAACACTGGGGGCATCCATGCTTTCTTGGTTACCTACACATAGCTTTGGAAAACTGTTGAAAACATAAAAATAATAGAAAATTGTTTCACAAAAACAATAGAACATTGTTTCAAGAAAACACAAAAACAATAGAAAATTGTTTCGAGAAAACACAAAAATAATAGAATATTGTTTCAAGAAAAGAAAAAAACAATAGAAAATTGTTTCACAAAACACAAAAACAATAGAAAATTGTTTCACAAAAACCTAAACAATAGAAAATCGGTGCATGAAAACATATCTTACAAAAACATTTACTTGCATTGTCTTATTTCCTTTCTTTGCTTATTGCTTGTATAGTGTTTTGCGTGCTTGCTTTTGAGTTGTTTGTTGCTTGGGTGTACTTTTTAATAGTTCAACTTTTCTTGCTTAGATTAGATTCATTATTGCTTGTGCATATTGTGGTGTGTCTCGACATGCTAGTGAACCTTGGGAAATCATGATGTATTGTGTTATTTCATTATGTTCTTTCTTAAACATTTGGTTGTGTTTGTTACTTGTTAATAAGACATGGTGAATCATAGTGTATTGCATTAATTCTTGATGTTCTTTGTTAGCATTTGGTTGTGTTTATTGCATGTGTTCTGGTTTTTTATCATTTACATCACGTTACCATCATTATCATCACATCTAACATCATCTATACATCATATATAAACAAAAATGCTAAGTTTTATATCAATGGGGGCAAGAGGGGTTGCGCATAATAAAAAATATATCCCCTCCACACCAATATCATCATATCACCCTATCCATCATGAGGGATCCCATCAAAGGGCACTCTCTATTTCCTCTAGGCCCTTTGCTTTCTTATTCTACTTTCTTCTATTGTTCACAACTTTTTGGAAAATGAAAAACGAAAAAAACATTATATATATATATCAAAAAATCCAAAACCAAGGAAACATTTTTCTAAAAAATCCTAAAAAGTACAAAACCCTACAAAAATGGTAACTTGCTTATTATGGCTGAAACTTGTGTCTTGTGCATGGTATTTTCTCCATATCCTATTGGTTTGTCTCACATCTTCCCCGATGAATATGACTCGCAAATCACCAAATTCACAACCATTCACAAAGCTAGTTGCTTGCTTCATCTGTACTCTGGGGCACTTTTGTTGCATAGAGTTGTTTCATAGCGCACAAATGCTTTTCATGGACCTGTGTCCATTTTCATTTCCCCTTGCATGTACCCTTGCTTAGGGTGTCATTTTTAACCCTTGTTGTCAATAACAAACTTGTGGATCTCTCCAGCACTGTTAACAAAATATTTATAAAACTATCTTGACCATTGTTGTGTTGGATATGTGTGTTTGTACTTGTTTTCCCTATTATATGAGCTTGTTTCCTTCTCGTATTGCATTGCATTATTGAATTTTACATGAAGTTGGTACTTTTAGCAATGGACAATTGTTCGTAGTATGGCTTTTCATGTCATTCTACCTTTTTCGTATGATTATATTTTTCATAAGGACCGATAATGTAGTTCCTATGGCAATATGATGACATCAAATTTGTTCCAAATAAATAAGCAGGTAGAGGCTAAGCTCTTCTCTCCCCTCATCCATATTTCTTCTACACCACTTCCTTTTCACCCTTAATTCTCCCTCTCATCGGAGCATGCTCCCTCGTCCCCATTCTTCTTCCTACTTCTCATATTTTTTTATCGTCGATCGGCTTCCTTCATCACCCCCGTTGACACTCGAGGGGGCATCTTTCCCTCCTACTAATTTTTCTCCTATACTTTAAAAATATCTTCCGTCTACTATATTTGAAGTGGCATCACTTACACCACCCTAAAGAGGGGTAAATGTAGACACCTATAATTACGCCCAAGCAATTTAAATACTTAAATTGCACTAATTATCCTCTTTCTCGCAAATCGATGACATATCATCAAAAGTGCTCATTTTCCCTCATATCATCATTAATTAATTACACTAAGCTAATTAATTAAGTCACCTATCCAACAAAAACCCTAATTAACGACCTTCCCTTAATAAATCACCCCTTCTACCTAGACTAATTAATTATTATTAATTAATTAGCTTTCCCTTCCATTTAACCAATAAATCAATATTTAATTGATTTAATCCCCTTCTAATAGCCTAAATCGTACTAATATTCCTCTAATTAGCTTCTATAAGCTTACATCTACCTATTAGTTAATCACCTTTGATTAATTAAAACACCCCTAAACTCCCATGAATTGCTAAACATAAATTAAACCCTTCTAAAGTAAGGTTACCTTTAATAAAGAAACCTTATCCATTCCTAATCATGTTTTACCTTTAACCCACATGTAAAGGGATGAAGTGTTTCCTTTACCCATTGGGCTATATAAGGAGCCCTTTTTCTACCTTTATACCTACACCTAAAATTTCTAAGAGAGTGAATGCAAAGCATATAGCAAAGACTAAGAGCTTTCATTTTACACTTTTGAGAGTTCATCATCTTGAAGAGTTAAGCCTCTTTCTTAAGTGCTTAGGTCACATGGGAGGTTTCAAAGGGGTCTTGTAGCCCAAATTTGATAGACCCTCATTCCTAGGTTACTTGGCATACTAAGGACAACTATTTTGATAGCCATGGAGCTTACTTAGGTCCCCTCATTTATTTTTTGTTAGAGAATCGAGGAGTTTAGATATTTAGCATTATTAGTTTCAAAGTTTGTATTGATGAATCATAGCATCTAACCCTTTTTTAATTATTATCTTAATGGTGTTTAGTTTGTTGTTCAATTCTTGCTAAGTTAAGGCTATTTAGGTGTTATTCTTTACTCATATTAGCATTATTTTGAAAAAAAGCACATGTACACAGATGGGGTTTGTTCTAGATCTAGTAAAGGCATAAAAGATAAACCTCAAAAACTATGGCTAGGTAGCACTTGGATAGAGAAGACAAACAAGCGTATGTCCAATTATTAAAAAATTATCAAGATTTCTTGGCTTGGTCGTAATCATAATGGAAATTACTTGAAACATTTCCTTGATTGATTTCTCTGAATCAAGGCACGCATCATTGTATAGTGTACAGTCTTTTAGTTCTTTTTTTTGTTCGTTTTTCTATTTTGGTTCGTCTTGGTCCTTAGCGAATGGTTTTTGTTTGTTTCTCAGTTTATTGTTTGGAGGATGGAAATTGTTTTTCTGCTTTAAAATCTGGTTCTTGACACCATTTTCATATGGATATTTGGCACATGGTCTACTATTTTGTTATTGCGGCACTCGCTGAGAGTTCCCATCCTTGAGTCGGAGCGGATGTTGGTGCTCGATTCAATCTTGCCCCTTTGTCATTTAAAAAATTCCATCCCGCCTGGTTAGAAGTATTTTTTCTCTCCCTCTATGGATGTGTGAAAACTTTATCCTTCATTTAGATGTCATTGTTAGTCTTTTTCTTGGGTCATGGATCACATTGAGTCTTGGTATTATTTATAAGGTAAGTGTAACAAGTTGGTGGAAAATTAAGTGGACATAAAAACCTGAAATTTAGGTACTCCAAGTGCGGTTTAAAATCATGATCACAGTCCTCTCAGAAAAAAAAAATAGACCCATGACTCCTCATTTTCCACCATTTTTCCTCTCCAACCATGTTTTCTCCTACACCTTTGGCACTCACACTTTGAATACCCCCTAAAAATTGCTCTTCAGACTTTTGGATCGTGATAGTTTCAACCATGCCACCAAGACAAAAAGGTAAGCCCTTGATTTTGATAAAAAAAATTGTATTTTAGGTTATCTTTTGTGATTTTCATGGGTTTTTTAATTTTCTATTTATGTATATATATTTTTTTGTTTTATCAGTTCCTCGAAAAACTTGTAATTTTGCAAACCATCAAAATATTCCTCAAAACCTTCCAAAAAATCCTCAAAACCTCCAAACATTCCTAAAAAATATCCTCCAAACATAGATCTACCTCCTGTGGCTCCTTCTGTCCCCACGGAATATGCAGGAACACAAGCTGATATTCTTGGAAGAATTCGACAAAATAAAATTGTCATTAAGAACCTTATTAAGATTATAAGACAAAATCATGCCAAAAATCTGTCCCGCATGACTTTATCCAACACATTGGAAACATGGATTGGTGAATTTGAATCCACAACCAACCAAAAAGGTAGATGAAATACCTTTAGAGGTGATTGTATGTGGTGGTATGTAGATAAATTATCCCATGCGGCCATAAATTTTTTTTTTTCAAAAAAGACTACATTTGTGTATTATTTACCGACCCAAGAACCAATTCCCCCCGCAGCTACTTGAAAATGGTTCCCAATCCATTGGTGCTATGATGACCGAATCAAGAACAATTTTTGGGACCGATGGTGGATGGTTTTTTATCATCCACCATACAACAACAATGATTTTCCTCTCTATTTTTGGAAAAACTATATTGTGAGTTCATGCTTGATGAGGTCCCAAATTATTTTGACTTTTCAGAGTTTTATGGGGGAGAAGGTGGCTCTGCACAGAGTATACCTGGTGCACATGTAGGTCAACCAAGGATCCCCCATGCTCCAAAACGCCCACTTCTTTCAGTTATCCCTCCTATAGTGAAGGAGGTTGTGGAGATTCACACACTACATGCATTAAGGGAGCTCACTGACACTTTGACCCAACACAGTGACGAGATTGCATCTAGTGATGTTGCTGGAGGTGCCAGTTCTAGTGCATCACACCACAATGGATCATGTGGTTCCGTATGCACTACGGGCGAGACATAATTTGCTAGATCACATGATTTCTTTTCTCTAGATGAGATGACGGCAGATGTTTTTAGAACTAGTGCAAACAATCTTTGTCTTTCATAGGTAAATGTCAAATAAATATTTAATATATATTTATATACAATAGTTTAATTCTTGTTTGAGATTTTAATATATATGCATTTTATTGTATGTCATGTACATACATGTAAAAACTATTTTTGAATTTTATTTTAAATAGCAAGATCCGGTGAAGCAAACATTCGGAATCGACATGCTAGTTACTGGAACTGGGCATGTTACAAATGTAAGTTTTAAGTTGTACTTAAATTTCAAAATTCATTTGATTGTGCACTTTTATTTTTATAATTTTTCACTTGTACATGTACATATTAATATATGTTTGTATTTTATATGCAGGATCCTGGTGGGTCATCATCTGCTCTAAGAACTAAGGCTAGTAGCATGCCTCATGTGACTTTTATGCAGGTTAGTTTCTCTTTACACTTTGTTTCTAATTATGGAATTTCACGTGGATTATGCTTTAGGTCTGTTATGTGGCAATCATTTACATTAATATTGATTTATACATGTTTTTTGTATAGCTTATGACATCAAGAGAGATTCCTCCATATATGAAGACTATGGAGGTTGTTGTAGATACTGCCATAGCATCTGCAGATCCACTAACCGAGATACAATTTTTTAAATTTTTTAAATTTTGGAGGAATTATTTCTTATTACTTAAATCTACAATATCAAATTTTATACATGAAATATTTAATTTGAAATTTAATTATTTATATGTAGTTATGCCTCGTGAGTCTACTGTTGTCCTTGTGATGTGTCAATGACAAATTGATAGGGATCATGACATTAAGGTAAGATTTCACATGCATTTTAACCAAATTCTAAGTTTCTAAATTTTCAATGTATTTTTATAATTTGGGTGTTAAAAAATTGTTGTTTATGTATCTGGAGGTTAGGTTGTAGGCCTTCTTAGAGATGCCTAGGACCACATGGATGAAATCCATAGTGGCATCTCCCTCCACTACATCCCTAGGTCATGGACATGCTACTTCTAATAGGGCGAAGAGAGGGAATATGTTTGAGGATTAGATTCATACGACCTAGATGTACATAGATATATATGTGGGCCAGCTAGTCATAGTTCATGATTCCTCATAGGACATTGTATATATAGCCTTATGCTACTGCATGTGGTCCTATATGTATGATACAATTAGTTCAAGATGTACACATGTTATGAAATTATATTTTCAGAGACGTTCATCCATCACACTTAGTTAGAGATGTACACATGTTATGAACTTATGTTTTCAGATACGTGTGTCTATGACACTTAGTTTGATACATTATATATACATGTGTTGGTTTTCATAACGATATTCTATTTTTGATTCTTTTTCATTACACATGATATCCTTCTATGTATGTATGTTTGATTTAAAATTAAAAGACTATGGTGCAACATATATGAATATAACATTACTATGGTGCAACATTGCATGATATAATTATTAAGAAATTAAGGGAAGAATTTAAATATGTATTGTTTTAGAGATTATCCCATTAATAGGGCTTATCTCATTGATCGATAGATACACCCTAATATATCTTTATAATTTCGTGCTATGCCAATCAACTAAGAATTTACACATGATTTGATTATCCTAAGTAGATTCACTTCCTATTAAGTCCTATATGTTTTTTTATTAAAGCACATACTTTAAAAACCCCATTTTTTGTATACCGTACAATCCTTCTAGTCCAAATTACACATTTTTTTGAGGGGATTTGGCAAATAATTCACATCCTTACCATTCCAAGGTATTTGAAAATATTTCAAGGTTCTTCAATGAATTTTAAAATGATATATCACTTGGAATTTGTGAACATTCTTTATATATTTATTTAGGATGTTTGTACATACATTACGACATATCAATCTAGATAAGAACACAGAAATATGTATGTAATGTATATTGTCAAATAAATAAAATTATGGAAAGCTCTAGGGAGGCCTAGATTGGTGTCAGACCACATCATGACGGGCTCTAAGGAGGCCCGGATTGGTGTTAGACCACATCATGGCGGGCTCTAGCAAGGCCCAAATTTGATTATCCTAGGAAATGAATGGAGGCGAGTAGTGAAAATTCATGCCTTGGGACGTCATGCCACTAAATCGACTACAATGACATGTCTGAGTGGCTAGGTGAACGCTAGAGGAGGCATCATTTTGGTGCATGAAAACATTCTTGCTTTTGGGCTACTTTGTTTGGGCATAGTCCCTTAAGAGCCCTGAGACCAAAATATCATTCAACTTTGATGAGTGACTACGAAAAATCCATGGCATCTAAGGATGCCTCATTTGATCCTACACCTTGGTGTAGGGACCCTATGCAATATCCTATCTTATTTCTTTCCTTCTCAATTTGATGCTCTCGCTTCCCTATTGTTTGCAAACACGCAAAATAGTGCAGTTCGAGACAGTGTAAGACTGTTAAATGGTATATTTTACAAATAGTGGATCATGGAACTAAACCAAATATGCTAACACACCTGGGTGGCTAGCTCAATGCTAGAGGAGGAATCTTTTCGGTGCATGACAATGTTGTTGCTTCCAGGCGACCTCATTTGGGCGTATTCCCTTAAGATCCCTAAGACCAAAAAATTGTTCAAATTAGATGGGTGACTACACAGACTCTATGGCATCAAGATACATCTTGTCCAATAATATAGCTTATTGTATAGATTCTCTGTAATAGCATGTATCAGTATTTTCCTTTTCCAATTGGTACTCTTGCTGTCCTATTGTTTGCAAATGCGCAAAATAGTGTAGTTTGAGATAGTGTAAGGCTGTCAAATGTTATATTTTGCAAATGGTGGGTCGTGGCACTGAAAATACTTTGCCAAAAAAATTGGGTGGCCAGGTGAATGCTACAGGAGGTGTCATCTTGGTGTGTGACAATGTCGTGTACTTGAACTCTTCTCTTGCAAGATCTCTTTTCACACATGCCCATGCACTGTCATTCTCTCCTTTTCCATGTCCAACCTTAGTAAAACTTCAAATATGTTGCACATCCATCTTGTCGTGCATCCTTCTCATCCAATAAAATATTCGTGCATTCTTAAACTGAGACATGTAATTATATGACCATATATAATGTTGTTAGAAGTGGATGTCCCTAGCAGACAAGTTTCCATAAAATAATTGGAAACACCCTTGTACAAATTCAGTAGACTGATTATGATCATCAATGATATAAAAGTGGTACTCTCTTAAAAAAAATAATCATTCTCTGTACTGTCAGGAGAATGTATAAATGCTATATGCACAAAAATGGAAACTTGTACTGAGTTGTAATCTTGTGATTGAACCTCCATTTGTGGTTGCAATGTGTAATTATCTACACAATCGAACACTGAAACAATAGTACCAATAGGAAATGTGTCTTTGCATATCTTGAACTATTCATCAAACCATCGAGTTGTGAGTGTATGCCTAGCATACTAATAAACAATTTCATGATTAAATTTTCTCATAAATTTAAAAATAAGCATATGTTTTGTAACTAGATCACACCATTTAGACTCTTTTCGATCTTTCGACTGGTATGCAATTGATTTATATTTATCAAAATTAACTAAATTATGTCCTATTGTACCTTCAATTTGGTCATAGATGCAACTTTCTGATTTAGGTAATCTGCCACATGTACCACAACTTCCATCTAAACAATCCTGACTATAAAAACTTGTCCAACTTCTTGTTCACAAACTATTGTAGGAATGAAATACCTGGAAGATATTGGTGGAACATGAACACAACATTTTGATAGCATAGTTTTAGAATTAAAATTAGAATGAATACGTAAAAATTTAGCATAATGCATCGCAAATTTGACATGTTGCCTATAACAACAAGTCGCGCGAGTGTGGTTGATTTTCACATAGAATGGTTACAACCTTTCAAAAAATGTTGACTAATTTTAATTTCTAGATGCTCTTGTTCAAACTTATGAAAAAAATTAGTTTGAGTCATATCTAATAAATGCTTTGGATTTGGTTCTCGATTAGTAGAACCAACTCTCTATTTTACAACATCTCTTTTAAGGTGAAAATCGAGTGTTATCATGCCAAAATTGAATAACAACTTTCTTATAGCATCAAAATTATCCTTTTCCTTATGCGGTGCTTTAGTAGAAAATGCCTAAAAATCGGTGTTATTAAGTGATTGAAGTTTATTATGTTTTCAAATTGCTTTCATTAGAGTTTTTCGATTAACTTGTAACATTCAACTTGTTTACGTAATCAAACATTCTTTTTTATTGATTCACTTACAAAACTAGTAGCAAGTACACAACGCACAATACTATCCCTAGTGTGTCTCTTGACACCAACATTGTGATATGCATCATGAAGGTTTTCAACAATTGTAGAGGTTTTGACCACGTATATTATATGTTGTCAATCCTAAGGTGTTTAATGTAGGTCTCAATTTAATCAATTTCATCAAACTAACCAGCAATTGACATCTTTGGGAATCATTTAGAATTTCAATATTGTTATCCCAAATTTCGATGGATTTTCTTCTTATTTTTCATTTAGAAAGTTTGTGACACATTGGTTTCAAAATTTTTTCATCAATTTCAATAAAATAATTAGGTTTCTTACAAAAAATCCTAGGATGTGTTTTTGTCAAATTTTGCGTGTCAACAGTTTTAACCTGAATTTCCTTATTCACATTTTCATTTTCTCCTTCAACTTCAAAATTTTCTACATCACAAGTATTTAATTATTTTTCAACATTGACAGTAAAAATATCTTCATCACGAGTATTTAATTTAACTTCATCATTAACAGTAGAAACATTACCTAGTTTCTCATTGCTTACAGTAGTAGGGGTTGAAGATGAACCTCTTCTTGATTTACGAAGATTCCGCATTCACTCAAAATTTTGAAATATGTATTCCTCTAATTCATTTAGTATTTTTTAACTTGATGAATTCCTTTTTGGACTTTGTTTCTTGTCTCCCATGATGTTTTGCTTCTAGTGATAAGAAAAACATGTAGAAAATGACAAACTTCTGCAGTAATTCGTATAGTGAAGTCAAACAATAAAAATCACATGGTAATTAGAACATTAGGATGTGTGTAAATATGATTTACAAACCATGATCGTGCTTTAAATACCATGCTCATGGTTTATAAAATGTAATCATTTTTATTTTTATAAAACCCACGATGGTGGTTCTATTTGTATCATCAAATCTAACCTTAAGGCTCGGGAAATCTTTGTTATGCCCCAACCAAAGCTATGGAAGGTCATTATGAAGTGTAAAAGGTCAAAAAACTTCAAAATTACTCTTCCACATACTTCAACCATGATGAAAAACTGACAACATTTCATAAAAATGGTGTCATCACATAGGAGAGACTGTTAGCTTGGTAGAAATATTGATTTTAAAGTGAATAGAATAAGATAAATATCATTTTAGAATTTTTTACTAATAATAGGTCTTTAAGAAATGTTTTCCTGTGGATGTTCATGTCTACGTTTAAGACTACAACTTTTGTTTCGCTTATCAAAATGTGATAAAACTTATACCATCCCAAGAGTGGAGAAATTCTATACACTTTAAAACAATATATATTTGATTTTGATATTTTTTGATATAGTTATGGTAGGAAAAAGAAAAACACTTCGTGTTTTTAATATTTTCTGACCAATTTCATGGAAAAAATCATAACAAAAAAATATTTCTCAGAAAACTAAAAAATAAAATCCATCCCAAGATAAGCAACTACATCTAAATTTTCACAAATAAAAAAAACAAAAAACAAGATTCGGTCATCCAAATCATGGGAAAATGGACTACAATCTTATAGGTTTTTTAAAAACAAAAACCCAAGTCATATAATTTTAAGTGTTTAATATAGCTAAACTTGTCCGGTTTTTTAAAAAAATAGTACTTTTGAAACTAGATTCTGGATGCTACGATTCATATCCATATAAATTTTTCTTATTTTGACTGTGCATATTGCTAATAATCGCTACAAGTTGAGATTTTACTATTTTTTGATATATGACCTCCACTTATTACCCCTTTTTTGTCCACCAACTTGCTGCATTTACCTTATAGTCTTCTCTCCATGGGGAAAATGTTATAATTTGGGGATGAATGTTGGGGTTTTCCCTGTCAAATTTTATCCTAGCACCTGCAGATACTTGGTATTTTTCTGATTAGATGCGGCATGGTAGGTCAATTTGGTGAACTTGTCACTTTTGTTACATTTGTAAAAAAATTCTCAATTGGTCCCACAGATCTGATGAATTCTAATTGGATACTCAATGATATGAAGTGGCAGAACAATTTCTTACTTTGGCCCCAGAGATGTACACGTGCCATAAGACAAGTAGTTGCAGGAAGGCGGGCCATTTTTGTGTTTTGAAGCATTATGGCGAAAGGAATGAAACTATAAAAGGAATGCCTATGGCCCGCCAAAAGGAAACATGGCGGTTTGAAAAGTTAAAGGTGGAGAGGTAGATTGTCAGAGCACTTTGAATATTTTAGCTTTGTTCTTAAAATGGAGTAAAACTTATAACATGAGCTGCGACTCCACTGGGGACCAGATAAAGCCATGTTTGAGCTATCATTGAAAATTCAAATCCGGGAGGCGAGTCACCAGAGATTTTTGAGATTCTCATATTTTTTTTGAAAAAGAATGAAAGTCATTAAGTAAGTCATAGCCCCATTAATGCCTAGGAAAGCCAGTGTAAAGCTTGTATCAAAAATGGATGGGCGGGCCAAATTTTCCTAAAATGTACAATTTATTTAAGTGATACAAAATGTGAAAAGCAGCCCCAGGCCCACTTCAACTCAAATCTTTTCAACATGGAGGCTTCTGCTTCCTCCTCTTTACACTGAGACTTTTTCAATAGCCAAGGAAACTTTCTTAGGCCCGAGACATGTGGAGGGCTCGCGCTTATTTTGGGACCTGCCCATGAATTTTAATTTTGAAAGAGCACCAAACAGACACGTGGAGGTTTTTGCTAGATCTTCCCATACTTATACTTTTCAATCATCTGATGCAACTTTCTCTGACTCTAGGCATGTGGCACCTTCCACTAGTTCTTAAAATATTTCAACGACTGGTACAAATTTTTTGGGCCCGAGACACATGGAGATCCTGCGCTTTTTTACGGTCTCTTCTTTTATGCACCATATCAAATGTGCGTTAAAGAAACACATGGAGGGTTCCCCTGGCTTCTCTTTATAATGATAATTTTTCAATGGCCGAGGAAAATTTCTTGGGCCCAGACCACGTGGAGATCTTGCGCTAGTTTGAGGTCCAACCTTTAGACTTCATCTTTGAAGTTATGCCAAAAATATACGTGGAAGCTTCTACTATACCCTCTCATGCTCAGACTTATAAGTGACTGGTGTAAATATCTTAGATTCTGAACACGTTGAGGTCCCGCTCTTGTTTGGGAACCTGCTTCTGGACTTCACCTTTATAGTTGCGCCAAGGATACATGTGAAGGTTTATGTTGGCTCCTCTTTATACTTGGTCAACTAATACTTGCAACGTAGATATGTGGTATAATCCATGCGAGGACATTCATTTCTGAGACACATGAATGAAGGTATCTATTCCTCAAGATGTATTCTCAAAGATGAAAAGGATTTCTTGTCAAATCAAGCCATATGAAGCTACCTGAGAATTATTAAAAAGGGGATTTATTACATGAAAAAATAAGATAATTATTAAAAAGACTATTGAGGAACTGAGAAACGTGTTTAGTTCATGATTTACCCACCTGGTAATAGAAAATAAGATATTTTCAAGGGATTAATAATGATTAAATGGTATGTTGTAAAGAGTAATATTCTCTTGAAGATTTAGACTTTTGTGTTGAACATTTGGGATGAGTGAGCGAGTGAAATTGTATAAATGCAATGAGAATACTCTTGAATAAGGGCGGTTAATTTTTCTAAGAAAGTTTGAGAAAAACCATTTTCTCTAGAGACCGTCTACGAAACCTATTTATTTTCCTATGTTTTAGATTTAATAATGTCAAGATGGTTTCAAGTGTAAAGCCATTGACAAGCTCTGAGATTGTTAAAGAAACTCTCCGCTATTGATGAATCTAATAAACCTTGAAATGAATTTTTGTTGATCATGAGAACAATTGTGTTTGCTCTTATTTCAGAATGTTTTCAAATAGTTTTTCTTGTTCCCGTTGAAATCTTAGGTTAAAATCCATCTAAATCACACAAAATCTTGTCCCTGTGGTAGTATTCTAGCCTTTGCAATTTCATTGTGAGAAGATCTTTCATCTTGTAATGAAATAAACAATTTAAAATCACTTTACTTTCACTAGGTTGAAAAATATTATTTGTAATTCTATGAGTGTATCTTATGCATGACGAATCAGGGACTCTCAACATTTAATTGAGTCTTTAACATGATCCTTTACGTTGAATTCTTGAAGAGTGTAAGGAATATTTTGGGTATTTTGAAGCATTGTGTCTATGAGTTTTACAATATTTGTAAAGGTTCTCAAAGATTTGGTATAATCAACTTTATCTTTCTTAAATTCCCACAAAAAAATTCTCAAATGATAAATCCTACATGAACTACCCCTTTTGTACTATGTATCCAAAAAGGTTTAACAATTTCCACTGCCAAAATATGCACAAACAATCAAGATTCAGTTATTGTCTTTATTAACCCGAACCTTGTCTAGGAAACAACTCCACTCTCTAGTGTGACAACTCGTGCGAGTTAGATTGTGTTTTATTGACCATATTTTTTCAAGGTTTTCATGAAATTTTTACAAAGAAGGATCTCTTGATATCCTTCACAAACATGGGTTATAGAATGGGTCCTCCCACCCTGGTTGAAGGCACAACCTAAAGTAGTTAGGGTAGATCAAACCCTTAGTAAGGTGTTATCCATTTCTCCAATGCTTAAGTGACAAAGAGTAAGTTGAATCCCCTCATCAGGTACAAAATGAATTATATCATGATTCATTTGTTTATAAGCATCTTGTGAGTTTCGTGATGCTTCTCAGCCCTCGGAGGAGAATCAATTATGATACCAACAGGGTGCCCTAGTTGTAATGAAAAAGAGATAGGGGAAATAGCTAGATGTAAAAATGAAAATGGTAGATGGAATGGAATGAATACAACCCTTCCTATGTATTGTGTTTGATGCAATAATGCCAAAATGTAGTCCTTTTCCTTAGTAGATAGCCAACACTTGATGTTATATTGTCTTCCCAAATGATAGTAAGTATGTTATGTTTATATATGGATATGATGCTCAAATTTCAACACTAATGACCTAACATGCTGGCTAGTACCTAGGGGAAGGAGATGGAAAATTACAAACACTGACCTCGAAACTCTAAATTAGATGCAAGTGCTTCCAGGAGTAGGGTACCTAAAATAAGGAATGGGACACCCATGAGTGCTCATGTTCTACCATAGGTGCCCTAGTCAAAGACTAGAGAAAAAAATGAAAAAATAATGACATCTGATACTTCTTGAGAGACAACGAGAACTTTGCAAATAATTGGAAAATGTACAAGAAAAATTACAATGATGACCAACTAACTGACATCATGACTAGGGGATTGGTAATTAGTGAATAATTTTATCACACGAGATCCATATATTAAAAAACATATTTTGTGGTATAAATGTAATAGTAAGTGTGGGATTTTATGATTAAATTTACCCCTACTTTCTTTAGGTGATTAGAAAGATCATAAACAAAAAGTATATATAGATACGTACTAGAGAGAAATCCATAGAATCCCATGATGTAGTACAATGTGCAGATGTGGTTGTAAAATCATGATGAAAGAACTATATAGTGTGATGAACCATGGATTGATGTGTTGATCCATGCAACATAGTGAAAAATGTAGTGAATACCATGATTTGTGAGTGATTACAAAATTTCTAGATGATTAATAATTTCAAACATTGTATGATGATGATGAGATATTGTAGTGACTTATCACTTCTTGACCTGAACACATATATATGAATAACTGACTGGAGGATTTGGGCATGTTATCACTAGAGGAAAATTGTAGGGATAAAAGTGTGTTATTCTCTAATATCTAACTGGATCCTCAAGATATAGTCACTTTCGATGGACTTAGATCAAATTTGTCTGGTTTTTAGATCCAAATAATTTTGATCAAACAATTGACCCATAAAGGAGTGGTATAGGAAAGGAAATATTTCCCCCACTCCACGGTGTCATCGTAATGTGAGGGTTTCCAAGTAAGGTCATCTCAGTCATGTGAAATGTAAGATGGATTCGATGTTAGGTCATTTTGAAGAAAACCCCAAATAGATAGAATATCTTCCCAAGTTACGTCATCAAGGAAATCAATGGATGTAATCTCCCTTGTTAGGTCATCTGGTAGGCGGTACCTAACTCCCAAGTTAGGTCATCTAGGAGGATGATTGCATTGGATTTTTATTGATGATATGATTTTAATTATTTGAAACTTGATTGTGTTGATTAATTGATATATTCAATTTGATTTATTACTTGTAGATATATTTTAAGATAATTTCCCCCATGTTATGCCATTAGGGGGAATCGATAGATAATAGGGAATAATAAAATGAAAATATTTCAATGCTTATTTCTCCAAGGATAGGTCATTAGGGGTAAGTGATGAAATGTCGCATAGAAGAATTTTAGATTTTTTCCCCCAAAATAGGTCATTAAAGGGAATTAGTAGTGAGTGGTCGTGCGATGAGTAAAAAAATGCTATAAAATGATGAGTTTATAGTGTTGATTAATCAAAATCTAATTTAAATGGGATTATAGGATGACCCATAAGATATTCCCACCCTTTCGGCGAAAGATAAAGTGATGAGAATAATGAAATCTAAGCTGAAAGTAAGCACAAAATAGATAGATAGTGATAGAAATCACAAAAATGTGAATGAATTGGATGGAAGATAAATTATAGTTGATATAAATTGCATGTAATGTGTGTGTTGCGGTGGTAGGTATAAATGTAAAAGGAATGTCGCAAAAAAAGTGTAAATATGAGTAGAAATGATCAATATATGAAAAAACTTGTGTGTGGGGTGTAGTAGTTGTGAGAATAAACACGAAATGATGACTATAGTGTTGGATATCATAAGAAATGAGAATGCGGTGAATCACTGCTGATAAGATAAGAAGCTTCTAAAACTTTTTGAAAATAATAGAAATCAAATCATAAATATAAATTAACATGCATGCAAGAATATTAATAAACAATACACCAAATTTATAGTGAGAAACCCATAGGGAGGAAACCCACTTGAAATCATAACCTTTTATTAAGAACACCCATCCTTAAAATACAATGATTTCCAATTTTTTTTTAGCACCCACTCAACCTAAGAAACATCCACTTCAAATTCCTTCAAGCACCCATTGAAGGCAGCCAACCATCAACTTAGCTGATTTATCAAGTTGTCGTTTCCAAGGAGCAACTATCCCAGTTTCCCAAGCCCCCACTCAAGAAAAATAAACTTATAGTTTTATAACTTGATCATTTATCTTCTTGTTGGTTACCCAAATTTTCATGATCACCTTTCTATTACTTTATACAAAAAAAACAATTCACCTTATTCTATTATCATGCACATTACAATGATAGATTTCTTCTGTTGAATCTTTTTCACACTAATTTTCATGTTTTCATTGTAAAATTCTACTGCCTCTATCTTAATTTCTCTTCATATCTCATCCCTATTTTCTTGTCTCAATCATTCATTCATATGCTCTATATTTTTATCTTCAAGTAATGAATACCATAGTTTATGTTATCTACTTATTGTTACTCTATTATTGCTTATTATTCATTTAGTATGCTACCTACTACACCTTTGTGTTATCATAATTTCTTCATTACATTTGTCTAGAAAGTGTCTATTTTTTACACTTATCTTTCTACTCTTTTTCAAACCACCTATGATGTCTTCGATATGTGTTCAAGTCTTAAAATCAGAATGCATTTTTGTATATCATAGTCATACCTACACACTCACTCTTTAGGTAGTCCATATATTTTTGACGAGGAAGAGTTTCGTTTAATATTCTTATGTGAGTTGACATGATCTATTAACCATCAAGACTCTTAGACTCTTTTTTTCAATTCAAGCCACCTCAATACTCAATAATGAAACTTTGAAATATTACAAGACTTCTATGTTTCAACACTTAAGAGTTATTTTATTTCAATACATAAGACAAGTACTTCCCTTAGTCCTTTTATTATTCATACATTGTGTCTTCTAGTTATCAATACAAATTAATTTCCTTTTGAATGATGTAAACCTCTTGAAAGATGGTCTCACAATATTTGATCAAAATTGTTCATTTCTTTTTAAAAATACTGATTAATGTCTTGATTTGATTTGTGTCTTCCTCCAACCTTTCAAGTTCTATAATGAGAGATTCTTCACCTATAATTTTGAGCCATAGATATTCATCATGTATGTAACACAAAGTCATGATATTTTTATCTCCTTCATGCAACATTAGACTCTTCATGTTCACCCAGTGAGTCGAAGAGTCAAGATTTCAAAATAAGACATGTAAGTGTCCTTTCCACTTCATTTTTGACCAATTTTGATATTTGACAAGTTTGAGTTCATTGAAGACTCACCATACTCTCCAAAGGTCACACAAGTTTGAATTTTAAAAGAGAAAATTGTTATCTCTTAGAAGTATACCCTGGTTTAGGGATAACATCAGGAGTTATAAGATTTCTTTAATCCCTCACTTCTAAAGATACAATGGAAAAACCTCAGGTCTGTGGGCATACCTAATATTACGATGAGTCTCTGGTGTCAAGGACGGTTCCTTATTGATATATCCTAAAATATGTTTTTTGGGGTTTTAAGAGTTTAAAAGATGGTTATAAATGAAATTAAAATGGTGTATTACACCAAAGTGATTGAGGTCTTTGAATGAGTACATGAAAAATATTTGAGAACAGATTTTAGAAACATGAACCAATGGGTTTCAAAAGAATCCTAAGGAAAAAAACTTATGTATTGAGGGATGAATCACAAAAACACATAAATCTAAAATGTACACTAAGACTATGCATAAAACACCAAATTTATAGCAAGGTAAGATAATAAATTCAAGAAATTAACATTCACACGAGTTAATAGAAATATACACAATAGTGCAAATAATTCGAAAGGCAATAACTAGTTCTCTTCCAAGAAAGAAACTTGCAAAATTTTGCTTCAGAACACCTACAACCAAAAATTCACCTTTTTGCTTTGTCAATACACATAATATATAGGAAAAATAATACACCCAACCCTACAAAAAATAGGCCAGAGTCTAAACTCACCCATGCATGTTAATTTTAGCCTTTATCATGAATAAATAAAGGAATAAAATAACAGTGTTTTGTACAATGAGAAAATAATAACCTTAGTTGCAAAAATACACATATTCAAAGTGTAGTTCACTGCTCTATTTCTATTATAATAAATCTGGGTGAATATTTTGACTAATTTTAGCCTTTCTTGATGTGCAAGTCTTCTTTTGCAAGATGTGATACCTACAATATTTATCCACTTATAATTGCTAATTTGTCTCATCTCTGATCTTCCCTCTTGTGAAGGTGTTCAAAATATATTCCTGTTTAAAAATACTACCTTTTAGTTTTCAAAACTTAGCAAAAAAATCCATATCTACTGGTGGGCACCACTATGAGCAGATATGCAAAAATAATATATGTACAAAAATCTCCTTTGTTTTCCCTCTTTGACTTGCTACGAGGTTCTTTGGTAAGATTAAATTATGTTTGCAAATAATAATGTAATTATTTACCCCTCTTGATCAAAAAGCATGGCACATACTTTGGAAGACCTAAATCTAAGGTCTAAAACAATAATTTGATTAAAATTAGTTCACCCCTTTGATTTGATCATTTCACATATTATTTTTCTTGTTCATTTAGAATAGGTATATAACATTTTCGGCCACCTTTTGACTTGCTCATTGAATGGTTGATTACCTCTGCTTGATGATTTGGATACGATGACTTGGCCTTAACTGCGCATATGGTGGCACTGTTGACCTGACACATATTATTGTGTTTTTTACCTTATCAAATGTCAAATGCTAGTAACTTAATTAAATGCGGTTGGCCCCCTTTTTGGAATGCTTCGACCCTTAAGTATGTCGGCGACCCAACCATGGTTTGCATGGAAGTTTGTTACATTGGCTTAAACCATTGATTTCTATACTTTCGTATCAACAACATTAATCTATTACTTTGGTTGAGTTGCCCGTGACTCTAGAATTTTCTTTTGAGAAGGAAATGGATCTTTACCATCGATATATTAATCGTTTTTGACAGGGTAGCTGGTTGGAGTTTTCTTTGTACACCGTCAATATCTGTCCTTATTTTATATGTTTCATTGATTATTTAAGCTTGATGAGTTGGGTCTTACTGAGGTTAGTTAAGTGAGTAAAATAACTCGAACCCTATCATTTTTCTTTATTTTCATTTTGAAGCCATTGGCTTGGTGAAGCCCTGGATTTTTTTTTCAAGACTACCATTATTGTTGTTTCTGAAGCTCGATTTTGTGCTCTCTTTGGCCTCTGTAAGGTTTTGAGAACATGAATATTTGATTTTATATAATTTTTCTCTACTTCGAGCTCTCTGTTAAGTTCGCTGTTATTATTTTAACCTTGATATTTATCTCAACTTTCTGTGCAAGATTTTTTTCTTCAGACTCGGCCATTTTTGTTGAAGGTGAATTTTCATGTTCCTTGAACTTTGTAACTTGTTTCAAAGTTGCTCTTTACTCTATCATCACTGATATTTCAAAAACCTTGGCTTTTGCATTGTGTTTCTGTGTATTTTGAGATCAAAAACCTCCTCACTATTGTTGGTGAAATGAAGTATGGATTTACTGGATTCATATTGTGTTGGGCCATTTCATATTCTGGGTCACCATTTTAAGCATTAGATTTGGTTTTGTAACTTTCACTACTACCATAATTTCTCTTATTCTGATGGGGTTCACCATTTTTTAAGGTAAGAAAATAAGGAAATCTGATCTTGATGATTTATATGAATATTCTTATCCTTTTAAGATCTTCTCTGAAGGGTTTAGGCCATTGGTTTATTTACTTGATGGTACCATTCAAAAACCCAGTGTTATCTCTCAAAAGTGCACCCTAGTTGAGAGATGACAACAGGGATTATAAGTTATCCTAGTCTCTCACTGTTGTAGATAAAATGGAAACACCTGAGGTCTGTGGGTATACTTATTGTTGATGTGAGTCTCTGGTATCAAGGACGGTTCCTTATTGATGTATCATTAACTATTTTTTTAGGATTTTGAGGCTAAAAAGATTAATTTAATTGAAATTAAAATGGATGATACACCAAATTTATTGAGGGATTTGACTGAGTATATGAAAAATAAATTTGAGAATGAATTTTAGATGCACAAACCAATGGTTTTCAGCAGAATATTAAGGAAAAACACTTATGTATTGAGGGATGAATCACAACAACACAACAACTTACACATGCACACTAAGATTATGCAAAAAATAACAGATTTAAAACAAGGTAAGATAATTAATTAGGGAATTAACGTTCACAATAATTGATGGAAAGATACACACCACTATAAATAATTAGAAAGGCAAAAACTAGTTCTCATTCAAGCAAAAACTGGTAGAAATTTACTTTAGCACTCCTGTGCCCAACGTCCCCTTTGTGCCTTACTAGTGCACACACAATATAGCCAAAATACTTCACCCAGCCCCTCTTAAAAATAGGTTACAGTTTGTACTTACCCATGCATGCTAATATTACCCCTTTATCATGAATAAATAAAGGAATAAAAATAGACATGATGATTATAATGAAGCATTAATAGCCTTAGTTACAAAAATATACTTAGTCAAAGTATAGTTGACTGTTCTATTTTTAATATAGTTAATATACTTGGGTGAATATTTTGGCTAATATTAGCCACTTGCTTTTTGTGCAAGTCTTTTCCAATGTAAACGGTGCATAATATTTGTATTCTTGTGCATGATGTGACACGTGTGTTCTTTATCCTCTTGCATGGTCTTCTATCTTCACTTTTGTTCTGTCGTCTTGTGAAGGCATGGAAAAATTACATTTTGTATAATTTTTATCTCCAACAATTCACAAAAATATTCACCCAACCACTTTGGGGACCACTTGCATGAATAATCCTTCTTGTCCTTTGCTCACTATGTCAGGAACAAACCTTGTAAAAAACCCTTTTCAAAGTGGGGACCACAAGTCTTATGATGCAAAGACACTTCTCTTTCATTGGCCATGCCACCTATATTTGACTTTAGTATTCGAAGAAATTGAGTTAATTTGATTTTCTTAAGGTAGCACGTGATCCTTCTTTGACATGGAAGAGGCATGAATATTAGTTTTATTAGATGGTTACCACCCTTGATTTTATTTTTTGGGTATACCATAGTCGTTTTTCCTCCTTTGTGTTTGTTCGACATATAAGTGTTGGACCACCTTTGATGTTATCATTACATACATATAATTTTTTCGACATCTTTGGAACATTCAGTAGCACAAACATATATTGGAATTTAGAAGGTCAAATGAAATGATGATTTGAATTATTGGGGTTGGCCCCCTCCCAAGATGACTCACCCTTTGCACATTTTTAGTGACGACTGTGAACTCACTATGGTTATGGTTTTGTTGTTTGGTTGCAACGTATCACACTTGTTTAACCATGCTCAAATTTGGAGGTTTACATTGAAGTTGATGATGTTAAACTTGAACCGTTGTTCATTTCTACTATTTGAAAATCTGCCATTGGTCTTTTGGCTCCACAATTAGGGTTTAGAATTTGAAATGAATGATAGTCGACGGACTGTAGACTGTTCATAAATGTACCATCGAATGTGGATCATTGACAACTATCGCTGATATGTGTGAGTTTGCATTGGAGTTGGAAAAGGATCTTGATTGTTGATCACCTATTACTTTTGATTCGAACCGTCAAGGCTTTTATTGGTAGTTGGCTTATGGTTAGCAATGTTTATTGGTGATCTTTGTACACTCAGATCTTGACGATTGATGGATTACTCTAGTGGATTTAGGAAGAAGGGTTGAGTTTAGGGTTGGGTAGAAGAACCTGAACCAAATATTTCATTCATTTGCCATATTTTTACACCTTGTGCGTGAAGCCCTGGAAAACTTCTTCTAGGCCTCCAGTGTTGTGTGATTTCAAGCTCGATTATGATCTTCCTCCACCTCACGAGCCTCTGCAATTTTGAGCATTTGCATATTTTTTGTGCATTTTATCTGGTTCAAGTTCTACGCAAGATTTGTAGCCAAAAATTCGTGGGTTTGAACTCTATGTTATTATATTTGTGGCTTTTTACAATTCTATTTTTGAGTTCGAGACTCATCTATTCTTAAAGTTTGAGAAACTCTGTCAATAATTTTTCAAGCCTCAGCTGCCATGATTTTTCTGATGATCTCATGTTTCTTGGTCTGTGAAAGGACATTTGAACTCCCAAACATGATTCGTCGAGGTTTCTTCAAAAGAAGGTAAACTTCATTCCTTTCCGATAAAATTTTCTCAACTGACACTATCTATTATTCTATAATATTGATATGTCCTTTTCTTTGCACTATTTCTTCCGTGATCTCTGGTGTCTTGATCCCTAACAGTTGTGGTCTTCTTTAATAAAAAATTAGACTATATTGGAGGGTTCGGAGACCTCAAATTTCAATGGTGATTTCATTTTTCTTAGATTTAGTCTTTTATATTGTAATGTTGAATGCTTGAAAGGAAGTGAGTGAATAACTATTATTTTGCAACCAATAATAAAACTATTTTATTCTGAAACTGTTACGTTTGTCGCTCTGTAAAAATTGCATTCTATAGATTCGGTGTGAGATTTCTATGTTATATTTGATGAATTACCCGCCTTTGTTCTTATTATGAGCTCAATGCATTGGAGAATCTGTTTCCTTTTATCTGAAAAAGCCATTGTCTTGATCTGTGGAGTTTTGAGTGTATTCTCAAGATCGATCTTTTCCTACGATAAGTTTAAGAGCTCTGAGAATTTTAAAATCCGCCGTTATTGTTCCGTTTTGAGCTTTTATGGAAGATTCTAGGCCGGTGTTTGATTTGTTCTTAAGTCTTCTAGTACCGTTGTTTGATATGTGCTTTTGATTTATTAATGAATTAAGAAGTTATGCCTCCTTTTGTAAACTTACTATATGCATTTTGAGCTTGGTAACAGTCGTTTGTTCTTTGAAGATGTGAATTCTTAAGTCTTCCCTTGGAGTTTGTTACCTTTGAGTCTCTAAAATTTTTCCTTGGCTACCATTTTTAAAACCTGAGTTTGATTTCAATCTTCTTTACCCATGGAAATATGCAACTTTGAAGACTTGTATATTTGTTGATACTTTTTATCTTAATTCGGGCTCTGTTAAGATTGATACGATCTTAAATTATTGGTTTGAGCTTCATGCTGTTATATTTGGTTGGTGTTGATCATTTTCCTTTTATTTGTAACCGAAACCTAATTGTTTTTGAAGTGGAGAATCTCTGAACTGTGCACTATTTCTAGTGAATAAATTCTTTGTTCGTTACTTTTTTGAATGGCCTTACTGACATATCTGAGTTATGTCTCTTTATCGCTTTGAGTTACTTGCAAAAATTTGCAAATATGGAATGTCCATCACGTAAAATGAAATTCTTCCTTTGAATCTATAAATGTTGTAGAAATTTCGTGAAACTTGTAACTCTGAACCCTTCTTCTGTAATGGTTGATACTATTTATTTTTCTTTTTATTTAATTTAGACCTATACTTGTTCATTTCGAACTTGAAACTGGGTATCTCATTTCTTCGTACTTTGTTTTTTTAGAAATGTTGAGAGATTAAATTGCTCTCTGAACTAGTCATTTTTAAAGCTTTGTATCGCTTTGTATCTGTCATTTTCTCTACGTTTTGTAGATTTATTCGAAGCTTTTGTAAATGGAAACAAGGCTCTATAAATGTTGCGGGTTTCCTGTAAATGATGTTTTAAGTGGTTAACAATGGATGTACCTTCCTTACATGATGAACAACTGTTTGTGTTTCTATAGAATCATGTTATTCCTTTACTGTAGCTCTGCAATTTTGTTATGAATGTTCATATCTTTGTATATTTTTGATAACCATTCACTTTCCTTTTCAAACTGAAAACATAGATATGAACTATTCTTGTTTTGTAATATTTTTTAATTGGAGCATTATACTGAAATATTTATCAGAAACTCTATTAAAATCTTGATGGCACTTGTAGTATGCTTTTCTTTTGTACTTCATGCATTTGTGCTGACTTTTAGAAAAATGTATTAAAGCCATAGTGAAATTTTCTATCTTCTTAATAGCTTCTCTTTTCTCCTTCAACATTTGAAGGCATGAATGAACCTTCCTCTATAGTCCTTTAATTTTTTTTGGTTATTGTTTGCAATCCATACTTGATAATACAAAATTTTAAAACATGAATTGATCTCTTCTGCGGAAACCTGTATTTGAAACATAAGAAAATAGTTAGAAAAAAATTAGACCTTTTGGCCTCTCGTATGTTCCATAGTGATTTTATTTCTCTTTCTTTGTTTATCATGATTACTGTGAAAACCATGAACCTCTACAAGATAGTGCCTTCCCATTTCCATGTATGTTACTTGATGTATCTTATGCCTCTTGATCCTAGTAATTCCATTTGTATGAAGTTAGACAATACATGAGCACAGATTAATCCCTGAGCTCTTGACTGATGTCTTTTCCTTTCATTTTTTAGGTACATTGTAGTTGTTGGATGACAAAGGTGCAAGATAGAGCTGCATCAGAAACAAAAAATAATAGGAGAAAATCCAAGGAAATGATGGGTTTCTTTTATAATAATTTACTTTTAGCTTTATGTACATGTACTTCCTACTTTAATAGTTATGAGTCACATTCCTCGGATTGTGTGGGAAACATTAAATTTCTCCAAGAATGAATGACGTTAATTTTTGTAATTGAATTGTATACTTCTTTCTGAATTCAACTTTATGATATGTATTGATTGTATAAAAAAATAAATAACTCAACCACATGATTAATTGTATTTAAACATGGAGAAATAATGAGTTTTGATGTACCTGTAAATTAATAATAAAATCCTCTTCATGCAAACTGCAACTCTACTTTCTTCTCCTGAATATAACATTTCACCTAAATTTTGATTCCCGCCTTCATTAAGGCAATGCATTGGTCCTTCAAGGCTTCTATGTTTCTTGTCTAAAGACGAGCATGGAATGACAGTCTATGTGAGGTGATACATTTTGTAATATCATGCATAGTTACATATTACATGTAAATTTTTACAACTGAAAAGAAAATTAAACTGTATGATTTTTCCCTAGTTATGTCTATTTCATCAATTCCTTCCATAATAATTTTTTTATTTATTTTTTCATTTTTACATGAGTGCAAAAATTGTTAACATTTCTGGCGATCCTATAGGGAAAGCTTCCTGCTAGCTTATAGACAAGTTCTCTACTCAAATCCATTGGGCATGGAATCAAAGTAGATAACAAAAATCTACCTTTTCTGAGAAACTGAACCTTCTAAAAAACAAAACTAAAACTGGGAAAGGATCAAGTAAACTAGATCATGTGAAAAAATGCACCTATTGAATTGAAAAGATTTCAATATACGTTAACTGCACTTATGGAAATGGAAATCCTACTCTAACAAAACACCGTAGGATTTTCAATAACGATGTTTAACAAAAATACAACTCACAAGAATGGTAAGTTATTCTCCATTCAACCTTGAAAGCTAAAACTCATTGTGATTTTTGCAAGTTGAAATCATGTAAGGGCCACCCCAGATAGTGTGAAGCTTCATGTGGTTTCCTTACTTTGCATGATCAAGATCCCACTTTAACACAATGTCTCCTTCATTGAAAACTTTGGAATTAGCCTTTTTATGAAATGTTTTCTTGATTTTTTTTTTATTCTTTTCCATATTCAGATGTGCCTGATCTCTTAACTCTCATACCTCCATTAATTTTGCATAATGAACATGCATTGGTTCATTTTCAAGTAGTTCCATTTGATGTAATAAATCTAATGCGGGCATCTCAACTGACATACCTTGAACAAAAACTAAAATAACTTGAGAAAATGACCTAACTTTCACCTGAAATTTTTCATGAAGGATTAGGAAAAATTCCTCTATCATATCCCATATTTTTTTGAAGATGATAGGTCTACATTTTTCTACACATCTCATTTTCATGCAAGAAAATTACTTTTTTTCAACACCATTTTTGAGCATCATACAAAATTGACTCCTATATATGAGATGAGCCTAATCGTTTCTCACACATATTATATATACTCTCTCATAACCTCTCCCATGCTTGGTCTGACCTATACCATCCCATTTCATTTCAGTAGGCACCTAAAACCACTCTAAAATAATAGTGCTACTCACTATCCAGGACCCTGCCTTCTTGAAACCCCATGAATTCACATTGAACCTCTGAAAAACACCTCAAAGGCATGTTATTTCACTCTCCCTTTTTCTCAATGCCTTTGACATCAATGAAAACAAATGGAAAAATAACATGGTCCAACAATCTCCACCTTTGTCATTGAAGGAAACATACTGAAACATGATGGAAAACTACAATATGGAACAATTTTCCATCACTCTCTCTCCCCTTTAACATCTATGACAAAGATGCAAAAGCACACAATTCTAATTAGATTGTAAAAATTCAAGAAAAAGTGATTTAGCATACCTTAGGTGTTATTTTGGACATTTTCCAAAAGCTCCCCCTAGAATGGTGTTTCAATTTTTTGACTTTTGTGTCTACCTTGAACTCCCCCAAAGAACATGCACTCTTCCTTTGTAGATAATTATCCTATCTCACTATGAGCAACATTTATTCTTCAAGTAACAACATGCCAACACTTTTAGGGGACTGGTAGTAACATGTCAATGCCAAATTCATCATTGGAAAGTAATAGAATTTTTTGTAGTAGCTAAAAATCTACAGCCAATTGCATTGTGGGATAGATCAAGTTTTCTCTCTCTTTAAAGTATTCATCTTGAACACATACTTCTGAACTCCTCTAAACTATCTTAACAACACTTATTAATAATTTAGCTTGTGTCCTTTAATGGATGATTTACACTCATACAATATTAGATACTCTATCACAAGCATTTAAAGTTTGAAATGTGTTATTGACCTATTCTTCTTGACAACTCAGGCCACCCAATCATTATGATGCCTTTCTCAAATAATTTGAATCATTCTCCAAACTGTGCAAGTTTCAAATTCCCTCATACACTATGATCTTACTTTCAAGGATACTTGAGGCATGATATTAATTATAGAAATCAGCTTACACACTTAAACCTTTTGTCATAGTCCATCAATAGAGTTGAAGAGTTTCTTTATTGCATACATTTCCTTATAAACTGTCAGAGATCTTCTAAGTGCTTGTAGACAAGGATTTAGTAACTTAGGCATCATACTCTTTCATTCATGGTACATTCTACCTTGACAATACCTTATAGACCATTTGATGAAGAGATTGAGCTTGAATGCCACATCATACCATTGTAACCATAAAACATTGTTCTTTAGAGTGTTGAGATCAACATCTAGCCTTCTAGGATCAATATTGTTGAATGCCTTATTCTTTAAGCATATGGACACACCCAAAATATCATCAAAATATTTGACATATGTATACTCACTCTCAAAATGATCTATAAAAATAGTGTTCACATAAAACTACTCCTTTTCACACTATTTTAAACAAGAAATAGATTAAGAATAAAATATTACATTTTATAGCAACCACCTTAATGATTTCATGTACCATTTATCCCTTCAATATATCTATAGTTTCTGAAAATATCTGCATATATGTGACTAAGTATTAGCGGGATGCATTTTTTCTTATAGGTCTTCAAGAATTTTTTTTCCATTTGTATGAATCAGTCACCAAACCATAGATTCCTCAAAATCTTCTTTTGAGTAACCATACACTTACTTGATTATATGGATAGTTCATTGAATGACCCTACCACATGTGCATACCTAAGACATCATCACACACATCCCTCATATATTCATTTTCATCATTTTTACTTATCATTCATGCTAACACACCTTCTCCGAGCTCTCAAAATCCTATAGGATTGAAATCACATAATTTTACCTTCTACCACCATGAAATTCTATTTTGGAAAACTAGATTGCCTCAGAACTATTTACACCATCATAAATTTTACTTTATGCTTGTAGAATCTTGCATGTTCTGACTGTGTAGCAATCATTTATCCTAATAAAAAACGCTTGATTCATGGAACAATGCGATAAACTATGCAAGGGTTGGTACAAAATCATTTACTTGCAGGGCGTTCTTAGACTTAGAGTTCCATCTCTATCCTAGTGAGCTTATTCATATCTAATTTGTGAGCTCATAGAACACAAAATATTCATAAGCCTGTGAAAACATTTGAAATATACTAAAACTCTACAAATACCTCTTTATATTGAAGGACACATGATCATTCCTCTAAAAAACCTCTTGAAACATGACAGCCACATGCAGTAGGACACCATATATTCTTTCTAGACCATTTTAAACATTTATCATATTAACAAGAAAGAATTTTCACCACTAGAGTTTCACTCTTAGACTTCATGACTGATATGACATATGTAAAGTAGGATTTGGTGAAATAAACCATATTAAGGAGACTTACAACACTATGTAGTCACTATATAACATTGCTTAGAAATTTCTTAAGAACTTTGCATGTTCTTATTTATATCCATTTAAGATCACAATTCCCCTTTATGGCTCAAGAATATCAATTTTGAAACACTCATCTCAAAAGTATAGAATGGTAATTTGACAATTATTTATAAATTTACTTATCAACCATCTTGATCACTTCAACCTTTTCTCAAGAACATTCCATTCTCCCTTGTCTTATGAACACCATTTCTCTCTTTTGAGAACACACAATGTGTTATAGACAACCCTAACAAGTACAAGTGTGAGAATTTTCAATTATCAGAGCTTGTCAAGCTTTTTACGCAGTACTATGGTTTCTCCCTGGGAGGTTACCTAACTCATTAGAATTTGAACACATAATTATTTGATGAATCATATAACTCATACCTCCTTTCAAATTAATCACATTATAGACTTCTTGACATTGAAACCACTCTTTTAAACACTTAGTGGTGAAAATATGCACCTTCCTATCCTCAAATATTCAACAATACTTTTAGAATTCAAAAGATAAGGTCAGTAGACTTATGAAAATACACACTTTTATTAGATAAGTAGTTATGACCATGATTATACCAAGAAGAACTTTAAACTACCAAAAAACTTATTTCAAAACTTCTCCACTAGAGAATCCAAACAAAAAATTGACATATAAGAGGTTATATACCTTCTACATCATGGATAAGACTACGTTTGAATTCAATGCTTCATTTAATGAATATTCCTCCTAAAAGCTTATAAAAGACATACTATGGACCTTGGCTTATCTCAAAACAACATAAAGTCATCATAATGACAAGATGACTCCATTTTTATTTTCCTTTTCTTAATACTCTTCTTAGCCTTCTTAGTTGTATCTCTAGGAGTGATGACCACATTACACCTTTTTTCATTTATATATGTTCTTGATAAACCTAAGTTTTTCACTTTATACCCCTCCTCTACCACTTCTTAAGGAATAAATTTCTCATCCTTGGTACTAGAGTTGTTTTCTTATTTACATCTTTTATCGTCGTTTGTTGATACAATATTATCTTGTTGTGGCATCTTCTTTTCAATCTTTTCTTTCTCAAATTCTGACTTTTCTTCTTTTCAAGAGTTACTTGAGGATTATGTTTTCTATAGTTATAGAATTTCTGTAAGAAATAACAAACTTGATGACATGTATAACATATGACCTAATTTATCCTTTTTCTTGACTTGTGACTATCATTGTTAAATTGGATTTTAGGTTCTTCTAAGAAATACCTGGCTATATGACCTTTATTTCTACAGATGAAACATACTATATTCCATTCATATTTAGTAGCATAGGATCTTCATGAGTGCTCTTTGTCATTTTTTTCATACCTTCTTTAGCTATGTGTCAAAATTTAGAACATGAAAAACAATAACAATTAAATTTCCTACTCATACATGGATGCATTTGGATGTCTAATTGACTTGGTTCTTCCTGTATTTGTCTTCTTCTTGTTTGTTTTATTTGTTGGAATCAACTTGTTTATTCTCCTTATTTTCTAAATGGATTGACTAAAGATTCAAATCTCTATTCTTTTCTTTTTCCACTTCCTCTCTTATAGTATTTGATTGTACTCTCAAATTATCACACTCTTAAGGATTTTATTAGATAGATGCTTTGCATGATTTATGATCTAGTTCACTTATAGGTCTTTATATCTAATTTGTGACTTGACTTAGCTCATTTTTCTGGATCATTACCTTCTCTTCCAGTTTCAGGAAGTCATTCTCTTTTCCTTTCAAACCTCTTGAAAAATTTTCAACAAGTGTATCTACTTCATTTAATTATTGGAAATGGTGAGATTCCATGTGCTTAATATCATCTTTAAGACCCTTTATCATGGAAAGAGAAATGTCATATTTCCTCTTCAATATTGATTCAGCCAAAGAACCCATGTTTGTGTTATCAAGAATCTTCAATTTGTTACTTTTAACTCACAAGGACCATGCTCTTATACCAATTGTTGAATATCACAAGCACTAAAAGAAGGGGTGAATCAATGCTGATCAGATTAGTAGCTTATTAAAATTCTTGAAAATACTAGCAATCAAATCATGAATATAAATTATCTTGCATGCAAAAATATTAATGCATAGTACACCCAATTTATAGTGGGAAACATAGAGGGAGTAAACCCACTTGAAATAAAATCCTTTTATTAAGAACACCCATCCTTAACATACAATGATTTCAAATTTTATCAAGCACCCACTTAGATAATCTAGTAAGCTTCCACTTGCAAGGAGCAACTACCCCTGTAACCCAAGCACCCACTCAAGAAAAATAAACTTACACTTTTATAACATGATCATTTAGATTCTTATTGTTTACCCAACTGATCATGATCACCTTGCTAGTACTTCATACAGTGAATTAAAACTCACCTTATTCTCACATCATGCATATTACAATGATTGATTTCTTTTGTTTAATCATTGTCACATTGGTTTTCATGTCTTCATTATAAAAGTCTAATACCTCTATCTTAATTTCTCATCAAAGCTCATCTCTGTTTGTTTTGTCTAAATAATTTTTTCATGTGCTCTCTATTCTTATCTTCAAGCAATAAATACCATAATTTATTTTTTCCTATTACTATTACTTTATTTCTTGTTGTTATTAATTTAGTATGCTACCTACCATACCTTTGTCTTAGCATTTTTTCTTCATCGCAATTGTCTAAGAAGTGTCTATTTTTAAAACTTGTCTTTCTAGTATTTTTCAAACCACTTTTGATATCCTCTATATATGTTCAAATTTTAGAAGCCACATGCCTTCCATTCTATCACATTTATACCTACACACTAACTCTTTAGATAGGAAATATATTTTTGATGAGGAAGAGTGTCTTTTAATATTTTTATGTCAATTGACATGATCTAGTAATTGTCAGGACTGTTAGACTCCTACTTTCTTCGATTAAAGCCACCTTGAGAATCAATCACTGAAATATTGCAATATTAAAAGACTTATTTTTTTCAAAACTTAAGAGTTATTTTCTTTGAATGCATAAGACAAGTACTTCCCTCAGTCCCTATATTATTCAAAAAAATTATCTTCTAGTCTTTAATACAAAGTCATTTCCTTTTGAATGAGGTATTCCTCGTGGAAGATGGTCTCACAAGATTTGATCATTACTATTCATTTATTTTTCTAAATAATTATCAACTTCTCATTCGATTTTTTTTCCTCCAACCTTTCAAGTTCTCTTATGAGATATTTTTCACCTATCAATCCAAGCATTATAACTCTCTCATGTATGCAAGACAAATTCATGAGATTTTTATCTCCTTGAAACAACATGAGACTCTTCATGTTCATCCAATGACTCTTAGAGTCAAGCTTTAAAAACAGGACAAAGTAGTGTCCTTTCAATTTGATTTTTGATCGATTGTGATACTTGATAAGTTTCAGTTAAATGAAGACTCACCACACTCTATAAAGGTTGCATTATTTTGAATTTTAAAGAGAAAACATTCAAAGTCTATAATTTCTACCATGACAGTCTACATTATATCCATTCAACATGTATAAATTTGAAGATTTCATTTGTACATTAATTTCAAAACCTTTATCCCTTATGAATTTTGAAATAGGTTTGATGAGATTTGATAGATTTACCAAAACCATAACTTCTCTGTTTTGAAATTTCAGCTGTAGAGACATCTTCATAAGTGTATAAACTTGTGTTTTCTACAAATTTCCATTTAAACAACGTATACAAGACTGAAAGCACTTTGAAAAACCATAAATTTGAGACTTATCTCGAAGAAGATTGTTAACTAACGAAATAAGGGTTTGTGTATTGATAAACTTGACTGTGCATGAAAAATTAAATTTCTGTTAAATAAGAAAACACACCACACTTGCTAATTTTCCACAAAAACTTAGCAACATTATAATGACCCCAAGATAGATATTTACACAAATTTTCAAGAATTTTCAATAGATGAAACATGAGCTTCACCTAATTTTTCCCACCAAACACTAAAATAAGTGTTTCTGGTTCAGTGTGAGCCCAAGAATCTTTTAAAAGGAATTTCCTTCCAAAATATTAATGAACGTCAAGGATTACAACTGTTGTGACTTGTTAAAAAACTTCTTCAACTTCTTAACTTGAATAGAAGACTTGAAGAATTTCAATTTTCTCTTAGAAGACAAAGAGACAATAAATAATGTAGTCCAATTGCTATAGTAAAGCTTGTAAAACATGAAGAATGATTCTTAGGTTAAGTATGAAGCTTTGCATGTTCTTGAAAGGGTTAATTTGAGTTCTAAAGATCATATGAGGATTAAAGGAAATAGACG
This sequence comes from Taxus chinensis, assembly GCA_019776745.2. Taxonomy (NCBI): domain Eukaryota; kingdom Viridiplantae; phylum Streptophyta; class Pinopsida; order Cupressales; family Taxaceae; genus Taxus; species Taxus chinensis. The sequence goes on along the minus strand of CM034146.1, from coordinate 762,341,006 downwards.
TTGAGGTCAACCACCCATTCTTATTATGAATATTGCATTCTTATCCTGATTAGCATAAAGAACTTGTTTTATACCAACATCCTATTTCTTAATTGTGTGAAATGCACCAAGAACTTACATGATTTTACTCTCTGAATAATATATCACAATCTTGTTCAACCATTTCATGAGCCATTTTAACACTATACCCTTTAGTCATACCTCATACATGCCTCGAGACTTGCATGAACCAAGCCAAACATGCTTTGATGACCATGACAATACAAGAAACATGTAAACATCATTAAAATACCATGAAATATTCAAGGAGGCTCATCCATGTGATTTTGGGATAGCTAACCCCTTTTTCCATTTCTTTCTTAGAAAATTTCTTAATAGAGAGAGAAACATAGCTAGAATAATGCTCACAAATTTTCAACCACACCCCCTTTTAAGAAAATTATTCTTGAACATAATTTTTATTCCAATTTACTCGAAATTGTAATTTTATGATATATTTTAAGGAGACTGTATAATTGGTTTTAAGCCTAAAAACCCACACAGCTCAAAATAATCTTTTCAAAAATCTTGTTTTACAAAAGCTGACATAACCTTAACAAATGAGCTAAATTTTACCTAAAATGTTTCATTGAGGATTAAGACAACTTACTCTATCATCTCATAGATTTTTTGAAGAAGATAAGTCTGCATTTTTCTACCCATCTAATTTTCATGCAAGAACACTATTTTTTCTGAACACAATTTCGGAACATCATACAAAAATGACTACTAAATATGAGATGATCCTACGATTTCCTCACACATGCTATATATACTCTCTCACATCCTCTCCCATGTTTGGTTTGACCCATACCATCCCATTTCACTTCATTAGGAACCTAAAACCACTTTGAAATAACATTGTTACTCACCATCCAAGACTTTGTCTTCTTAAAACCTCATCAATTCAATTTGAACCTCTAGACAACACCTGAGAGGCATGATATTTTATTCTCCATTTTTAATAAATCCCTTTGAAATGAATGAAAATAATCAATAAAACAACATGGTGTAACAATCTCCCCATTTTTCAGTGATGGCAACATACTAAAACTTGATGGAAAAATGAAAAATGAAATAATTTTATAGAACTCCCTATCCCTATTTGACATATATGATAAAGATGGACAAGCAAACCAAACTGCTTAGATTGAAAAAATTCAAAAAAAAAGGATTTCTCATACCTTGCATGCACCCCCATGGAAAGGTGTTATTTTTGCCACTGTCCACAAGCTCCCCCTTGGATGGTGTTTAAATTTCTTGAATCCTTTCTTTTCCTTGAACTCCCCCTTAGAAAAAGTAATATTCCTTTATAGATAAATGTCCCATCATACCATGAGAACCATCTCTTCTTGAAATAACAAAATGCCAACAGTTTTAGGGGACTCTTAGTAACATTTCAATGCCAAATTCATCATTGGAAAGTAATAGAATGTCTTAAAACACCTAAATACCTACAACAACTTGGATTGTGGGCTACATCAAGTTCCCTCTCTCCTTAAAGCAGCCATCTTGAGAACATACTTTTCAACTCCTATAAACTATCTTAAGAGCATTTATTGAGATTTTAGATTATTTCCTTCAACAATGATTTTCACTCATAAATTTTTATATAATCGATCACAAACATTTCATTCTTTAAACCTATTACCGACCTCATCTTCTTGACATCTTAGAGCACCCAATCATCATCATTCCTTTCTTATAACATTTGAATCATTCTCCAAACAATGTAAGTTTCAAACTCCTTCATACACTATGATCTTCCTTTCAAGGATGCCTGAGACATGATGTTAATTACAGAAATTAAGTCACACATTTAAACCATTTTTCACATTCCACAAAAAGAGTTAAAGAGTTTCTTTAGATCATATATTTCCTTATAAACTATTAGAGATCTTCTAAGCCCTTGTAGAAGAGCATTTAGTAGCTTAGGAATTGTAATTTTTCATTCATGATACGTTCTACCTTGACAAGATGTTATAGAGAACTTTATGAATATATTGAGATTGAATACCACATAATACCATTTTAACCATACAACACTATCCTCTAGATTCTAGAGAGCACCCTCTAACCTTAAAGGATCAATATTATTAAATGACATGCTCTTTAAGCATATGAAAACTCCTAAAATATCATCAAATGAGTGGACATATGTACACTTGATCTCAAAATGAACTATACAGATCATGTGCACCTGAAACTACTCCTTTCCACACTATTTTAAACAAGTAATTGATCAATAAGAAAATATTATATTTTATAGTAATCACCTTAATGATTTAAGGAACCATATATTCCTTCAATCTATTTGGAGTTTCTAAAAAATATTGTAAATATGTGACCAAGGCTTAGTGGGATGCAATTTTTCCTCTAGGTCTTCATGAAATATTTCTCCATTTGTATGAATCAATCACCAAACTATATATTCCTCAAAAGCTTCTTCTAAGCAACCATACACTTACTTGATTATATGGATACTTCATTGAATTACCATACCACATGTACATACTTGAGAGGTCATCATAGACAACCCTTATATCTTCATTTTCATGAATGTTACTGATCATTCATGCCAACATACCTTCTCATAGCTCTCCAGGCCATATAGGATTAAAATCAAATAATTTTACCTTTGACCACCATGAAATTACATTTTTGAAAACTGCATTGGCTTAGAAATATTTCCACCATCATTAATTTAACCCTATTCTTATATAATATTGCATGCTCTGAATCTGTAACAATCAGTTGTCGTATATAATAAAATATTGATTCATGGAACAATGTCATAAACTATGCAAGGTTTGGTACAAATTCATTTACTTTTAAGGAATTCTCAGACTCAAAACATCATCTCTAGCCCAATAAACTTGTTCATAGCTAACTTTTTAACTTAGAGCACACAAAATATTCATAGGAATGTGACAATGTTTGAAGTAGATTGAAATTCTAAAAAAACATCTTCAGAAGGAAGGAAACACTATCATTCCTCTAGAAAACCTCTTGAGACATGATAGCCACATGCACTTAGACACCGTATATTCTTTCTATACCATTTGAAACATGTATCATATTAACAAGAAAGATGTTTGACCATTAGAGTTTCGGTCTTACATTCATGACTGATATGAAATATGTAAAGTAGTCTTTGGTGAAATAAAACCTAGTAAGGAGACTTACAACACTATTTATTCACTGTATATAATTTCTTTAAAAATTCTTAAGAAATCGGCATTCTCTTGTTTATGTCCATTTGAAATCATAGTTCCCCTTTATGACTCAAGAAGATCAATTTGTGAAACACTTGTCTCAAAAGTATAGAATGGTAATCTGACACTTCTTTATACGATTCTTTATGAACCATGTCAATCACTTCCACCTTTGCTTATGAACATGTCATTCTCCCTTTGCTGATGAATTCCATTTCACTATTTTGAGACCACAAAATTTGTTATAGACAACCAGGGAAAGTACAATTCTAAGAAATTTTATTATCATACCTTGTCAATCTTTTTACACATTTTATGTCTTGTAGAATCATAGGAAGCCACCTAATCATACAGAAAAGCACACAGAACTTGGATCTCCCCCTGGAAGGGTACCTAACTCATGATAATTTGAACATAAACTTCTTTAGTGCATTGTAAATCTCGTACCTTCTTTTCACATCAATCACATGAAAGACTTCTTGACACCGACAACACTCTTTTCAACACCTAGTGATGAAAATATGCACCTTCCAATATTCAAATGTTGAAAAGTACTTTCGTACTTCAAAATACAAGGTCATGAGACTTATGAACATACAATTTTTTTGAGATAAGTAGTTTTTACCATGATTAGACCAACAAGAAATTTAAACTACTAAACAACTAAATTACAAACTTCTCCACCAAGGAATTAAAAAGAAATATTACCACATCATAGCTTACATACCTTCTACATAATGGAGAAGAATCAATTTGAATCCAATGTTTCCTTTAATGAATATGTCTCCTAGAATCCTAGCGAAGACATACTATGAGCCTTGGCTTATCTCACAACAACATAAATTCATCATAATGACATGATGACACCATGTTTCCTTTTATTGTCTTAATACTCTTATTATCCTTCTTAGTTGTATCTGTAGGAGTGAAGACCACATTACTTGACCTTTCATCATCTTTTTGTGTGCATGATAAACATAAGTGCCCCACTTCATACACCTCCTCAACCACTACTTGAGGAAGAACTTTATCATCCTTTCGACTAGAGTTGTTATATTTTTTCTTACCTTTGTCATCCTTTGTTGATACAATATTATATTGTTGTGGGACCTTCTTTTCATTCTTTTCTTTCTCGACTTGTTACTTTTCTTCGTTAATTTTGTATACCCATTTCATTTTATTCTGTTTAGGAGTTACTTGAGGCTTAAGTTGTCTATAGTTATATGATTTCTTTGAGAAATGTCTAAATTCATGACATTTATAACATATGACCTGATTTATCCTTTTTACTAAGTGATGACTATCATTGCTAAATTGGATTTGAGGTTCTTCTAAGAAATACTTGGCTATATGATAATTTTTTCTACAATTGAAACATACTACATTCCGATTATATTCAGTAGCATAGGATCTACATGGTTTCTCTTTGTCATAGTTTTTCATATATTCTCTAGCTTTTGTCCAAATTTTGAACATGAAAAGCAATAAAAATTAAATTTCCTCTCATAGCTAGATGTATTTGGCTATCTAATTGACTTGGTTCGTCATGTATTTGTCTACATCTTGTTGGTTTTCTTACTAGGATCAGCCTCTTTATTCTCCTTATTTTCTAAATGGATTTATTCAAGATTCAAATCCCTTTTCTTTTATGGTGCCACTTCTTATCTGATAGTATTTAGGATCACCCTCAATTCATCACACTTTTACAAATTTTCTTAGTTAGATGCTCGATATGATTTATGCTCTATTTCACTTGTAGGTGTTTGTATCTTATTTGTGATTGAACATGTATAACATTGAATATTTCATTTGGTCAAGCCTTTCAAATCCTTGATCCCTTCAGAATCATGAAATAGGATTGATGAGATTTGATAAATTTACCAAAACCAGAACTTCCATTTACTTAATGTCATCTTTCATACCCTTTATCAAGGATTGAGCAATGCCATATTTCATCTTAAGATTGATTCATCCAAAGAACATATGCTTGTTTTATCAGGATCACCTTCAATTTTTTAGTTTTAATTCAAACGGAACATTATCTGATACCAATTGTTGGATATCACAAACATTGAGAGGGGGGGTTGAATTAGTGTTTATCAACTTAGTAGATTCTAAAACTTCTTGAAAATACTTGCAATAAAATCATCAATATAAATTAATGTGTATGCGAGAATATTAGTACACAGTACACCAAACATATAATTAACATATAATGATTTCACAAAACTTTGAGCACCCACTCAACATGAGAAGAATTCACTCAATATTCCTTTAAGCACCCATTAAATGCAGCCAACCACCCACTTAGATGATTTAGCAAGTTTCCACTTGCAAGGAAAAACTAATCATGTATCCCAAGCACCCACTCAACAAAAATAAACTTACAATTTTATAACTTGATCATTTAGCTTCTTGTTAGTTACCCAACTGATCATGATAACTTTGTTAGTACTTCGTATAAAAAAAATTAAAATTCAACTTATTCCCTGATCATGCACATTACAATGATTGATTTCCTCTGTTGAATATTTGTCACATCGATTTTCATGTTTTCATTGTAAAATTCTACTGCCTTTATCTTAATTTATCTTCATAAACATCCCTATTTTTGTTTGTCTCAATCATTCATTTGTATGCTCTCTATTCTTATCTTCAAGAAATGAATACCATCATTTATATTATCCTCTTATTGTCACTCTATTTGTAGTTTCTATTCATTTAGTATGCTACCTGCTACACCTTTGTCTTATCATATTTTATTCATCAGAGTTATCTAGCGAGTGTCTATTTATTACACTTTTCTTTCCACTATTTTTCAAACCACGTCTGATATATTATTATGTGAGATGACATGATCTAGTAACTGTCAAGACTCTTAGACTCCTACTTTCTTCAATTCAAGCCACCTCAAGACTCAATCATTGACACTTTGTAATATTACAATACTTATTCATTTCAAGACTTAAGAGTTATTTTCTTTGAATGCATAAGACAAGTAATTCCCTCAATTCCTTTATTATTCATCTTGTTTTTCTTTTAGTCTTCAATACAAATTCATTTCCTTTTGAATGAGGCATACCTCCTGGAACATGGTCTCACAAGATTTGATTAATACTACTAATTTATTTTTTAAAATAATAATCAACTTAGTCATTTGATTTTTGTCTTCATCCAACCTTTGAAGTTATCTTATGAGTGATTCTTCACCTAGAATTTCAATCCTTAGAGCTCTCTCATGTATGTACTATATTTTTATCTCCTTGACACAACATGAGACTCTTCATGTTCATCATGTGATTCCAAGAGTCAAGATTTTCAAATAGGACAAAGAAGTGTCCTTTAAATTTATTTTCAACTGATTTTGATATTTGATATGTTTTAGTTCAGTGAACACTCACCACACTCTATAAAGATTGCACAAGTTTGAATTTTAAAGAGAAAACCATTGAAAGTCTATAATTTCTGTCATGACAGTCTACATTAGATCCATTCAACATGTATAAATTTGAAGATTTCATTTGTACATTAATTTCAAAACCTTGGTCCCTTCTGAATTGTGAAATAGGTTTGATGAGATTTGATAGATTTACCAAAACCATAACTTCTCTGTTTTAAAATTTCAGTTCTAGAGAAATCTTCATAAGTGTATAAACTTGCATTTTCTACAAATTTTCATTCAAACAACGTATCCAAGACTGAAAGCACTTTGAAAAACCATAAATTTAAGACTTAGCTCAAAGAAGATTGTTGACTACCGAAATAAGGGTTTGTGTAATGATAAAATTGACTGTGCATGAAAAATAAAATTTCTGATAAATAAGAAAATACATCACACTTGATAATTTTCCACAAAAACTTAGCAACATTATAATGACCCCAAGATAGATATTTACACAAATTTTCAAGAATTTTCAATAGATGAAACATGAGCTTCACCTAATTTTTCCCTCCAAACACTAAAATAAGTGTTTCCAGTTCAGTGTGAGCCCAAGAATATTTTAAAAGGAATTTCCTTCCCAAATATTAATGAACATATTTAACTTATTTAATTTCTTCACTTGAGTAGAAGACTTGAAGAATTTTAATTTTCTCTTAGAAGACAAAGAGACAATAAATAATGTAGTCAAATTTCTACAGTACAGTTTGTAAAACATTTAGAATGATTCTTAGGCTAAGTATGAAGCTTTACATGTTCTTGAAAGAATTAATTTGAGTTCTAAATATTGTATGAGGATGACATGAAATAGACTTTGAGGTCAACCACCCATTCTTATCCTAATTAGCATAAAGAACTTGTTCTATACCAACATCCTATTTCTTAATTGTATGAAATACACTAATAACTTACATACATGTACTCACTGAGTAATATATCACAATCTATTTTAAGCATTTCACGAGCCATTTTAACACTATACCCTTCATTCATACCTCATACATGCCCTGAGACTTGCATGCACTAAGCCAAAAATGCTTTCATGACCATGACAATACAAGAAATCTATAAGCATTATTAAAAGACCATGAAATATTCAAGGAGGCTCATCGAAGTGATTTTTGGATAGCCAACCCCTTTTTCCATTTCTTTCTTAGAAAATTTATTAATAGAGAGAGAAACATAGCCAGAAGAATGCTCACAAATTTTCAACCACACCTCCTTTCAAGAAAATTATTCTTGAACATGATTTTTATTCCAATTTACTCCAAATTGTACTTTTATGATTTATTTTAAGGAGACTGTATAATTGGGTTTAAGCCTAAAAACCCACACAACTCGAAATGATCTTTTCAAAAATCTTGTTTTACAAAAGCTAACATAACCTTGACAAATGAGCTAAATTTTACCTAAAATTTTTCATTAAGCATTAGGACAACTTACTCTATCATCTCCTAGATTTTTTTGAAGAAGATAAGTCTGCATTTTTCTACCCATCTAATTTGCATGCAAGAACACTATTTTTTCACAACACCATTTCGGAAAATCATAAAAAAATGACTAATAAATATGAGATGAACCTAAAATTTCCTCACACATGCTATATATACTCTCTCACATTCTCTCCCATGTTTGGTTTGACCTGTACCATCACCTTTCACTTCATTAGGAACCTAAAACCACTTTGAAATAATATTGCTACTCACCATCCAAGACTTTGTCTTCTTAAAACGTCATCAATTAACTTTGAACCTCTGTACAACAACTGAGAGGCATGATATTTTACTCTCCATTTTTAATAAATTCCTTTGAAATGAATGAAAATAATCAGTAAAAAAATAGGGTGTAATAATCTCCCCCTTTTTTAGATATGGCAACATACTGAAACTTGATGGAAAAATGAAAAATGAAATAACTTTATAGCACTCTCTATCCCCATTCAACATATATGATAAAGATGCACAAGCACACCAAACTGCTTAGATTGAATTTTTTTGAAAAAAAATAGAATGCTCATACCTTGCATGCACCCCCATGGAGAGGTGTTATTTTTGCCACTATCCACAACCTCCCCCTTCGATGGTGTTTAAATTTCTAGAATCCTTTGTTTTCCTTGAACTCCCCCTTAGAAGAAGTAATCTTCCTTTGTAGATAAATGTCCCATCTCACCATCAGCACCATTTATTCTTGAAATAAGAACATGCCAACATTTTTAGGGGACTCTTAGTAACACTTAAATGCCAAAGTCATCATTGTAAAGTAATAGAATGTCTTAAAACACCTAAATACCTATAACCACTTGGACTGTGGGCTACATCAAGTTCCCTCTCTCTTTAAAGAAGCCATCTTGAAAACATACTTCTAAACTCCTCTAAACTATCTTAAGAGCATTTATTGATCTTTTATATTATTTCCTTTAATAATGATTTACACTCATAAATTTTAATATACTGAATCAAAAACATTTCAATCTTAAAACCTATTACCGACCTCATATTCTTGACATCTTAGGCCACCCAATAATTATCATGCCTTTCATAGATCATTTGAATCATTCTCCGAACAATGCAAGTATCAAAATCCTTCATACACTATGATCTTCATTTCAAGGATGCCTGAGGCATGATGTTAATTATACAAATCACCTTACATGCATTTAAACCTTTTGTCACATTCCACCAAAAGAGTTAAAGAGTTTCTTTAGATCATAGATTTCCTTATAAATTGTTAGAGATATTCTAATCCCTTGTAGACAAGCATTTAGTAGCTTAGGAATGGTAATTTTTCTCTCATGATGTATTCTAGCTTGACAACAGGTTATATAAAACTTTATGAAGATATTGAGATTGAATGCCACATAATACCATTCTAACCGTACAAAACTATCCTCTAGATTCTAGAGAGCAACATCTAACCTTCAAGGATCAATATTACTAAATGACCTTTTCTTTAAGCATATGAACACTCCTAAAATATAATCAAAAGAGTGTACATATGTACACTTAATCTCAAAATGAACTATACAGATTGTGTGCACTTGAAACTACTCATTTCTACACTATTTTAAACAAGTAATTGATCAATAATAAAATCTTATATTTTATAATAATCACCTTAATGATTTAAGGAACCATATATCCCTTCAATATATTTGGAGTTTCTGAAAAATATTGTAAATATGTGACTAAGACTTAGTGGGATGTATTTTTTCCTCTAGGTCTTCATGAAATATTTCTCCATTTGTATGAATTAGTCACCAAACCATATATTCCTCAAAAGCTTCTTCTAAGCAGCCATACACTTACTTGATTATATGGATACTTCATTGAATTATCCTATCACATGTACATGCTTGAGAGGTCATCATACACAAACCTCATATATTAATTTTCATGAATGTGACTAATCATTCATGCCAACATACCTTCTCAAAGCTCTCAATGCCATATAAGATTGAAATAACATAATTTTACCTTCGGCCACAATGAAATTACATTTTTTACAACTACATTGGCTCATAAATAGTTCCACTATCATTAATGTAACCCTATTCTTGTATAATCCTGCATGTTCTGAATATGTAACAATCATTTATCCTATATAATAAAATATTGATTCATTGAACAATGTCATAAACTATGCAAGGTTTGGTACAAGTTCATTTACTTTTAAGGAATTCTCAGACTCAAAACACCATCTCTTGCCTAATGAGCTTGTTCATAGCTAACTTTTGAACTTAGATAACACAAAATATTCATAGGAATGTGACAATATTTTAAGTATATTGAAATTCTATAAATACCTCTTCAAAAGGAAGGAAACACTATCATGCCTCTAGAAAACCTCTTGAAACATGATAGCCACATGCACTTAGACACCATATATTCTTTCTATACCATTGGAAACATGAATCATATTGATAAGAAAGATGTTTGACCATTAGAGTTTCGGTCTTACATTCATGACTGCTATGAAATATATAAAGTAGTCTTTGGTGAAATAAAACTTAGTAAGGAGACTTACAACACTGTTTAGTCACTCTATAGAATTTCTTTAAAAATTCTTAAGAAATCTGCATTCTCTTGTTTATGTACATTTGAGATCGCAGTTCCCCTTTATGACTCAATAAGATCAATTTGTGAAACACTTATCTCAGAAGTATAGAATGGTAATCTGACACTTCTTTATACAATTCTTTGTGAACCATGTCGATCACTTCCACCTTTTCTTATGAACGTGTCATTCTCCATTAGCTGACGAATTCCATTTCACTCTTTTGAGAACACACAATTTGTTATAGACAAACATGGAAAGTACAAGTCTAAGAAATTTTATTATTGTACCTTGTCAAGCTTTTTACACATTTTATGTCTTATAGAATCATACGAAGCCACCTAAGCAATCTGAAAAGCACACAAAACATTGATCTCCCCCTGGGAGGGTACCTAACTCATGATACTTTGAACATAAAATTCTTTAGTGCATCAAAAATCTCATACCTTATTTTGACATCAATCACATGAAAGACTTTTTGACACCGACAACACTCTTTTCAACACCTAGTGATGACAATATGCACCTTCCAATATTCAAATGTGGAACAGTACTTTCATACTTGAAAATACAAGGTCATGAGACTTATGAACATACAATTTTTTTGAGATAAGTAGTTTTTACCATGATTAGACCAACAAGAAATTTAAACTACTAAACAACTAAATTACAAACTTCTCCACCAAGGAATTAAAAAGAAATATTACCACATCATAGCTTACATACCTTCTACATAATGGAGAAGAATCAATTTGAATCCAATGTTTCATTTAATGAATATGTCTCCTAGAATCTTAGCGAAGACATACTATGAGCCTTGGCTTATCTCACAACAAAATAAATTCGTCATAATGACATGATGACACCATGTTTCCTTTTATTGTCTTAATACTCTTATTATCCTTCTTAGTTGTATCTGTAGGAGTGATGACCACATTACCTGACCTTTCATCATATTTTTGTGTGCATGATAAACATAAGTGCCCCACTTCATACACCTCCTCAACCACTACTTGAGGAAGAACTTTATCATCCTTTCTACTAGAGTTGTTACATTGTTTCTTACCTTTGTCATCCTTTGTTGATACAATATTATATTGTTGTGGGACCTTCTTTTAATTCTTTTCTTTCTCGACTTCTTACTTTTCTTCATTAATTTTGTATACCCATTACATTTTATTCTATTTAGGAGTTACTTGAGGCTTAAGTTGTCTATAGTTATATGATTTCTTTGAGAAATGTCTAAATTCATGACATTTATAACATATGACCTGATTTATCCTTTTTACTAAGTGATGACTATCATTGCTAAATTGGATTTGAGGTTCTTCTAAGAAATACTTGCTATATGATAATTTTTTCTACAATTGAAACATACTACATTCCGATTATCTTCAGTAGCATAGGATCTCCATGGTTTCTCTTTGTCATAGTTTTTCATATATTCTCTAGCTTTTGTCCAAATTTTGAACATGAAAAGCAATAAAAATTAAATTTCCTCTCATAGCTGGATGCATTTGGCTATCTAATTGACTTGGTTCATCGTGTATTTGTCTACATCTTGTTGGTTTTATTACTAGGATCAGCCTCTTTATTCTCCTTATTTTCTAAATGGATTTATTCAAGATTCAAATCCCTTTTCTTTTATGGTGCCACTTCTTATCTGATAGTATTTAGGATCACCCTCAATTTATCACACTTTTACAAATTTTCTTAGTTAGATGCTTGATATGATTTATGCTCTATTTCACTTGTAGGTGTTTGTATCTTATTTGTGATTTAACATGTATAACATTGAATATTTCATTTGGTCAAGCCTTTCAAATCCTTGATCCCTTCAGAATCATGAAATAGGATTGATGAGATTTGATAGATTTACCAAAACTAGAGCTTCTCTGTTTTGAAATTTCACTGCTACAGATCTATGCAAAAGTGTATAGACTTGCATTTTCCACAAATTTTCATTTAACAAACATAAATAAGACTTAAAGAAGTTGTATACACTATAAATTTTACCCTTCGCTTGAAAAGTATTTTTAACTAATGAAATGAGGGTTTGTGTATTGATAAAATCCAATGTACATGAAAAAGGAAATTTATGATAAAGAATTCTAACACCATCCTTGATCATTCTCCACAAAAAAATTGCAACATGATAACGAACCCAAGATAGACATTTGCATAAATTTTCAAGAATTCTTGTTGAATGAAACATGTGATTCACCTAATGTTTCCCTGTAAACCCTAACATCAGGGTTTTGTTAGGAAATAAGAGATAAAATATGCGGAATAATCCCTTATAGAATCACAGCAGTAGAAACTAATATGCAGAAAATATTATAGATCTCAAATAAAAGTGCAGAATAAATGACACAACACAGAGAGACAAGATTTAACGTGGTTCACCCAATTTGGGCTACGTCCACCAAGAATCACTTGCTCATATTTTATAACAAGCCTCCACTCTCTCAATACAATACCCAGATCCATTTGGACCTATGCTCAACAAACTCTACAGAATTCACACCCAAATTCAAAACACATCTGCAATACATTTAATTATATCTCTATCATATGCATAAAACCATATAAGTAGACAATTTCTTAAACAGTTTGATACAAAACCATGGGTATCAAAACCAAGGGCAAAAACCGTGGGTATCAAAACAATGGGAAAACAACGGGAAAAAAAACCATGGGCCCAAAAAACAGCCCATAACGGTTACCCATTACCCATGGGTTAATAAACCACCCATGAAAATTTTCTTCAGGGGCTTCGCCCCCGAACCCCCCTTACCCACTCACCGGTGAGCGGGACCGCCATAAAAATACCCGAGTGTAACACATAGAAGGTGTACCACATTCTAACATGCAAATAGGCTCCACAAACATTACAATCTCCCACATAGAGACTGATTTCCACTGAGAAAGCTTCTCAACCCTTCACTGTCATCTACGAAGGCCAACCAAAGTTGAACATAGCTTTATTTTATCCCTTGTGACCACCTTGGTCATTATGTCTGCAGGATTCTGACTGGTATGAATCTTCTCCAACTTCAACTTATCTTCCTCCAAAGTTGTCCTGATGAAATGATATCTCAACTATATATGCTTCATCCTGGAGTGGAAAGCAGTGTTCTTAGCTAGGTGTATAATACTCTGACTATCACTATATAGCTTACATTCCTCCTGCTTATGCCCCAACTCCTCAAGAAATTGTTGTAGCCAAATCATCTCTTTTCTTGCCTCTGTGGCAGCAACATACTCATCCTCCGTGGTTGACAAAGCCACCAGCTTCTGTAGTCATAAAATCCAGCTCACTACTATCCGACCTATAGTGTAAATATAACTAACATGTTGTGCTCCTCTTACTTTCTACATCTCTAGCCATGTCTGAATCTACATAACCACGTAAAGTGGTGTTTGATCCACTGTAGCACAAAACTGTCCCCATGGTCCCTCTCAAATACCGAAGGATCCACTTTACTACTTACCAATGCTCTTTACCTGGATCACTCATAAATCTACTCATAGCTCCCACTGAATGGGCAATATTAGGCCTACTGCACACCATAGCATACACCAAACTTCCAACTGCTGATGAGTAAGGTACCTTTGACATTTGGTTTCTTTCCTTCTCTGTCTTGGGACACTGCTCCTTTGATAACTTGAAGCGGCTTGCCAAAGGAGTCCCAACTAGTTTAGCATCCTGCATATTAAACCTCTCCAAGACCTTCTTAATGTACTCTTCCTAAGATAAAGTTAGCTTTTGTTCCTTCCTATCCCGAGATATCCTCATACCAAGGATTTGTTTGGCTACACCCAAATCCTTCATAGAAAAGGATTCACTTAGCTAATTCTTGAGTACTTTTATTTCCTACATGTTTTTACTTGCAACCAACATGTCATCAACATACAAACATAGGATAATATAACTAAGATCCTCAAATTTCTTTGTATACACACAATAGTCAGAATGGCATCTGATATAACCTTACTCCATCATGAAGCTATCAAACTTCATATACCATTGACGTGGAGCTTGTTTCAGGCCATACAAGATTTTCTTCAGTTTACAAACCATCTCCTCTTTACCTTTGACCTCACAGCCCTCTGGTTGCTGCATATATAGTTCCTCCTCCAAACCACCATGGAGAAATGTAGCCTTTACATCAATCTATTCTAAGTGCAAGTCTTCTACTGCAACTATTCCTAGAACAGTTCTAATAGAAGTCATTTTTACTACAGGAGAAAAAATCTCATCAAAATCTATACCTTGTTTCTGTGTAAACCCTTTGAATACCAACTGGGATTTATATATTTTATTTCCTCCTTCTTCATCTTTGACTCTGAACACCCACTTGTTCTGAAATGCTCTTTTACCTTCGGGTAGCTTCACCAAATCCCATGTCTGGTTCTCCACAAGAGCCTGATGCTCCTCATCCATGGCTTGCTCCCACTTCTTCCTGGCATCTACCTACATTGCTTCATCAAAGCTCTTTGGCTCTCCACTATCAGTGAGTAATAAATAATAAAGAGAAGGAGAAAAACGTTCAGGTTCTCTTCTTACTCTAGAAGACCTCCTCAATATAGGAGTTTGGGGTTCCTGTTGAGGGGGTTCCTGAATTGATTCATGTGTCACTTTCCCATCTGGAAGATCCTCTACCGCTGCATATTCTTTCTTGTTTTCTTCCCTATTTTCCTGTAACTGCTGCTTATACATGACTTTCTCATTAAAGACCACATCCCTAGATCGAATGATTTTCTTGTCCTTAATACTCCAACATTTATATCAAAATTCATCACCACCATAACTAATGAAAGTACATTTTTCTGATTTAGCCTCTAGCTTGGTCCTATCATCCTTGTCTATATGAACAAACACCTCACATCCAAAGAATCTAAGAAATGAATAATCAACTTTCTTACCATACCAAGCTTCCTCAGGTATGCCTCCATCCAAGGAACTTGAGGGTCCTCTATTTATCAAGTACACCGTTGTGCTCACCGCTTCTACCCAAAAAGAAAGAGGCAGTCCTGCATATAGCCTCATGCTCTTAGCACATTCCATTATTGTTCTATTCATCCTTTCTGATACCCCATTCTACTGCGCAGTTCCTGGAACCGTCTTTTGCCTACGGATTCCATTCTTAGAACAGTAATCATTAAATTCATTGCTACAATACTCCCCTCCATTATCTGACCTGAGACATTTTAGCTTAAGACCATTTTCATTCTCTACCAAGGCTTTCCATTTAACAAAAGTGTCAAATACATCAGATTTTTTTCTAATACAATAAACCCAAACTTTCGTTGTTGCATCATCAATAAAAGTAACATAATAACTTTAACCCCCAAGAGATGATACCTGAGCTGGCCCCCACACATCAGAATGTACCAGCTCTAACTTACTCTCTTTCTTTGTAGGTCCAACCTTGAGAAACCTTACTCGCTTCTGTTTCCCATATATGCAGTCCTCACAGAACTCCAAACTTGTTTTTGTATATCTAAGAAAATTCTTCTTTATGATGTCCATGCCCTTATGGCTCATATGACCGAGCCTATAGTGCCATAATGTTGTATCTACATTTGAAGCCACAAGATTACAATCATTAGTACTATCAGTGGTTAAATACAAGGTTCCAACCTTCTTACCTCTTGCCACCACAAGAGCACCCTTAGTAACCTTCCAAGAGTTAGCTATAAATATCACAGTACAACCATCACTTCCCAATTGCCCCGCTGATATCAAATTTCTCCTTAATGTAGGCACATGTCTGACATCCTTCAATATCCATGTATTCCTATTCTGCATATTAACCTGAATAGAACCTTTTCTAACTATACTACAAGGGTCATCATCACCAAGAAAAACATGCCCAAAATCCCCTTGAACATAATCAACAAAATAATGCCTATGTGGAGTAGCATGAAAAGAAGCCCCTGAATCTAAAACCCAAGATTCAGTAATATTATGCAAAGAAAGAATCAAATCATCCTGACATACATTATCCGATGCCACATTTGCCTCCTTGTTTTCTTCCTGTTGTTTCTTCTTATCTCGAAGCTCCCAACAGTCCTTCTTTGCATGCCCAGGCTTTCCACAATTCCAACATACAATCTTGTTCTTGGATTTTGACCTTGCCTGATCTTTTGATTTTCCACGGTTTCCTCTATTCTTCTGTCTCCCTCTAGTTTCCACTGTCAAATCATTCCCTGAAGTAGAATATTCCCCAGATATTTTTCTTCACATTTCCTCGCTTAGAATCACCCCTACAATATCCTCAAACTTCAACTTCAAGTTAGCTAGAACCGAGTTACTTACCGCCATTACCAGGCTATTCCAACTCTCAGGTAAAGAGCATAAAATTAATAAATCCCTAACTTCTTCATCAAATTCTATTGTAACCAAAGCTAGCATATTCACAACCATATTGAAATCATTTAAATGATATTCTACTAAACTATTCTCAGACATCTTCATATTAAACAAATTTTTCATTAAAAATATCTTGTTAGAGGCAGAGAGTTTTTCATACAACTTCCCTAATGCATCCATTAGATCTTTTGTAGTCTTTTCCTTTGAAACATTAAATAATACCGAAGATGCAAGACACGGCTGGATTGTCCCAAGTGCCTTCTTATCCAGCAAATCCCATTCTACATCTGTCATACTCGAGGGTTTGTTCACCTTCTCAGATAGCGGAGTATAAAGATCCTTCTGATAAAGGTACATCTTCCATCTACATCTTCCAAAGACTGAAATTCTGCCCATTGAATTTATCAACCCTAGATCTTCCTTCATCTGCCATAGCTCCCACTCAAGCTAAAAACTTTCCCTATGATTCAACACTTCAACAAACCAAACCAGGCTCTGATACCAATTGTTAGGAAATAAGAGATAAAATATGTAGAATAATCCCTTATAGAATCACAACAGTAGAAACTAATATGCAGAAAATATTACAGATCTCAAGTAAAAGTGCAGAATAAATAACACAACACAGAGAGACAAGATTTAACGTGGTTCACCCAATTTGGGCTACGTCCACCAAGAATCACTTGCTCAGATTTTATTACAAGCCTCCACTTTCTCAATACAATACCCAGATCCATTTGGAGCTATGCTCAACAAACTCTACAGAATTCACACCCAAATTCAAAACACATCTGCAATACATTTACTTATATCTCTATCATATGCATAAGACCATATAAATAGAAAATTTCTTAAACAGTTTGATATAAAACCATGGGTATCAAAACCAAGCGCAAAAACCGTGGGTATCAAAACAATGGGCAAAAACCGAAAAAACCATGGGCCCAAAAAACAGCCCATAACGGTTACCCATTACCCATGGGTTAATAAACCACCCATGAAAATTTTCTTCAGGGGCTTCGCCCCCGAATCTCCCTGACCCACTCATCAGTGAGTGGGACCGCCGTAAAAACACCCGAGTGTAGCACATAGAAGGTGTACCACATTCTAACATGCAAATAGGCTCCACAAACATTACATGTTTCCAATTTAGTGTGAGTCCTAGAAGGTTTTACAAGGAATTTATTTTACAAATATTGATGAATATCAAGGATTAGAACTAATGTGATTTCATAAAAAAAAAATTCAACTTCTTCACTTGAATATCAAATGTGAAGAGCTTCAATTTTCTCTTAGAAGACAAAGAGACAGTAAATAATGTAGTCCAACTGCTATAATTTACACTTTTGAAAACATGAAGAATGATTCTTAGGTTAAGTATGAATCTTTGCAAGTCCTTGAAAAAGTTAATTTGAGTTCTTAAGATGGTATGAGGATTACTAGAAATACAATTGAAGGTCAACCACCCATTCTTATTATGAATATTGCATTCTTATCATGATTAACACAATGAAATTGTTTTATACCAACATCCTCTTTCTTATTTGTGTGAAATGCACAAAGAAATTTTTTACTACAAAGAACTTAGATCCTTTTTCTCACTGAGTAATATATCACAATCTTGATCAAGCATTTGAGGATCCATTTCAACATTATACCCTTTAGCCGTACCTCATTCATGCACTAATACTACAATTCTTTAAGCCAAATAGGTTTTGATGACCATGACAATACAAGAAACCTATAAACATCATTAAAAGTCTATGAAAATATTACAGGTTACTCATTCATGTGATTTTGGGACAACCAACCACTTTTTTCATTTCTTTCCTAGAAAATTTCTTAGTAAAGAGAGAAACATAGCCAGAAGAATGCTCATAACTTTTCAACCACACCTCATTTTGAGAAATTTATTCTTGCAAATGATTTTTATGCCAATTTATTCTAAAAAATTATATCTATAATTTATTGGAATGATACTGTATAAATTTTTTTGAAGGCTAACAAGCCAGGTAACTCCAAATGATATTTTAAAAATCCCCCTTTTTACAAAAAATCACATAACTTGAAATGACCTAAATTTGACGTGAAAGTTTTCATGAAGAATCAAGACACATTCCTCTATCATATCCCAATTTTTTTTGAAAATAGTACTTCTAAATTTTTGTAGCTCATCTCATTTTCATGCAATAAATGTTATCAAATTTTTCCCCTCAATAAAAATTGGACAAACAGGAACTTGCACACAACAGAAATGGAGGAGTTGATCCATCACAGGAACTTACATTTCTAGGTTGGCACAGAAATGAGTAGGCCTAGAAAATTCAAAGAAGCTCGGGAGTTTGAGCTAATTTGGAGAATCAAGAAGTTTCGAATTTAAAAATTTCATACTTCAAAGGGGGATATTTTTTTGAAAATAGGATAAGGTGGATTTCAAGGAATCAGCAAATAAAAAATCTCTAAAATCCTATAGTTTAAAATTCTGAAAATTCAGACTTTCATGATTTGGAGTTTCAGAGTTTTCACTAGAAAAAATGGGAAAAACTGAACAAAGTCTCTGAAATCTCAAAGTCTGAAATTTTGAAATTTTGGAAGTTTGGATTTCGGAGTTTCAGAGATCTCGGTGGGTTTTGAGTGATGGAGAGTGAAAAAATTTTGAAACCAAAAAGTATTTACAATTCTAAAATTTCAAACTTTCAGGTTTCAGAGATCTCAGTGCGTTTTGAGCGATGAATAGTGAAAATATTTCAAAACCAAAATTTTTCTGAAACTCTACAAGTCCAAAATTTCATACTTCTAGGTTTCAGAGTTTTAGAGATCTTGGTGGTCAAAAAGTTCTGAAAGGGAAAACGTTTGAGGTGGAAAAAGTTTTAAAATTCTGAAAGAATGAAATTTCAAACTTTTAGGTTTCAGAGTTTCAGAACTCTTGAGGTGATTGGAAGGATGAATAATGTTTCAGGTCTGAAAGGAAAAATGTTATGAAATCATGAAATTCCAAAATTTTGGAATTTTAGAGTTTCAAGGTTCAGATTATCAGAAGTTTGGAGCCCTGAAACATAAAAAAAACAACTAAATGTCTAAAATCCTAAATTCCAAATGTCTAAATTTTTTGACTTTCAAGTTTCAGAGTTTCGAAACTCTCAATCAGAATTAGCGGATGAACAGTAACACAATCTCCAAAACCAATAGTCTGAAAGTTTGAATTTCAGGATTTCGAAGGTTACATTCATTTTGGACTCTGAAAAAGGAAGATCAAGAACTCACATTTTTGTAAAATACACCCCAACCTTTAGATGGTCATAACTTTTGACTAGGAGATCAGATTTACACAAGAAAGGAATTTTTGGAAATCTTACAGGGTCATGCCATAAATTAAGTTAGACTAAGTTATTCAAAATGAAGAAATATAGTCCACCATTCTAGATAGATATTCAAATTTTCTCACCTACCATAATAATGAAGGTATAGGCTTCCTTTCTTTCCAAAAAAGATATAGTATATGGAGGCATGCATTTTGCAGTGGAACCCATCATTGTTTCAGGATAATTCAATTCATTCTAGGGTGGTTGGAGTAAGAATTTGAATTCTTCTCTCCCCTTTCTCATATTCTTCCTATATATTGTAAGGAGGGGCATTTTTCTAATGATGGATAATTTTTCTCTGTACCCTCCCTTCTTCTCTGGTCTGTAAGTTAATTTTTTGAGTTCAAACCTCCCATCTAAACTATAAATGATTTTTTTTTCTCTTGGCCATTATATGTAATGTATCAATCTTTGCAGTAATAATAAAATTCTGTGGATGATTTTTAACCCTTTCTTATTTTTATTGTGCATTCCTAATCTCTCATTTTAATCTTGGTTATCTATGCATGGTTGTTGTACTACATTTTTAATGGTTTTTGTTTAATGGAAAAGCATGTATTCAACATTCCTTTGGTGCATCACCTTTTTTATATTAGATTTAATTTCTTGTAATATTATTAACCTTGTCTCCTTGGAAAGTTAGAGTATGTTTTGGAGTAGATCCTCTACAGTTTGGATGTGTGCATACAAACAAAGGAATAGAAACCAAACTTCATCTAGAGAACTTTCCCGATTGAAAATTCACACACTTCAGGAAAAGCTCCATGTTATGAAATCACACTAACAATTCTAACCTATGGAGTTGTAGACTTTCAGGGGTTTTGTTATTACGCATGAACAAGAACATCGTTTGTTCTCAACAGAATTTTCGACCAACATACAAAAATTCCTCTTGGAGTTTAGATGAGCCTAAATGTTTTTCATAAATTCTATAGGTACTCTCTCACAGCCTCTCCCATTCTTGGTCTTGCCTAGTTCATCTTGTTTCACTTAATTATGCACCTGAAACCACTCTGAAATAACACTTCCATATACCATCCAAGACACTTTCTTCTTGAAACCTCAAGAATTCACTTTTAACCTATAAAAAACACCTATGATGCATGCTCTTGAGATCTCCATTTTCAATAAATTCCTTTTCCATGAATGAAAACAACTATAAAAATAACATGGTGCAACATATAGTAAAGAAGGTGAAAAAGTAAGTATAAGTAGTGAAGTGAAATAGTTTTTATTCATTTCATTTGTTTTTGGCATGATTGTGAAATTGATCACAAAGTAAGTTTAAATGTATCTAGTTTGATATGGTGGTAACCGCCTTAACATCACACATGACTGTGGATTTGGTAAGTGTCTTATTTTTTGAAAAATGTATGGTATAGTAATCATTTTTGTTTATTTTTTGTAAATTGTAGTATTTCATTTTTCTCAGCATTTGAGACATAGAAAAGAGTTGAGAGGGAATTAGTGACCCCTTGGATAGGAGTGCTAAGATTTAGGTGTGATTTCTTTGCACTTGGTGCCCCAATTCTACTTCTAGGCACACTGGGGTAGAAAGTTTGTAGAAGGCCTAGACTGGTGAAAATCATATTTTGGATGCATAATAATGTGATAAGGGAGTGTGTTTTTATTTTTTTAGTGTTATAACCCTAATTTTTGGTTATTTTTTTATGTGCAGAGGGATATTCACTCAAGGGAGTTCCATGATGGTCATCATTTGAGTATGTTTCTTGTATTGGGCCTATGAAATGTGATACATAACACATATAGGGTATTTTCCACAAAATATGACTATGTTGACTACAGTATGCAAGAGGTGGTGTGCATAGACATGCACATTTTAGTTTCGTATGGGGGAGATGACTGTTACTTTAGAGGATGTATATCACATATTGTGATTCTTAGTTGTTGGAGAGAGATTACAGGTGATGCCATTAGAGGATATGTAGAGATAGATGCATTCTGCTAGATTGTATAATGAGGGGGCTCGTGTACCTTATGAGGCCCATATCACTCTAGATGTTATGTTATTGTCTATGGTTCCACACTTACGAAATTACATAACAATTGTGATTTATTCATCTATAGCAATTGAAGGAGGAGGTGTAGGCATCTTGAATAAGATGCAAGATATATTCTGATGGATAGAGGAGGAGGGTACTAGATACAGGTGTAAACATCTTCTATTTTTCTAAACTAGATAGAGATCTATACCAATTTACTCAGGATGAGCATGGTGGTGGTATAGGAGACACTATAATATTGCATGTATGGGATTATGAGCACATGGAAATTTTTAGTCTAGTTGGAGGTCCAGGAGGAGAGTGGGCTATGCTAGAGATATATGCAAGGAGGTTGATTAAAATTCATGGGATTAAGATGGAAAAAAATACCTATAGGGAACTAATAGACATGATGATATCATAGGCAGTTACTTAGAGGCCATACCATGATTATGGAGGATGGCTTGAGGATGGGATAGAGTTGCGGTGTATCGAGAGGATTATTTTGCTAGAGGATCAATTTCTAGGCATGGCATAGAATTTTTAGGAGGAGAGAGTATAAAAAAATTTGAGCATGCCTTACGATGTGCCATTAGCTCCATATATATGGTTGAGAGCCATCAGAGCACCTAGGAGGGCTAGAGCTAGACTAGGGCCCACAATAGAGCAACTAGAATCTCTTAGGCCAGATGAGGTAGGCACGGCGATAGAGTTGATAGATGCATATGATGCGGGTTACGAAGAGGAGCACTGCATATGGCGGGAAACACACTGGTGGGTATTGTTGTTCCCATTATTTGTATGTCTAGGAGAGTTGACGCGGGGAGGAGTAGGAGAAGGTAAAGCACATGCCCCCAATAATGTAGTAGCAACTATAGTTGAGTGTGAGTATTTGTATAATTGTTTTGTGTACTTTATTATTAGCATATATTTTAGTGATGATTAGATAACATGTTGTATTAGTTATTTTGTAGGTGATATTTATTGGTCCCTAATAGTAAACACATTTATCCACACATTGACACAGGAATATTTTAATCGATATACTTGGCTGAGGTATACTCGAGTGAGTGGATAATATAGTGAATGATCATTCCCATTTATTTGATCCACTTCCCATATTAGTGATGACATGTACTATGTTTCTAGGTGAGAGGGATGAGGCATGTAAGGAGACTCAACAAGCCAAAGAGGCGGTGGGTGGTTGTAATTTGGCGTAGCACATGATTGCATGATACATGGACTTTCAGCATTAGTTTTTAGAGTAGTTAAAAAAGAAAACCTTACTATGTAGGAAAGTGGAGAGATATTGAGGTTGGTAACAATGGTTCAGAGTTGGTGGTGAGGAACATAGTTCTAGGGATCTTGTAGTACCCAAGAGCGATAGTGAAAATGAGGTGTGATTAGTAATACTATATATGATGTAGGGAAGCTTCCACCTAGTGATGATTTTATTCTCTATATATGTATGAACACTTTTTATTTATATATGATGAGCTTATTTTTTGTTGCATTTATGTCCAAATGTGATCGACGATGTATGATGGGTTGAGTAGTGTTGGAATTTATGTGATGTTTTTTATATAGTTAATGTTAATTAAATAGATTTTTTAACTCATAATTAATATGATGATGATAGTAGAATGAATGTATAAAAATATGATGTATGATTATCAAATAAACATGTTGTGATGATTTTTTTTTATAGATTAGGTAAAAAATAGGGTTTAAGGCATCCAAAATGCAAACAATGAAAGTTACATCGTAAGAGAAACCGAAGAGAGAAAGATGAAACGTACATGAGTGATAGAAATGACCTCTTCCAACAATCAGAGAAGAAAAACTAGAACCAATGGAAATAAAATCCTAAAGCCCGGTCAAGGAGGCTTGAACTGAACCAAAGAAAAAGCTAAAAGATTAAACAACTCCACTGGAATCTGCCAAATATTGACTGGGTAGAACTTGATCAGACATACTTATTTTATGTTTCCTATATTGGACTGTAGTCCACCTTTTTTCTGTAGACCAAATCCCCACCTGTACACTATGTATCAATGTATCTGAGGTGCCTTTGAGGGATTAGGGTCTCCATCACCCAAACCGACGAATAATTTAAGTTATCTATCTAAGGACAAAGGGGGCAAAAATTAATGATTCCACCAAGCGCATTGATGATTATATTAATTTAATTAAGACCCATCAATATTAAGGAATGAACCACGAAATGTAAGTATGCGTCAACTAGAAAGTAAATTGGGTGTATATGAAATGATGAAACACATGATGAAAGGATCTTATAAAAATACTGTCAACAGTCTTGTAAGAATTGTAAGAAACAAAGTGCATCATCGGGGGATAAGGTGATACTAATTAGCTACCAAAGACCGAGGCAATGCAAAGAAGTAGAAGCATGTGGGATGGAAGCAACATGTGAATATGTGCCAAACTTGGTGTCATATGAATTTTTTGTGCTATGTGTGAATGCAATGGGTTGTGGAAGTAAATGTTAAAGAGTAGTGTGATGCATTGGATAACATAAATGTGATGGATGAGATCGATGAATTGAATGCGATGGATGTGATCATGCAACAGTGTATGGACATGGCGGAGATCATGCATGACTAACAAACTGCAGTGGTGGACGTACCATGGCTTGATCACTAGGTGGAGGAGATGACTCACTTATATTAGAAACTCTATGTGGAGGTATATCAGAGATGGACCACTCACATGAACAGAGACAAAGGAGATGATGTCCTTATATTCTAATTATTACAATATATCATGAAGGGCAAGACATTCACTATCTTTATGACCATTTAAGTGATGATAATTAGAATAATTTTTGTCACACTGATGTTACAGCCTATTTTTTGGATGATTTTTGTTTGATGGTAAGCGAGATAGGTGCATTTCAAGTAAGTAAAACATCACATCACGGGATCTAGCATGATGGGAGAAATGAAACAACTTAGGTGACATAGTTGGAGAGGAAGAAGAAATGGCCTATCATGGAGGAGGAAAATGATTTTGTTGCAATTATGGAGTATGTTGAGATAGTTTTATTTACTTGTGATGCAAAGGTGGAGACTATGTAGGATACTACATCTGTAGTGCGCACTTCCCTTCGACACTTTTTACTTTTTATTTTGATTACAGTTAGTTACTCATGGATATTATTGTATGTTTTTTACTTATCATGATGATTAGCTGATATAAATATTGGGACTATTGTTGGATTTAGATTCATAATATGATGTGTGTGGATTCTTAGAGACATTTTATATGGATGATGATGTCTTGTATACACAGTATATATTTCTGACATTCAATATTTTCATCACATTGAGTAGACCTTAACAGTTGACCTAATCTTGTGATCCTATTGATATTGATGAAATGTAGAATTGAGATGTTTTTAGAAATTGAAAATAACAATGTTACTTGCCTAGATGATGCTTTAATTCACATGCAGATGATTGTGGATTTATATTTTTATATTTCATCTTGTATGTTTTCATGCGGCCATGAGGCCAAAGGAGGTATTATGTGTTTTGAAGGTAAACATATCACAACAATCAACGATGGATTTGAGACCAACCACATCAGAATGCTAAATCGATTCAACAATGGTAACCATGGAAATTTGTGTTATGGTGTTGTGTGTGTTTCAATTATTGTTAGGGGTTTTCCCATGGGGGGAATTACCTCTAATTGTGACCAAGGGGGCTTGTGTGTTATTCCTTTATATTTCCTTTATTTAATTTTAGTATGTGATTTTATAGTGATGTATTTTCATTTTATTAATTATTTAAATTGTGTCTATATTAGTAAATTAATCATTTTACCAAAATAATTATGGATGGGACAAAAGAATTCATTTATTAGATTAGATGGCTCTTTGGGTTATGTGTTGTAATTTGAGTGCTTGTGATCTTGAGTGTTTTACACTCTACCTCATCTTGGAAATTCGGATTTTTCCTTAAGGGGCAATTTTGGAAGGTTGTGGGGCAAGTTAAAATTGTCCCACACATCTTATATTACTATACCAACTCTACCTATGGATTGGGGGATCAAAAGTAGACCCCATTATGTGTTTTGTAAGACAAAAATTGACATTTATTGCACTTTTCTTACATGTGTTTTAAATGTTTCCCTTAGCGGTTGTGGGTTTGGATTTTGTATGTAAGAGGTTTGTCATTCCTCTCACCAACAAATTTCTTATGCATTGGGGTTGAGGTTTGAATTTTTATATGTATTTGAGGATAAATGATGTGGCATTCTACATGGATCCACCTCACCCTCTTCTCTTTCTTTTCTATGTTATGCTAATTATTGTTTGTTTGGGGGTTACTTAATTCCTTTTGTAGGTACTTGTATTTTGGAGTTGGAGAATTTTTGTGTGCTAGTGGATTTATTTTGGAGCTTGTTGTTGTTGGATTGGGCTTGAAGGAGCTTGGTGTGTGATTCTTGTATCAAGCTCTACCATGGAAATGTAGGAGATACACACTTGTTTAAACTTTTTCTTTTACTTGTGTATAGGTGTATGCTATTGAGTGTTTTGGTATGCTTGTTAGGTTCTTGGATAGATTGCCTAAGTGTGGTGTAGGAGGGGGTTATGGGGATCTGATACATAGGGAGGCGTAAGAGTTTATTTCATGTCTTTAAGGGTGTTGGGTTTGGTGTCCCACCTTGGACAATAAAATTCTTGTATTTATTACTTCATTTTTATGAGGGAGACATAAGAGATAATAGGGAGGCATAAGAAAATGTCGAAGACATAAGAGGATATTGAGGGAGGCATAAGAGTTGTGTAGGGGTTTTGAGATGTATATTGGAGGGATTTAAGGTGGGAATCTAATTCCCATTGGGAGGCATAAGTGATCTCCCGATAGATCCTTGCTCCTTTCGATTTGCATTATGAAGCCTTGTATATTTTGTTAGTTTCCTTATTGTGATTGTAGTTTGTGTTGATTGTGTTTTGGTATGGTTGTGAAATATTTGTATGGCGATGTGGAAGCTTTGTATTTGTTTTCATGAGTTAGATCCATCTTTTATTACTTTTTCATTGGAGCTCGGGGGCCAATGAGGACGATAACTTCTTCTCCTCATTGGATTATTTGTTGGGGTGAGAAAACATTCTTGTTATTCCCACTACAGGTGGAAGACTTGTAGTATTGTATTTAAAAAAAAAAGAAATGTTGCATTGTCAATTTCATTTACCAAGTTGTATTATTATTTTTAAGGAAGCTCATTGAGGAATTGTATAATTCCCTTTCTCCTCAAATTGTAGTAGGTAAAGAAATGAATAAAAATGGAAATCATGTTTAAAAGTTTATTTATAATTTGTATTGTGAGAAAGTAATTTCTTGTGTTAAAATAAATGAGGTATGCTCAAGCAAAAGAAAGTTCATGATCATTGTTTAAGTTATAGTATTCTTGTCAAGGAAAGAAAGACATTTTAGTAAGGTTAGATTTGTTATAGTGGAAATGTGGATGAAAGGAAGACAACTTTTCCATATTGAATTGTTTTGTTACCTCACATGGGTGTGTCAATATTTATTTATAATGATTGGAAATATTGTTGAAAGCCTCTTATGGGAAATTTGAATGAAGAAAATATTAAATTTTATTTTATTACTTGAAAGGCATGTAGTGTAAAAGTTAGACTATTTGTGCATTTTCTTTTATTGTTGATGGAAAAGAAATTAAATTATAATAGTCTTTTATTTGGCCAATGAAGTAGTCTAAGTACTAATTCTAGTATGTAATTCTCATTTAAAAATTATTGTAAACCTATTACAAATTGTTAAGGGAAATGAAATGTATTCTATTTTACCTCCTATACAATATTTATCAAATTGTTAGAGATGAAAGTGAGTGCAAGTAGTCAACTTGTCAATATTGCTAACTACATTCCATTATTCATTTTGATTGTAGGGTTAATAATTTTTTTATATATTATTACTAATAAAATATTTTAATATTAATATACTATTAATATTATTATATTTTTAAAAGTATACTATTATAAATTATAGTCATAAAAATAATATTATAATATGATATATATAGATAGACAGATTGATAGATAGATATATAATTATATGTATTTATATGTATTATAATAACATAATTTTTATAAAAGTTTAAACATTTAAAAAGTAATGTGGTTGTAACACCATGGTTGCGGCCTATGTCTAAAGGCCCAAAAGAAATTGTGGGGGTGAGTGGGGTCAACTACCCCACCCCCAATAGCTTGAACTCTACCCAACCCTAAATTCTTTTCTACTTAATACTATACTCCCCTCCCCACTATTGTAATTACTCCTATGCATTTGTATTAACTGTGCACTAAGATAAAACCATAGTATTTAGTATGGTTATCTTTCTCTCAACGTGTGGACTGTTTAAAACCTAAATCATGGTTGGACCTCTTTCAAATTTGATCTTGTATGTATATATATATATATATATATTTATATATATATATATATAATCACTATATGTTACCTTTATTTCGGGTTATGCTAAAATTGAAATTCAATAAAAAATATATATGGATATATATACAAATGTATATACATAAATATATATGTATATATTCTTCTTCTCAAATGAAAACATACACTAAATTTAACCATATTACTAAAATGGGGAAAAACCCATATGCTCATTTTGGAAAATCTTAAAATAAAGAGAAAAATAAAATAAATGAACACTTTGAAACCCTAAATGAGGGTGTAAACAAAATAAGAGAATAAATGAGACATGTATGTCTCTCCCAAATCTTGAGATGGCCTTTAATGGATTCATCCTTCTCCTCCAACAACATGCAAAACAAAAAGACAGATAATAAGTCAAGGGAAAAGAGAAAGAAACTTTCTTAAGAAAACTTTAGGGTTACTTGTATCTTCCTCATCTAAGTGCCCCTAAATGAATTCATCCAAGGGATGAGATTTATCCCTACAAAAATTAGGTGGGGAGTGGGTGAGAGGACTTTAAATAAAATTTTGAATTTTAAATCTAAAACGCATGGGTTGACTTTTTTTAAGGGGGGCACTTTATTGTGTAAGGAGATGTGTTCATTTTCTTGTTGCTAAAATTAGTCTCGCCCCATTTTTCCTTTGAGAATCTATCGATTTATGGCCTCTGTCACTTTATTTTTCCCCTGTGTTGTGCTTGGTTAATCTTTGTTGCCATTTTTAATCTGTTCCTAGGTCATAGATCACTTATGGATCCATTGTTTGCTCCTTGTTTCTTTGTTCCTCTGGAAAAGGTTTGTAATTTGGGTCTCCTATTCTCTGTTTGTCCAAAAACTCGGGTTCTCCCATATTTTCCGTTCTCCATGGTCAGGATTTGTCTTCCTTGTCATTTTTGTCCTAAATACTTGTAAAAAATGAATGGATGTATCTTTGAGAAACATATTTGAGTGTTGTAACATTTCTAAATTCTATGTCCTTGAAGAAATTTTGATTTTCAGACTCGAATGATCATTTTTCTATATTTTACGATATGACAGGTGTTTCTCCCAGTAAAATTTGCATCCTTGCATCAACAGGGAACATGGTCTCATTTTGTTAGACGCAGCTCAACTAGGTATTTCAAAAATTTCATGAAAAGCCTCAACTCAAAATTTTCCCATGTGGAGGAACGGTGCTCGTTTGAAGATCTACTTTTTCGTTTGGCCATGGAGTAGTGCTAGGAGGACACGTGGAGGTTTCCGTTGTATTTCCAATACTTAGAATTTTTTTGTGCAGCTAAAACAGTGTGGAAAACAATGGGGACATGTGGTGAGCCTGCACTTATTCAGGGTCTTTGCTTTGGGCACCATTTAAAAATTGCACCATAGAGACACGTGGAGGTTTCCGTCGGGTCTTCCCATACTTAGTCTTTTTCAAAGGGTTTTAGGAGGTCTCAAAAACATGAGGAACTGCGCATGTTTGGGGACTAACCCTTGAGTTTCTTTTTAAAGAAGTCCCAGGAGGACACATGGAGGCCTCCGCTCACTTTGCATTTTGCTTAGACTTTTCAACAACCAAAGGAGACTACATCGGAGCATGACACATGGCACCTTCTGCTAAGCCTCAAGCATTCACAAAAAAATTTTCAGGCTAGGACACGTGGTGATTTTAAAAGTAAAAGGGGCGGGGAGGCGGACCATCGGGGGAAATTTGGATTTTTTCCTCTTGACATACAAATGACTAAAAACATCAAAATGGCCCACATGCCCAATAAAGGAAAGGTCAAAGCTTGCTACAGTCAATGGTAGATGTGCGAACTCTCACAGTTTTGGGAGAAAAGAGTCAAAAGTAAAAGGGGAAGTATGGTTCCGCTGGAACCACATTGGGA
Organism: Taxus chinensis; assembly: GCA_019776745.2. Lineage (NCBI taxonomy): Eukaryota > Viridiplantae > Streptophyta > Pinopsida > Cupressales > Taxaceae > Taxus > Taxus chinensis. The sequence goes on along the minus strand of CM034146.1, from coordinate 762,310,164 downwards.
CATGTGTTCGGCTTGTTTTTCAATGGCAGAGCTACAGGGAAAACTTGGAAAATTTTCCTTTTTCCAAAAAGAGGGTGAAATGGTAGAATTTATCCATGGTTCCTTTGGGACCCACCTCAGGACATATGTCACGCTCATTTCTTAAGGGCGGAGGTGTGGAGAAAAATGATTTTTTTTTTTCCATTTTTCCAAAAGTTGTAAAAATTCAAAAGAATCCCCCGGGCCTGTTTTAGAAAGTTGAATCTTCCACATGGACAACCCAAATTCAAAGTAAAGATCAATGGCAGCTAAGAGTTTGAATCATATTTTCCCCTCATTTTACTGAAACATGCCTAGAAGTGTGAGTCTTCATGATCTCTTGGTATTTTATACACGCCAAGAAGAGAGGGGAGTTAATATTGATATTTGAGTTTGGTGGGAAGATCTGGAAGACATCTTTCACCATTAAAATGTTCTGACTATCATGCTTGATCAGATTTTCCATTTTTATTCTCTCGATCACTCCAAGATTCTATATTTAACATATTACAGGTAGAAGTGGTTGGAAAATTGAAGAAAGAGTGATCTACCAAAAGATGCAGTTTAATGCGGGAGCTATTTGATGAGATCTTCCCCCTCAACACCTGGTAACTTTTTACATATCTAATTCTGAGAATCATGATCATGATCATGGCAAGCACTGGTAGCACTTAAGGTCTTGATGTTGGAGGGGAAAAGGCTCCTTGTTTAAAATGTTATAAATGGCACGAATTTTTCATGCAAATCACTTGGAGTGTTAGGGGTCGGGACTGATTTTTCTAATAGAAAGTTTGATAGAGCCCATATTTTTTTAGAAGCATTTTGAGAAGCCTGTATATGTCTTTTTGTATCAAATCTGATTGTGTTAAGGTGGTTGCGAGTGTACATCCATTGACAAGCTCTGAGATTATTCTAGAAACTTTCCCTTGCTAATAAATTTGATCAAATATGAGCTATTTTGTGTTTTCTTCAGCAAAAATGTGTTTGTTTTATTTCTAAGTGTATGCGAGTAGTTTTTCTTGTTTCTGTTGCAATCTTGTATTAAAATATGATCCAATCACATACGTCTCAATCCTTGTGACATTTTAGTGGCATCTGTAATTTCATTTCTCAGAAGATCCTTCATCTAGGAATGAAATAAATGATTTAAAATCACGTTTCTTTCATCTGTTTGACAGAGATTGTCTTTAAGCCTTTGGGTGTAGCTTGGGCATGATTTGGCTTAGATCTTGATACTTTGCTGGGTTTCCTTACTTGAGCCTTCATGATAGAATCTTAAAGATTGTGTGAAAAAGTGCTAATCTGGGCTTCCATTGAAGCACATATTCTGGTTAAAGAAACACTATAGATGTTTTGTGGCATTCTGTTAGTTCAACCTTCCATTTTATAAGATTCCTCAAGGATTCGGTGAGTCAAGTTCATCTTGCCCCACCTGCCAACAAAAAATTCATTTAAAACAAGCAATCCTACCCATACTATCATTTTTTGTCCTGTGTGTGCACAAATGCATAATTTTCATTATCAAAGCATGTTGTAGACACTAAAATTAGGTCACACTCCCCTTTTGGTCCATAAAAAAATAGGAACTCTTCATCACATTCACCTAGCCATGACCCCTTTCACCCCACTAATATTAATTTAATTAAATTAATGCATTATCCTCACTATATCTATTATTTAAATATCTTATTTTAAATAATATCCACACATGCAGTTCACTTAGACACCTCACCAAGCCAACTCAACCTAAGACCTCTTCTTAGTAAGTTTCCATAACTAACTAAGACTTACCCAAACCCTAAATATCAATTCCTACATTCCCTCTAACAACATTCCCGCATGCTCAGAAGAGGCTCCAAGTCTAATCAGCGGGTTAATGACATGATATCCGAGGAAATCAAGAGGATCTCCATAGTTAAGTAAACCTAGGAAATCCCACCTTGACCGATGCCGGTTACCCCTAAGCATCGCCGGTTTAGCTGGAACCACCGTCGGTTTACCCTTTTAACACCAAAACAAACTTATTCTCAAGGTTGGAAGTTGGAAGTTGGAAGGAAAAGAGGTTGGTGAGCATTATCACATCTCAAAGAGATAACACATCTTTAGAGAGAAAATTCCAATGAGACCACACATGTAAGGAAGAAGATCAAACATCTTTTCCTGCACAACCATGATCTGACCTAACCAAGCAAAGAGAAATGAACATGTAGCCCATGGAGAAGCTTTCCTTCAGCTGATGATCATTTGTAGCTATCAAACCTCTCATCAGCACCTCCATCGCTCACTCACAGGCATTTAGGACCAGAATCTAAACTATGTATAACGTCATAGTTCTCTGGTTTATTTCATTTCATCATCATTTTATCATCTATTGTTTACCTAGCCACCTATATACCTTCTCTAATATTTCCACCTCCATATACCCATTAAATACCTCACCGTAGCCTATCCCATTCACCCCCAAATACCTTGTCTCGACTAACCAAATCCCTTTGTGCAATCACAAATAAGACCTAAAGCTTGTTCTATGACATTTCCCCATATTTCACAGTAACTGGCACCAGTCACCACCTGACCGCCGGTCGGTTACCCCTGATTGACATTGATCTCTATATTTTCCCCACACATCACAGAACAGAGACCTACCCACTTAATTTCATCTCACCCTCAATCCACCTGTGATCTACCTGAGACCTCTGTCAAACCTGCAGAACCCAGAACCAATAATTTCACCTTTGGATTCTATTGTAGCTTAGCCTGTTAGATTAGATCTATTTCTTATTGTGTTTTAATTAAGATATCTAACTCATTTCAAATTACAATCGGATCTACTTTTTTTTACAACATTAAATTGTTTAAAATAGTGGACTGACAACCATCTAGGAAGTATCACACTTCCCGGATCTAACATACGCCTAGGTAGTTCACTGCCCATACTGTTTAATTCCTTCTTGTGGTCTTTCTTTGTACTACAGGTAGTTCCTCCTAGACAAAAGGAAGCTCTCATGATCAGCTGTGGATTCATAAGTCATACGCGTGCAACAACCCATCAAACAACATTTGAACAAGTATTCCTCATATGCCCATTACCCTATTTGTTTTGTCAACACTCCAAAGAAACAATCTAAGAAAAAGGTGAAACATTTTGGCATGCCCGGTGGAACCCATCCTTTGTTCCTTGCATTTCATTCATTCCTAGGAAAGTTTGTGTGTTTGTTTCCCTTTTTAAAAGTGTACACACTAATTTTCTTCCAAGGTAACCCACCCCTTCTTTATTTTCTCTAAAGGAAACTTTTCTTTTGGTGTAATTAAAAAAAACCATTTCTTCGTGTTTTCTACATTGTAGTGAAAGAGAATCCCTCTTCCTCTTCATCTTATTGTGTCATCTAGTTTTACATTTCGATTTGGGATTAAAAATAAGTGCATTAAATTTTCATTTATTGCATTAGCTCACATTAATTGAGGGCAACCTATACGCTGGAAGTCATTCCCAGCTGATGGTTGACAAATGAATCGTAGAAAAGAAATTATTTCATATTCTCTTTCTACGAGTCTTAACAAACCTCACAAAAATTTAAAATACATACATTCTTAAACAACATCCTACTTGGAAGAAGCTATAGGTGATCACATGATCACGACACAGTGGACACCCAGTTCCCTGCTCTATCGAGTCATACTTCAGAGCGAAGCCCGACCCCCACCATAACATACCTGAAACCTCACCTTTTAGATCTCCTTCTTTATAGGAAGCCATCCTCACCAAAAACTATATTTCATAATTCATGTGTAAGTCCCTAAATAGCATAAGCTAAAGAAACATAATAGAAAAGGCACTCTTAGGATCACATTTTCTTAGTGTTTCTGATTCGCTTGCATTTTGAGGTGAGAGATCACATTCTTCACTTTTTGTTCATCCTTGCATGCTCCTCATCACAGCTGGTGTATTATGGCTTCACCTGAGTGTGCCTGGACCATATCATCATCATTCTCAGAATTTTGGGTTTGATTATACATCATATTTTAATTCACAACCACTTGTCTTTCATCACTATTTCAATTTCATAGTAACTGTCATCCGTTACCTCTGACCACCGTCAGTTATACCCAACTGACGTCGGTTCTAGGTCCTTTTTCTAACCTACTCAAAAGGACATTTTCATTCAATTTTTTTTTTTATTTTCATAGTCCATGTCACTTTCATCATTCCCATTGACGTTGTAAACATCATCAGATTTGGCATACCTATCAGATTTTACCTTCTACCATGTTGTTCACTCACTGTCCATTTTCTATAGTAACCGGCAACGGTTACCCCTGACTGGCATCAGTTATCCTATTTCACATTCCATCCACCATTTGGTACTTCATCTACTTTTTATCACCAAATTAACCAGTTCCTGTTGTTCCTTATGTCATTTGTGGAGAAGCAACTCTACCTTATCAGTACTGGTTCACATGGTGTTGACCCGAAGACAAGAAAGCACAATTATATTTCACACTAGTTGTCAACCACTCCCACCTAGTCCTTCACCACCTTCAATTTTATCACTAGCCATGGATCTCATCCAACCTATTACTATCACTACCGGAGATGAGGTCTTTACACGACTCCTTGACCAAAACCCTTCCGCCTTGTAGTTTTACCTTTCCCACTCATCCACTCGAGATGCCTCGGGTCAGTTGATATATGGCATGCCCGTATCTATCCCCCTGACTTTCACACCCACTCCCACATCGGCCCCATCTGGCTCTATGTTGCCCACATCTACCTTACCCCCAGTCGTTTCATAGTTAGGTCCTATACCTGCTATGACTGCCACGTCTGTTACCTCCGTGGCACCCGTTACATTAACCGTACCCTCAATAACTACCCCAAACATAATCTCATCTGCCCCTAATGTCTCAAACATACATGTAGCTACATTACCAGCTCCAGTTTCGGTGACCCCCTCCCCCATTTCAAAATGTGGTCCTTTCCATTCCACAATCATTAGCCCCCTATTGCCACTAGCGTTACCACAACCCTTCAACGCCCATATACATACTATCAACAACCTCCTGTTTCATCCATTATTCACTCAGGGTACGTACCCCCCTGTTTCACTTCCTTCTTCATAATCAGCCTACATGGAAGCCACCATACACTGGAGTGCCACCCCCCATTATATGCCCAAAAACAAACCCTCTCATGCTATAGGAGGCATGCAATCATCACAACCCACCAATGACCTAATTAAATTGATGTTGGACAAGATGTAGACATTGGAGGCATCGGTTTCTAGCTCTCGCAACACTATCACCTACGAACGAGATTTGTAACGATCCCATTCACCAATCCATACCTATCCATTCATACCCTGTGCATTGGGAAATGCCTAAATTCAATCGTTTCAATAGCAAAGAAGACCTGCAGCAGCATTTTCATTCTTTCAAACATGGATGTTATCTGATCACTCATGATGATGCCTTGCTCTTGAGAACCTTTCCCATGTCCCTCACTAGACTTGTATTAGATTGGTATAGTGGGTTACCTAAACACTCTATATTCTCATTCAATCAGGTAGAAAAATTCTTCTTGGATCATTTCTCTATCAATATCGTCAAGAAGGTTACCATGACCGATCTATATTCCACACATCAGTATGAGGATGAATCTATCACAAATTTTGTCACTCACTGGCATAGCCTGATCGACCAACTTACCTTCCAACTACCACAAACAGAACTCATCGAGCTCTTCACATGGGCTTGTGTCAGGCATATCTCACCGACCTTTGAAGGTCCAAACCTTCCGAACATTCAATGAAGCATTCAATATGACACTTAAAGTTAGATATTCAGGCTATCGAAGAGAAGAAAATCCAATTACGTAATAAGAATTCGACATTCAAGTCGAATGATACCTCTTCTTCTTCCAAACCACAGACCAATTATTCAAAAGATCAAGGCACCACTAATGCAGTGGTACTTAAGGTTGTCCCAGCACATCTATCAAATTAGGCTACCCCTTCATCTAGTCTCTCACCTATCCATACTTTTCAATTCAAATGAGAGCAACGGTAATATACGCCAATCGGGGAGCCTTACTCTTATGTCTTAGAAAAGCTTATCAAAGCCGGAGCCATCACTCTTCCACCCATAAAACCACACAATGGTCTTGACCCTGCTCACACCCATGCCCACATGGTATAAAGAACGTGATTTATGTAACTATCATCGAGTAAAGGGTCATAGTGATGGTAAGTTCATCACTTTCAAAAATATTGTCCAAGAAATGCTCAAGAAAGGCAAGTTAACTGTGGATAATCCTAATGCACCTACCAACCAAAAACCTACATATCTTTAAGAAACCATTTCCTAACCATGCCCCTTCGTCTGATCAAACTGGTGAGACCTCCACTCACGATACCCATACCCTCGAGGTTCACGCTATCTTTAATGATGCACTTTTCACCTCCCAATTACACCATATTCCTTCCATAGAGGAGATCCTAGCACAAAATCCTCCTTCCGCATCTAAACCAACCTCCCATGTTCCTTCACCAACAAAGGAACACCTTTCATCTCCTTCATCACCTACTGAGGAATCTTTCAATAACATTAAGACCATCTCACCTCTGGCTTCACCACTTAAAGAGCCTTTAGCTAAAGTACCTCCTCCACCCATCATCTCTGCCACCTATCATTGACCCAATTGAGATACCTTTACCTCTTGGCGAGAATTCTACATTAGCCACTCAAGATCCTATAGACCTACTTTAAGCTCTATTACCCACGGAGGCTAAAGCTAGCCAATTTCCCATCTCTAAGACACATTATATGGGAATTGCCATTAGGTCCTCACCAACTCCTCCTACTAACATTTTTTTCTCACGTTTGGCTGATCACTTAGATCATGTGGATAGGGCTCTACTATGGGCTTTCCTTTTACTTCCCATCTCAACACAGATGCAGAGATCCCTTGCTGATACCTCCACTATCTACACAAAAACATTTCGACCAATTGAACTAAACACAATCACCTCTATCGCAACCCCTTCCATAACACCTGTTATAGCTCACACCGTACCCTTACCCATGACTCAACCTACACCTAAACCCAAACTTATACCTACAACATTTTCTTTGACTAAACCCATTACCACTTTAGGGGTCACCCCCGGATGCTAGCCTTACTCATCCGCCTATCAAACTGGATTTAGCTACATCCTCCAAAGTCAACACCATACTTGCTATGACACCCAAACAGAGGCACCAAATCCATAGAACTCATATCCCGTCTGAGCCAATCACACCTACACCTGTCCTATCTGTCTTACGATCTCAGCTTCCCCGCATGATCAAGAAACCTCCACCCATCGATAAACCAAAAACACAACAACTCATCCCTTCCTCACAAACCTCTAACCTACCCAGCACACCCAACCTGACTTACACCTACACTTGTAGCCTCTTTAACACCCATACCTCTGATACCCTCAGCTATTGCTTCACTACCCACTACACTTCAGTCGTTGTCTCACGCACCTCAAGCATGACCAATGTCATCTTCCTTCACAGCACCTATGTTATCCCTGTGGGTAACTCGCCATCTTCCTTCATCATCTTTTCCTTCTATACCTCGTACACCCACATCACCTTTTACCCAAGAAGGTGAAACCCAAAAACAAAACTCCACCACCCCACAATAAGGTAGTCAAAATAACCACACACCCTCCTACTTGTCCATCTACTATACCCATACCTAAAAAAACATGACCAACACCTAAAACCACACCAGCACCCAAACCCATGGCTCAACCTCCTCCTCTTCTGAAGATCGTTCCTCAACAATCACCTACACCTATAACAAAACCTACGGTTACTTCCCATTGTGATCCACTAGCAGGGTCTTATGCCAAAATTTTAACCAACCTCCTGGAAACCTCTCTCATCACATTACCGCCACTCAAACCCTACGACCCCCTCAAACCCAATCCAAAAGGGTTTGACGATACTAAAATTTTTGCATAGCATCATGTGCAAGGACACGATGTGGAGAACTGCAAGGCCTTGAAATCTATCCTTATCCAATTATGTCCACATGACACCAACTATGACGACGACAACCTTCTTGATGAGGATCCTACTTCACCAACACCCATTCACAAACTACCCACTCAACAACCACATACTCCACCCTCACAACTCCTAGAGCCACACCCAAGATTTGAAATTAACATGGTTTACATTAGATAACTTTTCACACCACCACCCAAATGTCATTGCGCTTAACTGACCTCACAAGATTTTTCTCCTCCCGTAGGTTTTTACCCATTGTGTCATTATACCACTCACCCTACACCATCTCTATTTTCCAAATCCCCTCAAATCAACATGATACACGTCACTACACGTGCACAAAAGGGTAAAGAAAAGGAAACTGACCCACCAACCAATCCTATACCCAACATACCATCCACACCCATACCTAAAATAACTATTTGCGGCCCCACGTACCAAATTTCTAATGACATCACACATCGCACAATGCTCAAACAATTACACCAATCACCACTCAAAATGTCCTTATATGACCCCATCTAAACCTCAGAATCCCATTGTCAAGCTCTCATGGAGGTTCTTCAATCAATTGAGGTTTTACCTAATGACCATAAACATGTACCCTCCATTATCACACCCCATCATATAGCCTCTCTCACCAAATTACCACCTTCATCTTCACCCCACCTTGTTCACCAAGTGGCCTCCCTTAGCTTCTAAGAGGAAGAGATCATGCCACACCAAAAAATGACTCGGACCTAGTCCTCTTCATATCTGTCCACATCAATGACATATAGCTACACCATGTGATGATTGATGGGGGCATTAGCATTAACATAATGTCATCCCATGCATTTGCTCAAATGCGCATGCCTAAAAATTACATGCATAAACACCCGGTCATGTTGCATTCATTCAATGATGTTATCACCTCTACACTAGGCACTATCATCCTCCACATTCGCGTGGGCCCCCACACTATTCCCAATTTTTTTTACATTTTTGAGGGGGAATTCCAATATAACTTGTTGCTTGGTAGACCGTAGATCCATGTCATGGGTTACATTCCTTCCACTTTTCATCGTTGTGTAAATTTTGAACATGAAGGACACACCTATACCATTCCAGCTGACCCATCACCTTTTAAAACATGCAACATGCTTTACCGACCCAATGATGTGCTCATACCTATCAAGCCATCTACCTCCTTGACCACTACTGCTTCACCTACACCTCCACCTACCAGTACAGCTGTTGCTTCTACCGCACATACCTCCTCCATGCCTACTACTGCCATAACCTCCACGGCTGACCCATCAGCTTCCCAATCCGTTAACTCCACCTCCACATTGACCTTTGACACATTATCCATATCAGCTACCTACATACCTACCACTCATCCCTTGGAAGGTTTATTTCAACGCCTCACTCTGGGGGAGTACCTGCCTATATAGTTGTCAACACATTTCTTACTCCACAAGAGTATGGAAGACTTCACCAACACCCCTCACTACGATCACTATATAGGAGAACATCTCCTCTATGGTCCTCCCCACCTTCGTACTAGTCTCACCTATGAGGAACTTAATAGTACCACTTACACACTTGAACCACCATCACAAACCCTCCCATTTTCCATTGACTTCCAATCAGTTACCAATCACCATTTTGCCCACACCTTCCTGAATTGTTGTGCGTGGAAGGGTTTTTGTTTTGGATTTTACAAGCAAGGGTCGCCATACCCATTATTCCATGTACCCACTTATAAACATAATGACCGAAGTGGTATCAGCTTCCCCAAACCACCTACCTAATAGGCTCTCATTGAACTCATTAAGGACACTAGCCCTTCTCCCACCTTCACCCCGCTCCACCTTCATCACCCACCTTTACTGACGGAGTCGATGGATCCTGAATCTATCCCTCCTAACTTTTTTTTTTCATAAACACCATTTCCTTGGGGCCTCTGACTTATCAACATGAGGGCAAGGCCCCTTCCACTCTTCCCTTCCTGCATCCCGAAATGATCAATGATGACACACCTATAATTAACGTTGCTCAATGTCAGGATGATGAATCCATAGTGAGCCTACCTTGGTGTAGAAGAATCATATATTCATCGGTCATTACCCTTTGAGACTCAAACCATCTTGAATGAATCGACTATTGAGATCAACATTCATACTCAGGATGACTCGCACATCCTAAAGATCAGACAATCTTTAGATGCTACTAAACAGGAAGCCATCACTTCTTTTCTTAGAGATCATAACAACGCTTTGGATGGGTCTTACGCAGACATGCCTTGTATTGACCCCACCATAGTGGTCCACAATATCGTAACCGTTCCCTGATGCCAAACCCATTAAAAGAAATCTGAGGAAAATGCACCCTCGTATTGCTCTTCTTGTCAAAGAAAAACTTCAACACCTTCTTTCCATTTCCTTCATCTCACCCCATTGATTATCCTTGTTTAGATTTCTAACATTTTCCCTGTTATTAAAGAAACAAGGGGGACTCCGTATTTGCACAGGCTTTTGTGACCTCAACCTAGCCTGCCCGAAAGATGACTTTCCCTTACCCAGTATTGATCAGTTTGTTGACCTCACCGGTAGTCATGCGATTCTATCATGCATGGATGGCTTCTCAGGTTATAACCAAATTTTTCTTGCCCCAGAAGATCAAAACAAAACCTCATTTATCACCCCATGGGGGACCTTCTGCTATCAGGTCATGCCTTTTGTCCTTAAAAATTCTGGTGTGACATATCAGCGGGCTATGACTTACATCTTTCATGGCATCATGCATCGAATATTAGAAGATTACGTGGGTGATCTCTTGGCCAAATATAAATGTCACTCCAAGAACCTTGCTGTCCTCAAAACCATATTTGATCACCTCATTAAATATTACGTCCACCTTTAACCTAAGAAGTGTGTCTTCGTGGGTCTCTCAGGAAAGCTCTTGGGATTTATCATTTCCCTTCATGGTATAGAAGTTGGCCCTACTAAAGTCAAGGACATTCTAGAAATGCCTCCACCCACTAACCTTAAACAACTCCGTAGCCTGGAAGGTAAGTTGTAGTCTATTCACCGTTTCATTTCACAATTATCAGATCGGTGCCAATGATTTCATCATCTGCTCAAGAAGGATGACTCTTTTCAATGGGATGATGACTATCACAAAGCTTTTGAGGCCTTAAAATAATACCTTCTCCAACCACCCATACTTATCCCACGTAAATATGATCAATCTTTTTATCTATAAATATCTGCTACCAATCACTCCTTGGGAGCCATGTTCACTCATCATGATGAACAACACAGGGAGCAGGTAGTTTATTATATCAACCGTACTCTTTTGGACTACGAAAGCCGATACAACCATCTTGAAAAACTCTCTTTAGCCCTAGTTTTCCATTGCCACTAAACTCTTCCATTACCTACTTAACCACAAAACCTATGTTTTGACCAATACCAACCCCTTACACTTCATGTATGCTAAACCTTATCAAAATCAGTGTGCTACATGATGGCTTATGCTTTTATCTGATCTTGACCTCCAATTCATTCATCAAAATTCCATCAAGAGCCAAGTTATCGCCGACCAATTGGCCAACGCACCTATTTCTAGAGATCAGCCTTCTAATTTTGACTTTCTAGATGAGTCAATTTCTACCCTTTCCTTGGACAAAACCCCTTACCAAATGACACTCTTCTTTCACAATTCTTACTGTTAGCGTGGGGTGGGTATTATATTATCCTCATTCATCTTGATGAAGAACCCATGCCTTTGTCTTTCGAACTATATTTTGAATGCACCAATAATATTTCTGAATACGAAGTGCTCGTACTAGGTCTCCAAGTTGCATATGCCCTAGATGTCAAATCAATCAACATATTTGGTGATTCTCAATTGGTCTTAAAAAAAGTCAATGGTATGTACCAATTTTGTAGCAAGATAGTTCAAAAGTATAAACATCATGTAGACATACTTTTGACCACCTTTGATCATTACACCCTTCAAACCATCCCATGTTCCACCAATAAATTTGTAGATACTATGGCTTGCTTTAGCTTTCCAAATACCTACTTCACCCGCTGATTCAAAAATATTTTTCACTGTACAATGCCTCCATTCACCTTCTTATTTACCTCACGATGTTTACTTGATAAGAACCAATACCCCTGACCTGAGAGACCTTTGGTATAAAAAAATATTCTGACTACCCCTTCTCTCTCCATCTTACATCCTGATCTCACCCGTAACAGACAACGCACCTTCCTTAAAAAGGTCTCTCGTTACATTATCCTGGGAGGCCTCCTCTATAAGTGTAGCTTTGATGGTATTTTTTTATGATGCCTCACAAGTTCTAAAATTCCTTATACCATTAAGGAGGTTCATGATGGCATATGTGGAGGTCACTTTAGTGGCCTTTTTGTTGCTAAGCGTATTCTTTCCCTAGGCTATTATTGGTCAAACCATTAACCATGATTATTGCAACTACGTCAAACATTGTATAAAATTCCAACAAAATTCCAATCTTCATAATACACCCAGTCATGCCTTACAGGTCGCCTCGTGACCTCTGGCCCTTTTCTCAATGGGGTTTGGATCTTGTCAGAGAAATCAATCCTCATTCTTCCCCAATGCCATAAATGGATCATCACTGCTACTGAATGCTACACAAAATGGGTAGAATCCATCCTGATCATTTCCATGAAAGCCAAGAAAATATGTGAGTTCATTAACCACCACATCATTTGTCTCTTTGGTGTTCCTCATTGCCTCATCACTGAAAATGGAAAACAATTCAAAAATAAAACTTTGCGATGCCTTCGGCATTCAGCTTAGTTTATCATCACCCTACTACCCATAAACCAATGGCCAAGCTGAATCCACTAACAAAACCCTCAACAAAATTCTCATGAAATTGGTTGATGATACTGAGAAGGATTGGAATATGCACACTCCTTTTTCCCTGTGGGCATACCACACTAGTATTCACAATTCCACTATGGCCACACCATTTTCTCTAGTCTACGGTATAGAGGCCATTCTACCTCTTAAAGTCTAGATCCCTTTACTCTATATTTCTCTCCATGACATGCTCATGGACGATGAATTTCATCAGGACCGTTTAGCACAGCTAGAGTTATTAGACAAATGTCGTCTTAATGCTCTGGATCACCTTCAAGTTTACCAACAATGTATCAAATGTGCCTATGAAAAATGTGTTCATGAATGAACCTTCCAAGTCAGTGACCTTGTCCTAAAATAAAATCAACACGTAACCAAAGTAAAAAAAAGTAAACAGGGAAAATTTACTCCTAATTGGCTTGGACCATACATCGTGACTCATACCTATGGATCAGGTGCTTATCGTTTATCTTCTCTTGAGGGTAAACTTGAACCTAAGCCCCTTAAACGCCTTTCATATTTGACCATTTTATTATTGACTCGTCATCCTACCCTCACCCTTTGTCTCTTTCCAATCTCGTCCCTTGAGCGACATTCACTCCATACACCTCCCTAACGATTAAACAAGAATCATGTGAGTACCCGTCACTCATTATCTTCTCTTAAATATGTGTACCATGGCACTACACAAAGCATGATTCTCATGGATACTTTTCGTCTACCTCTAGATGAGATCCCATGGTCATTTCACCTTACCCTTTGAATAAGAGTCTTATCTTTCACCTTGGTCTTGTCCACTGACTGTAAAGACCTCATAATGCGACTAAAATCCTTAAGTCAAATTTAAAATCTAAAAGATGACTCCCTCAAAATGACGTCTTCCTCTCAACCAATTACTACTATAAATAGACTACTCCCACAAAGGATAGCTATGTAAAATATCTTTAAAAAAAATAAAAAATGAGAGCAACCAAATCTTCCCGCATCGATCAGTCACAGGAAGATGTCAAGGAGTTCAATTTTTCCCATATAGAATTCCCGCATCGATCAGTCTATCTCAACTATAAGTCAAAAAATAATAATTTGTCATGGAATTTCCCATTGTGACATAGGACCTCTTGCTTGAGGGGCCTGCTACCTCAGACCAAAAAAATTAAAATTACCTACTCTTCACCCTGTGAACCATGCCCCACTCTCATTTCCTATTGCCTCAAGGGACTTCTTGGAACTTAGACATTTGGTGATCATGTGACTACTTTTCATCGTAGAACATGTCAATCATGCAATATCTTTAGGGTCTTATGTTCATCACCTCCTCTAAGGTATGATCTACTTGATATGATCCTACCCAATTAGGTGGCTTTATTGCCCCCCTTTTATCTTTTAAACCATCTTTGTTTACATTTTGATTACCTTATACAGGACTTGGCCCTTGACGCTTACCTTTGGGGTAATCCTCCTCTTTTGCCACAATCGCTTTCACCTACATCATTTTACCTACAATCTACCCACACACCCTAACAAACCTAAACCCCACAACATGCCCAAACACTTATCGACTCATTTTCACACCCTTCTCATTTTCTTCCCTAGCTTATGGGGGAACCTACATCGGCCTAAGGTCCCTTTCCATCGAGACTATGTAGGCAACATTCTGAGGGAAATGGGGCCGTTGGAGGTTATCTCAGTCATTCTCTACCCTGAACAATTCCTTAACCATGCCTAACTCACCATTTATGTCACATTTCACTTAGTTCCCCTTTTATATAAAAAATTGGAAATTAAGCCCACATACATAACAATTTGCTACATATTTTATACAGTTTATTACACTTACCAATTCTCTATCATCACTATGCATGGATTATACCACATCTCAAATATGACCCATAGTATCATTCATTGCAAAACAGTAATGAATCACAACTTCACCTACTTTCAATACAACCATGCCTAACCAAACCTGACTCAACCATGCCTAACCAACCTAACTCATCCACACCTATAACCTGACTCAACCATGCCTATAACCTGACTCGGTCCATGCCTAAACCGATTTGAATCCATCATGCCTACCTCATCCATGCCTATAACCTAACTTGATCCATGCCTAAACCGACCTGATTCCATCATGCCTACCTCATCCATGCCTATAACCTGACTCAGCCATGCCTATAACCTGACTCGATCCATGCCTAAACTGACCCGAATCCATCATGCCTAACTCACCTAATTTCCACCCACATCAAAGTAACAAATCCATATCTCATCTAACACAGGCCATAAACCAATTTCTCATAAATACATCAAAAAATCACAAAATACCATGTATCTCATGATATAAATCAATAAATATTTCTCTCCATATACATGCCCATCCCATCATGTCCATCATCTCAAAATTTCGGCACATAGGCCAATATACAATAGAAAATGTCATCGGCAGGCAAGCCGGTCTCATATATACAAAAAAGAATGAAACAATACAAAATGTCATCGGCACGCAGGACGGTCTCATATATACAAAAAAGAATGAATCAATACAAAATATATTCGACACACAGGCCGGTATATGCTCAAAATATACAAATCACTTGTACATCCTCACTTTCTTTCGCATGCAGGACGATATATGTATCAAAAAATAATAATAACTAGTATACATCACAAACTAGGTGACCACATATAAGGCATCTTGCTAGATGTCCTTCATCTCTGTGTCACCTATACCCTTGGCCTCCTGTGTCTCTACTAGCACCTCACCTAGTGATAATTGTCATGCACTAATGGCCTCTCCCTAATTGGGCCTCAGACCTTGCTGACCTCCTGTGCTCTCCACACTATGAGTGTGGGATCTCATCCTTTCATTGGATGCCTGTTGTGCCCTATACTCAGTATAGGATATAAAATATATCCTGACCTCCATAAGCTGGTCCTAATAAAATCTCACCTCACCTAGGGCATCCTGAAACCTAGATATAGGCATGGTTTGTGGTTTTCCCATAGGTCTCGGCCCCTGTACCTACCCTACAACACCTAGCCCTACGTCTGCCTGTGAACTGGGACCTACTCCCAGTTCCTATGGTGGTGCCCCATACCCTTGTGCCTTTATTTGGGCCTGTAAGGCCCCAATCTATGCATGGTCTATGGCCAACTTACCCTATAAACCTTCCACCTGAGCCTGTAAGGTTGCCGCCTGATCATCCCTCTGACCATCTCCTCCATCCACCATTTGAGCCTGAAGGCTAGCTACCTATACGTGTAGCTCTACTACCTTTACCTCTGACCCCTCCAGCTATGTCTTCCATATACCCAACTGGGTAATAAGTGTAGCTACCTACCTCTATAGGGCATCTCTCTACACTGTAATGGTAGCTAGGTTTGGCTACCTCGGTCTGGGTGGTATGGCTCATAACTGAGCCGACCACCACTGCATGTATCTGTCTATACATCTGGCATCATCTATCTTCCAATCCACTGGCTACTCCTCCTCCCCCTGTGGGCACTATAGGCTATGGTAGAGGTAAGGGCCTCTCCACGTCATCTCATCGATACTGTGGGAAGGCCAGAGGAATGTCCTATAAGATCCCAAACTGTTGTTGGACTCTATCTACTGGGTTCATCTCATCCTCCCCATCACAGAAACCATGTATCCACATCTCTAGCTAGAGCTCAGCTAGCTCCTCATGCATATGCCTCTATGTGGGTAATCCCACATATGGCCTCCATATAATGTCCACTCTGAACAACCCCTCTAGTAATTACTGAAAATGGGGCCACATCATATGTCAACCTATCCGATCTCTGCTCTCTTATCATTGGCACCCATCTCTTGTATCCCACCCACACAAATCTAGGTGGGAATGCAGTTTGCTCGAGGCATCCCTATAGGTCACATGCACACTATGTGTTTGTATGCCCAGCAATGTAGTATAAATGTACAACACAGGAAAAACCTTTGCAAACCGCCCATATTCCCACAACTCTCTTTATAGCTGGACTAAGAATGCTAGTGCCCAGGAAAATCATGTCTCATACACCATCATGTCATGGAGTACCCCTATCAGTGGTCGGGGAAAGCATCCACCCCTCTACATCTGGCAATGCATAGCAACACACTGCCTCCATCAAAAGAACCACTAGCATTTTCTCATCCTAATGGGATAGGTACATCTCTCCATAGCTCAAACTGGCGCTATGGAATCTCAAATCAGCCATGCCCCCTCACCAAAGATAGTCCAAATCATCTCCTCTGAGGCATCAGAGGAGATAGAATACACGTATGCACCCAATATGAGTAGCTATAAAATCTGGAACCTGTCCTCCAAGGTGATAGTTATCTCACCCATCGGAAGGTGGAACATGTTGGTCATGGGATCCCATATATCAATGCACATGAACATCAAGCTAGGCTACCTAAGAACATGTCGGTAACAATGAATCCCACTCAAGCCCACTGTCTCCACATGTTGGAGCTCCAAAGGGGTTGCTATGCCATGCAATGTCACCAGTAGAGGAAAAACCCTGTCCCGCATATAGAACTACGATCTTCCCCTACATCTAATCCAAACATGAAATTAATCCACATTTACCAAAACCATATTCAGCAACTATCCTTATTCTCCACCCTATTTTCACTCTACCCATTTCAACTACCTAGCCCACATCACTTTTGGACCCTTTGTCCTCAAATCGCGACCAGTGCCGGTTCATCCTAACTGATTCCGGTCACCCTTCAACCGGCATCAGTCACCTATTTGGTAACTGGTACCAATTAACCTTTACCGACCACATGTACAACATAACTGGCATCGATCACCTGTTTGGTGATCGATACCAATTCTATCTAACTGACACTAGCCAAAATTGACCCGATGCTGGTCACTTTCATGAAAAAACCCACGACTTCCCACAAACCCCCCTTCCTACAAACCTTCCCCTTTCCCCATTTTACCCCCACCTAAAATGACCTAGACTACCCCTAGACCTCTACCAACCCCACCTATACTATTTACTACCCTCCCCCTTCCTCTTTTTTCCCGCTATTCCCCCCCATACCCAAATTTAATTTTTAGCCACCAAAAAAAAATAAAAAACCCACAAAATCCTTAAATACCAATAGTCCACACTTCTAATCTATCTAATCAACATTGTAGTGTTAGGCCACTTACCTCGTCGCGCTGCCGCCATCTTGGTGGGCATGTCTAGCCGCTATACTGGTGGCCCACCTATTCCCTCTCTGACCTCTATTATCACTGAATAGCTACTCATCACCTCCAACCAATCAAATCTCTCACCCTGATCCCGTAAAACCCACTACTCAACAAACCAAAACCTCGTCCAATCACACTGCCAACTCACTGTACTGTTTCCTTCAGATGCTTTTCTATCATTTCTCTTTTTTTTTTTCATTATCTCACTTTTGCAAATAAAAATGTGGATTTTTTATTTTTTATAACCAACCTGACCTAACTGACATTAGTTACCAATGATCGGCATCGGTCGCGTGCCCTACCTTACTGTCATCAGTTTTCCTATACTGATGTCGATTTTCCATGACCACCATTGGTCATCCTCACCTGCACATTGCCCTCAATTAAGCCCCCTTTACCCCATCCTTTACCTTTATCTTTTACCACACCCTTTACCTTGATCCTTTACCCCACCCCTCACCTTGATCGTTTACCCAACCCATTTACCTTACCTTTCTTGATCTCCTCATTTACTACATCCATTTTTCCTCCTTTGGGGACTCATTATTTTACGCATACCTTGGCCTTATCCATGCCACAAACTAGATATTTGGACTTGGACCATCGCTAGTGACTTTTGACCTCATGTGTTCGCTATACCTTACGGCATTGTTACATGTGTTGATTGACCTGATGACCTTACCTAGCCTATTGTTGTGACCATTTATCCTAGTCCTACCTTTGGTGTACTAGAAAATACCTAAACAGTCCTACACCTACCCTACATTGTGTTTCCTGACCATATTCTATACCTTGGATACCAAAATCACTTCAACCTTGTTTGGATAAATCTATCGACCTTAGAGGATGTAGAGTTTTCCTGCTCTTCAACCCAGTAGTGTGCTATAGTTTATACGTGTGCATGCATTTTATTATTGCTACCTTTGACCCAGACCCATTACCTGGAATGGCCTGAGTAGTCCTTTTACCCTTTTTTCACCCATTCCCTGCTGCCTTTTCCTCACATTTGCCTTTTTATAAAACCACTCACCGATTCAGCTTGTTACCCTCATTAGTTTCTAGTTTGAGGGGAATCACCTTCACCCACACATGGGGCAAAAGGATCTTATTTTTGTTAGTTTCTCTTACCAATACAAGCTACGCACCAAAAAGGGGGAAAATGTAGACACTAAAATTAGGTCACACTCCCCCTTTGGTCCCTCAACAAATAGGCACCCTTCATCACATTCACCTAGCCATGACCCCTTTCACCCCACTAATATTAATTTAATTAATTTAATTAAATCAGTGTATTATCCTCACTATATTTATTATTTAAATATCTTATTTTAAATAATATCCACACATGTAGTTCACTTAGACACCTCACCAAGCCAACTCAACCTAATACCTATTCTGAGTAAGTTTCCATAACTAAGTAAGACTTACCCAAACCCTAAAAATCAATGCCTACATTCCCTCAAACCACATTCCTCCATACTCACAATAGTATCCCAGTCTAATATGTGGTTTAATGACACAATATCCAAGGAAATCAAGAGGATCTCCCTATTTTAGTAAACCTATGAAATCTCACCTTGATCAACGTCGGTTACCCCTAACCATCGCCGATTAAGCAAGAACCACTGTCAGTTACCCTTTTAACCCCAAAACAACCTTATTCTCAAGGTTGGAAATTGGAAGTTGGAAGTAAAGAGGTTGGTGAGCATTATCACATCTCAGAGAGATAACACATCTTCAGAGAGTGAATTCTAATGAGACCATGCATGCTAGGAAGGAGATCAAACATCTTTTCTTGCACAGCCATGATCTAACCTAACCAAGCAAAGAGCAATGCACATGCAGCCCATACAGAAGCTTTCCTTCAGCTGGTGATCATTTATAGCCGTCAAACCTGTCATCAGCACCTCCATCCCTCACTCACAGGAATTCGGGACTAGAATCCAAGTAAGTATAATGTCATACTTCTCTGGTTTATTTCATTTCATCATCATTTTATCATCTATTGTTTACTAGGTAACCTATTGACCTTCTCTAAACTTCCCACCTCAATATACCCATTAAAGCCTCACCGAAGCCTACCCCAATCACCCAATACCTTGTCTCGACCAACCAAAGCCCTCTGTGCAATCACAAAGGATACGTAAAACTTGTCTTGTGACATTTCCATATTTCACAGTAACCGGCACTGGTCACACCTGACCGCCGTCGGTTACCCCTGACTGATATCGGTCTCTGTATTTTCCCACACAACCCAGAACAAAGACCTACCCACTTAATTTCATCTCACCCTCATCCACCTATGATTTACCCGAGACCTCTGTCAAACCTGTAGAACCCAGAACTAATCATTTGACATTTGGATTCTATTCTAGATTATCCTATTATATTAGATCTATTTCTTATTCTATTTTAAGTGAGATACCTAAATCATTTCAACTTACATTTGGATTTCCTTTGTTTATAACATTAAATTGTTTAAAACAGTTAACTGACAACCATCTAGGAAGTATCACACTTCCCAGATCTAGCATACACTAGGTAGTTCACTACCCATATTGTTTAATTCCTTCTTGTGGTCTTGCTTTGCACTACAAGTAGTTCCTCCTACCCAATAAGAATCTCTCATGATCTGCTGTGGATTCAGAATTCATACGCGTGCAACAACCCATCAACCAACATTTGAACAGGTATTCCTCCTATACTCGTTACTCTATTTGTTTCATCAACAATCTAAAGAAACGATCTAAGAAAAAGGTGAAACACATGTAGAAGTAATCAGGGTCCCAAATGTCTTCAGTAACCTTTTCCTTGTGAAAATATCTCCATGATCTAGAAGTGACAACTCATGAGAGTCAGATATGGTGTGTTGATCATATTTTCCCAAGGTCTTCTCTATAAAATGTATGCAAAAGAAGGATTTACCTGCATTCTTCCAATAAAAAAGGTTACAAAACAGGTTCTATTACCTTGGTTGAAAGAAACAAACTAAAATAGTTAGGATTAGATCACAGCCTTATAATGTGCTACCCACTCCTTTCGAAACTTGAGTGCTAACAAGTCAGATAGATTGCTTCCCTGGCTACAAAACAACATACATGATTATCATATCTGCCTCTGAGTGTCCTATCAAAATCCATGATGTTGCTTGTTCTTTGAAGGAGATTAAATTTGGGTACTAACACATTTTCCTAACCCTTGTGCTAATTTTTATGGAGCTTGTTAATTGTTTTGAACCTAGACATATTGTGTTTTTAAAAAAAAATTAGTATTTATTTAAAGAGGCCCTTTTCTCTTGAGATTAAAATGTGTAATTTTCAACTATAGTGGAATTTGAATGTTTATTAAAATAACTTTTAGAGGAAAACCTAAACCATTCTTCGCCTAATTAAGTCATTAAAATATAATGATAGTTTTAATATTTGGTTACAATGGGGAAAATTATATTATTAAATTTAAGAGACATAGAAACAATAATGTGACATCTGTTATTTTCAAAACCTTTTTACATGCATGCTTTTTTTAAAAAATAAATTAAATTTTATAGCTTGCTCTAGGTTGTTCTTGGGTTTCATGCAGGAAAATTTAGTGGGCATGCCACTTGGTATCAGATACATGGGTTAAAATCTTGGACCCATGGGCACATTGGAAAACACAAGACATGAACCATTTAACCTAGCACAAATAATTTTTTTAGACCTAGAAAACAACACTGTCTAGAATAATTGTATAATATAGAAAGCCTAGAAAACTGAAACAAAAACATGGAATGATGAACTAACTCTCACCTTGGTTTGTGTAGAAGACGCGGAATAAAGGAGTTCTTGTTAACAATTTTTACACTTGTGCAAAAATGGGAAGCTCAAAACTTTTTTACGATGGATAGTATTGGTGAAGTATACCTAAGCTAGGGGAGATCACATCAAATTATGTCATTACTGTTGATTTATTTTAAAAATATTACATGAAATATGTAACTATGTGTGCTGTTACAAAACATAACAAATCACATAGTCTACAATTTCATGACCTTCCTCAGTAAAATAACACAATCCCCAAAGGACAGTTGTGTTGTCTTGATGAGGACATCGAATTGCAAAGTAGGTGAAGTATAATGTTTTAGAACAACAAAGATAAGTGTAGATCACATAAAAATCAGAGTTCATTACTGAAGGTTATAAGTTCTATTCAATGTTATTTCCTTCATGATTAAGACATTCATTTATGTTACTGAGTTGTTTAGTTCATTATACAATCCATATAGAAAGTAGAAATGTAGAAAGAGATGTACAACTCTTTTATTTAATTAAATGTTTTATTCACAAGGAGAGTCAAATGTTTCCCACACCAAGCCGTGGGATGTAACTGAAAAGTAAAATACAACTACTGAAAATAAAGATACACATGCATGAAAGAGAAAGAAACATATTATGAGTGAACCCATCATTGCCTCGTATATTCTTCATTATGGAGAGCATCTCCTTGCCAGTTCCTTTCATCCTCAAGGCATGGTACCTAAAAATAAAAAACAAGGAAATCATCAATAAAGAGCTCAGGGTTAATCCATATTCCTGCACTATCGTACTTCGTGCATATGAATCTTACCCAAAGTAGTATGTGTATTCTACTTGAAGGACAAACTGCATGCATGGTTTTTTCACTCAGAAAGAATAAAATAAAAGAAAGAAGAAAACATGGAATTAAGAGAGGCCAAAAAGCCTAAATATTTCCTAACTATTTTCCTAAGTGTGCAGGTACACGTTGCAGCCAAAGAGAGAAATAAATAAGTCATATGTACATGCTAAGAAGAAGAAAGAGTACAACTCAAAGTTCAGCAAACATTCTGCAAATGGAAGAGGTTAGAGCTTAGAAGATAATGAAAGATAGAAGTACATTTTCATTTTGCAAAGAAGAGGGAGAATTAGATTTCAAGAAGCTGAAGCTAAAATTAAAAGGGATTACAGCTGAAATAGGAAGAGAGAGAACATTCTGGGAAAATTTTGATATGGCTTCACCATGTTAAATGGACATTTAACAACTTTTCATCATGTTGTTTCAATTACTACATGATTTAAAAAAACTATGCAAATCAAATAAGTGATACAGAAAGAAGAAAAGTATTACATGATTAAGAGAAACAACTATCATGTTTTAAGTTCTCAATTGCTATATCAGTTCAGCATGAAAAGTTTTACTTTCTGTATCTTGGATTAGAATATATAACTACTATTTCTGAAAATGCATTAAAGAAAGATTCCAAAAAAAAAAATCTAGGGATTCACCTTATGAAATCAACATTTCAGATTTTTCAGCATACATATTAGAGCTGTAAGGAAAGGAAATATAATATATAATGCAGAAAAGGATTCAGTATAACTTAACAACTGAATAACATGAAATTTGAAGTAATTCTACAAAGTACATCCTTTCTATGAATTTTTGTTTTCAAATAAAAGAAGTATGAATTACAGATATGCTGCCATATCAAAGAAGTACAACTATTTATGCAGGGAAAAGAATCACAGAAAAGAATGGAAATACAAATTCAAAAGTATGAAAGAGATGAATTTCAGAGATGCTCTAAATCTCATAATGAAATGAGATTGTTATAATTTTCTAAATGCAGTGGATTTCATTCACAAAAGAAAGAGTACATGACTGTAAACATATAACTTTTCAATAGTTTATCATTGGTGACCAAAATGGCGCTATTAGCAAGTACAAAAATTCATTTCTTCTCTCAAAATGATTAATGGATTACAACTATTATTTTACGATGAAATTTTCCAATAATAACAAGAAAGCAATTTCATTCAAACACTCGTCTATGAAGAAAATTCAGTTTTCAAGTGATCTAAAATTGGAAAAGGATTAAAGTAAGTATGCTCAAAGGAGTTCTACATAATTCTCAAAGGATCAAGGTGATTTTGAGCAATGAATTGCAACATAAATGCTTTTCAAGAATACAAAAATCAAGCATGAATTTCAGAATAGACCTGAAATAATATACAAAACCTATTTTTGTAGAGATTTCAACAATGACGTTCATAGTGAAACAAGACTATCAAAGGAAGGATGAAAATAAAATCTACATCTACCCAGAGATATTTCAGAAGTAAATTCAAACACAAAATATTTAACTCTAAGCTATCATGAAATTGATGGACTCAGAGATTTACCTTAAAACTAGGGTTACAGGAACTCAAGGGAAAGAAAAGAACCTCAAAAACAAAGTGTTCACATTTGCATAGGCTCACATGGGTCAAAGGATAATATGAAAAAAAACATCCATAATCCTGCCACTCAAAAAACTCGTAAAGAAGCTATAGATTAACAAAGACTCAGAAGGCCGAAAGATGCAGAAGAAAATTACTTTATGGCCGATACAGGAAAATGAGGAAAATATACAACCCTCTACAGTGAGATAAGAATACCAAAATAAAAAAACTTTTAGATCTAGAATGAAAAGAAGAATATGCACAAATCAGAAAATAAAAACAACCCTTGAGAATCATGAGGTTTGAAGATCTTTGAAAAGCATCGAGAATCAAATGCAAATCTTTCGTGGCCAAAGACAAATAGAGATACTGAGTTCTTACCTTCTGTGAATGGTGCTATGAACCATAATGGGAGAGGTGACCAAATAATGACAAAATCAATATCAAAGAAATGATGATGGTGGTCGCCTTCGTAATCTCGCATAGAAAGTTCAAAAGGAGAAAACCAAGTCTCAGAACGACTGTAGGGAACTCAGAAAGGGCCGAGCTTCATGAAGGAAAATTGTGGCCATGGTGAAAAATATAACTCCACAGTAGTCAGGATCAAAACCCTCACAACCATGCAATGTTTAAGGATCAAAATGGTGCACACAAAAAAATCTCAAAGAATCATGCAGGAGGCAGGAAACCATTTTCATCAGAAAAGCCGAGCTCATTGATGCAATACAGATAGTGAGATATCACACTGATATTTCAAAGACCGTAAGCCAAACAGAGTGGAGATTGAAGTGATCAACCAGGGCGACCATAGATATTTTTCCAGGGCTTTTCCCGAGAGCTAAAGGATCAAATGTAATGGTCATAAATGGTTCGAATCAACTTAACCACAGAGTTCGAAAAGAGGAGTAAATAAACCCTAACCACATCCAGAAGAATCGATGGATCAGATTCACCAAGTACAATGATCAAATGGCCAAAGATCATGCTCAGAGATCAAAGAATAACCATGGTTAGCCTCCCACCGACCAGCATTCAATTCATATAGAAACCCT
This sequence comes from Taxus chinensis, assembly GCA_019776745.2. NCBI lineage: Eukaryota > Viridiplantae > Streptophyta > Pinopsida > Cupressales > Taxaceae > Taxus > Taxus chinensis. Next base: position 762,284,697 of record CM034146.1, on the reverse strand, counting down.
AACCACATGTCATAAATCGATGGCATCAAAAACACAGGTACAAAGATCAAGGGCCCAGTTTTCATCATCAATATCAAAGCTAACTCAACCTGAGTTAAATTTCCACCGACCAAATGCATGTAGGGGTGAGTCACCGTGGGGAGGGGGCTAGCCCACGTCACCAAACAAATAATCATCGCCATGATTTTCAAAACTATAGTTGATTAAAAAAAACAAAAGCTTGACCAAATCATTATATAAATGATCAAATAAAAGGTATTTCCAACCTTTTTCCTTCAAATAATGCCAAGGCCGACGACTATTGTATAGAAAGTATATACTATAGCATGTGGCTGAGTAAATAATGGTGACACTTTTTTTTTTACCAAGTGCCCCCATACACAACTAGACATAATAATATGTTAAGTCCACAAGGTGGCCAAACCTAGTAATGTGAAGGTGGTCCCCACCAAGGATTTGAAGTGGAGTTGTAAGTGTTATCCATGTGATCACTAGATAACAGAATGAGTGTCAACATCAGATACAAAGGTGGTCGAAGTCAAATTGATACTTGGATGAATTATTTTACAAAGTATTGCAATTAATGTAAGTATTTTGCTCATAGGAAGAGAATTGATTTTTTGCATGCTTCACAAGAAGAAAGAACAGTGAAGAGACAAGTTGCATGCCATGGAAAGATACTTGCCTAACAAGCAATTTTATTTTTAGGAAAATTATTCACCCAGCCTTATTAAAAATAGAACAGTCAACTTCGGTTTGAGTGCATTGTAATCAAGGCTATTAATGCCTATTTTTAACTACATGCTCTAGTTTATATTATTTTCTTCCTTTATTTATTATTAAATAAAGGATAAAATTAGGATGCATGGGCGAGTACAACCCTTAGGCTATTTTTAGGAAAGGGGTGAAATTTTGTTTTGTTATATATTGTGTGCCTTTGCAAAGCACAGAGAGAGATGACTCTGACTGGAGGACTTTTGGATATATGAGTACTGAAGAAAATTTTTGCTAGTTTTTCCCTCTGAATGTGAAGTGTTTTCTACCTTTCCAAGTTATTTTGTCAGTCTTGTGTATGTTATATTAGTCTTGTGAATGTAAATTCCCTGATCAACCACCTTACCCTACTACAAATTTTGGTCCTACTTAATTTTTAATGTACATGTTAACTTATTAGTATTGTTGTGATCCTCCCTCAGTACAATCAAGTGTTTTTCCCTTAGATATTCAGTAAAAAAACTATTGGTTTGTGCATCAAGAATCCTTCACAGATCAGTTGTGCATATACTCAGTCAAATCCCTCATACAAATTTGGTGTATCACCTTAGTTTTAATCATTTTTTTAGTCATCTTTTACTCTCATAACTCCTAGAAAGTAGTTTAGGATACACCAATAAGGAAGCCGGATTTGATACTAGAGACTCACCTCAAATTAGGTATACCCACAGACCTGAGGTGTTTCCATTGTATCTATGAAAGAGAGAGATCATTTGTGCAAGCTTAGAAAACCTACAACCATCTCTCTACAGGGTGCAATTTTGAGAGATAACACTAAAAATTTTTGGCATGCCCTATATTAAACACTTAAAATTCAATGGTGGGATTAACAAATCAGATCTTTGGTGAGAAGTTATATGCCACTATCTATCTTGGGATGGAGTTTTTTTTGAGTAATATTTTATTTTTTATGATTTTTTCAGACCTACATCAAAAAATATTGAAATAAAATATTTTTTTTTTGAACATGTATCTATGGTAGCAGATTTAAACGTAGCAAATTAAAAGTCACTTTTGGGAGCAAACTCTCCCCTACGCAGCTAATTTATTCTAAAGATTTTATGATCTTTTGGTGACTCTGCACTTAAAGCTGAATTTAGACCAGTATTGCAGCATGTTTGCATGCCCTAAAGTGACTACAAGATCATCGGTAAGAGGAATTCCTTCTGATTTTGTTTCTTTACCTTTGAATTCTGCTAGAAGGAGAAGATTTGGTAATACTTTGCCTTATAATAGACCTGGTTTTGGTAACCCTCCTCCTAATATTCCTTCACCATGTGTCAATTTTTCTATCAATATCCCAGTTTTTCCAATGGCCCTTCAACCACCCAGGAATTTTATGCCCTTTACTAAATGCAACCCATTAGTAATTCCAATTTATCATGATATTCCTAATGCTGCCATAAAAAGTTTGCCATCATTTAGAGGTGAAAATCAGGTTACACTAGCTGGACATATCAAAGATGTTACAGCCTTATGTGCAGTCCATAATATCACTCATGAAGACATAGCTCTAAGACTCTTAGTTACATATTTTAAAGGGCAAGCCTTGCAATGGTATAGAAACCTAGAAATTGGAAGCATAGGAACTTGGGATATTTTAGGTGAAAAATTGCTGAAACAGTTCCAGGAAAATTTAGATCAGTTGTCTCTCTATGAATAGTTATCTACTATTAAAAGATCTCCCAACAAATTTATGTCTAGTTTCAATATCTTTTTTGCCAAAACTTGGGAGAGAATTCTAGTAAGTGTCAAGCCTCAAGCTAATCATGCTTTCCTTTATTATCTTAGAGCATTAAACAGTGATATCTCAACTATGATTCAGTAAATGGGTGGAGAGACACTCCCAATAGCTTATGATATTGCTATCCAAGCTGAAAATAGTCTTATTCAAGCTGGAAAATTTGTGCCAAGACCATCAATGCCTTTTTTGGCAGATTTAGCACCTATTCCTTAGCCTATTACAATCATAGAGCCCACTGTTGTAACTCCATAAAATGATGTATTCAAAGCTTTACAGACTATGGGAAATTAGTTAACTTCAATTGAGAAAAAAATTTCATTACCTAGCAAATGCTACCAGGCTCCTTATCAGCCCTACCAACAGAATCAACAAAATAGGTAGCCGTATCAACAGAATCAGAATTATAGGCAGCCTTATTAGCAAAGGCAGTTTGACCTAAAGGCTCCTAGTTCTTCTAATTCTTTAGTTCCAGTTAATATGGCTATAGAGGAGTGGTGTCAACCTTGAAATCAACCTCATTCAGCTGCATCTTGCCCAACTACTTTTCTGAATCTAAATCTTACTGCACAACCTCAATTTGAAACATTGTTTATGCCTCAAATGGAGGGTGGGCAGTAAGAGACTCATGTCTAGAAAGCACCTGAACATAATTTAGTTAGTTTTAATGAGGAGGATTTCATTGCAGTCACTACTATGGCTCAAGGGAGGGCTGCTGAAAAATCAAAAGCAACAAAATAGGCCTATCCTACCTACTGTCACTGACAAGACAACATGTATAGCTCCAAAGTCAACTAGCAACCCTTTTGTTCCTCAAAAATCAGCAAGTGTTCCAGTTGATAAAAGTCATCAAAGAAAGATACAACCAAATCCAAGAAGACTGTTTATACCATAGATATCCAAGGTAGCTGAAGTAAAATCAGTTTTTGCTAAAGCCTACTCTAAGATAGTTGATTCTATCTCTAAGATAATTTCTTCTTTTAACATTGTGGATGTAATGAAAAAGCATAATGTTAACATCTCAATATGGAACATTCTAAGTATTCCTGGATAACAAGATTTACTTTCTCATGAACCAGCTAAGCTACAAATTTCTTCAAATACAATAGAAAAGGAAGTTAAAAAGATAGACATGGTCCTTGGAATGTTTGATTAAGACCATATTAAGGAAGTTAAGTTGATGGTTTAGAAAGTTTTGAATTCTCATGACATCAAGAAACCACCACCATTTTATTTATCACTAATTATTGGAGAACATTTAGTTCATAATTGCATGGTGGAAAGTGGCGCAAGTAGCACGGTTATGCCAAAAGTGATTGCAAAAAAACTAGGCTTGCAGTATGAGCCTACAGAAAGGAGTGTCGTACAACTTGATGGAACTGCAACTAATACGGTTTGTATGATAAAATTTTTGGAGGTAATGTTATATGCTTGCCCAAATGTTTCTATTATGTAAGATGTTACTATTGTAGATCTACCTCCATACTTTGCCTTGTGCTTATCTAGAGATTTCACAATGAAAATAGTTGGTTATCTCTCTTATGATTGGTCTTTCTTATTTTTTAGTACACATTATGGAACTAAGGTTACTATCAATTCAGAACCATTGTCCATATTCCATATTGAGCCTCATTCTCCAAATGCAGTAGCTAATTACTCAGCTTTAGAGTAATCTAATTTTAATGATGTAGCTCAGGTTTTAGCATTAGAAGTTGTTTCTAACATGTTCATGGACAAAAAAGACAATTGAAGAACATGCCCATGATCCTTTTAAGGAAGTTGAAGAGATTATTTTTGGTGTGTATTGTATGCATGAAGAAAATACACCACTTCCCTTGTTGTCTAAAATAGAAAATTCAGCAGAAGGGATTTGGAAGCTTCATTTTAATGGAGCTAAGAACAAGCAAGGACATGTAGTAGGTTTTATGCTCACTTCCCCGACAAACAAAAGGTATTTCTCATCTTTGAGTCTCCAATTTACATGCACTTGTAATGTAGATAAATACGAAGAATTAATTCATGGCTTACTTTGGGCCAGAAGGAGAGGTATCAACACATTACAAATCTTTGGTGATTCTAAGTTAGCTATCAATCAAGTAAAAAACTTCAATGTTTGTAAGAATCCACTAATGAAGTATTACAGACATAGATTTTCAAACTTAATGGAATATTTTGAAGCTATTAATATTAAGTCTATTCCCAGAGCTGAAAACAAGCATGCAGATAGACTCACAGCAGTTGTTGCTAGTTTCGAAGTGCTGGAACAGATGGAAAACAACAAATTTCAGCCTCATATTAAGCTAATTGTCAGGCCTTCTATACCTGATAATGAATCAAATTGGCAAGTTTTTGAAAGTGATGATCAAATATACAGGTTTTTGCAGCAGGAAGCTGAATTTTCTGTAGTAAATCAGGATAAGTTATAGCATTTATACAGTGATCATATTTTCCAACTAAAGAAAAATAAATTGCCTAGAGGTTTGGTCACACTGGAAGACATCTTCAGTACTGATGATCAATTAAGGAAAGATAAAACTAAGATGCCAATGCATGCTAATAACTATGAAGAGATTTCAATTGATGAAGGAAAAAATTTACTTACTGGAAAGGTATGTTCCTTAACTGAAAAATAGTCATTTATTAATCTTTACAAAGAGTTTAAGGATGTATTTACTTGGAAATATCAAGACCTAAAAGGGTTTGATCCCAGTTTAGCATAGCATACTATCGAGTTACATCCAAATGCTAAACATGTAAGATAGAAACAGAGGCTTGTAAATCCAAAAATAGAACCTCTGATGAGGAAAGAGTTATCCAAGTTGATTGAATCAGGTATTATCTTTCAAGTTAAACATTCAAGTTGGGTATCCAATCTTGTTCCTGTTAGGAAGAAGAACGATGAAATCAAACTATGTGTAGATTTCAGAGATCTTAATAAAGCTTCATTAAAAGATCATTACCCACTTCCGAATATGGATCAGATTTTGATAAAAGTCTCAGGTTTAGATAGACTATCTCTTCTAGATGGTTACAGTGGTTATAATCAGATTTTATTCTGAGAAGAAGATAGATACAAAAAAACTTTTACCAAGTGGGGTACTTATGCTTACAAAAGAATGCCTTTTGGTCTTTCAAATGTCGGTGCAAAATTTCAATGTGAATGGACATGGATTTTTGTAGCTTATTAAATAAATGTATCCTTGTCTATTTAGATTATGTGACTATATTTTCAAAAGATTTTGAAGAACATCTAATGAATTTAAGGCAGAATTGTCAACTATGCAGGAAGTTTGGAATATCTTTGAATCCCAAGAAGTTGATATTTTCATTACATCAAGGTAAATTACTTAGCCATATTGTTTCTAAGAAAGGTTTAGTAATTGATCCTTTCAGAATCAAAGCTATATCATAGCTATTGTTGCCTCATCATAAGAAGAGATTGCAAAGTTTTCTTGGAAAAATCAACTTTGTTAGAGATTTGTTCCAGATTTCACAGCATTGGTTAAACCATTAACAACTATGTTAAAGAAAGAGAAAACTTTCTCTTGGACCATTGAAGGAAGGGAAAGTTTTGAAGCAATAAAATCAGCTATCTCTCAGGCTCTTACTCTTGCAAACCCAAATTTCGATAAAGATTTTACAATGTATGCACTTGCAGGAGCTAAATCAATTTCAGCGATTTTGACTCAGGTTAATGATGAAAATATTGAGCAGCCAATTGCATTCTTTGGAAAGAGTTTGCATGATTACAAAACAAGGTACACATTTCTTTAAAAACAAGTACTTTTAGTAGTCAGAGGACTAAATAATTTTAAGTACATGCTTTCAAACAATAAAGAATTGAATGATTTCCTTTTAAATAAAGAATTGAATGAGAAAAGAGTAGGATGGATAACGAAGGTTATGGAATATGATGTTGATATCCAGGTTGCTAATATGGTTCAAGGTAAAGGTTTATGTGAACATCTAATTGCTGATATGGAAAAACAACAAGTTGCGTAACCTAAAGATTCATAATAGCATGCTGAAACTACGTATCAACAATCAAATATCATGGTCCAACCAGAAAATCAGCAACCTGAACTTTCTCAAGAGATCTAAGAATCAAGGTGGATAGCTGATTTGGTTAACTACTTACAACATGGCACCTATCCGAAAGGTATGGATAAGAATAAATGAAGATATTTCAGATTATAACCTATTCCTTATCTTTTTGTTGATGGTGTGTTGTTCAAAAGGGATATAAATGGGATCTTGTTGTGATGTGTTGATTATGATAAAATTTAGAAAATATTATCAGAATTCCATGAAGGACCTACAGGAGGTCACTTCTCAGCATGTACTACAACTTTAAAAATTATGAAAGTAGGTTACTATTGGCCTATCATATTCAAAGATTGTTTTGAATGGATTAGAAAGTGTAAGAATTTTTCTTTCTTTGTTGGAAAATAACGTCTTGCTTCATTGTCTTTGTAGCCTATTTTAGCTAATCAACCTTTTATGCAGTGGGGTCTTGATTTTATTGGCATGATAAACCTGCATTCGTCACAAGGACATAAGTGGACCTTAAGTGCTATCAATTATTTTACACAATGGACTGAAGCAATAGCCTTGAAAGATGTTAATGAATCTTCAATACTATTCTTTTATGAAGGAATAGTTTACAGATTTGGTGTTCCAACAACTATCATATCAGATAATGCTTTAGCTTTCCTTGGTGCAAAGGTAACAAATTTGGCTATCAAACATAGAATATATCTAAGTTCTTCATCTAATTATTACCCACAAGGTAATGGCTTAGCTGAAAGTAGTAACAAGAATATTTTAAGAATCATCAGAAGAACACTCAAGGATAATCAAAGAGCTTGGAATCTGATATTGAATTCCACACTTTGGGCTGATAGAGTGAATCCTAAAAGATCAGTTGGTAATTCACCATACAAGCTTGTGTATGGAAAAGAAGAAAGAATGCCTATTTTAGTCGAGTTACCCGCATTAGATTTGCTGCATCAAATGGAGTTACTTGAGAATGAACCATTGCACGTTCGTTATGTAGAGTTAATGGAATTACAAGAGTTAAGATATAAAGCTCATTTAAATATGGAAAAGAGTCAGAAACAAATCAGGAAGACTTTTGACAAGAAATCCAAATATAGAGTCTTCAATGAAGGAGATATTGTGTTAAAGTGGGATGTTGATCGTGAAAATCTAGGAAGACACTCAAAGTTTGATACACTCTGGAGTGGCCCTTACATGATTTTAGCTTGCAAGGAACATAACGCATTTCAAGTTTTGAAGCTAAATGGAGAGGAACTTCCCATTCCTATGAATGATATGTTTCTCCAACACTGTTATTGAAAATCTTACATTGATTGTTAGAGTAGGATTTCCCTTTAATAAGTACAGTTTCTGCACATTGCATCATTTTTCCAATTCATTAAGTGCATTCACGCATGTGATCTGATTAACCAGATCCTTTCCCAAATTTATTTTGTTTTGGAAGGGTTGGACCTTTTTGAAAAGGTAGATTTTGGTTATATGCTTTAGACTCCATGCCCAATGGAAAGAGAAAGGCACTGGTATATAAGCTAGCAGGTATCTTTCCCCGCAGGATCGCTAGAAATGTTGACATTTTTTACACTTGTGCAAAAATGGGCAACTCAAAACTTTTTTATGATGGATATTATTGGTGAAGTATACCTAAGCTAGGGGAGATCACATCAGATTATGTTGTTACTATTGATTTATTTTAAAAATATTACATGAAATTTGCAACTATGTGTGCTATTACAAAACCTGACAGATCACATAGTCTACAATTTCATGACCATCCTCAGTGAAAGAACACAATCCCTTAAGGAAAATTATGTTGTCTTGACGAGGACATCCAATTTTAGAGTAGGTGAAGTGTAAAGTTTTGGAATAGAAAACATAAGTGCAGATCACATAAAAATCAGAGTTCATTACTGAATGTTACCAGTTCTATTCAATGTTCTTTCCTTCATGATTAAGGCATTCAATTATGTCACTGAATTGTTTATTTCATTATACAATCCATAAAGAAAGAAAAAAAGAAAAAATAGATGTACAACTCATTTACAGAATTCAATGTTTTATTCACAAGGAGAATCAAATGTTTCCCACACAAGCTGTGGGATGTAACTAAAAAGTAAAATACAGCTACTGAAAAGAAAGATACACATGCATGAAAGAGAAAAAAAGGAGTATGAGTGAACCCATCATTGCCTTGTATATTCTTTGTTATGGAGAGCATCTCCTTGCTAGTTCCTTTCATCCTCAAGGCATGGTACCTGAAAAGTAAAAACAAGGAAATCATCAATAAAGAGCTCAGGGGTAATCCATATTCCTACACTATCCTACTTCATGCATATGAATCTTCCCCTAAGAAGGAGATGTATTCTAATTAAAGGAAAAAATGCGTGCATGATTTTTTCACTTAGAAAGAAGAAAATAAAAGAAAGAAGAAAACATGGACATAAGAGAGGCCAAAAAGCCTAAATATTTCCTAACTAGTTTCCTAAGTGTGCAGGTACAGGTTGCAGCCAAAGAAAGAAATAAATAAGTCATAAGTACATGTTGAGAAGAAGGAAGAGTGAAACTCAAAGTTAAGCAAACATTCTGTAAATGGAAGAGGTTAGAGCTCAGAAGAGAGAATGGAAGATAAAAGTACATTTTTTAGTTTGCGAAGAAGAGGGAGACTAAGATTTCAAGAAGCTGAAGCTAAAAGTAAAAGGGATTACAACTGAAACAGGATGAGAGAGAAGATTCTGTGAAAATTTTGACAGGGCTTCACCATGTAAAATGGACATTTACAAATTTTCATCATGTTGTTTCAATTACTACATGCTTTAAAAATAACTATGGAAATCAAACAAGTGATACAGAAAGCAAAAAAGTATTACATGATCAAGATAAATAGCTATCATGTTTTCAATTCTCAATTGCTATATTAGTTCAGCATGAAAAGTACTACTTTTTGTATCTTGGATTAGAATATATAACTACTATTTCTGAAAATGCATTAAAGAAAAGATTCAGATAAATTTTTGCCAGGGCTTCGCCTTATAAAATCAACATTTCATATTTTTCAGAATACATATCAAACCTGTAATGAAAGCAAATACAATATATAATGCATAAAAGGATTCAATATAACTTAACAGCTGAATAACATGAAATTTGAAGTAATTCTACAAAGTACATCCTTTCTACGAATTCCAGTTTTCAAATAAAGGAATTATGAATTACAGATATACTGTCATATCAAAGAAGTACAACTATTTATGCGAGGAAAAGAATAACATAAAATAAATGGAACTACAACTTCAAAAGTATGAAAGAGATCAATTTCAGAGATGCTCTAAATCTCATAATGAAATGAGATTGTTCTGAATTTCTAAATGTAGTGGATTTCATTCACAAAAGAAAGAGTACATCACTATAAACATACAACTTTTCAATAGGTTATCATTGGTTTTAAAATGGGGCTATAAGCTAGTACAAAATTTCATTTCTACTCTCAAAATGATTAATGGATTACAACTATTATTTTAAGATGAATGTTTCCAATAATAAAGAGAAACCAATTTCATTCAAGCACTCATCTCAGAAGAAATTTCAGTTTTCAAGTGATCTCAGATTGGAAAATGATTAAAGTAGGTATGCTCAAAGGAGTGCTACATAATTCTCAAAGGATCAAGTTGTTCCTAAACAATGAATTACAACATAATTGATTTTCCATAATACAAAAATCAAGCAAAGAATTTCATGACAGACTTGAAATAATATACAACACCTATTTTTATAGAGAAGCAAACTGATACACATTGTGGCTGAGTTTCAAATTCCAACAATGGCGTTCATAGTGAAACAAAACTATCAGAGGAAGGAGGAAACTAAAATCTACATCCACCTAGAGATATTTCAGAAGTAAAGTCAAACAAAAAATATTTAACTCTAAGCTATCATGAAATTGATGGAATCAGAGCTTTACCTTAAAAGTAGGGTTACAGGAACTCAAGGAAAAGAAAATAACCTAAAAAAAAGTGTTCAAATTCGCAGAGGCTCACATGGGTCAAAGGATAATATAGTTCCAAGATTGAATTCTATAAAATGACAAAAAACATCCACAATCCTCCCACTCAGAAAAATCGTAAAGGAGCTACAGATTCTTAAACACTCAGAAAGCCGAAAGATGCAGAAGAAAATTAGTTTATGGCCAATACAAGAAAATGAGGAAAATATACAACCCTCTACATCGAGATAAGAATACCCAAATCAAAAAAATATATTCAGATCTAGAATGAAAGGAAGAATATGCACAAATCAGAAAATACAAACAACCCTCGAGAATCATGAGGTTCAGATCTTCGATTAGCACCGACAATCAAATACTAAGCTTTGGTGGCCAAAGAAAAATAGAGATACCAAGTCCTTACCTTATGTGAATGGTGCTATGAACCATAACAGGAGAGGGGACTGAAGAATGAAAAAATTGAGCTCAAAGAAACAATGATGGTGGCCACCTTCGTAATCTCACATAGAAAGCTCAAAAGGAGAAAAACGAGTCTCAGAATGACCATCAGGGAACTCAGAAAGGGCCGAGCTTCATGAAGGAAAATGGTAGCCATGGTGAAAAATATAACTCCATAGTAGTCATAAGAAAAACCCTCACAACCATGCAACGTCAAAGGATCAAAATGGTGCACACAAATAAATCTCAAAGAACCCCATAGGAGGTAGGAAACCCTTTTCATCAGAAAATTTGTGCTCATTGATGCAAGACAGATAGTGATATATCACACTGAGATTTTGAAGACCGTAAGCCAAACAGAGCCAAACTCAAAGTGATCAACCATGACATCGACAAATTTTTTTCCATGGCTTCATCTGAGAGCTAAATGATCAAATGTAATGTTTGCAAATGGCTCAAATCAACTTAACCACAGAGTTCGAAAAGAGGAGTCAATAAACCCCAACCACGTCTAGAAGAATCAATGACTGAGATTCACCAAGTACAATGATCAAATTGCCGAAGATCATGCTCAGAGATCAAAGAATAACCATGGTTAGCCTCCCACTGACCAACATTTAATGCATACAGAAACCCTAACCATATGTCATAAATCAACGACATCAAAAATATAGGTACAAAGATCAATGGCCCGGTTTTCATCATCAATATCAAAGAAAACTCAACCTGAGTTAAATCTCCACTGAAAAAATGCATGGAGGGTTGAGTCACTGTGGGAAGGGGGCCAACCCACGTCACTAAACAAATAATCATTGCCATGACTTTCAAAACTATAGTCAATTCAAAAAAAACAAAAGCTGACCAAGTCATTATATAAATGATCAAATAAAATTTATTTCCAACCCTTTTCCTTCAAATATTGTCAACGCCGACAACTATGGGACAGAAAGTATATACTATAGCATGTGGCTGAGTAAATCATGATGACACTTTTTTTTTACCAAGTTCCCCCATGCACAACTAGACATAATAATATGCTAAGTCCACAAGGTGGTCAAACTTGGTAATGTGAAGGTGGTCCCCACACAAAGGAGTTGTAGTGGAATTGCAAGTGTTATCCATGTGATCACTAGAAAATAGAATGAGTGTCAACATCAGAGACAAAGGTGGTCGAAGTCAGATTGATAATTGGATGAATTATTTTGCAAAGTATTGCAATTAATGTAATTATTTTGCTCACAGGAAGAGAATTGATTTTTTGCATACTTCACAAGAAGACAAAATAGAGAAGAGACAAGTTGCATGCCCTCGAGAGATACTTGCCTAGCAAGCAATTTTTTTTTAGAAAAATTATTCACCCAGCCTTATTAAAAATAGAACAGTCAACTTCAGTTTGACTGCATTGTAAACAAGGCTATTAATGCCTATTTTTAACTGAATGCCCTAGTTTGTATTATTTTATTCCTTAATAAATAAAGGATAAAATTAGGATGCATGGGCGAGTACAAGCCTTAGGCTATTTTAGGAAGGGGGTGAAATTTATTTTTCTATATATTGTGTGCCTTTGGAAAGAACAAAGAGATGACTCTGACTGGAGGAATTTTGGATATATGACTACTGAAGCAAATTTTCTAGTTTTTCCCTCTGAGCGTGAAGTGTTTTCTACCTTTCCAAGTTATTTTGCAGTCTTGTGTATGTTATATTAATCTTGTGAATGCAAAGTTCCCTGATCAACCACCTTACCATACTGCAAATTTCAGTCCTTTCTGCTTAATTTTTAATGTGCATGTTAACTTATTAGTACTATTGTGATCCTCCCTCAGTACAATCAAGTGTTTTTCCCTTAGGTATTCTGCAAAAAAACTATAGGTTCATGCATCAAGAATCCTTCACAGATCAGTTATGCATATACTCAGTCAAATCCCTCACACAAATTTGGTGTATCACCTTAGTTTTAATCATTTCTTACAATCATCTTTTACCGTCAAACTCCCAGAAAGTAGTTTAGGATACACCAATAAGGAACCATCCTTGATACTAGAGACTCACCTCAAATTAGATATACCCACAGACCTGAGGTGTTTCCATTGTATCTATGAAAGAGAGATATCATTTGTGTAAGCTTACAAAACCAACAACAATCTCTCTATAGTGTGCACTTTTGAGAGAACATTTTTTACACGTAGATATAGACTTGCCACCTCCAGATCAGATGGTAGCGGCCATTCTACCTGAGATTTTACTAACACTTCAGGACATCAATGCCGTTATACGCGAAGGGTCCTTAGGAGGATGAATTTCTAGATAGGATAGGGAGCCATCAATTGAGGTTTGTGAACCTCCTCGACATAGCGAGGATCATAGGGTAGAGAAATCCCATGTGCAGTTGGCTAGGGAAGAGTTACCTCCGAGGAGACATGGAGACATGATTTCAGGACAAAGGGATAGATCTCAGAGCCCTAGGCAGAGGGAGGAACAAACAGAGAGACCTAAGGGTCATCAGTCGATAACTGTAGACCATATCAGGGAGATCCTAAAGCTACGACCATTTCACTATTCTTGAGATATAAGTGGGTTTAAGGAAGAGGCCAGGTTAGTGATCTTGAACAGGTGCTTTAAGCTCTACCCATGTACTAGAAACATGAAATATCGTGTTGCAATCCATCTTCTAAGGGATGGAGCAGGTGTCTGGTGGAGGACCGAGGAGAATAATTTCCATGTGGACTTAGAGATAGTTACTTAGAAGCTCTTTGATGAGAGGTTCAGGAGTATGTATTTATCATGTAGATTTATTCAGCAGAGGATAGATGAGTTCCACGACCTTTTTCAGGCATCTATGAATGTAGATGAGTATGAGATTCAATTTATGTACCTACTCGAGTATGTCAACTATATGCAAGATGACCAGGTCTTGATTCACAGGTTCATCATGGGCCTGAATTTAGATTTGGTTTCTACGGTGCACATTCACTGCTTACTGAACTTGGTAGAGGCCATGGAGAAGGACTATATTGCAGAGGAAACATGAGAGAAGATACAATAGGCTAGGGAAATAGTGTAGAGTTGCATCTGGCAGATGTAGGATAACAGGTCAATGGGGTTAGCTCCTCACAGTCATGGCGGACATGGTTCTACATAGTAGTCATTTAGGCCACCACAATAGCCACCTCAACAGGAGCAAACCCACCCACCTTAAAGACCTCCAAAAAGATCTGATGCAAAAATGGGGCAAAGTGTGGGGCCTCCTCCTTGGGGTCCCATTTGTACAGAGGGTGCACCGAGAGCTCAGCTAGTAGGAGCTCATTACTAGATGCCTCAACAAACCATATCGAGATCATCAAGGTCCATGGCACATACCTCTAGAGTACCAGCTAGAGTTGTATCTCATTGGAGAGGACCGGGTAGTTGTTATTGTTGTGGCGTTATTGGAAATCATTGGAGAGATTTCCCACAAAAACCTAGTAACAAGGGTAAGGAAAAAATTTCAGATCCTACAGTTGGTGGCATGGGATGTAGCAATCAGATTTACATAGTGGTTGACAACTGCCAACATGAGCACCAAAGTACCATGATAGAGACTATAGATAGTATTGGTGGTATTTCCACCTCTATATTGTTTGATTATGGTTTATCTAGTTATTTTATGGCACCATCCTTAGTAGAGCATTGTAGGTTGGTGCCAGTTAGGTAAGATCTACATTGAGATGGCTTCTATAGAAAAAAATTATGTAGAGTCCTTATTAAGAAGCATTTAGTGGATTTGGGACCCTTAAACACTACCTCAGATCTTTGTATCCTTCAATTGGCTTCAGATGGAGTCATCTTTGGAATGGACTAGTTGTCTACACATATATCTAGAGTGGATTGTTACCAAAATAGTATTTCATGTACAAATGATCTAGGAGTTGAGTCAGTGATAGTAGGAGTTAGGAGGATTATTTCTATCCACACCATCTCCACTATACATCTTAAGCAGTGCATGCGATGAGGTTGCTAGATGTATCATGTTACGGTTAGTGAAATATCTGATTATGAGTCTAGTGGGCCATATCTTGATGACCATCACATCTTGAGAGATTTATTTGATGTCTTTCGAGTGGAGGTACTAGGGTTACCACCCGCAAGTGAGATAAATTTTCACATACATTTGGTTCCGAGAGCAAAGCCCATATCACGATCACTTTATTCGAAAACTACCTGTGAGCTCTGTGAGCTCAAGTTGCAGCTTGAGGGCCTTTTGGAGAAAGTTATAACCCATCCTAGTGTATCCCCTTGAGGTGCACCGGTGATTTTCATAAAGAAGAAGGATGGATCTTTGAGTTTGTGTATTGATTATCACCAGCTGAATAAAGTAACGATAAAGAATCATTACCCCCTTCCATGCATTAATGATTTATTTTATCAGATGAAGGGGGCCACAATATTCTCCAAGATAAATCTTATGTTAGGGTATCATCAACTGAGGATCACGGAGGAAGATATTCATAAGACCTCCTTCCATACGAGATATAGACACTACGAGTTCATAGTGGTGTCTTTTGGTTAGATGAATTCCCCTGCAGTGTTCATGAGCTTGATGAATGGGGTATTCAAGAAATTTTTGGAGCACTTTGTGCTCATATTTGTTGATTATATTATGATTTATTCACTTATGTGTGAGGAGCACAAACGGAACCTTCACCAGGTTCTTTAGTGTCTTTGTGAGAAAAAACTTTATGGGAACCTGCAGAAGTGCTTGTTCTTGCAGAAAGAGGTTAAATATTTGGGCCACATCATTTTTGGGAAAGGTATTGTAGTCAATCCTTGCCAGATTTGAGCTATTATGGATTATCCAACACCCACTAGTGTGAAGAAGGTGTGCAACTTCATGGATTTGGTAGGATATTACAAGAATTTTCTCGGGTTGCGCACCACATCACTTCCCTTCAGCAAAAAGGGAATAAGTTTGCATGGTAATATATATGTGAGAAAGCCTTCAGGACACTAAAGGAATGCCTCATGATAGTTCCTATTCTTGCAGTACCAGACCCTTAGGGTGAGTTCCTCATTTGCACATATGCTTCTTTTCCAGGACTTAGAGGTTTGTTGATACATGAGGGTAGAGTAGTTTCTTTTGACTCTCGCAAACGCAAGGATTATGAGCTTAATTATCTGACTCTTGACCTTTAGATTGAGACACTTGTGTACGCCTTAGTTTGGTGGAGAAGTTTCCTTATTGGCTGTAGATTTACACTCAGGAATGATCACTTGAGTCTTTGCCACCTCTTCACGCAGCCCAATCTCAACTCTCGTTAGTGACGTTTGATGGAGTTTCTTTGTGAGTATGACAGGGAGATAGAGCATGTGAAGGGGAAGGAGGACATGGTTACAGATTCCTTGAGTAGACAAAGACATGTGGTCATGGCTACTTTAGTGAGTACAATATTTGCGGAGTAGGATTTTTCATTAGCTTCCTCATAAAAGTTTCTACCTTGCAACCAGAGAAGAGATTGAGTCTCAGAGACCCCTTGAGGGGATATTTTATGGATTTTTAGTAGAGATAGATGGCCTTCTTAGGAATAGAGGTCAAATATATGTTCCTAGATATGGAGGATTGAGATAGGACATTTTGATAGAGGCTCATCGTGCACCTTATTCAGCCCATCCAATGGTGAAGAAGATGCATGCCACCATTTAAATAGTTGTACCATTGGAGTGTAATTCAGAGAGATGTGGCTCAGTTTGTGTCACATTGTTTAGAGTGTTAGAAGTTGAAGTTCGAGCATCAACTTACAGTTGGCCTTCTCTTTCCTCATGCTATATAGGAGTGGAAATGGAACACCATTTCCATGGACTTCATAGTTTGGTTACCGACATCGAGATACCACCATGACGCCATCATGGTCATGGTGGATAAATTTCCAAAAGTGGCTCATTTTTCTCTAGTGAAGACAACCTACTCAGCTAGTGCAGTGGCACGGGTATATCATGATGAGATTTTTAGATTACATGGGATTCCATGGAAGATCATTTGTGACTATGATCCTTTGTACACTTCCCACTTTTGGACTACCATGCATTATGCTCTCGAGATGAAGGTCAATTTTAGTACAACATATCACCCTAACATAAATGGGACAGAATAAGCGGGTGAATTAGATCATAGAGTACATGCTTAGGATGTACATCATGGATCATCAGTCGAGATGGGAAGAGTATTTGTACTTGGTGGATTTTTCCTACAATAATAGTTATCAGAGTTCGATAGGTGTGGATCATTTTTAGAAACTATATGGCATAGAGTGCAGGACACATCTAAGTTGGGAAATGTTAGCGCACAAGATTTCTCTTGGACCAGCTTTACTATGGGACATGGAGTAGTAGGTTGTTATGATCAGGAAGAGATTGCAGGAGGCTTAGGACAGGAAAAAGAAGTATGTAGATCAGCATAGGACATATCATAGTTTTGAGGTGGGCACGAAGGTGTTTCTACACGTCAAGTCACATAAGAGCCCTATCCATTATGTAGAAGGCTCTAAGATTTCTCCTAGGTTTGTGGGTCCCTTCAAGATCCTGCAGCGTATCGGTCCTTTGGCCAATCGTATAGCATTGCCACCCAACTTGTCTCACATCCATGATGTATTTCATGTTTTTGTACTTAGGAAGTATATTACAGATCCTTCCCATGTGTTAGATTGGATCTCATTATAGGTGTAGGATTAGGGGCAGGTGATGTTGGAGCATATCCATATTCTATAGTGTAGGACCATGAGCCTTAGAGGTAGGGAGATTGACTAGGTTTGAGTCTAGTGGGAAAGGTCTCTTGAGACTTCTTCTACATGGGAGGATGTTACATTACTACAAGTCTAGTTTCCACACCTATTCCAGTGACTTCTAGGAGAGAGTTGAGTCTAAGTGGAGGGGTATGTAGTGCTCACTTCCCTTTAATACTTATTACTTTTGATTTCAATAACAGTTGGTCATGCATGGATATTATTATATCTTTTTGGCTTAGCAAGATGATTAGCTGATACAGATATTGGGACTATTTTTGGGTTTTGATTAATAGTATGATGTGTGTGGATTCTTAGACAGATTTTATATGGATGATGATGTGTTGTTGACATAGTATATATCTCTGACATTCGATATTTTGGTCATATTTAGTAGACCTTAACAGTTGAACTAATATTTTGATCCTATTGATATTGATGAACTGTAGAATTGAGATGTTGTTATAAATTGAAAAATAGTAGTGTTACTTTCCTCGATGATGATTTAATTCAAATGTAGATGATTGTGGATTTATATTTGTATATTTTATCTTGGATGTTTTGATGCAGCCACGAGGCCAAAGGAGGTATTATTTGTTGTGCAGGTAAACATATTATAACAATCAATGGTGGATTAGAGACCAACCACGTCCGAATGCTAAATCAATTCAACAATGGTAACCATGGAAATTTTTGTTATGGTGTTGTGTGCTGTTTAAATTTTTGTCAGGGGTTTTCCTTTGGGGGGGAATTACCTCCAATTGTGACCAAGGGGGATTGTGTGCTATTCCTTTATATTTCCTTTATTTAATTTTAGTATGTGATTTTATAGTGATGTATTCTCCTTTTCTTAATTATTTAAGTTTTGTCTAGATTAGTAAATTAATCATGTTACTAAACTAATTATGGATGGGAAAAAAGAATTCATTTATTATATTAGATGGCTCTTTGGGTTATGTGTTGTAAGTTGAGTGCATGTGATCTTGAGTGTTATGCCACTCTACTTCATATTAGAAATTCGAATTTGGCCTTACAGGCTAATTTTGGAGGCTTGTGGGACAAGGTAAACTTATCCCAAACGTCTTAGATTACTATACTAACCCAACCTATGGATTTGAGGGTCAAAGATACACCCATTATGTGTTTTGTAAGACAAAAAAGTAGCATTTTTTGCACTTTTCTTGCATGGGGTTTTAAATTTTGTCCTTAGGGGGTGTGGGTTTGGATTGTATATGTAAGAGGGTTGTCATTCCTCTCAACCACCAATTTATTATGCATTGGGTGTAGGTTTGACTTGTGAGATGGATTTGAGGATAAGTTATGTGGCATCCTACATGGAGCCACCTCACCCCCCTCTCTCCCTTTTCTATTTATTCTAATTCTTTTGTTTTTTGGGGGGTTACTTCATTCCTTTTGTGTGCACCTGTATTTTGTAGTTGGATAATTTTGGAGTTCTAGTGCATTTATTTTGGACCTTGTTTATGTTGGAGTGGGATGTAAGGATCTTGGTGTGTGACTCTTGGATCAAGCTATAGCATGGAAAGGTAGGATCTATACTCTTGTTTAAATGTTTTCTTTTATTTGTGTATATGTGTATGCTATTAACTATTTTTGTATGCTTGTTGGGTTTCTTGGGTATATTTCCTGAGTGGTGTGTAGGAGAGGGATATCCATATCTTATATGTAGGGAGAAATAAGAGTTTATTTCATGTTTTGGAGGGATTTGGGTTGGGTTCCCCACTTTGGACAAGAAAATTCTTGCATTTTTACTTGGTTTTTTATGAGGGAGACATAAGAGATAGTAGGGAGGCATAAAAGAATTTGGGAGGCATAAGAGGATATTGAGGGACGCATAAGATTTGTGTAGCGGTTTTGGGATTTATATTGGAGGGATTTAAGGTGGGCACCTAATTCCCATTGGGAGGCATAACTTATATCCCCATAGAACCTTGCTCCTTTGGCTTCCCATTATGAAGCCTTGTGTATTTTGTTAGTTTCCTTATTGTGACCGTAGTTTGTGTTGATTGTGTTTTGGTATGGATGTGAAATATTTTTATTATGATCTAGAAGATTTTCATTTGTTCCAATGAGTTGGATCCATCTTTTACTACTTTGTGGTTGGGGCTTGGGGGCCAATGAGGAGGATAGATTCTTCTCCTCATTGGATTATTGGTCTAGTGAAGAGTGTTGCCTCTCCCCCTTATTTGTTGTTGACCAAGTGAAGACATGCTAGATCTCTCTTTGATGATGTCAAATTTGGATCATTTGTTGACGTCAAAAATAAATCCTTCCATGTGAGAAATAACTTCAAGGCATAGTCTATGATTTGGTTTTTGCATACGCATCAGAAATTCCTGAACGCAGCTCCACCTATCACGCCAACTCCTGCATCTATCAGTTGTTCCTGCTCAGTACGTAGAGTTCTGAAGATCTGTACTTTGAGAGCTTTGATCTAGTCGCTTAAACATATTATTGTAGTTGAGTGTGACTAAATTGTTTTAATGGTCAATTTGGAATTTGTAGATCAGTCACTTTAGGAAGTAATTAAATATTATTTTTTTAGCAATAGATTTTGATAGAGTCAAATAGTCTCTTGTTTAAAAATAATATTAAGTTGTTTTCAGTAAAAAGTGTCGTGTATATTTGTAAATATTAAAAAGTCTGGAAAAAAAAATTGAGTCTGTAGTCTTTATAAGGTCTATGTGAGTTTTTTAACTTATTTAGTCAATATACAATAGGTTTGATATTTTTGAAGTCTTGAGTTATTTTTAGTGTCTTTTAGAGTCATTAAAAATGTCAAAATAGGTGATTTTAGGGTATATGTTTGTTGTCATTCTATTGTCATCAAAATTTGAGTCGAAAAGTTGTTAAAAAATAAATAAAAATAAATAAATAGAAAAAAACCACAAATGAGTGTGTTTTCGGTGTAATCCGACACTCATTTTTTAAGGAAAAATGCAAATGAAAACCGTTCCTCGGCTTCGGGGGCTCCGCCCCTCGACCCCCGCCCTGTATCGCGACAGGGAACACGTATCATCCTCGACTATACTTTCTGCTGAGTTAGCAGGGATATTCTGATGGAGGCTGGAGGCAACGGAGGCAGGAGGGCACATAGCGACCTCCTCGTCAGGCACCATCGACGAGGCCGCGGTATTGATTTGGTGGCCAAGTATTTTAGTTGTGTGTTTGATTCCATTATTGTGTTTTTTATAATAAGAACAGATGTCACATTCCTGTTCAGAATTGTATTTCCTTTTATAACCTCCTGATGTAAATATGTTATAGTAGAAAGAAGAAAACACAAGTACAAAGTCGGCATTATGATACTTGAAGAGGATGAACAGAGGTTCATGAGCAGGGGCTCGTACTTAGGACAGAGGTCCATTATTGTTGAACAGGGGTTCTTACATTGGACTAAGGTCTATATGTTTACCAAGATCATGAGCAAACAGGGGTGTGCAAGCTGTAGAGAAAGTGTAACTATTCTTTTCTACATTGTTCACATTAGGGGAGTGTATGTGTGGAAATAATAATGTTAACAATATTAAAATATTGCTAACAGTAAGCCTATTACAAATTATTATAAATGCTACATCTATAGTGTCCACTTCCCTTCGACCCTTATTACTTTTGATTTCGATTATAGTTAATTACATACATGGATATTATTGTTTCTTTTTGACATGGCATGATGATTAGCCGATATATATATTGGGACTATTGTCGGATTTCGATTCATAGTATGATTTGTGTGGATTATAAGAAACATTTTATATGGATGATGATGTGTTGTTGACATAGTATATATTTCTCACATTCGATATTTTCTTCATATTAAGTAGACCTTAACAGTTGAACTAATATTGTGATCCTATTGATATTGATGAAATGTAGAATTGAGATGTTGTTAGAAATTGAAAATAATAACGTTACTTGACTAGATGATGATTTAATTCACATGTAGATGACTGTGGATTTATATTTGTATATTTTATCTTGGATGTTTTGATGCATCCATGAGGATGAAGGAGGTATTATGTGTTTTTCAGGTAAACATATCATTATAATCAATGCGGGATTGAAGACCAACCACATAAGAATGCTAAAAGGATTCAACAATGGTCACCATGGAAATTTGTGTTATGTTGTTTTATGTGTTTGAATTTTTGTTAGGGGTTTTCCTATGGGGAGAATTACCTCTAATTGTGACCAAGGGGAAGTGTCTGTTATTCTTTTATATTTCCTTTATTTAATTTTAAAATGTGATTTTATAGTGATGTATTTTCCTTTTATTAATTATTTAAATTGTGTCTAGATTAGTAAATTAATCATTTTACTAAACTAATTATGGATGGGACAAAAAAATTCATTTATTAGATTAGATGGATCTTTAGGTTATCTGTTGTAAGTTGAGTTCTTGTGATCTTGAGTGTTTTGCACTCTACTTCATCTTAGAAATTCGGATTTGGCCTTAAGGGAAAATTTTGGAGGCTTGTAGGACAAGTTAAACTTATCCCAAACCTCTTAGATTACTATACCAACCCTACCTATGGATTGGGGTGTCAAACATAGACCCCATTATGTGTTTTATAAGACAAAAAGTGGCATTTATTACGGTTTTATTGCATGGGTTTTAAATTTTTTCCTTAAGGGGTGTGGGTTTGGATTGTGTGTGTAAGAGGGTTCTCATTCCTATCAACCACCAATTTATTATGCATTGGGGTTGAGGTTTGAATTGTGAGATAGATTATTGGATAAGTGATGTGGCATCCTACATGGAGCCACCTCACCCTCCTCTCTCCTTTTTCTATTTATTCTAATTATTTTGTTTGTTTAGGGGTTATTTCATTTCTTTTGTGTGCACTTGTATTTTGGAGTTGGATAATTTTGGAGTTCTGCTAGATTTATTTTGGACCTTGTTTATGTTGGAGTGGGCATTAAGGATCTTGGTGTGTGACTCTTGTATCAAGCTCTACCATGGAAAGGTAGTAGCTACACTCTTGTTTAAATGTTTTCTTTTATTTGTGTGTGTGTGTGTATGCTATTGAGTTTTTTGGTATGCTTGTTGGGTTCTTAGGTAGATTACCTAAATGTGGTGTAGGATGGGGCTATGGGGATCTTATATGTAGAGAGGAATAACATTTTATTTCATGTTTTTGAGGGAGTTGGGTTTTGGTGCCCCACCTTGGAAAAGAAAATGCTAGCATTTCTTACTTGGTTTTTATGAGGGAGACATAAGAGATAATAGGCATGCAGAAGAGAATGTGGGAGGCATAGGAGGATCTTGAGGGAGGCATAATAGTTGTGTACTAGTTTTCAGATTTATATTTGAGGGTTTTAAGCTAGGCACCTAATTCCCACTGGGAGGCAAAAGTTATTTCCCCCATAGATCCTTGATTATTTTCCTTTACATTATGAATCCTTGTATATTTTCTTAGTTTCCTTCGTGTGATTGTAGTTTGTGTTGATTTTGTTTTGGTATGGTTGTGAAATATTTGTATTGTGATGTGGAATATTTGTATTTGGTGTCATGAGTTGGATCCATCTTTTATTTCTTTGTGGTTGGGGATCGGGGACCAATGAGGAGGATAACTTATTCTCCTCATTGGATATGTTGGTTAGGTGGAGAGTGTTGCCTCTCCCCCTTTTATTATTGATCAAGTGAAGACAACGTGGAGATCTCATTGATGATGTGAAACTTGGAGCATTTTTTGATGTCCAAAAATAAGTCCTTCCTTATGAGAAAACCTTCTTGTTATTCCCTCTTGAGGTGGAAGACTTGTAGTATTGTATTTTTTTTTAAATATTGCATTATAAGTTTCATTTACCAAGTTGTATTATTATTTTTAATGATTCTCATTGAGGAATTTTATAATTTCCTTTCTCCTCAAATTGTACTATGTAAAGAAATGAATCAAAATTGAAATCATGCTTAAAAGTTTAGTTATAATTTGTATTGTGAGAAAGTAAGTTATTGTATTAAAAGAAATGAGCTATGCTCAAGGAAATAATAGTTCATTATCATTGTTAAAGTCAAAGTATTGTTGTAAAGGAAAGAAATACATTTTAGTAAGGTTAGTTATGTTATAGGGGAAATGTGGATGGAAGAAAGACAACTTGTCCATATTGAATTGTTTTTTTACCTCACATGGGTGTGTAAATATTGGTTTATAATGATTGGAAATATTTTTGAAAGCCTCTTGTGAGAAATTTGAATGAAGAAAATAGTAAATTTTATTTTATTACTTGAAAGCCATATAGTGGAAATGTTAAACTATTTGTGCATTTTATTGTATTTTTGATGGAAAAGAACTTAAATTATAATAGTATTTTATTTGACCAATGAAGTAGTCTAAGTACTAATTCTAGTATGTAATTCTCATTTAAAAATTATTGTAAACCTATTACAAATTGTCAAGGGAAATGAAAATGTATTCTATTTTGTCTTCTATACAATATTTATCAAATTGTTAGAGAGGAAAGTGAGTGTAAGTAGTTAACTTGTCAATATTGCTAATTACATTCCATTATTAACTTTTGATAGTAGGGTTAATATTTTTAGAATATTATTAATAATAAAAATATTTTAATATTAATGCACTTATTAATATGAAAATTTATTAATAAAAGTCTACTATTATAAACTATAGTCATAAAAATAATATTATAATACGATATATATATATATATATATATATATATATATATATATATATATATATATATATATATGCATTTATATGTATTATATAACATAATTTTTATAAAATTTAAAAATTTTAAAAAGTAATGCGGTGGTAACACCATGGACGCGGCCTATGTCTAAAATCCCAAATGAAATGGTGGGGGTAGGTGCGGTCGACTACCCCACCCCCAGTAACTTGAACACTATCCAACCATAAAATATTTTCTACCTAATATTATACCCTCCTCCCCACTACTGTAATTACCCCTACAGCATTTCTATTAACTACACACTAAGATAAAACTATTGTATTTAGTATGGTCGGTGTAACACCCGCTAAATTTACCGACACGAAACCCAAGAACAACCTAGAGCAAGATAGAAAAATTATGGAATAATTTTATTGAAAAATGTGCCCACAAAATGGTTTCGAAAATAACAAATGTCACATTATGGTTTCTATGTCTCTTAAATTTAATAATATAATTTTCCCCATTGTAAAAAAATATATTAAAATACTCATTACATTTTAATGACTTAATTAGACGAAGCATGGTTTAGGTTTTCCTATAAAATTTATTTTGATAAACATTCAAATTCCATTATAGTTTAAAATTACACATTTTAATCTCAAGAGCAAAGGGCCTATTTAAATAAATACTAAAGATATTTTAAAACCACAATGTGTCTAGGTTCAAAACAATTAACAAGGTCCCTAAAAATTAGCACAATAGCTTGAACAGTGTAGCTGAATATTACCCCACCCCCAATAACTTGAACACTATCCAACCATAAATAATAGGACTTTGTTATAAAATTTATTTTGATAAACATTCAAATTCCATTATAGTTGAAAATTACACATTTTAATCTCAAGAGTAAAGGGCCTATGTAAATAAATACTAAAGCTATTTTAAAACCACAATGTGTCTAGGTTCAAAACAATTAACAAGGTCCCTAAAAATTAGCACAATAGCTTAAATTAGCAAAATAGCAGAATAGGAGATTCACACATGGAAATATGTAAATAAGGATAACCATAAATATCAAACTGCGCTGATCAATATCAAATAGAGAATATGAAATGAGAATATTTCTAAGGGATGATATCAATAAGATCATCAATTTAGTATGAAGGAGGATTCAAGCTAGTATGAGATGTATCATGAGAAGAAATATCAGAAGTAGGAGAATCATGGGAAGGAACTATATCAATTGTTTGTCTAGGAGAAAAATTATTATGCACATGTGAGTGATTGTTAATACCAAGAAAGTAATTTATAAGAGAATCATCTAAAATTTCCTTAGAAAGATGAGAAGAAGGATCATAAGTAGTTGTATAACATGGTGTAAAATGAGGGAAGGGTATCGTATCCTCAACATTACCAATATGAATGAAATAATCTTTAAAATGAGTAAGAACATATTATTGACCATCTAGAAGTTGTTTTATATGTGTGCTGGAATAGGAGTAGGATTACTATCGAGAGGTGTGAGATCAGCGATGACAACCTCATCATAGATAGGCTTAATGTTTAAATGAGACATGATGGGAATAGAAGATGAACTATCCTTAGCCATTTGGGTTTGAAATGGATCCTAGGGAAATATATTCTAAAGTACATGTTCACCAAAATGATTAACTAAAATATGAATTTTAAGAGTTAATCTAGATATGATAATAATGAAATAAATAGTGTAAACTTAAATGTAGATGCTAACTAATTTTATTTGATATTTAAATGAAGTTAAATAATTGAAAAAAGAGAAATAAGGTACTAACCTAAAAATAACTTAGCTCACTATGATTTGGGACTAAATAGGATGATGTAGAGATGAAGCATAGTATGATGGTATAAACCAAGAAAATTGCAGTAGATGGAGATTTAACTAGACTAGGGAGCCTAGGAGAGGATTAAGATGTCTATGGGAACTCTACTCTATAGTATGGGAGCTCTGATTTTATGAAAAAATCTGCGGCCTCAATATATAAGTATCACTTGATCTTCGAAATGTATCAATACTTTTTGTGTGGTTGTCGTAGTAACTTTGCTTATGTTACCGTAAACGTGAAATGAATATCTTCCTACAAAACACCATAAAAACATCAAATCCCTAAATAATAAGGATGCATACAAAGGGGTTAGACTGACCTTAGCTCCCATAATGGTGGACTTACAAGTAAGCGTTGCACTATATTCTTAGACCCAATGTAGTTCTATGTTCCTGTGTATGCAATTGTGTTCCTACGATGCCCTAACACCAATGACGTAGAGATAGGGGGAAATAAATAGATGTAAAAATTATAATGGTGGATGGAATAGAATGAATAAAAGCCTTCTTATGAAGTGTAAATGATGAAATGATGCCCAAATGTAGTTTTTTTCCTTAGTATATAACTATCCCTTCATGGTAGATAGTTCGCCCATACTATAATAAGTACATTGTGTTTATATAGGGATTCTTACTCAAATTTTGACACTAATGACCTGACATGCCGAATGTACCTAGGGGAATGATAGTGAAAATTACAAAAACCCGTCTCAAAACCCTAATTTAGATGGAAGTGCTACAAGGACCGGGGAACATAAAATAAGGACCTAGGGGTCCATGGGAACTCCTATTCTACCGCAGGAACCCTAGTCAAATACTAGAGATGAAAAGTATCTAAATAACAACACCTAATACTCCTTGAGAGATAATAAGAACAATTTAAACAACTGATAATTGTACAAGAAAAACGTTGACGCTGACCAACTAAATTATGATAGGACTAGGGGATAGGTCATTAGTGAACACTTTTCTTCCATGAGCTCCATATATAAAATAACATATTTGGCAATATAAATGTAATTGTAAGTGTATGATTGTTTCACTATATTTTCTCCCACTTTATGTTGGTGATTAGAAATCTTGTTAAGATAAAGTAGATAGAGATGTGTAACTGAGAGAATTCTATAGAATCACATGCTCTAGTAGAATAAATAGTTCTGGTAGTAAAAGTGTGCCGAAAGAAACCATATTACCTAACTTGGATCAATGTGTTCATGCATGCAATGTAACGAAAAGAGTAGTGAAGTGCACTAAATGAGAGGGATGACATAAATATTAGATGATGGATGATTTCAAACATTGTATTATGATGATGAGATGGAGTATGGAGTGATCAGTTCGTGACCCGAAAAACGTATATATCAATAATTAACCGGAGGATTGGGTAATCCTACCACTAGAGGAAGAGTGTAGGGATAAATGTATTTTATTCTACAATATCTAACTACATCCTAAACATCTAGTCATTACAGATGAAATCAAATCAAAATTTTGTGGTTTATTGGTCCAAATAATTTTGATCAAACAATTGACCTATATAGGAGTGGCATAGGAAAGGCACTCTCACCCCCACTCCACAGGTGTTACTTGCAATGTGATGGATTTCAATTTAGGTCATCTAGAAAAAAAATTGAAATGTATGATGGCTTCCAAGTTAGTTCATCTATAAGAAAATTCTCAATATACATAATAACTTCCCAAGTAAGGTCATATGGGAAAGCAATGGATGTAATCCCCTAAGTTAGGTCATCTCAAAGGCTACATGTAACTCCCAAGTTAGGTCATTTGGGAAGAATTTTTTTTTGAATTGGTATTAATGATATGATTTCAATTGTTAGAAATTCAGATGTGTTGATTTATTGATTTATTCAATTTTATTTATTAGTCCTAGAGAGAGTTTGCGCTAGTTTCCTCCATATTCGGTCACTAGGGGAAATTGATAGAAATTAGTGAATAATCACATGGAAAGATTTAAATGATTTTTTATCCAAAAATAGGTCATTAGGTGGAAGTGATGAAATGTCACATAGAATAATTGTACATTTGTTGTCCCCATATAAGGTAATTAAGGAGAAATAATAACGAGATATTACGCAGTGAATTAAAAAATGCTGAAAATGATGAGTTTGTAGTGTTGATTAATCACATGGTAATGTAGGGGGGATTATAGGATGAACCCAATGATATGCAACCCATTTCAGTGAAAGTGGAAGTGATGAGACGAATGAAATCTAAGTTGAAAGTAAGCACTAAATAGAGAGACAGTGATAGAAATCACAAAAAATGTGTATGAATTAGATCGAAGACAAAGTCAACAAGATATAATGTGCATGTAATGTGTACATTATGGTGTTAGGAATAATTCCGCAAACATGATGTAAATTGGAGTATAAATTCTCAATCTATGAAAAAAAATGGTGTGGTGTGTCATTAGTTGTGAGAATAAGCGCGAAATAATGACTAAAGTAAAGTAAGTGAAAAACTAACTATAAGTAGTGACGTGAAAATTTTGTAGTCACTTAATTTTTTATTGACACGATTGTGAGATTGACTACAAAGTGAGTGAAAATGTCACAAGATAGATAATTATGTCCTAGCCGGTTTGAGATGGTGGCAACCGCCACGACTGTGGAGTTGGCAAGTGTGTTTTTTATTCGAAAAATGTATGGTTTAGTAGTCATTTTGGTTAATTTTTTGTAAATTGGAGAATTTTAATTTTATCAATGTTTGAGACTTGCAAAAGAGAGGTTAGTGCGTTAGTGACCCCTGGGAGAGGAGAATCTATATCTAGGAACTAGTGTCCTACTATTGGGTGCCCCCATCCTGCACCTGGGTGCCCTAGTTTAGAAAGTGTGTAAAAGTCCTAGAATGGTGAAAATGTGATTTTGGATGTGTAGTAATGCGATAAGGGAGTGGGTTTTGATATTTGTAGTGTTGTTGTTGATGCGTAATCATAACACCCTTGAATGTGATTGCATAACATGAAGCTTTTCCCAAAGTGTGGGAATTTGCAATTGGGAAAGCTCTCTGGTTGAAGGCTTGTTCCTATTCCTTTGTTCAGGTGCACACATACAATTTGTAGAGGATTTACTCTAAAATATAATCTATCTTACTAAGGACACAGTGTTAAGGAGATACAAGAAAATAATCCTAAATTAATAGAGGTGATGCACCGAAGGAATGTTGAACACCTACTTTTCAATTAAACAAAAATCATTAAAAATGTAATATAACCACCATGCAAAGATAACCCAGATTGCAATGAGAGATCAGGAATATGCAATAATAAAACAGAGGGTTGAAAATCATCCACATAATTTTTATTGTTTCTCCAAATATTTGATACAGTGCATTATAACATGACCAAGAGGTAACATTGCATTTACACTTTAAATGGGAGGTTATAACTCCACAAATTAACTTTTAGACAAGAGAGAAAGGGAGGGTGCAAAACCAAAATGTCGAACTTTTAGAAAAATGCCCCTCCTTATAATATATAGGAAGAATTAGCGAAGGAGATAGAAGAATTTTGAAATCCTACTCCAACCACCCAATAAATGATTTGAATTCACCTACAATAATGATGAGTTCTACTGCAAAACCCATGCGTCCATGTCTTGTTCCTTGTTGGGTAAGAAAGGAATCCCATACTTCATTATTTTGGTAGGTGATAAGTCTAATACCATAAAAATGGTAGAATTTTTTTCTTAATTTTGAATAACTTAGTCTCACTAATTTTAAGATATCGGACGTTGAAATATTTCCAAAAATTCCTTTCTTGTGACAATCTGAGCTCCTAGTCAAAAGTTATGGCAATATGAAGGTCAAGGTGTCATTCTGCAAAAATGGCAGGTGGTTGGCTCTATCATTTTTCAGAGTCCAAAATTCATGAAACTGCCAAAATCCTAAAATTTAGACATTTGGACATTTCCATTTTGGAGATTAAA
The DNA here is from genome assembly GCA_019776745.2 of Taxus chinensis. NCBI lineage: Eukaryota > Viridiplantae > Streptophyta > Pinopsida > Cupressales > Taxaceae > Taxus > Taxus chinensis. The sequence goes on along the minus strand of CM034146.1, from coordinate 762,254,471 downwards.
ACACTATTCATCCACCAACTTCTCTTGAGAATTTTGAAATTTTGAAATTCGGACCTCTGAAATCCCGATACCCGAAAATCTAAAATTTTAGATTTTTAGACATTTGAACATTTTTACTTTTCAAAAATTTCTCATTTTTCATCATCTAAATCACCTCAAGAGTTCTGAAACCCAGAAACCTAAAGTTTTGAAACCCAAAACTGCTATTACATTAACCTCGAAACCTGCGTTGACTTTGGAAGTCCGAACCCTTTCAGGATTCATAATTTGGGGATTTCGGAAATTTTTGGTCACTTTTCTGATTTTGTTGCCAAAGACTCCAAAGCCCCAAATTATGCACCTCTGAAACCATAAAACCCAAAACTCTAAAATTTCAAACTTTCAGAGTTTCAAGTCACGGGGATTTTTTCTCTCATCGAGATCTTTGAAACCTCGAAACCCGAAAGTCTGATTTTTTAGACTTTCGTAGTTTCAAGTTTAAGAATTATTTCTCCATTTTTTCAACTTTGTGCTCTGATATCTCAAAAACCTTGAATCCCGAAGTTCCAAAATTTTAGACTTTCAGAGTTTCAAGTTTCAGAAACTTTTATCCGTTTTATGGCCCTAAAATCCACCTTAGCCTACCTATGGAAAGCTCCACTTATGAAGTCTGAAATTTTATATTTCAGACTTCTTCTTTCCCCAAATATCTACAACTTGTTAAAGCCTTCTTTAAATTTATCCATCCAAATCCAAAATACAAGCCCTTGTGACTGAAACAACCTTGTCGGCTTCTCTTCATGCAAGTTCTTGTTTGTTCAATTTTACCCTAGGGGGAAAAATTGTTTTACAATTCTAATGCTGCACTTTTTGTTATTGTAATATGTGTAGAGTGATATTAACTCAATAGAGTTCCATGATGGTCATCATCTGAGTATTTTTCTTTGATTGGGCATGTCTAATGAGGATTACAATATCATGGACTGTACAAGCTTACGGAACATACCACAGATGGGGGATGTGGTCTAAAAATATTACTATGTTGAATACATTATGTGAGAGATGGTGTGTAGATACAGGAATATTTTGGTTTCCTATGAGGGTGATGACTTTTACTTTAGATGATGTTTATCACATATTGCGATTAGTGGTTGTTGGAGAGAGAGTAAAGGTGATACCATTGGAATATATGGAGAGAAAGATGCATTATCATAGAAAAAAAAAAATTTAGGGCTTGAGTAAATGCCGAGGCCCATATTAGTCTGGATATTATCTTATTTTCTAGGGTTTCACCCTTGGGGACGTTCATAGTAGTTATGATTTCTTCATCTATAACAATGGAGGTATGATGTGTAGGCATCTTGTATAATATGCATAATATATGCTAATAGATATAGGAGGAAGGTACTAGATTCACATAAGAACGATGTGTTTTGGTCCATCTATATAGAGATCTATACCGATTTACTCACAATGAGGATGGTGGTGGGATAGGAGACACTACACTATTGCAGATATGGACTTATGAACACATAACAATGTTCATAAAATTTGTAGGTCCAAACAAAGAGTGGAATAAGAAAGAAACCTATAACTATTGGGCACTGATAGACATGATGACACCTGAAGTAGTTACATAGACTCCATACCGCAATTATAGAGGATGGACCGAGGATGTGGTAGAGTTGCAGTTTATTGAAAGCAATATGTGGCTAGAGGATTGATTTACAAGAGTGGCCAATGTTTTTCCAGCTGGGAGAGTATCATATGTATAGTTGAGAGACATTATAACACCTAGAAGGCTCAAAGCTAGACTAAGACCCACAACAGAGTAGCTAGTATCTTCTGGTTCATATAAGATAAACATGGCCATAGTTTTGATAGATGTAGATGATGCGGGTTACATAGAGGAATACCATGTATGGTGAGCAAAAAACCAGTGGGTATTGTTGTTCCCATTATTTGTAGGTCTAACAGGGTTACCATGGGTAGGAGTAGGAGAGGGGAAAGTGCATGCCCCCGACGATGTAGCAGCAGTTGTAGTTTAGTGTGATTATTTGTATAATTTTGTTGTGTAATTTTTTATTGGGTAATGTTTTAGTTATGATCATCTAACATGTAGTGTAATTTTTTTTAGGCGATGCATATTGGTCCCTAATAGTAGACACATCTATCCACACATTGACGTGGATTGTTCTAACTGATATATTTGGTTGAGGTATACTTGAGCAATTGGATGATATAGTAGGAGAGCATGCCCATTTAATTGAGATAGTGGCCATAGCAGTGATGACATGTATTATGTTGCTAGGAAAGATAGACGAGGCACGTGAGGAGACTCATCGAGCTAGAGAGGTGGTGGGTGGTGGACCTTTGGTGTAGGACCTTTTTACACGATACATGGACTTACACTTTCATTTCAATAAAAGTAGTATACGGAGAACACCTTATTTTGTAGTTAAATGGAGAGATATTGATGTTGTGAATAGTGGTGTAGAGTTAGTGGTGAGGAATCTAGTTCAAGGGCAATCATAGAACCCCAGAGTGATAGTTATGATGAGGTATGACTAGTATTAATGTATATGATGTAGGGTAGTTACCCCCAAAATGATGATTATATTCGCAATATATGTATGAACACATGCGATTCATTTAGGATGATCTTATTTGGTGGTGTATTGATGTCATAATGTGATCGATGATGTTTGATGGGGTGAGTAGTGTTGGAATTTATGTGACGTTTATGTCTATTGTTAATTTTTATTAAATTTATTTTGTAATGCATAGTTAGTATGATGATGATAGTAGAATGAAGTTAGTAAGAGATGATATATTAAAAATTTAACTGACATGTTGTGATGAATATGTGTCATGATAATGTAATGTAATTGTAATATGTTAGTCTGATAAGTAGGGGGAAAATTAAGAATTCTCTCCAGCGTATTGATGATTAGGTTAATTTAATTAAGACCCCTCACATGTCATAATGAACCATGGAAAGAAATATTACATCATCGGTTAAAAATTAGGTGTGAAAGATGAAACAATGAAGTGCACGATGAAAGGATCTTATAAAAAGACTCTCAATATTCATGTCAGAATAGTAAGAACATAGGTGCATCATCGGGGGGTAAGGTGATAGTAATCACCTACAAAATATCGAGGCAACACAAAGTAATGGACACATGTGGGATAAAAGTAGTGTGTGAATATGATTCAAACTTAATGTCCTATAGAGTTATGGTAATATGCACGAAGGTGATGGCTTATGGAAGGAAAAGTTAAGGAATAGTGTGATGTGATGGATAACGTAAATGTGCTGGATGAAGTTAATGCAATGGATATTATGATGAAGTAGTGTCTAGACGTGGTAGATGACATGCATTAGTAACAAACTGTAATGATGGATGTATCATGTCCTGAGACCTAGGTGTAGGAGATGAATCAACTGTATTAGAAACTCTACGAGGAGGTAGAGGAAAGATGGATCACTCATGTGAGTGAGAGAAAAAGGAGATGATGTAATTAGCTTATAATTTTTCAAATATATCATGAAGGGAAAGACACTCATTTTACCTATGGCCATTTCTGTGATGATAATTACAATAATATTGTTCACGTTGACACTGTAGCCTCTTTTGTGAATGATGTTGATGTGATGGTAAGATAATTAGGTGCTTTTCAAGTAATGAAAACAACACATCATGGGGTCTAGCATGATTGGAGAAATGCAATGGCTCATGTGAAATAGATGGAGTGGAAGGAAAAATGGCCTATTGTGGAGGATGAGGAGACGTATGTTGTGGTTGTGGAGTATGTTGAGATATTTTGCATTGATTATGAGGAAAAGGTGGAGACTGTGTAAGATGTTGAACCACTTTTAACGGAGGACTAGATTATATAATAGTCGTAGATTTATGTGCAGGGTCAATGACATTTATTGAAATAAGATATTCTTTCAATTCCATAACTTTATAGCATGGAATAATGAATGAATCACATGTATCATACTATAATCTTTGCTTAAGGGAGATAATCATACTATGACATAAGATAAATTACTTTTCTAGATAAGTATGTTGGATTATTAGTTGATGTATATAGGCATTGAACTGTAAGATATAATCCTTGATACGTTGACATGAGATGACACGAAAAGTAGGTAAGTGGTCATAGTTAACCTTAGGGCTATTTTTGGTGATAAACCAATGAAGGTATGAGTCCTCCATGTCATAGTAAGTAATAATGGACCAAAAAGGAAGATGAGTTTACCATTGTAAATCCTCATCAATAAGAATGTATCGAAAGGCCTTAAGAAATTATCTTATCATCAGAATAAGAGGTCATAAGATATTGTAGTGTAGAAGATGAGCATGAGATTCATTAGTGCAATAAAAAAATGTAAATGTAGCAATGAAAAATTCCTTTGGTAATGCAATATTATGAATGTTCTTAGAGATAGGGTTATCATGAAATTATTTATTATCAATAGAATCATAGTAAACCCTACTTTTGATAGTAAGACACTAAACCTGAGATTGTAATTGATCTATGACATGCATGAGAGAAAAGATATCCTGTGAAGGAGTTGTGGAAGATGGAAATAACGTATTAAGAAGTTGTAATTTTCCAATATGAGTAATCAAAGGTATATCAAGAGATGATAAAGGAAATTCAAACCCAAAGGGCCCACTACGATTAGGTTCTAAAGAAGCTATAGTATATGATGTAAATGTAATATCCATAGCAGTTGTAGGACTAACATTAGAATAATCCCTAACAGGTGAGGTGACCAATGGAAATACATCTATATGAGAATATGAACGAATGGGTTTAGATGATGTAATAAGAGGATATGAAACAATAGGAGAAAACTAATTCATAGATGGAGGTGACTCATAAAAAATACTATCTATGTTATTTAAGGAAAAGGTAATAACTGAATAGGAGAGTCACACTCGATTGTTTGAAAAGGAGAACCATGGCTTTCAATCACCAAATCAGTATCAAATAAAGACTCTAAAATAAGAATGTCGCTAAGGATGCTATCAATAGGATCATCAACGAAATATTAAGGAGGATGAAAGCTAGTATGAGATGTATCATGAGAAGAAATATAAGAAGTAAGAGAATCATGGAAAGGATTTATAGTAGTGGTATGAATAGTATAAGAATTTGTATGCATATGTCAATGATTTTCAATACCAAACAAGTAATCTATAAGATAATCATCTAAAATTTGTTTAGAAAGGTTAGAACGAGAATCACAAGTAGCCATACAACATGGTGTACGAGGAGTGAAGGCTATTGGATCCTCAATGATAATAATTCCAATGGGAAAATAATCATAATGAGTAGGCACACATTGTTGAACATCTAGAATCTATTGTTTGATATGACCTCAAATAAGACTAGGATTACTATAGAGAGTTGTTAGGTCACCGATGGCAGCCTCATCATAGATTGGGTTAATGCTAAAAAGAGACAGGATGGGAAAAGAAGATGAACTATGATTATACATCAGGGTTTGAAATGGATCCTGGGGAAAGATGTTATAAATTACGTGTTCACTAAAGTGATTAACTAAAATATAAATTTTAAGAGTTAATCTAGATAATATAAAAATGAAATAAATAGTGTAAACTAAAATGTAGATGCTAACTAATTTTATTTTATATTTAAGTGAAGTGAAATAAATTAGATGCTAACAGGATGAATATTATGAATGTAGATGTTAACCTTAAAATAACTTACCTTATTGTGATTTGGAGCTAAACAAGATGATATGCGAATGAAGCAGAGTATGATGCTATTGAAAGAGGGATATGCGAGAACCGATGTCAAAAACAATGCACCACAATGAAGTTGCACTCCAATGGTAATGTCAAGCTATAACGCAACAAGAAATATTTGAAAAATGGAAAGAATATGCAAATAAGAAAACTGGTCTTCTCCTTCTCATAGATCGAAAAAAGGAAGTACAAATAGGGGTGTTGTGTAACCCCCATGCCTAAACAAGGAAAGAAACTCAATGACCACACTGACACATATGACATGACTGACACATATGATGCCACCAAAGGAGGATTTATAATTATAAATAAGGAATGTAACTCCTATGATGCATTGACGCAAATGACAATGACAGATTCTATGATAGAATCTAACACTTGTCATTTGACTTCCTAAGACCTATGACTCTCGTCAGGTGAGATGAATTACCAGGTGATGTGGAAGATAACTTGGCATGTCACACACACCAACACACCCCTTCATTGAAGCTAAGGAAGAGGACAAGGTAAGCCAGAATAGAAAAGAAGACTCCCCTAGATAACTAAGAAATATGTGTCAATGGGGCTCAACAACTAAAGGCCAGATAAGGTGCCCATATACAAACAACATCTTTCTGGAAATAAGAAGATGAGAATAAGGAGGACTATATAGCCCAAAGAAGATGGGTGGCTGCATTAAACCTCACCCCAAGAAGACACCGCACATGAATAAATTTCACCTCAGTGAAGGGCTTGGTGAATATATCTGTAACCTGATCAACTGGCTGAACATACTGCATGTCGATGATGTTTTCATGTATCAAATCCCATATGAAGTGCATGTGAATCTCAATGTGCTTCATCCGATGATGCTTAACTGGATTTCTACAAATCGAGATAGTGCTCATGTTGTCATAGTAGATAATGGTAGGCTACCAAAAGTGGATGCCAAACTCTGTCAAGATACCCTATAACCAAACAGTTTCTTTGGCAACATTAACTGATCCTCTATACTCTACTTCTGTCAATGATATGGAAATGGCATTATGCTTCTTGCTGGACCAACTAACAGGACCTGAACCAAGAGTGAAACTATAAAGTAAGGTAGAATTCTGATGATCTAGATCACCAGCCCAATCTAAGGGTATAAATCCAACCAAGTCAATTTTAGTCCCTCCTAAGTAATGAATACCATCATTTTGAGTGCCACAAACATAATGAAGGATCCACTTTGCTAATTTTAAATGCAGCTCATGAGGCTCCTGCATAAATCTGGACACGATCCTAACAACATACGATAGATCTAGATGAGTGTGAGCAAGGTAGTTCAAGCTCCCCACCAACTTCCGATAAAGGGTACCATCAACCAAGGGGGAATAGCAATAAGAAACCAACTTGAACCTAGAAAGAAAAGGATTAGGTGAGGATTTGAAGTTAGACATGTGAAACTAATAAATCAAATCAAGAGAGTACTTAGGCTACGAGATCATAATTCCTGATTCAGATTGTGAAATCTCAATCCCAAAAAAGTAATGAACCAATACTAAGTCAAACATGGAGAACTTATTGGCCAAGGAGATCTTCAGAAAATGAATGATAGAGGAAGAGATACCCATGATCAACAAGTCATCAACATAGAGAACAAGAATAAGCATGGAGTCATCCTACCATAGAATATACAAATTTGGGTCAGAGTGACACCGAGTGAACCCTAATGCAAGTAAAAAGGAGTGAATCTTGGCATACCAAGCTTGAGGAGATTGTTTAAGGCCATTGAGAGACTTCTTTAACTTGAAAACGAGGAATGGATCATGGAAATAACATGGAGGTTGTTCCATATAGATCTCTTCCTCTAGGTCCTAATGTGGGAAGGCACTCTTAACATCCATCTAGTGGACTTCCCATTTGTTAGTGATAATGATGGCCAAGGGTCATTCGAATGGAATTCATCTTCATAACAAGAGCAAATTTTTACGAGTAATCAACCACAGCTACCTGGGAGAAACCATTAGCTACGAGTTGCACTTTATACTTCTCGAATTCTCCATTGGCTCCATAATTTATTTGATATATCCACCTACATCGAATGAATTTTCTTCCTTTTGGAAGAGGGGCAAGATCCCGAGTGTCATTATTTATGAGTGCAGAATACTCCTCATCTATAGTAGAATCCCACTTAGGAATCCTAGAAGATTCCTGGAAATATGGCAGATCAGAAGCAAAGGCAAAGGAGGAGTGGGGTCCAACGAAACTCGAGTGAGTACATCTCTCATCAGAAGGATCTCCAACTAAATCTCTAGCACTGTGTAAATTTTTCATGGCCCAAAGAGGTCCCAAAGGTGAAAGCTCAGAGTAAGATTATTCTTCACTCAAGTGAGAGGGGACATTATCCTCATCATCACTACTATCAAAATCAGAAGACTTAGAAGTTTGAGGATCGGGAGGAGTAGGGAGAGGAGGAACTTACTCAACATCATCATCATCTGATGAGTCAGAATCTCAATCAGTGGGAAAAGGAACCTCAGTGGAAGTAAAAGTCAAGGATGACTCATCAAACTTCATAATCCTCTCAATATAGAGCTGATGGGTTGTAGGGTTCAACAATTGATATCCCTTCACACCATCAGTATATCCAACAAAGATACAAGGTCTAGATTATGGATCCAATGCCTTGCATTTCTTCTTGGGAATCTGAGCCATAGCCTTGGATCTGAAGACTCAAAAGTACTCAACATATTGCTTGTGTCCAAACCAAGCTTCCAAGGGTGTCATCCCTCTTACTACCTTGTGTAGAACATGATTCTAAATGTAACAAGAAAAGTTCAATGCTTTAGCCCAATACTATGGTGGAAGGGACTTCGAGTGAACCATACAAGTAGCAATCTCCTTTAGATTTCAATTCTTTCTTTCTGAAACTCCATTTTGGGAAGGGTTGTAAGAAACTATACACTACAAAGCAATCCCCTCATAAGCGTAGAAATCCTGAAACCTATTGCTCACATACTCACCTCCATTTTTGGTTCGACGAACCTTGATAGAACATTTCACTTGTTTCTTAGCAAGTGCCTTAATTTTTTTAAAATGCTAAAATACTTCAGACTTAATCTTAAGAAAATATACCCAAGCATAATGTAAAAATTCATCAATGAAGGTTAGTATATATAGAGCTCTAGTGAAAGAAGAAGATGGAAAGGGGCCAGAAGCATCACTATGAACAAGATCCAAGGGATGAGTAGCTCTCCAGGATTTTCCCTAATCAAAGTTTTTTTCATGGTGCTTTCTAAGGATGCAACCCTCACAAAGAACTTTAGAAAACTTAACTCAGGATAACTCGTTGACCATTTTGTTTTTACTCAATTGTTCAAGATAATGATAATATAGTTGCCCAAAATGCTCATGCCATAACCTTTTAACCTAATTTGCATGAGTGAGAAAGGCATTGGGCGTCAAATTAGAAGAGATGTGGGAAAATATATACAGCTATGAATGGTGATCCGCCTTTCCCTCGGCCATAGTGCAGTCAAAGTTAAGCTCACAAATGATCACCGAGTTAGGACTAAATTAAACTTTCATTCCTTCACTAATGTGGGTGATTTGGTAAACCAATAAGAGATTGGTAGAGAGATTGGAAACACTCAACACTTATTTAAATGTTCCACCTTCTATCTCTACTGATACACTACCGAAAAGTTGACACATGAGTGTCATCACCCAACCTGATTTGGGACATGCCACATGATTCAATGCTAGAGTATTCAACCTCTGAAGAAGCCATGTTGTACGAGGCACCAGAATTGATAATCCAAGTTGTTGATGGAGCTGATCTAGCTACGAGGGCCTTACCTTTCTTATTTTCATTTTTAGGCTCCTTTGCTTTAGAAGACTCACCCTTCTGAGAAATTTGTTTGATGGATTCAGGAACACTTATTTTATTCTTCTCAAGAAACTAAGTTAGGTGATCAATTCGTTTCTAAAAACAATGATGCTCATCATGGCTAGGATACTTACAATGGGAGCATTTACACTTTTCCTTCTTCTCTTTAAGCTCAGAAGTCGAAGTGTTAGTGTTGGGATTAACTGGGGGTTGGTTAGTCTTGGTTTCTTTCTTAGGTTGGTCCTTTATTTCTTTCTTATTTTCATTTTTATTGTCCTTATTCACCACAAGGGCATGTGACTTGGATTTTAGAGTCCCCATTTGAATGAATTTGTCATGTTCTCAAATGAGTTGGGATGAAAAAATTGTCAAATGAGGGAATTTTCCAGGCACTACCCAAGGCATCTTTCATGGTGTGGAAAGTTGAAACAAAGACAAAGTATTCAGGACCTAACTTAGAAAGAATCGAAAAGATAAATTGAGAGTCTTTCTTCTCCACTTTACTTTCCTTTAGAAGCAGTCTAGTGTGGATTAAATTTGAGAAGAAGGCCTGTAGGTTATCAAAGTCACTAGTATTTAACCCTAGTATTTTGTTCTCTAACTCATGCGCTATCATGTCATATTTCTTCCCAAACATCTCATCGAGAATTTTGCATGCTCCATCGTGTGTCGAGGAAGTTTCGATGTGGAAGATAAATTTAGAAGAGAAAGACATACAAAGAAGACCTAAGGCTTCATCACAACAGTTGAACCATTTATATCTTTTGAGTTCATCATTAGGTTCAGTCTCTAACCCCGTGGTGACATAGTATAACCCTTTGCTTTGCAAAACAAATATAATTTTATATCTCCATTCGAAGAAATTAAAATATGCAAGCACCAGTACTTTAGAGATATCCATAATGAAGATATAGAACCAACGAAGGAAGAAGGAAGGAGAGAGGAAGGAAATAACCACCCCAGAACAATATCACACCCCCCTAGTTTGGTATTTTATAGTTTAGTAGGTTATTTATAATCAGATATGACTTTGTGACAAGAGCCATTCTATCACTCACCTTACAATCAGTGTAATAACATGCAAGAGTGGAAACAATAATTAAGGTTCATTGGGCACAATAAATCGACACTGTAAGAAAGCACAAGAATGAGTTTAAAACAAGAAGAGGAAGAGAAGGACTTGTGAGAAATAGCATCTCACATCACATGAAAGAATGCCTTTGTTATAAGACTGTGGTGGATGCGCTCACACATCCATAAGCAATAAAAGTGATAGAACAATGCTCAAGAAGATTCAAAATGAGGCGATACAAGCAATACAATGACACCCCCAAGAATGCGGCACTTTATGAAATAGTGCACATATTTACAAAAATGATAATCTCATCATTTAGAGTGTGAAAAAACATGCAACTTTGACTAAAGAAGTACTCAAAACTAAGCAACAATTCAAAAGTTATAGCAAAAAAATGATTCCCACAACTGATGGAAAACACCAATAATCCCTATAAACAGATTTAAAAAGTGCCCTAAACTCATGCAAAGGGTGTCATATGTATGCTCGTTTGAAATGGCATCAAATTTTAGATAGGGTTTGTTTTAATTTCGAGGGGGAAATTAGCCTCCTACCAACCCCAGACCTCACCCTCCATCTTTAAAACTTGAAGGAAGGATAATAAACCAAGTAAAATACCCAAAAAAATTATAATGCCATTTAAATAAATATTTTTAACCTGAAAGTATTTTAAAAGGGAGATTGATTTACCAATAATAAATTCTAAAAGGATGGACAAGGGGGGCAACGTTGACCGAGCTTGGAGTGTCATTTCAACGCCGAGTGGGGAGTAGGAGATCCCGAGGATTTAGGTGGCACGGTCAGAAGTCAGCGAAACAGTTGCTAAGGTACCAGAGTGGTGTAGGCATCGAACCCGAGCCACTGAGTGAATCCCACATGGCAATGAGATGTTGAAATGCCTCTAGAAGAGTGAGTTATGTCTGACAGAATCTGAAATGAGGCCAAGCGAGTTAACAGTGAATAACTCAGAGAAATGGAAGATAGGGCATCAAATAGCCAAAAAGGAAAGGGAACTGTCAACGAAACAATTGAAGCACCAACCAAATGCCGAGAGCACATGCCAAGTTGTAGCAACAGATCCACCCATGGGAACGACCATCCAGGAGAGTTGGGGAAGTGAAATGTGCAGCCATAGGGAAAAATGACACAAACCACATGGAGCGGAGCACCAAAGTAGAAGGCCAAGCCAAATGCTGGATCCTAGGATCTTTTTGAGATGTGAAAAATAACACATATCAAACTCATAGGTCAAGGATCCACAAAGAATCCCTGTGAGTCGAAGACCATGAATAAGCTCAGCCAAGAAAAAATAAGTAGACATAGCAATGATCAAAAAGCTTGGATTTGTCTGAGTATACACCAAAGAAAACACGATCCAACATGAGTCTAAGCATATAACAATCCAAAAAAAATGTAGAGAGGACCAATACACAGGAACGATGCTAGCTCAGAGCTTATACTTCCACATAGAGAGAAACCTGAGATGGAGTCAAGGCTGATACATTTCCTTAATAATTTTACAAGGAAATATGTCCCTAAACAATACAAGCCAAAAAAAGTGCAGAGATCGACAAGCTTAAAAAAAATTCAGATGTTTGAACAACAATCAATGCATGAGTACACTGATACATGAGCAGGTAATGTTGAATCACAACAATGAAGCACAGGTCCACGCCAAAGCAAAACCAAGCTCACAAGTAGAAATGTAATCATGAACTTAGCAACATGATAAAGAAAAATCAACCAAAATACCCTCAAAGTTGCAACTTCTTAAACCTCAACGCGAGGTGAGCAATATGATTCCAAAGTAATAACCAAAAAAACTTACACAAGGAAATAAGAAGAAACCAGAAGTAATAAGCAATTGATAAATGAAGAGTGCACATTTTACTCAAACCAGCTTTTATACCATTAAAGAGGTATACGTGAGAGCCGATGTCGAAAATGATGCACCATAATGAATTTGCAATCTGATGGTAATGTCGAGCTCGAATGTAATAAGCAAGATTTGAACAATAGAAAGAATATGCAAATAAGAAAACAGGTCTGCTCATTCTCATAGATCGCAAAAAAGAAAGTACAAATAGGGGTGTTCTGTAACCCCCATGCCTAAACAAAGAATAACCTCAATGACGCCACTAAGGCATATGATGTGACTGACGCATATTGTGCCACTAAAGGAGGAGTTACAATTCTAAATAAGGAATGTAACCCCTATGACGCATTGACGCAAATGACAATGAAAAATTCTATTACAGAATCTTACACTTGTCATTTTTCTTCCTAAGACGTATGACTCTTGCAATGTGAGATGACTCACCAAGTGATGTGGACAATGACTAGGCATGTCACACACACCAAAAGGTATAACCTAGGATATTGTAGCATATGGATATTTAACTAGATTGGGGCACCTGGGAAAGGATTAGGACACCCGTGAGTGCCCTAGTTCGTAGTATGGCACTCTGGTATGTAGAAAAACTCAAGACCTGAATCTGGAAGTGTTTCTAGATCTTAACAATGTATCAATCTTTATTGCATGGTTTTCACAGTAAGTTTTTGTATGTCGCCGTGAACCTATAATGAAGATCTACCTGCAAAAACCCATACAAAGCATCAAATCCATAAAAAATAAATATTCATATGAAAGGGTTGGACTGACCTTAGATGCCACAATGGTGGAATTACAACTAAGTGTTACACTACATTCCAGAACCAATGTAGTTTTATGTTCTTATGTGTCCAATTGTGTTCCTAGGGTTCCCTAATGCCAATGACACAAAAATAGGGGGACATATATATATATATATATATATATATATATATATATGGTTGATGGAATAGAATAATCACACCCCTTCTTATGCAATGTGTGATGTAATGATGCTAAAATCAAGTCCATTTCGTTAGTAGATAGCTATCACTTGATTGTAGATAGTCTACACATAAGATAATAAGTATGTTATGTTTATATAGGGATCTCTTGCTCAAATTTCGACACTAATGACCCAACATATTGGATATTACATAGGGTAATGAGAGGGAAATTTACAAAGAAAGAATTCACATCTCTAAATTAGAGACGAGTGTTGCTGGGACCATGGCACCTGAAATAAGGACTGGAGCTCCCATAGTCACTCGTGTTCAACCCTAGCCACTCTAGTAAAATACTAGAGATGATAAATGACCAAATAACAACACCTAATACTCCCTGATAGACAAAAATAACTATGCTAATAACTAATGATTGTGCAGGAAAAATGATGACGATGACCAACTAACTGACAACATGACTATGGGATAGGTCAATAGTGAATACATTTCTAACGCGAGATAAATATATAAAGTAACATTATTAGAAGTATAAATGTAATAGTAAGTGTGTGATTTTATGACTACAAAGAGGATAAAATCCATGAAAGGATTGAATAACATGCAAAAGTTGATGCTAAATAGAATCTAGAAATTGTAGAAATGGATAAAAAGTATAGATCTTACCTAAATCAACAAAAAGTAAATTGTACCTAGTTAGGTCAACTGTGAAACCAGTTGCAGAGGGAAGGTTGACGACAACTTGAGTGGATGGATCTAGATAGTAAGATGAAAATATACATCTGGAAGGATCTGAGTATAGATTAGATGATGACAGATACCTGCATGCACTAGAAGAAACCTATAGAGGAAGGTGTTAAACATAGAAACAAATAGGATGCGAGTAAATGGGATTTTTGATGGATTGCATGACTATCAAGTCAGCGGTCGATGATGACTTGGATCAGCTGGTGGCGATTCGAGATAGGTAGAACTTATTTAGACTGACAAAAAAGAAAAGAGGTAGATCTAAGAACTGGAAACAGTAACAAAATAGGGAAGCACATTGACGAGGATCTAAAGGGAATAATATGTGACATAATAGAGTTTTGTTGACGACGACCTGATATAAGCAATGATAACCTAGGTAGTGTTGAACAAGGCCAAGGGTGGATGGGATAGACAAATAACCAACAAACATAATGACTAGGAGAGGAAGCTAGATCTAAAACTTTAATGGTAGGCAGACCTGCAAAATGTTAGTGTTTGAAAAATAATAAAAAACATAGCATAAACCAGCAAAAACTTAAGGTAGAATTCCCAAAGTCTCCACAAGTGATCCAAAACAAGCTCAAATGGACTCAAAGAAGATTGACAAGGATTAAAAGAAGCTCAAGGTCGAAAACAAGTTTTCACAACACAAGAAAACTTTGATTATGTATCATTTTTAAGGAAGGTGAAATTAGCTTTATAGTCAACGACGACCTGGGTGGCTCACCGCCAACTTCGGAGAATTGTTCCTTTGGGTGGTGGAAGGGCAATTTATTCGAGATATGGGACTTTTATGAATTAAGATAAGTGTTTTAAAGCACAAAGGTGGGTTAGGGTTTCGTAGGAAAGTGTCATGGGTAGTTGGGAGGTGAAATAGATTAAATAAAAGTTAGGGAAACCCTAGGGATAAACAACTAGGTAGTTAGAGATAATAAACAACCCAGAGAAGGGAAATTAGGAATAATTAAATGGGATGAGGACTAGAGGATGATAGATGCATATTAATACTTAATTAAAACGGATAGGATAATCGATGGAAAATATGGGAATAGTAACATGAATATGAATTAATTAAGAAGATGGAGGTTTAGATAGTTGATCACGATAAGGGAAGCGAACGTGTGCGACAAGGGTAACGATACCGAATTTTGGTGTCTATATGGTCTAAATTTTAAATTAACATTTTAAATATATTCAAAAATGACTGATAAGCACTTGTATTTACAAGTTTATTAACATGGGTCTACATGAAAATCTTTACAAAAATTAATTGTGCATGCCCATACCAATAAACCTATTTAAACGAGAACTTATGGACCATTTGCAAACACCTTTCAAGTCCCGATTCTAATAATATGTAATTTGATATTGAAAAGATAGAAATAAAATATATGAGATTGTATATTTTACACCAAACAACGATTTCAAACCCTATATCCATAGAAATACATAATTTGATACTAAAAAGTTATAAATAAAATATATAATATTGTATGGTTTAAAGAAAACCTCGATTTCAAATCCTTTTTTTTAAAAAGAAATTATACGATGCAATGTAGGAAACCAAATATAGAATCACCATTAACATTAACTTATGTTGATTCTGAAAGAACTTATCCTCTGTTCATGGGTATCCTTGTAGTATACCTTGACAACGTGTGCCGAAAATCCATTAATATCTATATAACATTTAGAAACACTATGTAAAATAAAAAATTTATTTTTCATATTATATACATTTTTAATGGTAATTTATGTTAACCAGAACACAATACATTGTTTTTTGTCTCATACCTTGATGAATTACTTTATTTTTTTTGTTTCGAAGACCTCCATTACGAAAAAAAATTAATTTTGAAAACTCGCGATATTTCAGTTAGTGTATGTGCGTTTTAGGATGTCGACTCCATTAGCTCCTAACATTACTTTTTAACTTTGCCAAAATTATTATTTTATATATTATTTTTCAGAGGGGAAAAGCATTGAACTTTATATTAATATATCTGATTTTTTAAGTTATTGATCGTTTACTAAATTTTATCATTTATTTTGAACATGAAAGTATTGATTAGTTGATCTCTATAATTATATTTTATTCATTTTTAATTTAGTATAGTTTTTAATATAAATATTATATTTTTGTGGGATTTTTATTTGTGTAATTTTGTCATTTTCTATATGACCATCATAAATACTCATTATTTTAATGACATTGTCCTTCTATATTTATAATTATAATAATTTGAAATGAAAACCCACTTTAAAACAAATACCCTAAATATTTTTTTTAGGAGAGGGAATGGTGAAAATTATTCACCCAAACATCTCACTTTCTGTCCCTTTGGCTCACTTGGCGTTTTCCACTTCTTCAGGGGCCCTGAGTCTTGGGTTAAAATTTCATAATTTACAAACAACATGTGTTGAGGGCTATTTTGTTTCGAATAAGGTTCATTAGTAGAAGATTTGGGTTGCTAGGTATTTTTTAGCTCGGTGTATACTGCTCCAAATAAAGTTTATTGGTGACACTCGCCTTGGCTTAATTTATCGATCCTCAAAATTTTGGGTCACTAGGTATTCACTCGCTTGATGTATGTTGTTCAGAATAATGTTGATTGGTGATACTCGCCTTATCTTAAAACCTCCTTCCTTAGAAATTATCCCTCTAAATTACTAAGAAATATATGTTAAATTCACATAAATATATAATTTGTATTAAATTATTATATATTATTACCACGTGATATTTGTTAAATATTTAATCTAAATCTAAAATGCACTTATAAAGTGTCATCCAAATTTAAATGTCAAACACGATAATGACATAAATTGAGACTCTCTAAGTTTACGAAATTCCTGCAAAGTTTCAAGAGACTTAAAATTTTACTTTTTAATAATATTAATTTTTTTTATTATTGGTAAATGGTTTTAGAAGGGACCATACCTTTCAATATTAAAATTATTAAATATTTTTTAAAAAAAATTGTTGAATATTTGACTTCTACATTTAAATTTTTTTGACATTTAAATTATATAAATTTTATCTTTTAAATTAATTCAAATTAAAAATCAACATTGACTATTTATAAATTTCGATAGTACTTCAAAATTTAATTGAGGTAAATTATTTACCCGAGTACGAAAATAAAATATACTTGGCGAGTATCATGTGTATCCACCTAATCTAAATAGAAAATATGCGTGTGAGTAAACTATATTTGTGAGAGTGTCGTATGGTTATAACTATTACTAGCATACCTATATTATATCAATACATGTAAAATGTGCTGAGAGGTATAGGCCATTTATTCCTCTCAACATATTTTACTATGTTTTGATTTATGTTTATATAAATGGAAAAATATGCCTAGAGGTATAAGCGCCTATACCTCTCAGAATATTTTACATATATTTATATAATATGCGTATCCTAGTAGCAATCATGGGAGTTGCATTATACATAAAATGATACAAAAAATAAAGGCAAGAAAAAAAGGTAAGAATTTAGTTCATGCATGAATGACCTTAACGAGAACCTATTAAATTGGTGACTTGAGACTCATATTATTAATAATAAGGATCCCTTCCCATATAGATCATTGGTGTTCATCGTAAGATCCCTACCCAAGTAGTTCATTGGTGTTCATAATGGTAGTCGTTATCTTCGCTATCATAGTGATAATACCGTCTTTGTCATCATTGACCATTGTCATAATTATAATTTTCATCATCCTCGTCATCATTATCACCACCATCATCAAAACAATCATCATCATTGTCATCATGGACATCATCACCAATACTAATCTTACTACTAATATCGATATTATTATTACAATTATAAGAAATACAATTAATACTATTATAATTATTATTATAGTTATCAATATTAATGTAGTTATTATTATTATTATTATTATGTTATTAATAGGATTAGTAATATTGTGGTTATCATCATGTTACTGATCATCATCCTCATAATCATCATCATCTTCGGTATTGTTGTCTTCTTCATCATCATCATAATCATTGTAATCATTTTAATGATCGAAATAATCATTTTAATCATCATTGGTGTCATCTTTGTCATCATCATCCTCATCATTATTATCACCACTATATCTACCACAACCATCATTGTCGCCATCATCATCATAATCATCATCAACATCATGATCATTATAATTATTTTCATCGTTATGGTCTTCATCCTCACCATTATTTTCATTGTGATCATCATTATTTTCATGATAATCATCATCATAATCATCATTATCATCGTTATCTTCATCATTGTTGTTATCGTCATCATTTTTGTGTTTTTCATCATCATCATCATGATCATCAATACTCACCATCATTGACACAATCATATTTATAGTTTGGAAATAGATCACATACCTATATTAATGCAAGAAGAAGCTCACCTTAATGTGATTTAAGCCATATGTTTATTTCCATATATATCCTGTTAGCACTGGGCCTCGTAGCTACTAAATTATCATACTTTGTTTTCTATTGTTTGAATAATCAAGTATAGTCTTTGGAAAGATTGTGCAACATAGATATGTCAAAATATCATGTCAAAAATCTCTTTTGTGAATAGGAAATTAGAAAATTCAGTCCAAAGAAGGATGATGATGATGAGGACGATGAAAATAATGATGAAAATATTTATATGGATCATTAAAATGATGAAAATGATTATGATGATGATGAAAATGACAACAAAAATGAAGAAGATGATGATTTTTGCAAATGGTGTTCATGCTCCTCATGATAATCGTCATCATCATCATCATTGTAATTATTGGCATTGTTATGGTCTTCATCTTCATGATGATTATCATTCTCATTATAATCATCATGATCTTCATTATCATGGTCATATTTATCATCGTTGTGATTGTCATCATCATTATGTTTTTCATCATCATCATGATTATACTGCTTGTAATAATTTATAAAAAAACCAAGGATGATAACAATAAATTAATGTTGGTGGAGCAGGTTAGTGAAATGACAAGTGATTTATAAGATAAAGACTTGGGGGTAGAGTGTGGCAGGAGTATGGAGGCGTGGGATTTCCTAGAAATCACATGGGAACCCTCACATCCTTTAAGACCTATCACGTACCTTGTAAGACATTAGAGACACTTTATTTTATTTTCAAATGTGCTAACCTCAGCAAAAGCAAGTTAGGGATGTAATTTAGTGTTTTTGAACGGTTTTAGTGTTTGACCAAATGAAAGAACAAGGTAGCTTCTCTTGGAATGATTTTATGGTAGTGTATAGAATACATTGGGTTCCTCTACAAATAGTCATAGAGTTCTCCTATGCAGCAAACCAGTCTCAAACATGATCAATTTACATATGTCGTGTACTCCCATCCTTTGTAAAAATTTTGAGATCTAGGACATGGTATGGATGTCTATCAAAACATAAAATATAGAGGAGTTTTTCAGATATTGTAGTCACTCATGCTTAGGTAGACATGTACGATGAATATGTAACTATTCATGGTAGGTGAAATATTCAACGTTATGCCTAAAATGTGGCCTCATGGACTATAATGATGGAAAAAATGGGTTGGTCAAAAGGCCGTGGAAATGTTCAACCAATAAAAATACAGAATTCACATCCTTTTCCAACACCCTCCACCATGTGCCTAAATTAAGGATTTAGAATAGGGAATGGACATCCATCACAACAGAATGAGGGAGGGATAGGATTTGTCAGATGTTGTAGTTAAAAATTCTCTTTAGCCAGGCATGCATATGCGGGAGAATTCACATGGTAGGTGAGTTGTTTGGGAAAAAATGTCTTAGAAAAATAAATGTGATTGTGTGGATAGCATGAAGTACAGGATATACACAAAATGGGTTCATTGAAAAGGATTCGAAACTTTCAAGAAAATGTAATTGGCAGGTGTAAATCCAAATTACTCACGCATTCCATACATCCTCCCATTATGTGCCTAAATGGGAGAAATAAGTGACAAGTAAAGTAATTCTACAATTAATAATAGTTGTGAATAATGTGGATGAGGAAAATAGTGAACCTCGTAGGTAGAGTTTCCAAGGATTTGTTGATTTTATTGCTGTAGAGCTGTTCAATGAAAATGTAACTTTGATGGTTAGAAAGAATGTATTGTCATGTCTTTAATTCCTTTCCAATAGAGCAGGAAGTGAGGTTTTGGAGTTAAGTGAGCCTTTATTTCAACCACTATTGCAGCCTATTTTTGCGCATCCCCTTCATAGTGATCACATTGAACAATAGATAAATTATATAGCTTACTCAAACTGGCATTTGTTGTGGAAGGATAGCCCGGCCTTCATTCTGAATCACATTAGGTTGGATTTGAGAATCTTTCGTGAGTAAGCTTATAGGTGCAGAGAGTGAAAAAGAGGCTAATTTTGAAGAACGATACTCAATTTGGGAAGGTATTTTGGTTAACGAAGCAAGATTATTGTTTTTCATTGGACGAATATTATTTTAATTTTGTTACTCAGCAAGGTGTAGTCATCCTAACCCTAATCTTAAGAAAAAAGTGTTTTTTAACATTGCATTGTATTTGTTTTCCTGAAATATCTCTTGCAAGTGGGAGAGAGAGAGAGAGAGAGAGAGGGAATTGGTGCTTCCTGAAATGTTGGTGAACCCACCTGTAGCACCACTTGCACAATGTTTCGTTGTCTCGTTTAAACTAGGCATGGTATCCTTTACCTTAAATCTTTCATAATTTTTGTAATTTGGGTTCTTCATTTTCAATATTATAGAAATGTTAAACCACTAGATAATCATATAAATGGATATGTATCCAAATTTAAATAGTGTTAAGAAATAAAAGTTCACCTTGTGATTGACGAAACTGATTTTTAAATTTAAACACTAAATGTGGTAGCTACCATAGCTTAATACAATGATGCTAGAGTATTTGAATTAAGTGATCGTATCTGCTAGTATCAACAAGAGTTATATGATGTCATCAAATAAAACAACATTTTTCATCTACCTTGCAAAGTTATAAAATGTAATTTTGATATCTTTCAAAACAACACTCTGATCCCCGTAAAGGATATGTCAAGCGGCGTACATGTTATTTGTTATGTAGAGAATCACGTCAAGCAATACATCAACCTTGTTTCATCATTTGTGCCTAGTTTTGTACTGGTAGGATATTAGGTTATGGAGCCTGTTTTCATGTGAGAAAGTGTTGAAGATTGTACACTAAGAGTAGTATACACTTTCCACAATTGTCTCGCCTGAAATACTGGGAAATGTGTTTTTATCATATCAGCGGGATTTTTGACCCATAGGTTTATGGGATGGTTTTGGCCCATGGTTTTAATACCCACGGTTTTGTAAAAATACTTAAGAAGTTGTCTATTTATATGGTTTTGTACATATGGTAGGTATCATGTAACATTGCAGATGTGTTTTGAATTCGGCTGTGAATTCTGTAGAGTTTGTTGAGCATAGCTCCAAATAGATCTTGTTATTGTATTGAGAGAGAGGTGGCTAGTAATAAAATATGAGCAAGTGATTCTTGGTGGATGTAGCCAAAATTGGATGAACCACGTTAAATACTGTCTCTTTGTGTTGTGTTATTTTATTCTGCACTTTTATTTGAGATCTGTAATATTTTTTGCATATTAGTTTCTACTGTTGTGATTCTATGAGGGATTATTCTGAATATTTTATATCTTGTTGCCGAACAATTGGTATCAGAGCATGGTTTGGTTTTCTAAAGTGTTGAATCACAGGGAAAGTTTTATCTTGAGTGGGAGCTATGGTAGATGATGGAAGATCTAGTGTTAATAAATTCAACGAGTAGAATTTCAGTCTTTGGAAGATGCAAATGGAAGATTACCTTTATCAGAAGGATATTTATATTTTTTTATATGAGAAGGTGAAAAAACCCTCGAGCATGATAGGTGTGGATGGGATTTGCTTGATAGGAAGGAACTTGGGACAATCCAGATGTGTCTTGCATCTTTGGTATTATTTAATGTTTCAAAGGAAAAGAATACAAAAGAACTGATGGATGCATTAGGGAAGTTGTATGAAAAACCCTTTACCTCTAATAAGATATTTTTAATGTAAAATTTGTTTAATATGATTATGTCTTAGAATGGTTCAGTAGCAGATCATATAAACTATTTTAATAGGGTTGTAAATATTCTAGCTTCGGTTACAATAGAATTTGATAATGAAGTTAGGGATTTATTAGTTCTGTGTTGTTTACCTGATAGTTGGAATAGCTTGGTAATGGTGGTAAGAAACTTGGTTCAAGTTAACTCAAAGTTGAAGTTTGAGGATGTTGTAGGGGTGATTCTAAGCGAGGAAATGTGAAGAAAAAACTCTGGTGAATCTTCTACTTCAGGGAATGCTTTGACAATGGAAACTAGAGGGAGACAGAAGAATAGAGGAGTTCATGGAAAATCAAAGTATCAGGAAAGGTCAAAATCCAAAAGCAAGGTAGTATCCTAGCACTTTGGAAAGTCTAGGAATGCAAAGAAGGACTGTTGGGAGCTTTAGGAAAAAAAGAAACAACAGGAAGAAAATGAGGCAAATGTGGGAACTAGTAATGTATGTTAGGATGCTTTGATTCTTTCTTTGCACAATATTACCGAACCTTGGGTTTTAGATTTCGGGTCTTCTTTCCATGCTTGTCCACATAGGCATTATTTTGTTGATTATGTTCAAGGATATTTTGGGAATGTTTTTCTTGGTGATGATAAGCCTTGAAGCATAGTTGGAAAAGGTTTTGTTCAGGTTAAGATGCAGAATGGGAATACTTGGCTATTGAAGGATGTCAGACATGTGCCTACATTAAGATGAAATTTGATATTAGTAGGGAAGTTGGGAAGTGATTGTTGTATTGTGATATTTACAGCAGATTCTTGGAAGGTTACCAAGGGTGCTCTTGTGGTGGCAAGAGATGGGAAGGTTGGAACCTTGTATTTAACCACTTATAGTACTAATGTTTGTAATCTTGTGGCTTTAGAAGTAGATACAACATTATGGCACTATAGGATTGGTCATATGAGCCATAAGGGCATGGAGATCATAAAGAAGGATTTGGCTGGATATAAAAAAATAGGTTTGGAGTTTTGTGAGGACTACATACATGGGAAACAAAAGCGAGTAAGGTTGGACCTACAAAGAGAGAGAGTAAGTTAGAGTTGGTACACTCTGATGTGTGGGGGCTGGCTCAGGTATAATATCTTGGGGGTTCAAGTTATTATGTTACTTTTATCGATGATGTAACAAGGAAAGATTGGGTTTATTGTATTAAAAAAAAATGATGTGTTTGAAACTTTTGTTAAATGGAAACCCGTAGTAGAGAATGAAACATGTCTTAAGCTAAAATTTATCAAGTCAGATAATGGAGGGGAGTATTGCAACAATGAATTTGATGATTACTGTTCTAAGAATGGAATTCACAGGAAAAAGATAGTTCCAGGAACTCCACAACAGAATGGGGTGTCAGAAAGGTTGAACAAAACAATAATGGAACGTGCTAGGAGCATGAGGCTACATGCAGGATTGTCTTATTCTTTTTGGGCAGAAGTGGTGAGCACAATTGTGTACTTAATAAACAGAGGACCCTCAGGTTCCTTGGATGGAGGCATACCTGAGGAGGATTGGTATGGTAAGAAAGTTGATTATTCATTTCTTAGAGTCTTTGGATGTGAGGCTTTTGTCCATATAGACAAGGATGATAATGTTTCACCTAATTTCTTAGTTTTCTAAGAATTACTTCATGAAACAGATAATGTAAAACATTGTAAGAGGAATACCTGGTTTGGGATGGTTGAAGGTTGTATGCACGTGTATCTGAATCCTGAATCGAAGTGATTGTGAGACCTTCCTTTTGGCTAAGAGGGACTACCTATATAAGAATCAAAGAAAGAACACAAAAGAGAGTTAAACAATATATGCAATGGATGACATAACATGTGCTAGATCCTGGAAGTGTGATACTTCTTAGATGGCTATCATTCCACTATTTAAAACAATTCAATGTTGAAATAAAGTAAATATTGTCGTACTATAGTTTAATATGATTTAGGCATCTCATAAAAACCCAATGGGGTAGATCTAATCTAACAGGCTAGTCTAGAAGGAAATCCAGAGGTCAAGTAGGTTGGTTATAGGTGAATCTGAGCTAATAGGCTAGGTTAGACACAGATCTAAAGGTCAAATATGTGTTTAGGTAGGTATAGGTCAGAATAAGGTTGTAATTCTAGCAGAAATCAAATGAAATAGAGACCAACAATGGTTTTATAAAACCAATGACGGTTGGAAGGTATCCGGTGACAATTAGGGAGAACCGGTGGTAGTTAGGTAAGAGACTGGTAAAGTTACACAGTCTGTGCTTTGAAGGTTTTTAGGCTAGAATGGGGTTAATAGAAGGTTTTGGGTGATCACAGAGGAGGTATAGGTATTTTTTGAAGGTCTGGGGTTGGTGAGGAAGTCAAGTGGGTGGTTAGAAAAGGTATTATAATGGTTGGATAAGGATGGTGGCTGAAAATTGTTAGGAGGAATGAAGAAATGGTAAAAGGGATAAGATCCTTTGTCAGGAGTAATACTGATGTTAATAAAAAACTGAAATAGATGAGAGGGAAATACTTACCTTTTGGTGAGCTACTAATCTTCATCCTAGTGAACCTGGTTATCTTGGCTGATCATAGATTAATCCTTGCTTTACTGCTACATTTGAAAAGATCAAATTCACAATAAGTAAATCCAATGCCGAAGGTTCAACAAACAACCAATGACCAATGCATATTACAGAGCTGTAGATGGGTCTAAATAGGCTATTTAGTCCATCTCAGAATAACTAGTGTTAGTTTAGGGGAACCGACATTGGTTTAGGGTGAATTGACATAGGTTTGGGTGAGATACCTCAAGTTGTTCCAAATTTTCTTGGGAAGTTGCCCCACCATTTGATAAGGGTATCTTCTTTTCTCAGGATGAAAACTGACCTTCAAAGACTTTGTGGAGTGATGGGATGGGTTTAATGTTAGGTTTGTTTTGGGCCTTCGTTTATTGTTTAGTTTAATGGGTCAAATGATGGGGGTGGTTTAGGTGAGGTGTATTTAATACATGTAAATTTATTAAATAGGTGTGTGAGGGTGGTGAACTAATTTAATGTAAGTAATTAAATTAATATGTGTGTGGATAAAAAGTTATTAACTTAGTTAAAATAATTAAATTAATATTTATGGAGGTAAATGACATTAATTTAATTACAGTAATTAAATTAAAATGTGTGGGCTGTAAGAGGTATGTGATAAGGTGTTGAGGATGAAGAAGTGATTATAGGGATGTGGTAGGGGACTAAGGTGATTAAGACATGATTTCATTGTCTACATTTTTCCCCTTCTTGTTGCATAGCTTGTATTGGTAAGCGACCTTAACAAGAATAAAGTGTGGTTACCCCAAGTGGAAATGAGGGTGATCCCCCTCAAACCAAGAATGGATGAGCTGACAAGGAAAATCGGCGAGTGGTTTGATAAAAGGTAAATGTGAAGAAGAATAGTGAAAAGGAGTAGAGGGAAAATCAGGTAAACAGGTAAACGGGCCAAGGTCAAAGGCAGTGGTAGTTGAATGCATGCACACGTATAAACTGCGACATGGTACCAGGTTGAAGAGCTTGCAAACATTATATCATCTAAGGTCGATAGATTCATCCAAACAAGGTTGAAGTGATTCTGATATCCAACGTATAGGATAAGGTCAGGAAGCACAATGTCGGTTAGGTCCAGGAATGTTTTAGGTATGTTTCTGTACACCAAAGGTAGGATCAGGATAAATGGTCACGACAATAGGCGACATAAGGTCATTAGGTCAAACAACACAGGTAACGGTGGCACAAGGTATAGCAAACACATGAGGTCAAAGGTCACAAATAGTTTTCCAGGTCTAGGTGGATACGTTACACCATGGGTAAGGCCGAGGTGGGGGTAGAATAAGGAGACATCAATGTCTAACGAGGTGAGGTTATGGAAGGGAGAGCTAAGGTGTGACCCATAAAGTGGGTTAGACATTGGTTTGGATTGATCCAGGGTGTACCGCCTCTGTTTCCACAGTATAAGAGAGATGATGTGGAGAGACCTATGTCTCCATCATGACCCACAATGCCAACTAGGTAGGAGGAGTAGCCAGTAGATACATAGATTGATGATGTTGGGGTTGCAGATGGGTACATGCATTGGTGGGCTACACAGCAGAGAGCCATACCACCAAGGCCAGGGCAGCTAGACTTAGCCACCATCACTGTTCAAAGAGACACCCTACAGGGGTAGGTGGCTACTTTGGTGATGCAGCTGGGGATCTTGCAAGGGTAGCTTATAGGTTTAGAGGCATAGGTGGCCCTCTTACATGCCCAGATAGTGATGTCACAAGATTAGGAAAGGTAGGGACAGGTACCAGTGCAGGCAGAGGTAGGGGGAGATGAAGATGGAAATGAGGTAGGTAGAGATGGAGGGGAGGCAGCCACCCTATAGGCGAAGATGCAGGCTTTATAGGGCTAGTTGACCACAACGCAGGGGTAGGTTACGGGTCTACAGGGCCAGCTGACAGCAGCACAGGCTGAGATTACTACCTTGCAGGCCCAGATACAGGCACATGCATAGATTCTATGGCAGGCTCAAGCCCTAGTACTAGCACATGGCTCAATATAGGTTTAGGGACAGGGTCCCATTGTACAGGTACCCACACAGGTAGCGGGACCGATGGCACTGCCACAGACATTTCCCATGTCCAGATTCAAAGATGCCCTAGGAAAGGCACGGTATTACAAGGATCATTTTTTAGTGGCCGGGCTAGATGTGCCCTCCTATGCCAAGTATAAAGTGCAACAGGCCTCCAGTGAGAGGACCAGATCCCACACTGACATTGTGAAGAGTACAGGGGGCCGGTGAGCCTAGAGACAGGGTCGTGGTGAGGTCACTAACGTACAGAGGCTAGCCCCAAGTGAGGGGCCATCAGTAGGAGGTGAGGCAGGTGTCAGGCCCCAGAAAAGTGCAGTAGAGGGGTCGAGAGAGACATAGTGACCTATTATGGACCAGCCTACGTGCTGAGTCATTTTTGTATGTATTATATATGATACCGGCCTGCATATTGAAGAGATTTTGTAGTGATTATTGTGTTGTAAATGATATTGGCCAGCATGCCAAAGATTTTTGTATTGATTCATTCATTCTTTTGTTATATATGAGACCATCCTGCATGCCAATGACATTTTGTATTGTATATCGGCCTATGTGTCGACATTTTGAGACGAACATGTATTTTGAGATACACAGTTAGTGATTTATATGATGAGATTCATGGTATTTGGTGATGTGTTGATGTGTTTATGAGATATTATTTTATGGCTTATGTTAAATGAGATATGTATTTGTTACTTTGATATGGATGGAAATTAGGTGAGTTAGGCATGATGGAGTCAGGATGGTTTAGGCATGGGTCGAGTCAGGTTATAGGCATGGTGGAGTCAAGTGATAAGCATGGATTGAGTCAGGTTATAGGAATTGTTTGAGTCAGGTTGGTTAGGCATGGTTCAGTTAGGTTGGTTTAAGCATGGCTGAGCCAGGTTGGTTTAGGCATGGTTGAGTTAGGTTGTAGGCATGGATTGAGTTAGGTTATAGACATGGTTAAGTTAGGTGATAGGCATGGATTGAGTCAGGTTGGTTGAGGTATGGATGTTTATTTCAGTATTTTGATAAAAAATGGCAATATAAAGGCATGAGATGATGTAAATTATGCAAAAAGATGGTTATGTATGAAAATGTGAAATAATATAAGTGGTAACAGTTATGTGGTATATGGTTTAGCTGTCACATTTTTGAGATGAACGAGAAATGTTGAAAATGGTTAGGGTAAAAAATGGCTGAGCTAACCTTTCAGGGCCCCATGCCTTGGAAGTGCTGCCTACATAGTCCTGACGAAAAGGGACCTCAGACTAATGTAGTTCTCCCATGAACTAGGGAAGAATATGAGAAGATAAAATAAGAGGTAGGTAGGTTGATAGGTAGGGTTTGATTCAAGGTCATAGGTATGATTAGGTCAAGGTCATTGATGATTGGGTTGATAGGTAAAGGCAATTTTAGGTCGATTGGTAGTGTTGATTTCATATCATAGGCATGATTAGGTTGAGGTCAATGATGGTTGGGTCAAGAATAGGAAGATAGGTAAAGGTGATGTTAGGTTTATAGGTAGTGTTGATTCCAGGTCATAGGTATGATTAGCGTAAGGTCAATTAGGTTGGGCAGAGAATAGGCAAAGAGGTAAAGGTGATTTTAGGTCAATAGGTAGTGTTGATTCCAGGTCATAGGCATGATTAGGTTGAGGTCAATGATGGCTAGGTTGAGAATAGGTAGATAGGTAAAGGTGATGTTAGGTCGATAGGTAGTGTTGATTCCAGGTCATTGGTATGATTAGGGAAAGGTCAGATAGGTTGGGTGGAGAATAGGTAGATAGGTAAAGGTGATTTTAGGTTGCTAGGTAGTGTTGATTCCAAGTCATAGGTATGATTAGGTTGTGGTCATTGATGGTTGGGTAGAGAATAGGTAGGTTGATTAAGGTGTAAGAAGAAAATCACAAAAGATAGGTATCGAGGCTCTAGTCCTATATAGGAATATCAAAAGGTAATAAAGGAGAGAAAAGATAAAAGGGGCCAACAAATCCACCCGATTGGCAAGGATCAAAACGTATGAAACACATCTATATATAGGCTAGTGAACGTAAGACCCTAAAGACATTACATGATTGATAATTTTAAAAGTGACAAATAGTCACATGATCACCAAATGCCGTAGGTTCAGCAGGTCCCTTGATACAGTATGAGGGGAAAAGACAAAGGGTAAGGAGGTGAAGGTAATTGGGTCATAAAATGGGAAGCAAAAATGCCCTGGGCAAGGAAGCCAGGATCACAATAGGCAAGTCCGTGATGAAAATTTTTTCTTTTATTTTTATTTTTCTTTTTGACTTTTTAGATAGACTAATCGATGTGGGAAGTCTATATGGGATGAGTATATGTCTCCTTAAGGTCTTCACGAAATTGATCGATGCGGGAAGCTTCTGAATTTTGATTTTGAGAAGATAGTCATCTTTTTGGAAAGACTATGTAGAGAGTTGTGAGCTTTTTATAGCTTTCTTTTGAGGGAGCAGTCTACTTATAGTGATAATTGAAGGCGGAAGATGTCCTTTTGAGGGATTCATATTTTATATTGGAAGTTTAACTCAAGGAGTTGATCCCTTATACTGGAAGATGTCCTTCTAAGGGATTCATCTTTTGTTTTTGTTTTTTGTTTTTTTTTGGTTTTTAAGTCATGGACGAGACTATAACGAAGCATTTGGTTCTTATTGAGAAGGAAAGGGTGAACGACCATGGGATCTCATCTAAAATAAGATGAAAAGTATCCATGAGAATCATGTCATGTGCAAAACCGACGTGCACATATTTAAGATATGGCAAAAGGGTGACAGGTAATCACATGATTCTTGTTTAGTCATTTGGGATGAGGTGCGGAAATGAGAAAGGTAAATGGCACTCAAGGGATGAGCATAAAATAGATAAATAGTGATGTAGGACTAAAATTAAATAGTAGAATGGTTGAAGATACAAGGCATTGAGGGGCTCAGGTTCGGGCTTACCATCTAGTGAGGACAAGTGATAAACACATGATCTATAGTCATGGGTCATGATGTATGGTCCAAGCCAATTAGGTGAAAATTAGCCCCAGTTACTTTTTTCTGCTTTGGTTACGGATTGATTTTCCTTGAGGACGATATCACCAACCTTAAAGGAGCGTTCACAGACACGTTTTTCATAGGCACGCTTGATGTGTTTTTGGTAGACTTGGAAATGGTCAAGAGCGTGAAGACAATGTTCGTCTAATAACTCAAGTTATGCTAAACGATCTTAGCGGAATTCAACATCAGTAAGCATATCTTGAAGCGAGATACAAAGATACGGGATTAGGAATTCAAGAGGCAAAACAACCTCAGTACCGTAGACTAGAGAAAATGGAGTGGCAGCAGTGGAGGTGTGAATACAAGTACGGTATGCCCAGAGGGTGAAAGGAATGTGCATATGCCAATCCTTCCCAATATCATTCACCACTTTCGTAAGAATTTTGTTTAGGGTTTTGTTGGTGGATTCAGCTTGTACATTGGTTTTTGGGTAATATGGTGAGGAGAATCTTAGTTGAATGCTGTAGGTGTCGCAAAGTTTCTATAGAGTTTTGTTTTTAAATTGCTTTCCGTTATCAGTGATAAGGCGATGTGGAACATCGAAGTGACAAATAATGTGATGATTGATGAACTCACATATTTTCTCATCTTTAGTGGAGATGAGGCATATAGTTTCAACCCATTTGGTGTAATATTTGGTAGCGGAGATGATCCATTGATGTCTTAGGTAAGAGTGGGGATTAATCTCTCTGACAAGATCTAAACCCCATTGAGAGAAGGGCCAAAGGTCATGAGGGACCTGTAAGGCATGGCTAGCGGTGTGATGAAGATTGGCATGTTGTTGGAATTTTACACAATGCTTAACGTAGTCATAACAATCATGATTGAGGTTCGGCCAATAATATCCTAGGAAAAGAATGCGCTTAGCAACAGTAAGGCCACTGAAGTGACCTCCACATATGTCATCGTGAAATTCTTTAATGGCATAGGGGATTTAATAGTTGGTAAGGCATCATAAGAGGATACCGTCAAATCCGTGTTTGTAGAGGATGCCACCCATGATGACATAACAAGAGGCCTTCTTGAGAAAGGCAAATTTCCATTATATGTGAGGTAAGGAGGCAATATAGAAAGGGAAAGGTAGTCTGCAAGCTGCTTATACCAAAGGTCTTGTGCATTTAGTGAGGTGATTCGGATGAGGTTAACACAACAAGATTTATAAGAAGATCTCAGTAGACATTTTATGGTAACAAAAATGTCTGAATCGGAAAGTGAAGCGGGTATTTGGGAAGTGAGGTAGGCCATAGTATCTGTAAATTTATTAGTAGATCGTAGCATGGTTTCAATTTTATAGTGGTCAAAGGTAGTCAACAGGATGCCAACGTAACGTTTGTATTCTTGAAGTATTTCATTATAACACTGATAAACACCATTGACTTGGTTTACTACCAGTTGAGAGTCACCAAATATATTAATGGATCTGACATCTAAGGCATAGGAAGTCATGAGACCCAATACGAGTGCTTCATATTCGGTGATATTATTGGTGCATTCGAAGTCAATTTTAAATGATGAAGGCATGGGTTCACCATTAAGAGTAATGAGGATGATGTCTACACCACCCCCGCACTGACATTTGGAACCATCGAAGAATAATGTCATTTGCTAAGGGTCATCATCCAAAGAGGAGGTTAGCAATGGATTCGTCAGGAAAATCAAAGTTCGAAGATTGATTCCCAGAAAGAGGTGCATCTGCGAGGTGGTCAGCAATGGCCTGGCCCTTGATAGATTTTTAATGGATGAATTCAAGGTCTAGGTCAGCAAGAAGCATGAGCCAACATGAAACACGTTGATTTTAGTAAGGTTTAGCATATATGAAGTGCAAGGGGTCAGTGTTGGTCACAACATAGGATTTTTGGTTGTGTAGATAATGGTGAAGTTTGGTGGTAACAAAAACTAAGGCTAAGCAAATTTTTTCAGGATGATTGCATTGGGTTTCATAGTCCAGAAGGGTACCACTTATGTAATAAACCACCTATTCCCTATGTTGTTCATCGCAATGATCGAGCATGGCCCCTAAAGAGTGATCGGTAGCAGAGATGTATAGGTATAAAGGTTGGTCATCTTTAGGTGGAATAATTATGGGTGGTTGGAGAAGGTATTGTTTTAAGGCCTCAAAAGCTTTGTGGTAGTCATCATCCCATTTGAAAGAGACATCCTTTTTGAGAAGGTGATGAAATGGTTGACAATGGTAAGAGAGTTGGGAAATAAATTGATGAATAGATTACAGCTCTAGAATGGCCTTGACTTTAGCACTGTCAACTTCTATACCACGAAGAGAAACTATGAATCCCAGGAGCTTTCCTGAGAGAACTACACAGACACAATATTTAATGAGGTGATCAAAGATGATTATGAGGATGGTGAGGTACTCGGTGCGATGTTTAGATTTTGCCAAGAGATCATCCACGTAATCTTCCAATATGTGATGCATGATATCATGGAAGATGTAGGTCATAGCCCGATGATAGGTGGCACTAGCATTTTTAAGGTGAAAAGGCATGACTCGATTGTAGAAGGTCCTCCAAGGGGTAATGAATGTAGTTTTGTGTTGATCCTCTAGGTCGAGCAAGATTTGGTTATAACCCGAGAAACCATCCATAAGTGATAACATATCATGGCGAGTGGTAAGGTCAACCAACTGGTCGATACGAGACAGAGGAAAATCATCTTTTGGGCAAGCAAGGTTGAGATCACGGAAATCAATGCAAATGCAAAGTCCCCCTGTTTTTTTAGTGATAGGAATGATGTTAGAAATCCATTTGGGGTAATCGATGGGTAAGATGAAGGAAACTGAGAGAAGGTGTTGAACTTCTTCTTTGACAAGAAGAGCAATGCGAGGGTGTATTATCCTCAAATTTTGTTTTACGGGTTTGGCATCAGGAATGGTTACAATATTATGGACCACGATAGTGGGATCAATGTCAGGCATGTCAGCATAGGACCAAGTGAAAGCGTGGCTATGATTTTTAAGAAAAGAAGCAAGGGCTTCCTGTTTAGCAGCATCCAGGGATTGGCCAATCTTGAGAATGTGGGGGTCATCCTGAGTGTGGATGTTGACTTCGATAGTTGATTCATTCAACATTGTTTGCGTCTCAGAAGGTAATGACTAGTGAATATAAGAGTCTTCAACACCAAGGTAGGTGAATATGGATTCATCGTCCTAACATTGAATGACATTAATAGAAGGAGTGTAGTCCCCGATCATGTCAGAATATAAGAAAGGAAGAGAGGAAGGAGCCTCACCATCACGGTGATAGGTAAGAGGCCCTAATGAAATGGTATTTATGGAAAAAAAAGGTAGGAGGGATAGATTCAGAATCTATCGACTCTGTTGGTGAAGGTGGTGAAGGTGGGGTAGTTGAAGAAGGTGAAGAGAGGTCAATGACTTCAATGAGTTCAATATGGGGCTTTTTGGCAGGTAGTGTGGTAAAACCGATTCCACTATCATCATTGTGTTTTTTCCTTGTACATGAAATAATGGCGTGATGACCTTGTTTGTAAAGGCCAAAGTTGAAACCATTTAAGGAACAACAGTGTAAGAAAGTGTGAGCAAAGCGGTGGTTCTTAAGTGACTGAAGGTCAGATGAAAAGGGTCGAGTTTGTGATGGTGGTTCAGGTGTGTAAGTGGAAATATCAAGTCCCCCATAGGTAATATGGGTATGGAGGTATGGAGGACCATAAAGGAGATGCTCACCTATGCGGTGATCATAGTGAGGATGATGGTGAAGGTTTCCATACTCTTATGGAGTAAGGAATGTATTGACATTATACAGGCGGTACTCCCCCATAGTAAGGTGTTGAAAAACACCTTTCAAGGCATCATTGGTTGATATATTGGTGGTGGGAACGAAGGAAGCGTTAGAAGTTAGATCAACATAGGTGTTAGTTGGGGAGCTGAGGTGTGACTAGTAGAAGTGACAGCACTAGCAGGAATAGAAGATTTGAGTGAAGGTGAGGTTGCAACGGCATTGGTGGATGGGGTCATGCATGAAGAAGATGTAGGCAGAGAGGTAGATGTCTTAATAGGTACAAGGACATCATTGGGCCGTTAAAGCATGTTGTAGGTTTTGAAAGGTAATGGGTTAGCTCGAATGGTATAGGAACGTCCTTCATCTTCGAACTTTACACATCGGTGCAAAGTAGAAGGAACACAACCCATGACATGAATCTAGGATCTGCCGAGCAACAAATTGTATTAAAACTCCCCTACCAAAATGTAGAATAACTTAGGAATAGTACAATGTCCCACACGAACGTGGAGGATGATAGTGGCAAGTGTAGAGGTGATAGCGTCGTTAAATGAATGCAACATGAGTTGATGTTTATGAATGTAATTGTTGGGTAGGCACATTTGTTCAAATACGTGAGAGGAGATGATGTTAATTATAGCACCCCCATCGATCATAACATGTTAGATACATATATTATCGATATGGATGGAGATGAAAAGGTGGGGGATAATTTCGTCATCTGAGAAACTAAGGACAACAACTTGGTAAATTGGTGAAGGTGATGAGGTAGATGGTAATTTGGTGAGAGAAGTGACATGATGAGGTGTGATAATAGATGCTACAGTTCTAGGGTCATTGGGTAAAACCTCAATAGATTGAAGGACCTCCATTAGGGCTTGACGATGTGACTTGGAGGTTTGGATGAGGTCGTATAAGGACATTTTGAGGGGAGATTGGTGTAGTTTCTTGAGCATGGTGTGATGCATGATGCCATTATAAATGGTGTATTCGGGGCCGTGGATAGTTATCTTAGGTATGGGTGCAGATGGTATGTTGGGTATAGGATTGGTTGGTGGGTCAGCTACCTTTTCTTTTCCCTTCTGTGCATGTGTAGTGACATGTACCATGTTGATTTGAGGGGAGTTGGTAAATGGAGAAGGTGTAGGGTGAGTGGTATAACAACATGGCAGGAAAAAACCTATTGGAGGAGAAAAGCCTTATGAGGTAAGTTGGGCACAACGACATTTGGGTGGAGGCGTGGAAAGTTCTCTGATGCGAACCATGTTAATTTCAAATTTCAGGGGTGGCTCTAGGAGCTGTGAGGGAGGAGGTTGTGGTATAGGTGTAGGAGGAAGATGTGAAGAAGGTGGCAAGGGTGAAATAGTTTCATCATATAGGAGGTCATCGTCATCAAAATTGGGGGTCAAAATGTTATAATTGCATGAGGGCAACCTTTTGACCCTTACAGTTCTCAACATCATGTCCTGGCACACAAAGGTAAGTGCAAATTTTAGTATCATCAAACCCTTTCAGTTTAGGTTTAAGAGGGTCATAAGGTCTAAGAGGAGGAAGGGTGGTAGCAGAGATTTCCAAGAGATTAGCCAAGATGGTGGGGTATGATCCCACCAATGGATCATAATACGAAGTGAAAGTAGGTTTGGTTAGAAAATTGGTTAGTTGTGATGGTAGTTGAGGTGATGCAATTTTGGATTTGGGTTGTACTTTCTTTGGTGTAGGTGCAGCAACAGACAGAGGGGTAGGTTTAACCACCTCTATAGAAATTAATGGTTTTTTAAATTTTTGGTACTTTTTCTTAGGTAGAGGTGTAGGAGTGACAAGTGATGTAGATGGCAAGGTAGATGGTGGGAGAGAATGAGTAACCCAAGGGGACAATTGAGGTGCAGTGGTAGGTGTTGTTCGAGGTCGAGAGGGAGGTACAAATGAGGTGGAAGAAAATGTCATAGGTAGTGAAGGAGGTATAGAAGGTAATGGTGGTATAGGAGGCAAAGAGGTTATAGATGGTGATGAAGGACACAAGGTTTGCATAGGTAGAGTTGTAGGCTATGGTGAAGGGGTCAAGGGAATTTTAGGTTTACCCCTAGAGAGAGGAGATTTTGTTAAGGTAGAGGGGCAAGGTCCCAAGATGGATGGTTGGGGTGAAGGTGGTAAAGGTGTAGTTGGGATGGTTGGTGTGCGTGGATTAGAAGGTTGAGTTTTTCATTTAGGTTGAGGGATTGGTTCGATAGGTATATGGGAAGATGTGGTCAAGTGTATCCTGATAGGAGGATGTGCAAGGTTTAATGTGGGGTGTGACCCCTAGTGCACTAGTGGGTTTAGATACTAGAGATGGTGTTGGAACACGTTGGCTAGAAAGTAAAGGGGTGGATATAGATGAGGATGATGTAATAGAATATGTATCGAGAGTTATGTTCATGTGTGGTTTGGGTTGTTGAAACATATTCGGATAAATGGTAGATGTGTCAGTGAAAGATGATTGCATTTAGGTCGAGAACGGGAGTAAGAGATGCCCTTAAAGTGAAGACCTATCAACACAGTCAAGGAGGTCAGCCAAATGTGAGAATGGAAGTAGATGTGGGGTGAGTGGGGATTCCCGTAAAATGTGTATAAGAAACAGGGAATGCACTAGATTCGGCCTCTGTAGGTAAGAGAGCCAAAAGCAGGTCTGTAGGATCTTGGGTAGCTAACAGAGAATGGTCACCGAGTGGGTCACGGTAAATCTATCAGATCCTGAATAGGTGGATAAAATGATGGGTAATCCTCTTTGGGTGAAGAAGGTATAATTGGCAGCATGTTACCAGGTAGGGAAGCTAAAGGGGAAATGATATTGGTGCTGAAGAGACACTCCTCCGCAGGTGCACGGGGAGGTGAAGGGATTTCCTTTATGGGTAAAGGAATGGATAAGGTGGTTTCCTATGCAGGTAGAGGATTTCAGGCTATGATTTCCTCGATAGACGGGATAGGAGATATTTGGGAATCAAGTGGTAAGTCAGTGAAGATAACATGTATCTCACGTGTATTACTTTCGTTGTGTGAGGAATTACTGTTTTGATCATTAGATGGGGAATGGTTAAGGAATGGTTTCTTGAATATATGAAGGTCTTGGTTGGCGGGTTCATTAGGGTTATCTAGGATTAACTCACCGCTCTCGATCATTCCCTGAACAATGTTTTTAAAGGTGATACAATTGTTGTCACTGTGACTATTTACACGGTGATAATTACAGTAGTCATTTTCCTTATACCAACCTATTATGGGGTGAGAGGGGTCAAAACCAGTGTGTAGTTTGATAGGAGGAAGGGTGATGACATTAGCTTTAATAAGTTTTTCTAAAATAGATGAATATGGTTCCCCAATTGAGGTGTATTTCTTTTGTTCTCATTTGAATTGGAAGGCTTATACTGGTGACAAATTGGAAGCAGGTTTATCCTGATTGGATGGATGAGTAGGGCCATCCTTAAGTACCACTACATTTGCAGTTCCTTTGGCTTTGGAATAAATTGTCTAAGGTTTTTAGGAAGAGTAAGTATCGTGTGATTTAAACGAGTTATTGTTTCCTAATTGTATGTTCTTATCTTTGATGGCACAAATTTCGAGCTTACGTGCCATTGTAAAAGCCTCATTGAATGTGAAGAATGTTTTAACCTGTAAGGTAGGTGAGATATGTCTAGCACAGGCTCAAATGAACAGCTCTATGATTTCATTTTGCAGTAATTGGAAAATGAGTTGGTTGATTAGGCTACGCCACCAAGCGAAAAAATCTGTGATAGATTCATCATCATATTGACGTGTGGAATAAAGATCAGTCATGGTAACCTTCTTGATGATGTTGATCGAAAAGTGATCCAAGAAGGCTTGGGCTATTTGGTTGAATGAGAAGATAGAATGTCTAGGTAATCCACTATACCAGTTCAGTGCTGGACCAGTTAGGGGACATGGGAAAGGTTCACAAAAGTAAATCATCGTCATGGGAAATTAAGTAACACCCATGTTTGGAAGATCACAAATGTTGTTGTGGGTCTTCTTTATTGTTAAAGTGGTTAAACTTTTGCATCTCCCAATGTACGGCATATGGACGAATGGTAATGGATGGGTGAATAGGCTCATTACAAATCTCATCATAGGTGAGAGAATTACAGGAGCTAGAAAAAGATGCTTCTAATGTCTGCATCTTATCCATCATTAACTTGATAAAGTCATTGCTAGGTTGTGAAGATTGGGTACCCCCTAGAGTAAAAGGAGGTTGTTGTTGGACATATGAAGAATACAACATGCCAGAGTATGGTGGTGTCGAATAAGGCAGCCAAAATTGAGAGACAGACATAGGGGGTATATACCTGGACTAAATGACTGATGAAACAGGAAGTGGCTGGTAGTAGGTATGTGATGGTGGGACACCCGTAGTTACCTTGTTAGAGATGGGAGGTAGATATTGGGGAATATAAAGGAAAACGTTTTAAAATGGGGTAGAGGTTATCGACACCAAGGGTGGTACCATGGCAACTGATATATAATAGACAACTGGTGCAGATGATGTTATGCTTTGGGTGGTGGATGAAGGTATGGTGGAGGCTGAGGGTGCTATAGAGGTAGTGGATGTTGTGGTCAAAGCTGGCATAGGAGCTAGCTGTGACATAA
The DNA here is from genome assembly GCA_019776745.2 of Taxus chinensis. NCBI lineage: Eukaryota > Viridiplantae > Streptophyta > Pinopsida > Cupressales > Taxaceae > Taxus > Taxus chinensis. The sequence goes on along the minus strand of CM034146.1, from coordinate 762,216,035 downwards.
CTGGGGATAAAACGGTTGAGGTCACTGTGGTAGGAGGTGGAGCCAAGGTGGAGGCAATCATTAGGGATGGGGGTAAGGATACATGAATTCCATAGATCAATTGACACGAGGCATCTTGAGTGGAGGCATGGGGAAGGTAGTGGCTCAAATAAATGGGATTTTGATCCAGGAGTCGTGCGAACTCCATATCACCTATAGGAATGGTGATAGGTTGATTGGGATCCATGGATGATGAGATGAAAGGTGGTGAAGGACTAGGTAATGAAGGGCTAGGTGGTGAAGGGATAGGTGGGAGTGGTAGTAGACTAGTGTGAAATATGAGGGCGCTCGCCTAGTTACGGGTAAGCACCATGTGGGTAGGAACCAATTTAGCGAGACTGTATTATGTCTGAATGGCACATAACACAAAAGAGCTAGGAAAATAGTTAATGGTGAGTGAATTAGGTTGGCTAGTGAGCTGTAAACTAGTACACGGTAACCAACACTAGTTTGGGTAAATCAATGCTGGTTAGGATTAACCGATGTTGGTTACTGTGAAGAACAAACAGTCTGTTAAATGATGGTCCAAAACTGACAATTTTCACACATGAGGAGACATAAGGTGACTATGATTGAAGTAACGGTAATATGGAGCCTTTTATAGCTTAGAAAGTGAAATAGGTGTCCTTTGGATAGGTATCCTAGAAGACTTCAGACCGATGTCGGTTGGGTTAAACCGATGCCGGTTAAAGATAACCGTAGCCGGTTATTGTGAAATTGAGATAGAGAATAAGAAAAGTGGTTATGATTTTAAAATATGGTGTTGAATCAAACCCAAAAGTCTAAGAACGATGTAGATGTGGTCCAGGCACCCTCAAGTGAAGATAGAATACACCGACTATGATTGGGAGTGTGCAAGGAAAGACAAAAAGAATGATTGAAATATCTCACCTCAAAACACAAATCAAGCAGAACACTAAGAAAGAACATTCCTAGAGTGCCTATTCTATTATGTTGTTCAACTTATGTTATTTATATGGACTGACTGTTATGAACAAAACAATAGAATTTATTGGTCAGGAAGGATTCCTATGAAGAAAGAATTATAAAGGGTGAGCTTTTAGGAATGTTATGGTGGAGGTAGGCTTCACTATGAAGTATGACTCAATAAAGCAGTGAACTGGGTGCCCACTGTACTGTGATCGTGTGATCACCTACAACTTCTTCCAGGTAGGGTGTTGTTTAAGAATGTATGTATTTTGATTTTTTTTGTGGTTTGGTAAGACTTAAAGAAAGAGAAAAGGATAGAATTCCTTTTCTACGATTCATTCATCAACCATCAGCTTCTCATGACTTCCAGCGTATAGGTTTCCCTCAATTAATGTGAGCTAATGAGCGAAATCAGAATGCAGTGCACTTGTTTTAAACCCAAATTGAAAGTATGATATTCGATGACAACAATAGATGAACAGGAAGATGGATTCTCTTTCACTAAGATGCAGAAAGAAAGAACAAAAAGGTTCTTTTTAAATACACCAAAATAAATGTGTCTTTCGAAGCAAGTAGAATGAAGAGAATGTTACCAAGGAGAAATTTTTTAATGCGAATGCTACTAGAAGGGAAACAAACACACATGATTTTTCACCTAGGAATGAATAAAGATGCAAGGAACCTTGAATGGGTCCCACCGGGCATGCCAAAATGTTTCACCTGATTTCTTAGTTTTCTGAAAATTACTTGACGAAACAGATAAGGTAAAAGGTCGTAAGAGGAATACCTGGTTTTGGTTAAAGGTTGTATGCGCACGTATCTGAATCTTGAATCGAAGTGATTATGAGACCTTCCTTTTGGCTAGGAGTAACTACCTATATAAAAATCAAAGCAAGACCACCAAAGATAGTAAAACAATATATGTAGTGGACTGCCTAGCATGTGCTAGATCCTGGAAGTGTGATACTTCCTAGATGGCTGTCAGTCCACTGTTTAAAACAATTCAATGCTGAAATAAAGCAAATATTGTCCTACTGTAGTTTAATATGATTTAGGAATCTCATACAAATGTAATAGGCTAGATCTAATCTAACAAGCTAGCCTAGAAGGAGATCCAGAGGTCGAGTAGGTTGGTTATAGGTGAATCTGAGCTAAAAGGCTAGGTTAGACACAGATCTGAAGGTCAAATAGGTGTTCAAGAAAGTATAGGTCAGAAACAGGTTGTAATTCTGGTAAAAATCAGGTGACAAAGAGACCGACCATGGTTTTATAAAAATGATGACGGTTGGAAGGTAACTGGCGATGGTTAGGGAGAACCCGTGGTGACTAGGTTAGAGATTGGTAAAGTTACACCGTCTGGGATTTGAAGGTTTTTAGGCTAGAATGGGGTTAATAGAAGGTTTTGGGAGATCACAGAGGAGGTATAGGTATTTGCAAAGGTCTGGGGTTGGTGAGGAAGTCAAGTAGGTGCTTGTGCAAGGTATTACAATGGTTGGATAAGGAGGGTGGATGAAACTTGATAGGATGAATGAAGAAATGGAAAAAGGGATAATATCCTTTGTCAAGAGTAATACCAATGTTAATAAAAAACTGAAATAGATGAGAGGGAAATACTTACCTTTTGGTGAGCTACTAATCTGAAGCCTAGTGGAAGACTGGCTATGTTGGAAAGTGTTGGGAGGATACACTATTGTCCTAGTGAACCTGGTTATCTTGGTTGATCACAGATTAATCCTTATTTTGCTACTGCTTCTGAAAAGATCAAATTCGCGATAAGGAAATCCAATGCCAAAGGTTCAACAAACAACCAATGACCATCACATATTACAGAGTTGTAGATGGGTCTAAATAGGCTATACTTGGTCCATCCTAGCATAACCGACGTCGATTTAGGGAAACCAACATCGGTTTAGGGTGAACCGACGTCGGTTTGGGCAAGACACCTTGGGTTGTTCAAAAGTTGCCTAGGAAGTTGCTCCACCATTTGATAAGGGTATCTTCTTTTCTTGGGACAAAAACTGACCTTCGAAGGCTTTGTGAAGTGAGGGGATGGGTTTAATGTTAGGTTTGTTTTGGGCCTTGGTTTAGGGTTTAGGTTAATGGATCAAATGATGGGGCTGGTTTACGTGAGGTGTATTTAATAAATGCAAATTTATTAAATAGGTGTGTGAGGGTAGTGAATTAATTCAATGTAAGTAATTAAATTAATATGTGTGTGGGTATAGGGTTATTAACTTAATTAAAATAATCAAATTAATATATATGGAGGTAAATGGCATTAATTTAATTAAAGTAATTAAATTAAAATTTGTGGGGTGCAGGAGGTATGTGATAAGGTGTTGAGGATGAAGAAGTGATTATAGGGCTGCAGTAGGGGACCAAGGTGATTACGACATGATTTAGGTGTCTACAGATAGGACCAAACTAAAGGCTAAATTAGAAAAATGTGCTTTCATTGGTTATGGTGGCGATGACTTTGGATATAAATGTTGCAGTATTAAGGACAAAAAAATCATTCGATCTAAGGATGTGGTCATTAATGAGAAACTCATGTATAAGCAGCAGTTGTATGAAAAAAGGGAAGAATCCAAGAAAGAATATGTAGCGGTAGAGGATCTTCCAAATGGGAAAGTGACACATGAATCAATTCAGGAACCTCCTCAACAAGAACCCCCAAAATCCTATATTCAGGAGGTCTTCTAGGGTAAGAAGAGAACCTAAAAATTTTTCTCCTTCTCTTTATTATTTATTACTCACTAATAGTAGAGAGTTAGAGAGATTTGATGAAGCAATGCAGGTAGATGCCAGGAGAAGTGGGAGCAAGCCATGGAAGAGGAGCATCAGGCTCTCATAGAGAACCAGACATGGGATTTGGTAAAGCTACCCAAAGGAAAAAGATAATTACAGAATAAGTGGATGTTCAGATTCAAAGAGGAAGAAGGAAGAAATAAAAGATAGAAGGCCCGGTTGGTGGTCAAGGGGTTTGCACAAAAAAAAGGTATAGATTTTGATGATATTTTTTCTCCTGTAGTAAAAATGACTTCTATTAGAACTTTTCTTGGAATAGTTGCAGCAGAAGAGTTGCACTTAGAGAAGCTTGATGTAAAGACTACATTTCTCCATGGTGATTTAGAGGAGGAGCTATATATGTATTAACCAGAGGGCTATGAGGTCAAACGTAAAGAGGAGATGGTGTGCAAACTGAAGAAGAGCTTGTATGGCTTGAAACAAGCTCCACGTAAATGGTATAAGAAATTTGATAGCTTAATAATGGAGCAAGGTTACATTCGATGTCATTCTAAACATTGTTTGTATAGAAAGAAATTTGAGGACGACAATTATATCATCCTTTGTCTATATGTGGATGACATGTTGGTTGTAGGTAAAAACATGCAGGAAATAAAAGTACTCAAGAATCAGCTAAGTGAATCCTTTTCCATGAAGGATTTGGGGAAAGTAAAATAAATCCTTGGTATGAGGATATCTCAGGATAGGAAGGAATGGAAGCTAACTTTATCTCAGGAAGAGGACATTAAGAAATTCTTGGAGAGGTTTAATATGCAGGATGCTAAACCAGTTGGGACTCCTTTGGTAGGCCATTTCAAGTAATCAAAGGAGCAGTGTCCTAAGATAGAGCAGGGGAGAAACCAGATGTCCAAGGTACCTTACTCATCAGTGGTTGGTAGTTTGATGTATACCATGGTGTGCACCAAGCCTGATATTTCCCATGCAGTGGGAGAAGTGAGTAGATTTATGAGTGATCTAGGAAGAGATCATTGGTAGGTAGTAAAGTGGATCCTTCAGTATTTGACAGGGACCATGGGGAAAGTTTTTTTTGCTACAGTGGATCAAACACCACTTTGTGTGGTTATATAGATTCAGATATGGCTGGAGATGTAGAAAGTAGGAGGAGCATGATAGATTATGTTTACACTGTAGGTGGGATAGCAGTGAGCTGGATTTCATGACTACTGAAGCTGGTGGCTTCGTCAACCACAGAGGCTGAGTATATTGTTACCACAGAGGAAAGCATAGAAATTATTTGGTTACATAAATTTCTTGAGGAGTTGGGGCATAAGCAAGAGGAAGGAAAGCTCAAAGTGCTATACACCTAGCTAAGAACTTTGCTTTCCACTCTAGGATGAAGCATATACAGTTAAGGTATCATTTCATCTGGACATCTTTGGAGGAAGAGAAGTTGAAGCTAGAGAAGATTCATGCCAGTCACAATCTTGTAGACATGATGACCAAAGTGGTCACAAGGGAAAAACTGAAGTTGTGTTTAGCTTTGGTTGGTCTTCATGGAAACTAGTGAAGGGTTGACAAGCTTGCTCAGAGGTAAACTAGTCTCCAAGTGGGAGATTTTTAGGTTATAAAGCCTGTTTTCATGTGAGAAAGTTTTAAAGACTGTACACTAAGAGTACTATACACTTTCCACAGTTGGCCTCAAAATGTGCCTGACATACTAGAAACGTGTTTTTCTCACATGGGCGGGATTTTTGACCTATAGGTTTATGGGATGGTTTTGACCCATGGTTTTGATACCCACATTTTTGTAAAATTTCTTAAGTAGTTGTCTATTTATATGGTTTTTTGCATATGGTATGTATCATGTAACATTGCATATGTGTTTTGAATTCGGCTGTCAATTCTGTAGAGTTTGTTGAACATAGCTCCTAACAGATCTGGGTATTATATTGAGAGAGCGGTGACTTGTAATAAAATATGAGTAAGTGATTCTTGGTGGATGTAGCCCAAATTGGGTGAACCACATTAAATACTGTCTCTTTGTGTTGTGTTATTTTATTCTGCACTTTTATTTGAGATTTGTAATATTTTTTGCATATTATTTTCTATTATTGTGATTCTATGAGGGATTATTCCACATATTTTAACTCTTATTCCCTAACATAGGAAGTTTCCAAAACTTAAAAGTTGGCTTTCGTTTTAAACGACTGTTTGAACAGTGAGAAACTAAATGTCTTTCCTCCCTCGAAAATCTATAGTATATTTTACTAGACAATTGCTTTTAACCTCCATTTTGGGGGAAAACACTCTTCTAGATAGTTTGGAAAGACCATTTTGTAGGCATCTGGTCACATTTTGACCTTCAGTGGATAACCAAACCATCATGGAAACTTGTTAACACAGGTAAATAACTGTTTGAAAACCTATCATGTGACTTATTATGTGAAAATTGAAATTTTGATAAAATAACATGTCTCTCTTCCCTCTCTCTTTCTCTCTTATTGGATATCAAATAAGGTGAAATGAAATGAAATAAACATGTGTCGCTAACCCCCCTTTTTTGAATGCAAATTATTCATATCATGTAAATGGAAAACCGAAAACATTAATTATGCTAGATATAGATGGATGCCATGCCAGTGATTTATCACTAATTTCATGCTCACTTAGTTTTGTAGGATGCAAGAAATATGGTGAAAGGGTATGGTTTAATTCATTTCTTATTATCAAAATTTACGTAGGTCATTGTAAAATGTATATATGTACAATATAGTCCTATGTTACACAAATGTTGTAGTTGAAATATTCTAACATGTAGGAGATGTTAGTTTTAGGGATATATTGGGAAATGCACATTTAATCATAGGTGCAAATTTTATTTGTAGTTATGTGTGGTAAAAAGGATTGATATATATATATATATATCTGTGTGTGTGTGTGTGTGTGTGTGTGTGTGTGTGTGTGTGTGTGTGTGTGTGCATACATATATATATGTGTGTATGTATGTATGTTAAATGAATTTGAATTTAATATCTTTCAATGCATTTCTATTCTATAATAGATGATTAAATAGTTGTTGTTGTGTTTCTCACCTTGAAAATGTAATAAAGAAATATAACCACAATAGTCAACCCTAACATAAGATCCATCCATAATGTGTCTTCATGTGGGATCCTTCTTAGCGTGGAATAAACTAAAATCATAGAATTATCTTAAACCTTTTACTCAATGGCACCTCCTAGTTTAGGTAAATAAGACCCCTAGTTTGGATTATCATCCTGATCAGTATGTTTAGCATTACCATCATGAACCTGACAGTTAGGAGTGACCTAGACAAAATTTATCTATAGTAAGTAGATCTAACCCCTCCTTAATATCCTTGTAATTTACCAAGTCTTATGAAGTTAGATATAGGAATTTTATCCATCATCGAATAAATTCCTTATGGGATCTATATGAAAAAATGGACCTAGTACAATATTTTTACTACTACTTAAACTCTTGTTAATAATCTCTTTAGTTCCGCATAGATAAATGTGTTACTTTAGATACTAACAACATAACACCTTGGTCTTTCATTAAGTTTTTTTAGCATAAATATGTACTCTCACCTTAAACTCATTTATAGTTGTGGTGCAGATAAGTAGGTGCAAATTGGAATTAAACCAAACCTCATTTGATTAGGATTTAACTTATGGTGAAAAAATGGTAAGTAACTCCTTACAAATGAAATTGATTTGAATTATGCGGACTTTAGACAAGAAACTAAAAAAACTTGGTCATGTAATCCCTTGCTATGCCCTTTTATGACTTTAAGAATAAAATGAATTTCTCATGCAGAATCGCGAAATGTAGAAACATGGAATCTTACCTTGAACACAAATCACTTGTGGTTCATGTGTAGTTTACAATGCTTCCTATCATGTACTTCTTCAAGATGTTTGGTGTTGGGTGTCATTATTCCCTTCATTCAATCAACTCTCACTTGATGTCATATTCAAACCAGGGGTGTGTCAGAAGCTATATGGGACAGGAAGAATCCTAGGGATCTAGTAATTGACTGTAGGTATTTTGTTTTCTTTTTTTATATATATTTTTAGGGGGATTTTCTTTAATGTCTTGAGGCCTTCTTTTCCAAAACCTTATTGAAATCAAACTATGAAAATTTATTGGAAGTAAACACTCGATGTAGAAATAAATTGTTGGAAATAAACACACATTCGTTAAATGAAATAGATTGTTGTAAGTAAACACACATTATAGAAATAAAAAAACTTTCTTTGGAAATAAAAACACAATTGAGAACACTAAAAATATATTGCAAGGAAATAAGAATCTAATCTAGAACACATGCAAGAACAAGTATACGAAAGATTTCAACTTGAATAGTCAAAATCATTTACAAAATTAATAGATCTATACTATTTGCTTTGGAAATATAAATACCAATAAAATGAAGATCCTAGTTGTTGGGGGAGTGGGCCCTTGCTCCACCTTGAAACAAGATTTGATAGATTAATATTCTCTCAAAACAGAAATTGTTATTTTATTGATAAAATGTTCTACATTACAAAGATGTACTATCTCTTTCTATATCTCTGTGTTTGTATCTATGTATATCAATCTATCTGTATCTTATCGTAAATATATCTACATATCTGCATATATATAATCCTTCTAAGGGTGCATTTACAACCATAATCATCCTACTAATTCATATGGAACCGAATCATGCCAAAAATAGATGTTGAATTGGAATGAGGCTAGATGTATAGTTTTATGATAGTTATCCTAGGATCTACGAGTATGAAAAATAAAAAATCTTCCAATATGCTCTTGATTGAAAGGATCATTGATTGCTAAATCACTACACGTTGTTTGGAATAAATAGGTTCTTATCGGTTCCAAAACTTTAGAGAAGTTCCGAAACTAAAGTAAATCATCCCAGATCTAACTGTGAGGGTTCTAGAGCTATATGTAGGAGTTCTGGAACTAAGTCCTACATTTCTGGAACTAACTCCAAACTTTCTGGAACTACATGATAGAGCTCATAACTATGTAATGGAGTTGCAGAACTAAGTTTGGAAGTTCCGAAACTAAGCCATATTGAAACCAATGCTTCCAAAAGCATGTTGATCACTTCATACTTTGTTCTTCCGACTGATTATGACTTGTTTTATTACAAAACTAGATTTATAAAGTACTTTGTTAGGAATCATAGAGTTTTTTAAATATTAGGACTACAATCAACAAAAGATGGACAATTACATGCTAACTTATATTAGATAAAAAAAAAGACACAAAATGCAGTCAAACTTGATAAAAAGGAGAGTAAAATAGGAGCATTTATTGTACATTAATGAAACATATTCTAGCCTTATCATCTCTCCTGTACTTACTTGTTTGTAATTCCCCTTACAAACTTTATTCTTCAAATATTGGGTTATGGATTCTGCATAACATTTTACTACTAAGTAAAATGGATGCAAATGAATATTCCAATGCTTTAGTTTAGAAGTACTGTACCATGCTCCTTCTTCTACTTTCCTCTATCATTCCTCAAATTGAGTGGGATCTTGAGGTTCTCTGTTTTTCCATGGAGACATGGGAGCAAGAAGAAGGGGATTCCTTGTTCTCATTCCCATCCATATGCCCCTAAGTTTTTCATTGACTTGAGGGATTAGTGTGCACAAGGATTTAGCTATTTCTAAGCTCCGTATTAGGCTTGTGGTAAATATTAATTCTCTTCTTCTTAATACAACTATAAGAATCTCCCATCTTTTCAAATATCCATCATTAATCTCCTCAAATTTTCCCTTCTCATAAGAGGTGAAGGAATCAATACTTTTATGTAAATTGGAAAAATAATGTGTCTTGAACTATCTATTAAAGGCACGGGTTCTAAAATGTATGATGAAAGAATATGGTTTGCCATAGTGAGCCCTCATGCAGAGACCAGATGAACTAGCTTTCAATAGATGCTTAGAATCCCTTTCCTTCCATGCAATCTGATTTTGAAGAACAAAAACAAATGCATTAAAATAGCTTTCTTCCACATAGAAATTGATCATGAAGCATGTGTTCTTTTCTAGCACAAAATTGAAGAGACAAAATTTGCAGAGAATATTTTTCTCCTTTGCACTTGCTAAAGAATAGGTTGTCATGAACTCATATTCATCTTCTATTTCATGTGGAAGGCCACCTATAATTATTTACAGCTTCCAGCAAATGATTTGTTCCTCCAGAAACACGCTATATCTAGGAGAAGGTCTCATGTATGCAAGAAATTTTTCAATCATTATGCAAACCATTTGTATTTTTAGTAGACATTTTAATTTTTCTTCTTCTTCTTTGTAAATTTTTTCTTCCCAAACCTTTCTTGCTTTCTTTTCATCTTCCATCTTTCTTCACAATTCCTCATTGATTGTTTTAATTTTAATGAGTTCCCTGCAAGTATCATCCCAGAACTTCTTGAGTGGCCAATAAATTAATTTAGTCTGTGAAGAGACTATTGACATAACACTTTATCTTATAGAAATTTGACATTCTTCCTCTTTCTCCTTCATCTGTTGTTTAAATATTGTTGATTACTCAGTCATGTCTGTGCACTGAGTTGTTAGTTCCCCAATCAGCATTTCTTTCTATTACAATTTGAGTTTGAGAAAGTTCAACTCCTCATCCTTTTCTCTGATAATGAGTTTTTCTCTAGACAAAAATACATCCTGTCTAACCTGTTGCTTCTCTTCTTTGTCTTAAATTTATTTGGGGGTTGAGAATTTCTCTTCTACTAAAGGGAATTTCCCTTTTTCATCTCTAAGATGCCAACTCTTCTTATTCATGTAATAGTGCTACTGATTCACCCAACTCTTGAAAAAAATGTTCCTCAAATTTCTCATAATCATTTTCCATCTCAGTTTGGCTTGGTCCAGGAGGATTCATGTCTAGGCTACCCAAAATATCAGCAGTTTATTTTTCCAAATTGTGTTGTTCTTTCATCTCCTCTAGATTTTCTCTAGATGTATTATGAATTCTTCTTCTTTGAGTAGATTCAAAATGTCCAGAAGTGGGTTTCCTCCAAGAGATTCTTCTTATTTTCACTTCTTGCTCTTACGTAGGTGAATTTCCACTGTCAGAGACAAATATTATCTCTCCTGTAGTTGCTACAACGGAAGGAATTTCTTTTAAGGTACAGTAGGTTTTGTAGTTTTAATCCTTCTTCCAGAATTCTTCTCTTTGGTATATTCTCCCTATCTATTTCATTATTTTCCTCTGTAAGGACATCAATTTCCAAATTATTTCTAGGAGAAAAAGGATTTGGTATTTCCCTCCTGATAATATCAGGGTTTTGCTTAAACTTGTTAAGAAATTTTTCCTATATTTCTTCTCCATTTTTTTTTGAAATAAAATGGTGCTAACACAATAAATGAACAAACCCACGAGCTATGACTATTCCAACACCCCAGGAATACCTTTGGGCCATTGTCTGGATGGATTAAAAAATAAATCCCTGAAGATTTAGTATATATTCTGGTTTTGTAGCTCCATACCTAAGATATATGAGCATCTTCAGGACTTCTCTTCCCACTGACCCAAATTTCCCATCACAAGTTAAATACTTGAATATCAAAGGGTTTGGGAAAGCTATCCCTTCTGACCCCTTTTATGATTTTCTTAGAGTTGTAAATATATTGGGGTTCATTTTCCCCCTCTTGTAGCAGGGTTTCAACTAGTTCTTTTAATGTCCCTTTGACAGGATTTGGAACATGCACAATTGGCACACCAGATACATTGCTTATTGTATTCAGAGAAAAAAGAGTTAAAATATTTCTAACATTTGTTTTGGATTGTTCTAAATTTATAATTAGTTATCTTACCAATTCTTTGTTATAATTTGAGAACTTTTTTACAAATTCCAACCACCCTACCTATTCAAAGATAGCTTCCACTTCTTCATCTGCAAGATGATGGGTATCATCCTCAGGTTCTGATTTCTTTTTAATCCCCACAGTAAAGAGGAAGATTCAAATTTTTTCTTCTTTAAATTATTACTATATCTCGATTGGCTACAGATATCTTTTCTTAGCTGCGAAATGGATGGGTTTTGTTGTAGAACTGTTGTGCTTAGCTGTGGAACTTCTACTTCTTCTTTGAAGTTTTTCCACAACTTATTCTTCACTTTGTTTATTCCACACAAATGATAGCTCATTATAAATATTTTGCAACTTTTGTTTCATCGACATCATCCTCATGATTACTCACTTTTAATCATAATGTACAATAGATGACTCATCCTACAAACTTTTAAATCGTATCCATGCACACATGAAAATTTTTAATCTAACCTTTAATAAGGTAAATAAATAATTACCATCCTTGATGATGTAATCCCTCTATCATGATGACTCATCATTCCTAAAAGTGAAAAAAAGGAAAAACAGTTAGAAAAGATAGCTGGAATTTAAAAGAAGTTCCTCTTATTTTGAATCAGCCATTTATTGAGGAGATCAACCACCATTTTTGGTATTTAATTGATCTTTGAGAGAAAATAAAAATTTGGGAAGAGATTTCCATTTACTGATTTTCATTCTTTCCCTTTTTATTTTCATTTTTATTTTTATTTTTATTTTTTATTTTTTATTTTTTGGGCGGGAAGAGAATGTCATTCACTGGTTTTCATTCTCTTCCCTTTATTATGGATCCATCTATCTCATTATTTGATCATTTCAGAAGAAGTGGGTTCTTTCATATGATCAAATTTTTTATCTGCTTCAATCTGCCTGAATAATTCATCCTTAGTAGGAGGCTTTCTATAAAATTTTAGGTTATGATCATTGAAAAAAAGTGTCCTTCTACTGTCATCATGAGGAAGTAGCTGAATAGAACCATTTTCAAATATTTTCTCAATTTGATAGGGTACCAACCATCTGGTTCTCAATTTTCATTTGAATTGATAGTATTTGGAATCAAACAGTAATTGCCATTATCCTACCTTGAATTTCCTTTTCTTGATATGTGTGTAATGCCATTGTTTTCTTTGAATCTTGGATTATATATGTCTGATGAAGTGCTTCCATCCTTATCTCATCCAGCTCATTCAGCTGGAGAATTCTCTCCTTTTAAGATGGATCCAACTCAATACCCATTTTAACTCTTTTCCTCAATGTCTGTAGTTCAAAATCAATATGAAATAATGGATTTTTCCCATAAACTAAATCATATGGAGAAAATCATGTTGTGATCTTCCAAATTGTATTATTAGCCTAGAAAGATTCAGGTAGTCTCTTTACCCAATCTCTTCTACTTGCTTCAACTGTTTTGGTAAGGATGTTTTCCAATTCTTTGTTTGTTACTTCAACTTGTCCATTTGATTTTGGGTGAGTAGGAGATGAATTCCTAGGATTGATTTGATAATTAATTTTGAAGGCTTGGATCATATTATACATGAATTGTGGCCCCTGATATGAAACTATACTTTATGGTGCACCAAACTTTACCATAATTTTTTCCCAAAGGAAATCAACAACTGCTTCTTGAGTGACATTTTTTAAAGCCTACACCTCTGCCCACTTTGTCACATAATCAGTACACACAAGAATGTTCTCCTTTCCTTGTGAAGGAGGAAAAAAGGGACCAAAAAAATCCAGCCCCCACCTTTCAAATTGTTCAATAACTACTTGAGGTTATAGAGGCATTTCAATGGTAAAGGTTGGATATCGCATCCTTTGACATGGATCACACCACTTAATATATCTCTTTACATATTTATGTAGATATGGCCAATAATAATCAGTGCCAAGTATCTTGTGAGTTGTTCTTTTAACTAAAAAGTTTCCCCCACTTGGTTCATCATGACATGCCCTTAGTATGTCAAAGATTTCATCTTATCTCACACACCTGCATAAAACCAAATTGGGACCAAATTTAAACAACATTCCATTTAACCATTTAAATTGTGCACTGGTTTTGATCAACTTCTTCATTTATTTCTTAGTGAAAGAAAGAGGAAACTTCCCTGTTATAAGATAATTTTCCATATTAAAAGACCATGATATATCAGCTGAAATAACAAAACACCATTCATCTGGAAAGTTTTCCTTAACTAGATCTTGTTCCCCTGTAGTGGTCAGTCTTGACAAGAAATCAGCTACGACATTAGATTTTCTAGGATTATCTACTATGGTAATATCAAATTCTTGTAAAAGTAATAACCATCTAATTATCTTACCTCCACCAACTTGTTTGTTCATTAAATATTTAATTACTGTGTGATCTGTATGTAAAAGTATTTTGTACCCTATAATGTAATGTTTGAACTTATTAATTGCATAAATCACAAGAAGAAATTATTTTTCAGTGGTGGTGTGATTTCTTTCAGTGGGAGTAAGATTTTTACTAAGGTAATAAATAGCATACATTTTACCTTCTTCATCTTTATGTCGCAAAACTGCACCAATAGAATTATTCGAGGCATCTGTTTGGATGTGAAAAGGTTTTTTTGAATTAGGTCCTCTCAATATTGGGGAAGTGATTAATTTTTCATTAATTTCATCAAAATAATGCTCACATATTTCATCTGAAAGAAATTCACAGTCCTTGGTAAGAAAATTAAACATAGGGGCAACAATTTTACTAAAATCCTTGATAAAGCACCTATAGTATCCAACAACCCCTAAAAATGACTTGATATCTATGGGGGTTTGAGGAATGGGTAAGTCTGAAATAATTCTTTTTTTTTTTTGTCAACCTGAATTCCTCTCTTTGAAATGTAATGTCCAAATACAATCTCCTCATCAACCATCATCAAACATTTCTCATGACTAAGATATAGATGGTGTTCCTCACATCTTGTTAATAATATGTCTAAATTCCTCAAAGAATCATCAAATGTGTCTCAATGCATAGTGAATTCATCCATATATACCTCTACACAGTCATTTTTTAGGTCTACAAAAATTGCTAATGCAGCTCTTTAGAAGGTTGTTGGATCATTATATAATCCAAATGGTAATACGGTGTAGGCAAAGGTATCCCATAGACATGTAAAGGTATTTTTCTATTGATCCTCATTAGTAACTCTAATTTTATTATATCTACTAAATCCATCCAGGAAGGAAAAGTACTGCTTACTTGTAAGGTTGTCTAAGACTTGATCTATGAATGGTAATGGAAAATAATCTCTCATTCTGGCTTTGTTCAGTTCCCTATAGTCAACACAAATTATCCATTTTCCATAATTTTTATGAACAATTACAAGAGGAGACACCCACTAACTATTTTAGATAGGGTAGATAAAACCTACTTGTAATAGTTTTTCAATTTGTTGCTTGCCTATATCTCTTAAGGGTGGATTAATCCTTCTCTGAGGTTTCCTAACTGGTTAATGTTTTTAATATAGATGTGATGAGTGCAAATAATTGGATGGATTCCTATAATATCTTTGTAGTCCCAAGAAAAATATCTAGTATTATTTTTCAAAACATCAAACAATTTAGCTTCTTCATCATTCTTCAACTAGCTGTTAATCTTAAAAATTTTACTCGGATGAACCTCAACATGTTTGGTTCCAATGTGGGATGAAATCATTTTTTGAAAAGGTTCCATTAAGGTATTTAGTGGAGATGCATGTGGCAAAAACATATGATATGTAGCAACATCTCCAAAAGTTCCTTGAGATAGAATTTTTGAAAAAGGACAGTAGGAAGAGTTATGATACTTATCTTGTTGTAGGTCGAACTCCTTGTTATAGCTGATTTCTATAAATTCTTCACCATTTCTTGATATATTTGAAACTAAAGCTACTGATTCTTCATTTCCCCAAGATAAATCTTGTTCCTCTAGGGGAAATTATTTACAGTCATAGGGAATTGTTGTTGTTGTGGTTCCAAAACTAAATGTGATGGTTTTGGAACTAAATTTGATGATTCTGGAAAAGAGTCTGCAGGTTTTAGAATTATTCTTGATTTCTCAAAGGAAAATTTGTGTTCATTCAATGGTTGATTAATCATATCTTATACCTCGTGTATGTGATCATGGCCAAAGAAGATAGGTTTTTTTTATTAGTATTAGGGGCATCAACCCACAATTGTTCTTGATTATCAATAAAAGGTCATGCCGAAGGATATAAGGAAATTTTCTTAGAATTCTTACCATTTGAGATAGTCATATCACTTGATCTATAATCAATTAAGGAAAAAACTGTAGCTAACCATGGTCTACCCAAAATAATGGGATAACCAAGTGTTTTACCTCTTAGCTGTAATAGATGGAAATCAACAGGATATTTCCATGACTCCACCATAACCACCACATCTTCAATAACTCCTACTTTTGCTACAGACTGATATGCAATGTGCAATATGGTGTTAGTAGGTTGTATACCTGTTCATGGTAATGTTTTCAAAGTGTCCATTTTCATCACATTTATAGCCACTCCCAAATAAACGAAAACATTATGTATATCTTTATTCCCTATAGAGACAAAAATAACAGGAATTTTAGGATCTCCATATTTGGGAAGAAATTTTTTTCCTACTAATAAATCAAGAAGTTTCCCATCTACCTTAATAGTCCTAAGGTACTGCTTCTTCCTTCCAGGTCTTTTTAAACATAGTATTTTGATTATTATTTTTAACTCCGAAATGTCCTTAATTACTTGTAGCAATGGTATATCAATATTCAATTTCCTTAATTCCCATACCAACTCAGATTTCTTGGTCTCTATAGCTTCTTTAAATCTTTATGGAAATGGGGTCTCAGTAGAGTTTTTATCTGGATCCTTATCTTTTTATTTTACATCCTTCTGGGGAACAACCGTACTAGAGGTTTTAGTTTCTTCTGTCATCTCAGTGATTATAATAGGTGGACTGCTAATTATTTTCCCAGATCTACTTTTAATATCTTTACAATCCATGGCATTTAGCCCAACTAATTTTTCTATTTTTTGTTCCATAGACAGGAGTTGTTTGTTTGATTCTTGGGTTTTCTACTGGATGTGATCGTATTTAGGTTTGCACCACATTTTTTTAGTATATGAATTTTGTGCTGCGGAACCCATTATGGCTTGTTGATTCTGATTCAGATAGGTTTTCCCTTACACATAATTATTAGGGCTCCACCTAGGTTATGACCAAACATAGGGGTTTCCTTGACCATACCATGGTTGTTGGTGTCCTTAGGTATATACCAAGATTGACTTGCCCAATCTTGAGGATTTCATGTTGGTTGAGGTGCCCAAGGTGGTTGTCCCCAATTTTTTGGCACTGTCTAAGCAGCCCATGGCATCATCCGGGGATTAGAAACTCACATTGGCATAAATTTCCCTTAGATATGTTTTCTATGAATAAAATTCAATTCTTCTGTTATAGATGAGGTACTTTTTTTATTTAAGATGATTCTTTATGATTGGAAGAAGAGAAAAAACATTAATATCATGGTCCTTAGATTCATGGATAAGACATGCTTCTGTTTTATCCAAAGAACAATCCCTTATTGCATGCTTCTTCCTACATTTAGGAAAATACATAGCTAATGGTTCAATTTTAGCATTTGTTTTAGCTTTCAATCCATCCATGGTAGAGGTTAATTGAACTAAAATGCTTTTTTTTAAGTTTTCTAGTTCATCCATCAGTTAGTTCATATTTGGATTCAAAATTTTCACTATTTTTCCTTTCTTAGGTCCACCCATTATTCTGGAATAGCTTCTACAAATTATTGTAATGCCATTCATCCTTAATTGATCAAAGTTTCAACCTCTTATAAAGTTAAGGGCCTCTCTAGATTAATTATCCAGACCTTTAAGAAAAATGGTTTTTTCTTTAACTCTTCTTAAAGTACAAATCAACACCTTTTACTTACAAAGAGGAATCTGTTAAAATAATATTCTATATTCTCATCCTCCTCCTACTTGATTTTGAAAAACTCTTCCTTCCCTTTTCTCCCTCTACAATAATCTTGATATTTTTCTAGGAAGAAAATTTCCATTTGCGCCCAAGTTAAAATAGAGTTGGTTGATAATCCCATAAACCACCTCATTACTGCATCCTTCATAGTGGATGGAAACAACTTAAGTTTTTAATTATCTATTTTGTAGTCATAGGTCTTACATAATACCTCAAACTCAAATAGAAATTGGTCAGGGTCTTCAGATGACATCCCTCTAAATGTGGGTAAATATGCAGGTGAAATATTTTTCATAGGTGTATCATCATCATCTAATTGAATTGGATAAGTAAAGGTCCTATCAGGTTCTCTTTCAGCATCTTGTGCCATTTCTATAGTATTTTCTAGACTTTTCTCCCAATCAATTGTGGTATGTTATATGCCTAGGGAAAGGTGAAAATTGATGAGTAGGAGGTTGACTATTCAATTGATAATAAAAAAATTCCCTAAACAAATCTTGAGAAATAATACTTCTCCTAAAATTTCTACTTCCTTCTGGTGACTAATCCAGGAATTCCAAAGGTGACAATTATGCTTCTTGTCTAATAGGGGATAATGGTTCCTCCAATTCTTGGTCAACTTTCTTATTTGCACTAGAGGATGATATTAATTTTTGTTGAGATATTTTTGGGAGGAATCTACCCTTTTAGTCTCTTGGTCTACTCATTATTTTTATGATAACGTAGGGAAGATCCAACACATACTAGAGGTATTATTTTTACCATTGTTAACACCTAATTAAAAAATTATTAACTAGTGTTTTCCCCAGCAATGGTACTAAACATTTTAGGTGTCATTATTACCTTCATTTAATCAACTCTCAGTTGATGTCATATTGAAACCAGGGGTGTATTTGAAGTTATATGTAACAACAATAAGGCTAGTGATCTAGTAATTGACTGTAGATATTTTCCTTCATTTTTTTATATATATTCTCTGGGGAATTTTCTCAATGTCTTGAGGACTTCTTGGCCAAAACCTTATTGAAATCATACTATGAAAAATTGCTGGAAGTAAACACTCTCTGCAGAAATAAATTGTTGGAAATAAACACACATTTGTAGAATGAAAAATATTGATGTAAGTAAACACACGTTATATAAATAAACACACTTGCTTTGGAAATAAACACACAATTGAGAATGCTGAAAAACAATTGCAAGGAAATAAGAATCTAATCTAGAACACTTGCAGGAACAAGTATTCGAAAAAATTTAACTTCAATAATCAAAAGCATTTAAAAAATTAACAGATCTATACTATTTTCTCTAGAAATATAAATACCAATAAAATGAATATCCTATTTCTTGGAGGAGTGTGGCCTTGCTCCACCTTGAAACAAGATTTGACAACTTAATATTCTCTCAAAAAAGAAATGACTATTTTGTTGATAAAATGTTCTACATTACAAAGATGTATAGTCTCTTTCTATATCTTTGTGTTTGTATCTATGTATATCGATCTATCTCTAACTTATCCTAAATCTATCTATAGGTCTGCATATATAAACTCCTCCGAAGGGTGCATTTACAGCCATAACTATCCTACCGATTCAGATGGAACCAAATTGTGCCCAAAATAGATGTTAAATTAGAACCTAGCTAGATGTACAGCTATATGATAGGTACCCCTTGATCTGCGAGTATGAAGAATCATAAATATTCTAATATGCTCATGATTGAAAGGATCATTCATTGCTAAATCACCTGACATTGTTTAGAATAAACAGGTTTTTATCGGTTCTGGAACTTTAGACAAGTTCCAGAACTAAAGTAAATCGTCCCAGATCTAATCGTGAGGGTTCCAGAGCTACATGCAGGAGTTTCAGAACTAAGTACGAAAGTTATAGAACTAAGTGATAGAGCTTGTAACTACGTAATGGAGTTCAAGAACTAAGTCTTGAAGTTTTGGAAATAAGCTGTATTAAAACCAATGCTTCCAAAAATATTGTGACCACTTCATACTTTATTTTTCTGACTGATTGTGACCTGTTTTATTACAAAAATTAATTTCCAAAGCACTTTGTTAGGAATTACAAAATGTTTTAAACATTAGAACTACAATCAACAAAAGATAGAAAATTATGTCCTAACTTATATTAGATCAAACAAAAGTAATAAAATGTAGTCAAACTTGATAAAAAGAGAGTAAAATAAGATCATTTGTTATACATTAACGAGATATATTCTGGCCTTATCATATCCCCCGTACATACTTATTTTTAAGTCCCCTTACAAACTTTACTCTTCAAATCTGGGGTTATGGATTTTGCATTCCATTTGACTGCTAAGGTCAAATGGTTGGAACTGAATATTCCAATGCTTTAGTTCAGAAGTACTATACCATGCTCCTGCTTATACTTTCCTCCACCATTCCTCATATTGAGTGTGATCTTGAGGTTCTTTTTTTTTCCATGGAGGCATGGGAGTAAGAAGAAGGGGATGCCTTGTTCTCATCCTCATCCATATGCTGCTATGTTTTTCATTGACCTGAGAGATTAGTGTGCACAAGGCTTTAGCTCTTTCTAAGCTCCATATTAAGTTTTTTGGAGATATTAATTCTTGTCTTCTCAATGAAAACATAAGAATCTCTCATCTTTTCAAACATCCATCATAAATATCCTCAAACTTCCCCTCCTCATAAGAGGGTGAAGGCACCAATACTTTTCTATAAACTGGCAAAATAATGTGTCTTGAACCATTTATCAAAGGCATGGGTTCTAAAATGTATAACGAAAGTAGATAGTTTACCATAGTGAGCCCTCATGCAGAGACCAGATGAACTAGATTTCAATAGATGCTTAGAATTCCTTTCCTTCCATGCAATATTATTTTGAAGAACAAAAACAAATGCATTAAACTAGCTTTCTTCCACATAGAAATTGATCATGAAGCATGTGTTATTTTCTAGCATAAAATTGAAGAGACAAAATTCACACAAAAGATTTTTCTCCTTTGCACTTGTTGAAGAATAGGTTGTCATGAACTCATATTCATGTTTTATTTCATGTGAAAGGCCACATGAAATTCTTGACCGTTGCTAGTGAATGAATTGTTCCTCTAAAAACATGCTATATATAGGGGAAGGTCTCCTTCATGCAAGTAATTTTTCACTCATTATGCAAACCATTTGTATTTTTACAAGACATTTAAATTTTTATTCTCATTATTTGTTAAAAAATATTCCCATTCATTTGTTGCTTTCTTTTTATCTTCCATCTTACTTCTCAATTCCTCATTGGATGATTTTATTTCACCGAGTTCCTTACAACTATCATCCCATGACTGCTTGATTGGCCAATAAATTAATTCATTTTATGTAGAGACTTTTGAAAAACTACTATGTTGTAAAATAAACTTCATTGTGTGAATAGCATGAACTACAAGATATGCATAAAATGGGTTCATTAAAAAAGGATTCGAAACATTCAAGAAAATGCAATTGGCAGGTGTAAATCTAAATTAATCATGCCTTTCTTACATCCTCCCATTTTGTGCCTAAATGGGAGTAAGAAGAGACAAGTAAAGTACTTCTACAATTTCTAATAGTTTTGAATAATGTGGATGAGGAAAATAGTCAACCCCGTAGGTAGAGTTTCCAAGCAGTTGTTGATGTACTTGCTACAAAGCTATTCAATGCAAATGCAACTTTTATGGTTAGAAATAATGCATTGTCATGTCTTGAATTACTTTCCAATAGAGTAGGAAGTGAGGTTTCGGAGTTACTTGAGCCTTTATTGCAACCACTATTGTAGCATTTTGTTTTGTGTCCCCTTCGTAGTGAGTACATTGAACAATAAAAGAACTAGATAGCTTACTCAAACCGGCATTTTTTATGGAAGGAGAGCCCTACCTTGATTCTAAATCACCTTATGTTGGATTTGACAATCTCTAGTGAGTAAGGTTATAGGTACAGAGTGTAAAAAAGAGGCTGATTTTGAGTAATGAGAATCAATTTGGGAAGGGATTTTGGTTGAAAAAGCAAGATTATTGTTTTGGGTTGGAGTAATATTAGTTCAATTTTTGTTCTCAGCTACGTGCAGTTAGCCCAAACCTAAGCTTAAGAAAAAAGGTTTTTTTGCACAATACATTGTATTTTTGTCCTGAAATATCTCTTACAAGTGGGAGAGAGAGAAAGAGAGAAAAAGTGATAAGAGAGAGAGAATTGGAGCTTCATGGAATTCTTTTGAACCCAACTTTAGCACCACTTTCACAATGTTTTGTCATCTCATTTAATCCAGGCATGGTCTCCTTTACCTTTTCTTTCATAATTTTCATAATTTGGGTTCCTCATTTTTAATATTATAGAAATGCTAAACCACTAGATAATCATACAAATGGATATACAGCCAAATTTAAATAGTGTAAAGAAATAAAAATTCACCTTGTAATTGACAAAACTAATTTTTAAATGTAAACATTAAATTTGGTAGCTACCATAACCTTATACGATGATACTAGAGTATCAAAATCAAGTGCTTGTATCTGCTAGTATCGGTAAGAGTTAGATGATGTTGTCAAATCAAACAACATTTTCCTTCTACCTTTCAAAGTTATAAAATGCAATTTTGAGAAACTTGGAAAACAACACTTTGAGCCCCATAAAGGATATTTCAAGCATCGTATGTGTTATTTGTTATGTAGAGAGTCATGTCAAGTAATAGATGGACCTTGTTTGATTGTTTATGCTCTCTTCAAAGCTCCTTTAGGAGCACTAGTACCTAGTTATGTATTTTTAGGAAGCTGCCAAAACTTAAAAGTTGGCTTTTGTTTTAAACCACCGTTTGTACCCTGAGAAATGAAATGTCTTTCATCCCTTGAAAAGATATAATATTTTTTACTAGACAATTTCTTTCAACCTCTAGTTATGGGAAAAACACTCTTATAGATAGTTTGGAAAGGGCATTTTGTAGGCTTCCGGTCGCAGTTCGACTAGGTC
This sequence comes from Taxus chinensis, assembly GCA_019776745.2. Lineage (NCBI taxonomy): Eukaryota > Viridiplantae > Streptophyta > Pinopsida > Cupressales > Taxaceae > Taxus > Taxus chinensis. The sequence goes on along the minus strand of CM034146.1, from coordinate 762,193,442 downwards.
AAACTAGAACAATTATGACCAATGGGTTTACAAAATGTATCACCATTTGAAAACCGTTCACCAGTTATGAATTCTTCCAGTTCTTGTGAATTCTTGGTATATATGCGGACATGTAGAAACTTACACATGGTGTGTTTTTCCATCGGAAGACAACGTTTGAAAGTGGTTTCTTAGCCTCTGAGCCTAGATTGAACATTTTTTGCAACTAGCAGGAAAATGTAAAAAAAAAGTTGTACGAACTTCAGCGGGTAACCAAACCATCATGGAAACTTGTTGACACTTGTAAATAACTTTTTGAAAATATATGATGTGACCTATTGTGTGAAATTGAACTTTTGACAAAATAGCATATCTCTCTCTTCCCTCTCTCTTTCTCTCTTGTTGGCTACGAAATTAAGGTGAAATGAAATAAAATAAATATGTGTCTCTCACCCACCTTTTTTGAATGCAAATTATTAATATTATGTAAATGGAAAACTTAAAATGTTAATTATGATAGATCTAGGTTGATGCCATGCCAACGATTTATCATTGATTTCATGCTCACTTGGTTTTGCAAGATGCAAGAAAGATGGTAAAAGGGAGTGGTGTAATTCATTTCTTATTATCAAAATTTATGCACATCATTGTAAAATGTATATATGTACAATGTAGTCCTATGTTACAAAAACGTTGTATTTAAAATATGCTAATATGTAGGAGATGTTAGTTTTAGACATACATTGGGAAATGAACATTTAATCATAGGTGCACTTTTGATTCATAATTAAGTGCGGTAAAAAGGATTGATATATCTGTGTGTGTGTGTGTGTGTGTGTGTGTGTGTGTGTGTGTGTGTGTGTGTGTGTGTGTTAAATGAATTTGAATTTAATATCTCTCAATGCATTTCTAGTGTGTAATAGATTATTAAATAATTGGTGTTTTGTTTCATACCTTGAAAATTTAATAAAGAAAGCTAACAACAACACTCAACCCTAAGATAAGATACATCCATAATTCAAGTGGGATCCTTCTTAGTGTGGAAGAAATTGAAATCATAGAATGATCTTAAACCTTGTACTCGATGGCACCTCTTATTTTAGATAAATAAGACCTCTAGTTTGTGTTATCATCATTATCGGTATGTTTAGCATTACTGTCGTGAACCCGACGATTAGGAGTGACCTGGAGAAACTTTATCTAGAGTAATTAGATCTAACCCCTCCTTAGTATCCTTGTCGTTTATCAATTCTTACGAAGTTAGATATAGGAATTTTCTCCATCATCGAATGAATTTCTTATGGGATCTAGATGACACAAATGGACCTAGTACAATATTTGTATTATTACTTAAAATCTTGTTAATGATCTCTTTAGTTCCTCGTAGATAAATGTGTTACCTTGGATACTAACAACATAACACCTTGGTCTTTCATGAAGGTTGTTTAGCATAAATATGTACTCTCACCTTAAACTCATTTATAGTTGTGGTGTAGATACTTAATTGTAAATTGGAATTAAACCAAACCTCAGTTGAATAGAATTTAACATGTGGCAAGAAAATGGTAAATAATTCCTTACAAATGAAATTGATTTGAATTATGTTGACTTTAGAAAACCCATGAAACCAAACAAACTTGGTCCCGTAATCACTTGTTATGCCCTTTTATGACTTTAAGAATAAAATAAATTTGTCATGTGGAATAACGAAATGTAGAAACATGGGATCTTACCTTCAACAAAAATCACTTTTGGTTCATGTGGAATTTATAATGCTTCCAATCATGTACTTCTTCAAGATGTTAGGCAAGAAATTTCATAACTCTTTTGTTATAAAACAATGTTAATGATGAGACCATAGTGGGATATAAGAGTAAAATGAGATTTAAGGTTAGGAATAATGTCACTCTTAGAGTCCTCAAAACTCAATTAAACAGTTTCATGTGTTGCAAAGAATATGATTTTCCCTTGGTGAGATAAAACATCGAGAAAAATTATTAAAAAAAAAAAGAGAGAGAGATATATATATATATAAAAAATCTAAATACAATTTGTTGTTTTGGCACTGTTCAATCAGGAAATAAAGATACCGTGATCGAAGAATGTTTATGGGAAAAACATATCTTGATTCTAAACCACCCCCCCTTAAATGCTAATATTAATTTCTTGAGATCAAGTTAGATTCACTTAAGTTGCAAAAGTAATATTTAAACATTGAATAAAATTTTGAGAAGCATATTCTTAACATAAGAATAAGAGAATTAAGTAATTTGTATGTAATTTGAAATATGCCAAGTAATTATGTAAGTTATTGAAATTTTCGTAAAGAATAAAGATCCAACCTGAAATGGTCGAATTGAAAATTAAATGTGAAATGAAATTAAGAATCTGTAGGTTGAAAAAGGGAAAAAATTATCCTTGCACAATAATTTTCTTGGAATGTTAATCATAGCTAAGATACAATTAAGAAAATGATGTGTTGTGGGTTTGCCAATCTTTGAGTCCTTTTCTTGTGGCTGGGTCATTGCTAGTATTCATTCATTGGGGAAATTGTGGCATCAACATGTATATAGTGTTGTCATGTTTCTATGGGAGTCGATGAATTATGTAAGTGTCGTGTGCGTTTTTGAGTTTTCTTTTCTTGGGGCCCTTCTGGCGTTGTGTAGTGATCAATGTATGTCAAAAAAATGATCTTGGTATTTTTATTGTTTTTTTGTGTGTGTAAAATGTGGGCATTACAACAATCATCAATAGTCAGCATCATTAACACGATCATCATCAATGATGACAAAGAAAATTAATGTGATGATAAAAATGATTAGGAGACAATGAGGATGATGACAATGACAAACACAACCACTACAAAAATTAGTTATTTTATTTCGACATTACGTTTTAAAAATTTAATATTAAATAGTAAATTGTGATAATAATGATGAGGACAATGATGAAGAAGATTATGAAAGTGATGGTGAAAATGATTATATCGATCATTAAAAGCATGACAATGATTATGATGATGATGAAAATGACAACACCAAAGATGATGATGATTGTGCCAGATGGTGTTCATCCTTGTCAATATCATTGTCATTGTCATCATCATTGTAATTATTTTCATCATTACGGTCTTCATCAATCATCATGATTATCGTCGTCATCATCGTCATTTTCACAATCATCCTCATCTTCATTGATGTCATTATCATCGTCATCCTTATCATCATTTTCTTTTTCATCATCATCATCATCATCAGTACTCACCATAATTTATATGATCATTATCATCATCATTATTTTTGTCATTTTCAAAAAATCCTCTAATGTCATTCATATTTCCCGTCATAAAAGACTCAAATTTTACTCCTCTCCATCGCGGTTCCATTGCTAACATGAGATCGACGATGGCCCTTTTCATGATCAAATCCATGGTGACATCGAACGCCTCTGAGAATTTCAAAATGGGGAGTGTAATATCAAGGCAATAGGTGCGGAGGATACATGAAGCTAATTAAAAAAAATATATTTACGGTGTATGCAGGTAGTAATTGTTTTTCTTTTTATTTTTATAATTCGGTTACAAAATCTGAATTTCATGGGCACGACATCAGATAAATCCACTCAATATATAAAAAATGTCTATGCCTCTCAGCATATTTTGCAAATCATTTTAAATTTAATATTTAAAAAGAAACACATAAATATTAAAACATTTTGGAAGTATATAATGATATATCTCTACACATGAGTGATGTGAATAGTGAATTTTTCTCCAAAAACATACATGAACCCGTCCATGGTAGACATAACTTAAAAAAAGATTATTTATTTTTATTTATGTTTTCCTCTTAGTAATTGTATTTTATATTTATTTGGATATAAAATTATAAAATATTTAACATACTTAAAGAGCTATTGAATTTCCAAGTAGTGCACTTGGATGATATGAAGATGTTGGGTTTATAGCACCGTAAAAGAAAGACATCCTAACTTACAAGACCTAAAACGGATCAATTAAAGTCATTCTTTTTGGTTATGATTTCTCAAACATTTCATAGATGAGGGAACCAATGCCTAAAGAACCATTTACCTGACAACATAACAAATTATTTATGTAAATGTAAAAACAGATATGTCATTTGAATTACATAATGGTAAAATTCAAGCATAAGTTTTTCAAATAGATATTTTTTAAAAACATTTGTCAGACTAATAGATTGATTTTCACTTCACGAATTTTTGAAGGTCTCAGTCTTTAAATTTCATCGTCTGTACAAGATTGAGGGGGCTCACAATAGAAGATGATCCTTCCAAAAATAGGTCAACAATAATCTTATTTGCCTTTTCAGAAGGATGGTAGTTTTCCCAATACATATGGGTGTCTATGATTGAGCACACATTTTACGCCATTATGAAAAATGCCCCACACTGTTTTTTGCTCCTTTTCCACAACAGATTTATTGACCCCACAAATCATATTCAAATCACCACCATTTCAAATACAAATTTGAATTTGAGCTGTGATTTTTGTCCACAAATATATGATTAAACTAAAAACAAGGTTATGGTACTGTTTAGACTGTTTACCACATGGTTGCTAAATATGCCCATATTCATTGAATAGATTTCTGTGAATGTGAAAGACCTAAGTTGATGCCTCATTATTGAGTAACATTCACATACCTCTGGAATGTCAATATTCAGAGAGAATAGAATGTCCCATGTCTCATTGAGTTAACTGACCTTGTGCATGCAGGGCCAGAATTAAAGGTTAAGAGTGCCCTAGGCAATAAATGAAGTGGACGCCCCTCTTAAAATTTTAACTAATATTTTTTCCCCTTTCAAATAAATAAATAAAATCTACGTACATTATTGTACTTTATAATTTTCATAAGGATCATAATTAATGATTGATTTAGAGAAATTGGTATAGAAAAGAAATAAAATCATCTTATAAAATTATCAAATAAGAACAAGCAATAATCCATGGATGGAGAAAATTAATTTGAGGTAGCGTCCATAGTTTTGTGAAGAGTGGTATTTGGACCAAGATTACTAATTCCCTCCATAAAAAAGAGACATTTCCCCCAAAACATTAGTAATAGAGAATTAAATAATTTTTCCTTTAATTATACTTGTCTTTAATATCTATACTGGTGACATTATAAACAATACACGAACATTTTCCGAGAAAAAATCACACTTGAATTATCTAGAGCTACATTAGAGAATGGATAACAATACCAACAAAATTATATGACCTTAAGAAGATGTATTGTTATTTTTAATTGCAAAAATATTATAGTACCATTTATGTGTATGTATGGAATATATATTAATTTATAATAATATCAATGCAAAGGTAAATTAATATAGACTTCAAGTAAAAACATTAATGTTGAGTTCCAATACCAGTTAAAAATATTGAAATCATTTAGATTTAGGCACCCCCTGATCATTTGTGTCCTAGGCAGTTGCCTAGTTTGCCTAGGGCTTAATTCCCCCCTGTGTGCATGTAGATCTTGAGACATGAATTCGCGTACAATATCATTTACTAAGAATGGGTTGTGAACCCTTTCCTCAATATCTCTCTCATCTTATTCTTTTTCCTCCTCCCACCGCCCTAGGGAGATCCTAGTCGAAAGGTCAAAATTTGTGAGCATAATGTTCTCGTTTGACTGTATTAGCATGTTCTCTGGTTTCAGATCTCCATAAACTATCCCAAAACCGTGTACGTGCTCCAACGCTAGTCCAATCTCCGCGGCGTAGAACCCATGAAAGATTAAATAATCAAACAATAAATTATCAATGTCGTTTCAATCAATACAATTTTTCTACGTTCGTGATGATCTTCAAAGATTCATACAACTTTAAAACAAAATCATTATTGGCTCCCACTTTTAAAGTAAAATTCACGATAGAAAAAGATGGTTTTATGGGTGTTTAAAGCCTTTATATGATTATGTGGAAATGAAATCCTATTCGAAAAAAAGGATTTCTCCCTATAAGCCATCTTTAAATTTCGTAAAATTCCAAAAAACCATTTCTAATGGTAGAAGCATCAAATATATCAAAATTCATGATGGAACGAACTTAAAATAAAAACTTTGTATCTCGTATATCGTCATTCCTGTTTTAGGTTTGTAACGCCCGCTAAAGATTCTCGCACGAGACCCAAGAACAACCTAGGTTTACTTAGACAAATTATGGATTTTTTTTTAAAGCGTGCCCACATACAGGGTTCGAAGCTACAATTGTCACAATAATAATTCAAAGTCAATTATATTTAATAAATAAAAAATTTCCATTATAACCAAATACTAAACCCACATTAAAACTAATGAGTAGATTTATTCCAAGCAAGTTTTAGTTCATTCTAAGTGTTAATTTAATAAATAATTAAATTCTGACTATAATTAAATATTCCACAATTAAATCTAGAGGGTTAAAGGGGACCAAATTAATTAAATACCCAAGCTATATAATTCCACAAGGTTTAAACAATTAATAAGGTTTCCATAAAGATGGGGTTAGAATAATAAACACTTCATTCCCTGATAAAGTGACCCCTTAAATAGTCTACTCATATTTTGAAATTAAAGCATTTAAATTAAAAGGTAATTTCCCACTCACAGACTCTCCACCTAATTTTTATAGGGATGAATCTCATCCCTTGGATGTATTCAATTAGGACCCTTGATGAGAAAAAGGGTATTCTGACCCTAAAGCATCCTTATGAAAACTTCTTTCACATTTCATTTGGTTCATTATTTTTTTTCTATTTGGTTTTGCAGGTTGAAGGAGGAGGAAGAGAATCCATTAGAGACCATCTCAAGCTCTTGGAAGAGAATTCCAAGCTCCATCCTTTTTCTATTTTGTTGATAGCCTCATTAGGATTCATTTTATTTAGTTCATTTTCTTGTATTTGCCCAAATGGGCTTGTGGGTATTTTCCCATTTTATTTATAAAGCTACATTAGATCTATACTTTCATTTTGAGTAAGTATATATACATATATATGTATATATACATTTAAATACTTATGTATGTAATTATTTAATTTAAGAAATAACTTATCGTTTATCTTTTTTTTAAAGGGTTAAAGGAAACCCCGAATTTTGTGTGTGTGTGTGTGTGTGTGTGTCTGTCACTGTAAAAATAGGTCATGAGAAAGAATTTTGCGCAGGGAACACTGTGCATACTGGCCACATTGGAGAGGGAGCGGATTACAAATTGTGGGGAGTAATAATGTTTGGGGGATGGGGAGGGGTCGACGACCCCAACCCCCCACCCCATTTAATATTAAATGGGGCGGGGGGTTGGGGTCGCCGACCCCTCCCCACCCCAATCTATATATTAATCACCGACTACTACCAGCACATGCTGTGGCCCTCCAAAAACCGACCTCTACTTTTTAAAAAAGGTTTTCAACTTAATTCAAATTTTCTCGATTTAAAACGTTTAAGTACATTTTAGATATATGTATGTATGTCATATAGTAATATGAATATTATTTCCTTTAACCAAGATTTACAATAGGGTATCCTTTTTTCTATATATTTAATAAACTAATTTTAGTAGTATATTGGTATTAATAAATTATCTTATTAGTAAAACTTTCACTAGTAGCAATGTTTTATTACTAATAACATTTAGGATACTAGCATTACTATCAACCTAAAACTGAAATAAAGCTAGTAGTATGGGCAAGTTAAAAACTTGCATTAATAATTTCTTCTTTTCTAGTCCATTTAGTAAACATTATATAGGAGGTAAAGAGAATTTCATTTCACTTCAATTAAATAATTGTAGTAGATTCCAATAAATTATGAAAAGAGGATAACATGTTAGAGTTAGGACATAGATTTCTTCATTGGCCTATTCCAAGACTAATTACAACTTAAGCAATTTCCATCTATTGGGAATAGGATTTTAAAATATATTTCCTCCACTACATGAAAATAAATCAATACAACTTACTTCCCTACATGCCTTTAAGTAATATATGAACTTTAATATTTCTTCCTTCTCATCTCTAACAATACAATTAAAAAATGAAGATAACTATCCTTTCCTACAATACAACTTTCAAGCAAAAGTAATGAACTTTAAAGCAAAAGTAATGAACTTTATTTTCCATTTCAAAAAACTAACTTTACAACACAAATCTTTTTTCTTCTTTTTTATTTCTTTCAACATACAACAAAACTTTAATAACAATTATTAATGCAAATTTCCATCACAAGATCAACATAATGTCCTCCACTTGAACTAGAAAAATTATACAAGAATGTAAGCTAGAATGGAACGCAATATTACAAGTTCCTCCACTCTAAGTGGGAAAAACACTAAGGAAGTTTTAATACAAAAAGTATTTTCTTAGGGAATCCACCAAAAGCTCCAACCTTCACAATACCAAAGAGAGATATCCTTCATGATTTTCTTGATTCACAACGAAATGGGGAGAGAGGAAACACTCTCCACCCAACAAAAATATCTAATGAGGAGGATAAGTCATCCTCCTCATTGGCCCCTAAGCCCCAACCACATTAGAATGAGAGGTGAATCCAACCAATGGCAACAACAAGCTTCCATAACACAACACAAAAAAATTCACAACTATTCCAAGAACATTCAACTTAACTACACCACAAGAAGGAAACAAACCCAAATAAACAAGGCTTAAAAATTAAAGCCAAGTGAGAAAGAACCTATGTGGAGGCCACTTATGCACCCTTATGGAAAGTTGGTTCCCACCTCAAAATTCTCTAATACATGTCTCAAATCCCCTACATACTCTTATGCCTCCCTCAAGTACCTCGTATACCTCCCACAGACTCTTATTTCTCCCCATTCTCTTATGCCTCCCTCATACAAGGATAAGTAAGAAATGCAAGCATTCATTGTCCAAGGTGGGGCACCCAACCCAAACTAACTCCAAACATGAAATAACTCTTATGACTCCCTACATGAATTCTCCCCATAGTTCCCTCCTGTACCACACTTATGCAATCTACGCAAGCACCCAACAAGCATTCCAAACATTCAAAAAAAACAAGCACACAACACAAAATAGAGGAATAACATAAGCAAAATTAAAGCTCCTACCTTTCCATAGTAGATATTGTTATAAGATTAAACTCCAAGCTCCCTCAATCCCAAGAAATAACAAACAAGCTCCCACAAGACAACAAGTTCTCTAAAGTCCCCTAACTCCAAGAAAAAAAAGAGCACAAAAGAATGAAGTAACCCCCAAACAAGCAAAAGAACTTCAATAAATAGAAAAGGGAGAGATGAAGGTGTGGTGGCTCCATGAGAATGCCACATCACTCATCCTCAACTCCACCTTACAAGTCAAAATTCAAAATCCAAAGCACAATTAATAAGTGGTTGAAGAAATGATATTTTACTCTCACACACAATCCATGCCCACACCCCTTAAGGACCAAAAGTAATTACATGTAAAAAGGTGCAATAAAGACTTACAATTTACCTTCCCAAAACCCATAATGGGGTCTTCGTTTTACCCCACAACCCATAGGTAGGGTTGGCATAGCAATTTAAGAGATCTGGGACAATTTTAACTTATCCCACAAGCCTTTAAAATGTGCCTTTAAGGCCAAATTCGAATTTCCATGAGTGGGTAGAGTGTACAACACTCAAGGTCACAAGCACTCAATCTTTCAACATAAAGCTCAAAAGCCATGTAGTCTAATAAATGAAATTTTTTGGTCAAATCCACAATCTGTTAAAAACAAGATTAATTAACTAAAATAAGACACTAAAACCCATTAAGAGAAAGGGGAAGAATACATCATTTTCTAAATAATTAAAACAAGGAAATTACAACACTAAAAGCCATAAACTACATTAAGTAAAGGAAACTAAACAAAATACAACACATAACCCGGGTAAGTGCAGCAAGTTGGGGGACAAAAAAGGGGTCAGAAGTGGACATCATATTGCAAATACCAATATAATATCAACTTGTAGGGATTATTAGCAATGAATACACTCAAAATTAGAAAACCTTAAATCAATATGAATCATAGCATCCGGAATCGAGTTTCTAAACTACTATTTTTTTAAAAAATGAACAACTTAGCTATATTAAAAACTTAAAATTCAATGACTTGGTTTTTTTAAAAAACACCTTTAAGATTGTATTTGGTTTTCCCATGATTTGGATGACCAAAAATTTATAGATATTTTTTTTCTTCGGTGAGAAGTTAGAAGCCACTATGTATCTTGGGATAGATTTTATTTTGTATTTTTTTTGAGCAATATTTTTATTTTTTATGATTGTTTTTGTGAAAGTGGTCTAAAAACATAAAGAAAATAGAGAACTTTCCATTTTCCCCGTCATAACTTCATCAAAAAATATTGAAATAAAATAATTTTTTTTTTGAACATGTATATAATTTCACTGCAGTTCAGATGCAATAAATTTTATTACATTCTGACAAGTGAAACAAAATTTGCAGTCTTAAATGTAGACATAAAAATTCATGGGAAAAAGTGCCTTAAATACCTACTATTACTAAAAAATTATAAAATGATATTTATCATTTTCTATTCAATTTAAAATCAATATTTATAAAAAGCTAACAGTCTCCCCTACATGATGGTACCATTTTCATTACATAGTTTAAATTTTCGGCATGGTTCAAGTCCATGGAATACTACATTTGATGTTTTGTTATTTTTGATGTAAAATTCAAGATTTGATGTCCACTTAATTGTCCTCCAAGTTGTTATAAATACCCACCCCTTGGTCACAACTTTCTCCCTAACAATAATTCAAACACACACCACACACACACACACACACACACATGTTGCCATGGTGACCCTTGTTGAATTCATCTAGAATTATAAAGTGGTTCGTTTCCAATCACCCCAATGTTTGTTTTGACATGTTTACCTGTAAAAATACATAACACCTCCTTCAGCCTCATGGCCGCATAAAAAATATCTAGGATAAAATATACAATATAAATCCACAATCATCTATATATGAATTCAAATATCATCTAGGTAAATATGATATCATTTATAATTTTCTAGCAAAATTTCTATTCTACATATCATCCATGTCAAAATGATCACAAAGTTAGTTCAATTATCAAAGGTCTACTCAATATGACGAAATATGACATGTCTGAAAAAACATATACACATATAACCATGTCAACAACATATCAACATTAATATAAACTGTCTCTAATAATCTGCATGCATCATCTATGAATCAAAACAAAAAACAGTTTAGTATATCTAACATCTAATCATCATACTGAATCAAAAGATACAATAATATCCATAAGTATAGTCTAAAGTATCATAATCAATAAAAAAAAAGGTGTCGAAGGGAAATGGGCACTACATCCCCCTCCCCCTAGAATCAACTTCCTCCTAGAAGTCACTAGATCAAGTGTGGAAACAAAACTCGTAGCAATGAAGCATCTTTCCCAATGTAGCCACAGTTTCATCATACCTATCCCACTGCAGTCAAACCTGGTAATTCTTTCTACCTTGAAGGCCCAATGTCCTATGCTCTAAAATGTGGATGGGCTCCACCGTCACCTGCCCTTTATTCTTCACTTGTAATGAGGTCTAATCCAGTACATGAGAAGGATCTGCAATATATCTCCTAAGTATTGAAACATGAAACGCATCATGGACACAAGACAAGCTAAGTGGAAATGCTAGACATTAAGAAAAAGGGTCGATACACTCCAAGATCTCAAAGGGACCCAAAAATATAGGATCTAATTTAGAACCTTTTCTATAACAGATAGGGCTCTTATGTGGCCTAACACGAAATAACACCTTCATGCCCAAATCAAAACTATAATCTGTCTTATGTTGATCTGTATACCTCTTCTGCTAATCCTATGTGCCTACAATCTATGTCTAATCATAACCACCTACTACTTCATGCCCTGTAATAAAGTTAGACCAAGAGAAACCCTGTTCTTTAACATGTCCCAACTAAGAGGTGTCGTACACTCTCTGCCATATAATACCTGAGAAGGAGCCATGCCTATCAAACTCTGAAAAACTATTATTGTAGGTGAACTCCACCAAGTATAGGTACTCCTCCCATCTCGACTGGTGATCCATGACGTACATCCTAAACATGTACTCCAAAATTTGATTCACACCACTCAGTTTTCCCATCTGTCTAAGAGTGATATGTTGTGTTGAAATTGATCTTCATCCCGAGGGCATGCTGTATGGTAGTCCAGAAGTGGGAAGTGTATAAAGGATCGTGGTCACAAATGATTTTCTTACGAAATCTCGTGCAACCTGATAATATCATCAAGATATACCCATGCCACTATACTATTTGTGTAGGTAGTCTTCACCGGAGAAAAATGAGCCACTTTCATCAATTTATCCACCGCGACCATGATGGCGTCGTGGTGGTATCTCAATGTTAGTATCCCAACTATGAAGTCCAAGGAAATGGTGTCCCACTTCCACTTCGGTATCGCATGAGGAAAGAGAAGGCCAGTAGAATGTTGATGCTCGGCCTTCACCTTCTGACACTCTAAACAACATGACAAAAACTGATCCATGTATCTCCAAAGTCCACTCTAATGATACAACTATCTCAAAGTGGTGTGCATCTTCTTCACCCCAGGATGGGTTGAATAGGGTGCATGATGAGCCTCTGTCAAAATGTCTTGTCTTAAGCCTCCATATCTAGGAACATAAATCTAACCTCTGTGTCATAGAAGGCCATCCGTCTCTAATAAGAATCCATCAAAGCTCCCCTCATGGGGTCTCTGAGACGTAATCTTTTCCCTAGCTACAAGATAGAAGTTGTTATGAGGAAGCTTCTATAAAATCTAGCTCCACAAATTTGTGCCCACTGAAGTGGCTATAACCACATGTATTTTTCTACTCAAGGCATCTGCAACCACATTCTCCTTCCCTTCACATGCTCTATCTCTATGTCATACTCACAAATCCAATCCATCCAATGCCGCTAATGAGATTTGAGATTGGGCTGCATGAAGTGGTGGCAATGAATCAAGTGATGAGTCCTATGTGTAAATCTTCAACCACGAAGGAAGTTTCTCCATTGTACTAAGGCTTGAACAACTTCCGCAAGCTCAAGATCATGAGTCAGATAATTGAGCTCATAATCCTTGAGTTTGCGAGACTCAAAAGTCACTAATCTGCCCTCCTTCATTAAGACACCTCCAAATTCTGCAAAAGAAGCATTTGTGCATACAAAGAACTCACCCTAAAGATCTTGTACTATAAGAATAGGTGTTTTCGCGAGGCATTCATTCAGTGTCTTTAAGGTTTTCTCACATTTATCTGAAAAAAAAAAATCTTCCCTTTCTGCTGAAGGGACGTGATAGGGTGCGTAACCAGAGAGAAGTCCTGAACAAATATCCTCTAATATCCTACTAAACCCATGAATTTGCGTACCTCTGTCACACTAGAGGGTGCCAGCCAATCCATAAATAGCTCAAATATTGGAAGGATTGACTATGACACCTTCCCCAGAAATTATGTGGCCCAAATATTGCATCGCTATCTGAAAAAATGCTCACATCTCAAGGTTCCCGTAAATATGCTACTCACAAAGACACTGGAGAACCTGGAAAAGGTGCTCATCATGCTCCTCATGCTCATCATGCATACATGAGTAAATAAATATATCATCAAGGAAGATGAGCACGAAGCGATCTAAGAATTTCTAGAATACCCCATTCATCAAGCTCATGAACACTGCGGGGGCATTCATCAAACCAAAAGGCACTATGGTGAAGTCATAGTGGCCATATCTCATACGGAAGGCAGTCTTATGAATATCTTCATTTATGATCATCATCTGATGATAACCTAACGTAAGATCTATCTTGGAGAAAATTGTGGCCTCTTCATCTAATCAAATAAATCGTCAATGCGTGAAAGGGGGTAAGGATTCTTGATCATTACTTTGTTCAGTTGGCAGTAATCAATACAAAACCATAGATATCCATCCTTATTCTTTACAAAAATAATTGGTGCACCCCAAGGGGATACACTAGGACGAATTAGGCATTTCTCCAGAAGGCTCTCAAGCTGTAACTTGAGCTCACTGAGCTCAGGAGTAGTCATCCAATACAATGCTCGTGAGATAGGATTTGCGCATGGAACAAAATATATCTTAAAATATATCTCACATGGGGGTGGTTACCCCGGTAGCTCCTCTAGAAATACATCTAAAAACACTCTCAAGATGAGATGATCATCAAGGGATGGTCTACTAGAGTCATCCTCTGATATGTCACTAACCATAATAGCATACACCTGATAACCTCATCACACACACCGCTTAAGTTGCATAGAAGAGATGGTGCAAATAGAAACGGGCCTCCTAACCCCTTCTATCATTGACTCAACTCCTAGATTATTTGTACATGATATAGTCTTATGGTAACAGTCCACTCTGGCTCTGTCTGCAGACAACGAGTCCATTTCCAAGATGTCTCCATAATAACTTAAAGGAAGGATGCGAAGATCAGAGGTAGTTGTGAAGGGTTCGAAATCCACTACACACTCCTTTACTAAGGATTCTATAGAAATTTTAGCTCCATAATCCATTTTAACGTCCCAACTAGCCTGCACCACTCTACTACTATATATATCATATAGTAATATGAATATTATTTCCTTTTACTAAGATTTACAATAGGGTATCCCTTTTTTTATATATATTTAATAAAATAATTTTAATAGTATATTCCTATTAATAAATTATCTTATTTGTAAAACTTTCACTAGTAGCAATGTTTTCTTACTAATAATGTTTAGTATACTAGCATTACTATCAACCTACAAGTGAAATGTACCTAGAAGTATGGGCAAGATAAAAACTTGCATTAATACTTTATTCTTTTCTAGTCCATTTAGTAAACATTATATAGGAGGTAAAGAGAATTTCATTTCACTTCCCTTAACTAATTATAGCAGATTGCAATAAATTATTAAAAGAGGATAACATGTTAGAGTTAGGACATATATTTCTTCATTGGCCTATTCCAAGACTAATTAAAACTTAAGCAATTTCCATCTATTGGGAATAAGGTTTTAAAATATATTTCCTCCAGTACATGAAAATGAATCAATACAACCTACTTCACTACATGCCTTTAAGTAATATATTAACTTTAATATTTCTTCCTTCTCATCTCTAATATTAAAATTACAATAATGAAGACAACTTTCCTTTCCTACAATACAACTTTCAAACAAAGGTAATAAAATTTCTTTTCCATTTCACAAAACTAACTTTACAACACAAATATTTCTTCTTGTTTTTTGTTTCTTTCAACATACAATACAACTTTAATAAAAATTATTTGAATGCAAATTTCCTTCACAAGATCAACACAATGTCCTCCACTTGAAGTGGAAAAATTATACAAGAATGTGAGCTAAAATGTAATGCAATATTATAAGTTCCTCCTCTCTAAGTGGGAAAAACACTAAGGAAGTTTTATTAAAAGAAGAATTTTCTTAGGGACTCCACCAAAAGCTCCAAGATTCACAATACCAACAAGAGAGTTCCTTCATGATTTTCTTGATTCACAACAAAATGGGGGGAGAGGAAATACTCTCCACCCAACAAAAATATCCAATGAGGAGGACAAGTCATCCTCCTCATTGGCCCCCAAGCCCCAACCACATTAGAATGAAAGGTGAATCCAACCAATGGCAACAACAAGCTTCCACAACACAACAACAAAAATTTCACAACCATTCCAAGCACATTCAACTTAACTACAACACAAGAAGGAAAACAACCCAAACAAACAAGGCTTAAAAATGAAATCCAAAGAAGTAAGAACCTTTGCGGAGACCATTTATGCCTCCAAATAGGAAATAGCTGCCCATCTTAAAATCTTCGAATACATGTCTCACATCATATACATACGATTATGTCTCTCTCAAGTACCTCTTATGCCTCCCACATACTCTTATGCCTCCCTCATTCTCTTATGTCTCCCTCATACAAGAATAAGTAAGAAATGCAAGTATTACTTGTCTAAGGTGGGGCACCCAACCCAAACTCACTCCAAACAGGAAATAACTCTTATGCCTCCCTACATTAATTCCCTCCTTAGTCCCCTCCTACACCACACTTAGGCAATCTACCCAAGCACCCAACAAACATTCCAAAAACTCAACAAAAACAAGTACACAATACAAAATAAAGGAATAACATAAGAAAAAATAAATCTCCTACCTTTCCATAGTAGAGCTTGTTCCAAGAGTCAACTCGAAGCTCCTTAAATTCCAAGCAATCACCGACAAGCTCCCACAAGACCACAAGCTCTCCAAAATCCTTTAACTCCAAGAAAAGAAAGAGCACAAAAGAATGAAGTAACCCCCAAACAAGAAAAACAACTTGAATAAATAGAAAAGGGAGAGAGGAGGGTGATCTGGCTCCATGTAGGATGCCACATCACTCATCCTCAACTCCACCTCACAATTCAAACTTCAAACTCTAAAGCACAATTAATAATTAGTTAAAGAAATGACATTTTACTTACACACACAATCCATGCCAACACCCCTTAAGGACAAAAATTAATTACATGTAAGAAGGTGCAATAAAGAATTACAATTTGTCTTCCCAAAACCCATAATGAGGTCTAATTTTGACCCTCCAACCCATAGGTAGGGTTGACATATCAATTTAAGAGGTCTGAGACAAGTTTAACTTGTCCCACAGTCCTTCAAAATTGACCTTTAAGGCCAAATTCGAATTCTAAGAGGGGGGTAGAGTGTATAACACTCAAGGTCACAAGCACTCAATCTTTCAACACAAAGTCCAAGAGCCATCTAGTCTAATAAATGAAAACTTTTATTCAAATCCACAATTAGATAAAAACAAGATTAATTAACTTAAATAGGACACTAAAACTCATTAATATAAATGGGAAGAATACATCATTTTCTAAATAATTAAAAAAATGAAAGTACATCACTAAAAATCACATACTACATTAAGTAAAGGAAACTAAAAAAAATACAACACATAACCCCTTGGTCACAATTTCCCCTAACAATAATTCTAACACCCACACACACACAATTACATGTTTCTATGGTGACCCTTGTTGAATTCACCTACAATTCTAAAGTTGTTGGTCTCCAATCCCCCAATGTTTGTTGTGACATGTTAACTTGCAAAAACACATAACACCTCCTTCAGCCTCATGGCCACATAAAAAACATCTAGGATAAAATATACAATATAAATCCACAATCATCGATATACAAATCAAATATCAGCTAGGAAAATATGATATCATTTACAATTTTTAGCAACATTTCTATTCTACATCTCATACATGTCAAAATGATCACAACATTATTTTAATTATCAAAGGTCTACTCAATAAAACGAAATATCACATGTCCGAAAAACATATGTATGTATGTATGTATGTATGTATGTATGTATATAACCATGTGAACAACATATCAACATTAAAATAAAATGTCTCTACTAATCCACATGCATCATATATGAATCGAAATCAATAACAGTCCAGTATATCTCACATCTAATCATCATGCGAAATCAAAAGCTACAATAATATCCATAAGTATAGTAGACAATATCATAATCAATAACAAAAAGGTGTCAAAGGAAAATGGGCACTGCAAGGTTTTTAATAAACATCATTTAATTTAATTTTCATTTATATTTATTGATGGCCATGGACAAAACTTCCAATGGAAGCGGCCATGGATATATTTAACATACATCTCGTCATTCTTGGTGTAGGTTTTTAATAAATAACATTTAATTAAGTTTTCATTTATATTTATTGATGGCCAGGTAAAAAAATGCTAATGAAAGCGGGCATGGATATATTTCACATACCCGAAGAACCTGTCCATCACATTTTGTCCCATGCTTTATTTTCTAGTTATTCAGCATAAATTACCAAGGGTTGAAAATCGTCTTTTAAAAAATCTAATTTGTAATTTATTGATTGCACATACTCCTGGTATCACATATACAACTCCTCAAAATTTTATAAATGGTATCACATATACAACTCCACAAAATTTTATAAATGGTATCACATGACCCAAATACAATTTTATAAATTTTATAAAGAGGAGTATAGTAAGATCTAATTTTATAATACTCCTCAAAATTTCCATTACAATTGATCTTCAGTATCACTAATTAAACACTGCGTTCAATAAAAAAAATAATCACCCTAATTTCAATGAATGCGATGAATAATTTAAATTACCGAAATCTCTAATTCGATGTTAAATTTAGCCACAACATGGAATACAAATACAATTAATGATTTACATTGTAATTCACTTACTGATATATAAAATATAAGAAAAGTAAACATAATCTATCACAAATAATCCAGATTTTATTCCCCTCACAGAGGCTCCCATAACTGATCGTTATCATCTACTTGTATCGGTTCAAAAACAGGAGATCCATCAGTCACTAGTGAAGCCAGCTCATCCCAATTCAAACGAATGTTCACTAGTTCTGCCTGCGTGGTTGCCAACTGAGATTCCAGGTCAGCAATTTTCTTCTGCAGTTTTTGAACCACCCCTGCACACCCATGGATTGGATCCTTCACCCTTGCACTTGCTTCGTATACAATACTATTTACTACATCTGCTCTTTGATAATCCTCAACACCCTAAAACAACAAATCCACATGAGTATCACCACCTTAACAAAATTAAAGAAACTTACCAAAAATAACAGAAATGGTGGTGTGGTTACTTGAAGTGTTTTGATGATATGACTGGTTCCAAATACTCTCTGCACAACTGCAAACGTTTTTGAGTCGGTGGATGGAAAATGAGGGGCAAGCAGACATGACTCTGAACACTTTTTTCGTTGACTCTTGCAGCTTGCACATGGTCCAATCACTTTTCTTGCCATGTATTCCTCTCAAACAATCTTATAGCTTTAATAAAATGTAAATTAACAGAGATTCAAAAGGTTTGAGGCATCTTAAACAATCAAAACCTTCTTCAGTTAAGGAAACTAGGACGGATTCATTTTAACAATGTATTCAATGAGTTTAATCAATACAAATGCATGTTAAAACAAGACTTAATACCTAAAACAACTGGTCATTGTTAAGTTAGTAAAAATAAATTTTATTATTGATATAAATACATAAAGGGAACGCTCGTACAATAATCATATTAGCACTGATACATCTTAACATGAATAAGATCACATAAGGAAAGCTGAAACATGAAGCGAAAATATGAAAATAAAGAAGACCGCTGCTTGTGCCTTTGGCGTGAATATAATTTATAAGGGAAAGGATTATCAGTCAAGAGACGGAGGACGGAGGAAAAAGAGTGGATGTTTCTACAAAGAATGGAAAGTAAGGACCGGTCCAGGCGACAAACATAAATTTAAAAATCCATTTAAGGATTAATAAATACGAATGGAAGTTGCTGCGTTCTTAAGTGGAGAAGACTAGCCTTTATAACGATACTCTTCTATTTTATTACATACCTTGTTGACCCCTTCAATAATACGCACCATCTCAAGTTCAAGAGTCACACGAATATGCCCGTTTTGGCAGTTTCCACTTAACGGTTTATTATATAAAATGGCATGGTAGTCTAAAGGTAGATTTGTGAATCTTAATATTATATATTTAAAATTTAATGTGTTAAAGGGTTCACTACATACTATTTCATATGAAGTCGGTTGTCTTAATTTGTTTGGAGAAGGGAGCTTACCAAGTCATGTACCGTATATTATTATCCCCACAATTTTGATATCTTTCAATTTAATTATGCCAAATGTGTTTTCCAAACCATATATATTAATAAATTTGACAAACTCTATCATCAGGATATCAATGATAGATAATTTTTTATCCCATTGTCACTATTTCTACCTTTAAAATTTTTTCATGGGACCTGTTGTCCATCAACATGGTGGTCACCAAGTTGCTGCCACCAAACAACCCCTGCGAGTTGTCGAGGACGATTATCCTCCTTGCATCTTATGGTTTTTTGTTTTTTGGTCAACCTTTTCATGTGGTAGACAGGACTGGAATTCTAAAGTATCACCTACCTATCAAAAGGACAATCCATGAGAGTTTCACCATTAATCTACTTTTCAATTTATATTTTGAGTAATATTCTAGATTGTCAAAATAAATCATAATTGATATAAATCATTTTTTCCAAACTTTAAGATAGTGAATCATATTAGTGAATCATATTTTTGTAAGTAAATTTAATAGTTTTTATAAAACTTCAAAATAAAAAAATTAGATTTAATTTATTTATTCATGTACAATATTGATTATACACATTATATATATATATATATATATATATATAAACTTTACATTTTAAATATCAAAATTATAGCAACTATTGTTAAAAACAAACTTTTTATATTTTTAATTTGCGTTATTAAGAAATGAAAAACACAAAATATTGTAATAAAATATGAGATATAAAGAAGGTTTCCAAAACAAAGGAAGTGCAATATTATTATTTATCAATATAATAGTACCCCTCAACAATATGTTATATACATAATAATTTTGAAATCTGAAAGTTCAAGAACTCTTTTTGACTTTGTATATATATATCATCACAATTTATATCAGTTGTATGAGGCCCATTTAAAGATACTCTCATTAGTGCATCTAGTGTATCTATCCCTAGCTTTGATGTTCAAATATGTTTTATGATGTTCTGTTATGAAAATCCACTCTCAAAATCACCTATACTTCTAAGAATCGTAAGTAGATCTCGCCACAAATTCATCAAACGAGGATAGATTTTGTGTCATTGATGTGTACTATGAAAAACACTCCATGCATATTACATCTTGAAACCTTCACAAGAAAATGCAATAAATCAACATAAGAATTTAGATATTTTTTACAACCACTAACATTAAACAAAGCTACATATCTAACATCATTCGAAATGGTCAGTTGGAATTTTTTGAGAATAGTATCAAACAATTACTTTTATTTAGTTTCTAGAGTTTTACAATCCAATGGATAATAAGATGGGAAGAAGAGTTGCTCTACATTAAAAAGCATAAGTTGTACAAATCTTTTAAGTCTCTTGTGTTCATACAATCGAAGGTTTTATAGCATGATTTTGTACATCACCATACTTTCCCCACTACACTAGAATATGACTCTATTGTAGATAATGCGTATCAACTACAATACCTTCATATGTTGCTTTAATACATACAAATTCAGTATCAATTAAGAATTTTGAATGAAAAATTGTACCCTATAGAATTTGTTTCAAAAACCATGTCTAAATTTCCTATCATTTTCTAAAGAGTGTATCTAAAAATTATTTTCTCAACTTATTTTGTTCACACAATACATTAGAAGCATATGCAGAGAAAATTGAATAGAATAAATCTTTGCCTTCTCATACCATGAGGAACTTTAATTATCCCTTTTCCACTAAGTTAAGATATATGGCATAAGTTTTACAAGCCATATTATAACCTCTCACCTTGATAACCATCTAAACATGTGCATTTGTGGAACATCTAATACATCAATCTGTATAATTTTAAACAAATAAATAAGCACCTTATTTTTTCGTTAATTTTGAATCCATGAATATTTTTTATCCACCAATTTTTCAACAAGAAAAAATTCAAAGATTCTTTTACAACCATTTGTTACTTTGAATGACTCGAAATGGGATACAAAATGCACTATAACAAGATTCATGTTGTTCTTATTAACAAATCATTTAAATCCTTTTTCATTCCCAAAAATTCCATTTTGATTGACAATATCATATATTATTTTTACCTTTACACATGATTCATTTTTTACCTTTATAATCTTAGGAACTAGGTGTTTCAAGAACCTTTTAAGTTAAACAATTTCCATGAATAACAAGGTTCTTCTCTAACTTATGATAATTACTTTCATCATCCAATAATGAGAAACATGTAATTTTAAAAATGTATGCATTTATCCATCTTTCTATAGCTTCTTTATGAATCACATACTTATTCTGAGAGATAAGAGCATCACGTTGTAAATTTTTGCAACCCTCACTAGTTCCCCATGCACCAAAATAATTGTACTTCTAACAATAATGACATTTGATTATTGTGTTACCATCAAAATCAACATAAGTCATACAAAAAACCTTTCTAACCATTACAAACAATATTTTTATTTTTTGTTTTAAAATTTCCATTTTCCATGACCAATAGTAGCTCCTTCTGCAACTTGAATGTTTGTTTCCTGTTAATGTCATGATAATCTTCATGTGTTACAAAGTCATAGGTTTTACATCTTTTTTTTCTTTATTCTATATGTATTTCTCAATTTGTGACTTGTTTCTTCCGTTTATTTATAGATTATTTATATCAATTTCTTAGATTAAAAAATACATTAGTTTAATAAATTTAAATATTATGAAATTACAAAAAAAATGATATTTAAAAAAATAATAAATATGAAATATCCATTATTACTTCTATTCTTATGTGTAAAAGTAAACTATAAATAACATTAATAACCAATGGATGAAAGTGGAAACTTAGAGTTATTTAAAACTAGGGCTTATTGTTTGACAAATTACCAAAGTCACAATATAAAAAATAGTGCTTTTTTACTATTTACTCTTGAGTGACATAAGTGAGGAAGATTAAAAACAGTTTTTTTTAAATTTATTGGTAAAAGGTTTTTTAATAAGAGGGGACCATACCCCAGGATACAAATAGGCTCAAAAGATGGATGTAGCAAGAAAAGAACAACCAAAATAAATACCTAGATACCTAAATAAACCCCAACGAATAAATGCAGTGGATCGACTGCCACAAAAAGCGAAATAATATTTTCTCCCCCGATTATGAGTCGTGGCGGGATGAGCTGTAGGTGTAGCCTTCTTCTTAACTTTTGTCCATTCATCCTCGCCTTCATATGGAGAAAATATATCCACCTCCCCCAATGACTCATGTCCTACGCACATGCATAGGAAAAGCGAGCAAAAGCATGCTTCAGGCTATGAACAGTGTAGCCGTACCAAGCTTCTCTTCAAGCCTTAGTGCAGCCCGGGCCTGGTGAATGCGTTTGGTATATTTGACTGTACTGATTGTGCATTTAATGTATTATGTGGCCCAAAATTATTATTTTTAATGTATCTGCAATAAAATATTAATAGAATCTACAAGAAATTGAAATATAATCATTTTTTTTTTTGCCTATGTATTAATGATTGACATGAAGCTGCGCTGAGGCTGTTGTGCCCTCATGTGCGCAAATCAAGGGTCGAGGGCCGTTGTCTCCAGCAGACCGAGCCCTGACCCTGGGCTTGGCTCTTGTCCATGTGCGTAGGACATTAGAGGTGACGGTGTGGACATTTTTGGGGTGTCCCATCATATTGAAAGATGTGTTTGAATTAGAGTTAGGCCCACCAAGTGAAACTGTTTTCTCTAAATTCTCTTTCTTCCGATATAAGTCAGCAAGAAGGGAATCTAACATTAATGTTTCATAGTTTGTAATTTCCCCAAAAATGTACCTTTTTCCCATTGGTCAGTGAATCAAATTTTCCATCAGCAAATATTTCAAAAATATGACAATCGAAAACCTTAGGATTAGCATTCACGGGCTGGTCGAGTTCAAATTTGTTGTGGGTAGGATCATATTCGTGTTCTATGCCTGACAGAAGGTCGTTTCTCTTGACTTCCGCATGTTTCCAGCTTGGCTCCATCCATCCCTACATCTCCATTCAGATCGACGTATAGTGTTACATGGGGTTGGTCTTCCAAACAAAAAATTGAATCCACGTGACAACCTCCCACGCTTGAACCATGGTTCGAACCAAGCATCACCGCCTGTTCGCAGGTTTGCAACAACTGCTCTTAAGCGGTTCATCCTACTTTAGACCTGCGGGGTTTTTCTGTTCAGTGCATCCATGGCTGCCATGGCCGTCTATCCTGCACTTTTTACAGAACACTGGGGAGTTCTTGAATGATATCCGCTATTTCCAGACTCCATCCCAAGATACCAGATTAATGACCTCAAGGAGATTTGTACCAGCAGGGATATTGAGAACAGTCTTGTTGTTACGAACCTGATTCGAGCTGTTGTAGACAATTCAATAACAATCAAATTGCCCATTGATTTTGCTATCCCTAATAACACATTTGTTTCCCAAAATTCCAGAGGCCTCCCAGGGAGCTTCACCCAAATAATGCGCGCTGACAGAGTGTGGGTGATGGCTTCCATTTTCCATTGATCTAAGTAGAGGATGGTTTGTCCATAAAACCAAGGACCTCCTTATAAAACCTAGTTTAAGTCTTCTTCTAGAGAAAAAATGAATATGAAAATTCTCTCTGAGAGGGAAATAATGGATATTTGATTGATAGGCTTCCATTTCTTCTTGGTTCAATCCCTTACTTGGTCAATATTTGGCCTTATCCCAATAACAAATCCCATCAGAAAAAAAATTGTATCTGTCACTTGCTCTGTCTACCACCATGTCTGGTACCTTAAGCGAAGGAAAATCTTTCTTCCATACTGGGGTTAGCTTCCGAACTAGTTCATGTGGCCATTTTTAAAATATTTTAGCACACCAGGATCACTCCTTCTCCTCCTTCTCCCCTCCCATCTTATGCTCTACAAATGGCTCAACTGGATATTCCTGCTTTTATTAAAAAAATAAAAATACTATCATATATTGAATAACATTAAAATTCACGTGTATACTATTATTATGTGATTTAAATAGCCCAAAAATGCAAAAAAAAATATCATAACAACCAGACCACAAGATGTAAAATCACTTCAAAATCTTCGAGAATCGCTCTCTCATTCATTCTTCCTCTTGTATCATAGTTACCTTTCCCGTTAAATCAGTCCTATTAAGTTGTGTGAAAATGTACAAGTTTTCAAAATGATGTGATATGGTCAATTATTTCATTTAGGAAAGTGCAGAAAAATAATAAAAAACCCATAGACTTGAAAATCAATATTTTTCTAAAACAACCATAGCTTTGAAAACAAATATTTTTTCATATCTCACTAAGCAAAAACCAGATCACAGTGAAAATTTCTCATATTTCTCTTCAAAAAAATGCCTTTGGAAATATTGTAGTTGCATAACCTATGATGCACTAGCTTTATTGATATAATAATTTGACACTCCACCCCAAAAAATTTGCTTTTTAAATTTCCTAGAGTTCTAGTGGGCAAACACTAGTGAAAATTGAAGCATGAGATCCCGGTACGAAACAGAATAAAATGATGTTGGTTTCATCTCAATCAAACACCGGTAAGTTTAATTACTAAATATATTATATCATCTAAACAATGATATGCTAAAAATAATAAGTTTCCAGAAGTAAAAAACTCTCAACATTTAGCATATCCAAAAACATCATGAAACACTAAACAAGGTTAATCGAGGATTTTTTTTAAAAACAAAATAGTTTTTAAGAAAGAAGATGTCCTAAAATATTAACTTTCTAAAAATATAAAATAATCATCAATGTGAGTAATGTAATGCCTTGTTCGGCATCAACTTTCGCTGTTATGTCCTTGTCCTTTTGGGTGTCATTGAATGCTGAATTGAACTCCCTTTTCTATCATTAGGTGACTTTTACCCTGTCCTGTGCTGAAGAAGTGGTTTGTAATGCCTCACTGGGCATCGGCTTCCTTTTCTGCTACCTGCCCTCCACTGCCACCTTGGCCTCCTCCCAACCACCCAACCTGCCAACTATTATGACTGTCATGTCTGTCCTTGCGTGAGGAGTCGCTGGAGTCATTTTTCTTCACCATGATCTTTTTTGTTGATTTCCTTCTTGAATGCGTTGAGGTGGAGTGATGGGCGCATTTTTCTTGGACTGCGTGTGGCGTGTGAGAGGCGTTCTTCCTGGTCACGTGGGTAGAGAGGCCATTAGATTCCTTTCTGTCAAGGCGTTTTTATTCATGGCTTCTCCTGGACGCCTTCCTCCTTCTTGCCCTGGCCGCGTGGGGGAAAAAGGGATTCGATTTGGACAGACAGAGAGCGAGACGCATGTTTGGTGGTAACTGGTAGCTATGATTACCTATGCGGAGAGAAGAAGCCTTTGTATTAACGAACTGATGGCACTGCAACTGCACTCTTAACTCTAGGGTTCTTTCATTCTTGCGAGGTAAGAGTTTTCAACTTGTATTTCAAGCTTCCTAAAATGAGATTTTAGAGGGAAATGTGGGTTGAGCATGCAAAATGGCAATCTAGAGGATATGGATTTGAATCTTTTATGCGGAATTGAAGGAGTTGTTACTTTTGGCCTAGAACGGAGGGGGAAGAAGTGATTTCTGGGCCGCCTATCCTTCCCCGCCTCTAAATATACAGCTTTTCTCAAATTATCAATGCCGATCTTTCCAGATATGTGGCTTTAGAGCTTTTCTCAAATTATGATTTCCGATCATCCGATGCTGCTGTCTTCTCCTTCTCCATCCAACAATGGCAGTGGCAGTAGCAGCTTTAATTGTGTTTTCCCCAATGCTAACACTGATACTAATTCTAATGCTTCCTACTGCCTGCCCTCTCAGATCCAATCTTCAAATGTAAATTTGGACGAGGCATCCTCGAATGATAACAGCATCAGCCCTCCCCAGCGCACGCGCATCAGATGGGATTCCTATTCCTATACCGATTCTAATTCAAGCCCTAACAGAAAATTCCACTCCCCTGATGTTAAATCTGCCACTGAATTGAGCCGGTTCCGATCAAAGGGTGAAACTGAAACTGAAACTGAAGAGGAGAACATGTATCGGTCGACTGCTCCTCAAGGAAATTCCTCAGAGATTCGTAATCGTGGTGGCGCATTTGAGATTTCAAACACACCAGAAAATCCTTCAGCTCAGAGAATACAGAATGCCAGACAAGCCAACAGATTCATCAAAGCGGGATGGTTCGAGAGTTTTAGAGGCGGAACGTCCTGCAACAGATGATGAAAATCAAAATGATAGACTCATATATATCAATGACCCCAAATCGACAAATGACAAATATGAATTTACTGGAAACGAGATTCGGACAAGCAAATACACCATCATTACTTTTTTTCCTAAGAATTTGTTTGTTCAGTTTCATCGACTTGCTTACATTCATTTCCTGGTGATTGCTGCCTTGAATCAGCTGCCTCAGCTGGCAGTCTTTGGGAGAACTGTATCACTTTTCCCTTTGCTATTCGTTTTGTGTGTGACAGCTATCAAAGATAGGTATGAGGATTGGCGTCGACATCGTTCTGATAAGAAAGAGAATAATAGGGAGGTACAAGTGCTGCAGGGTGTCCAATTCAGCTCAAAGAAATGGAAGAATGTAATGGTAGGTGAAGTACTGAAGATACCTGCAAATGAAACTATCCGTGTGATATTGTTTTGTTGGAAACCAGTTATCCAAGTGGAATTGCGTATGTACAGACAATTAACCTTGATGGAGAATCAAATCTGAAAACAAGATATGCCAGACCAGAAAATGCGGCTAAGAGGCCTGAAAGGGAACCTCCTTCAGGCCTTATTCATTGTGAACAACCAAACAGAAACATATATGGTTTCATTGCAAACATGGAAATTGATGGCAGAAGAATTCCACTTGGGCCATCAAACATTGTGCTTCGAGGTTTCCAGCTAAAAAATACTGCATGGGTAGTTGGGGTGGTTGTTTATGCAGGTCAAGAGACCAAAGCAATGCTAAATAGTTCAGGTGCACCTTCAAAACGAAGCAGATTGGAAGGGCACATGAACAGAGAGACGTTATGGTTATCTGTCTTTCTATTTATTATGTGTGCAGCTGTGGCATTTGGAATGTCTTTGTGGCTCGTGAAGCATGAGGGGGAACTTGACACTTCCCCGTATTACAGGCAAGATATTTCTACACCTTTCCACTGTTATTTTATTTAAAATTATTGTGAAATCGAACCACTTTCCTTGCATCGATTTGTCAGTTGGATGTCATGTTGGGAGATTTCCCCTTTCTGCTTGTTTCTTCTTGTTTTAGCTTTTATCGTTGACAGTATGTTGGTCGAAAGGATGCGTGTGCCCTTTCCCCTGAATGTTATGTTTCTCTTGCTTGAGTGATAGGCCTTCGTCTGTTTGTTTATGTATTAATTCTTCTCTGCGATTGAGTTGCAAGTTATTATGTTGATCAAACTAGTATTTTTCGATATCATGGAAGTAAGTTACGATAACTATGAAGCTTTCCCCTAGCACCCAAGTTGTCTTTTGACGTTTTTTTTTTTAGCTCCTTCGCAAGTCCCTTTGATAACCTTTTGGCATCGAGAAAGAAAGGATGTAGGATTAGTGCGAGCAATGCGTGGGCTAGCCAGCTTGGAGTTTTGGTATTAAAACTAGTAGAATGAGAAGGTTTGTGTGCAATGTGTTTTGCCGTCTCGCGTGTTTAGACTCTTATACTATCTTTCATCTTGTTTCTAGGCTTTTAAGGCCATCCTCAAGAAGTACCTTGACCATCCCTATCAACTTGAACCATAACTAGCTTTTCAGATCAACTAAGCTGGAGGTTTCATTGTGCGAATCCAGTACCTCGTTGACACTAGAATAGTTTGGTCTAATCCCCCTCTCAGAACGATTGCTGATGGCGCTCTTCTTTTTTTTTTTCCTAACTTGCATTATTTTCTCCCTTGTATTGTTAACGCTATTAATTGATATTGGTCGGTTTTTATGCACGTAATTACTGTAATAGTTTGTGATGGAAATTTCCTTAAATGTGATTAATCTTCAGGAAAAACTCAACTTTCATTTGATAGTCTTATGGATTCATAGCGGAAGGTTTTGTTTTGATAATGTCACTTAGAAGTTATGTTTGTATCTTTGTGTGACGATTGACTGTGTTACCAAGGGTTGCCTTAAAATATGGTTGTTTTGGGAAATGGATAATTTATTTTAAATTAACCAAACATTAGTATTGTTGTAGAAGTTTGTAAATCTCTAGTGTTATAAAAATTTTTTGATGACATTATTGTATACTCTTGTTGGATGGAACTCCCTTCTTCTCTCGCATGTTTGCTACTAGCCTGTAAGACTTTGACCCTTCTTGGATGATTGGAAAATCCTTGTAGTTAATGGTCAAAACTAGTATACTTTGCCTTCGCTTCGAAACTTATGTTGTGTGTATACTCTAATTGATTTCCGGTTTGAAACTCAATTATACATGGCTTTTTGTGTTAATTTCTAAAACCCGTGTTTCCCTCTTCTTGGGCCGATCAACTCTTGTTCTTTTGGAAAAATATTATTTTAGCCTATGCGTTTGGTACCTTTGATAAATTTCTAGATGACTGGTATATATATCAAATCTCAATCTTGTAATTAGTGTTTAATTACTTACTTGATGGGAATTCTATTTTTTTTGCTAGATTGTTTGTTTTCTCCTTATAGGGCCAAGGGCCATTCTCATATGATGGTTACTTTCGTTGCTTTTGCTCCTAACTGAAGTACAAGGCCTTCTCCTTCTTTGATTGGCATGATATAGACTTTATTATAACTTGATGTGTTCATAGTGTTTAGAGGTTTGACCCAGTTCTTGTTATAAAGTGTTTCTTTTCATGGTATTGATAGATAACAGTTATGGTGGGTTTGTGTAGCCTTATCTTGCTCAGTTCTCGTGAACTGAATATTGTAGAAAATTTTCTGCAGATGGATTTTGTGTGTAGATGAGGGATAGATTTATAGACTTTTTTCATCAACCTCAGTTGAGAAGATCCTTGCTCGAAACCTTTTTATGTTGTTCAACTATTGTTAACGTCCAGTGGAAAGTTTAAAAGAGGATTAATGTCTTAGAATAAAGTATTGTGGACTTTTTCATCTGAACTTTGGAAACCTTGTATTGTTTGACCATCATTGAAATTATAAGAAAATTTGGTTATTGTGGTTGAGTGACTTTGTTGGAGTATCAGTATTTTAAGAATTGATGTAACCTTGTTTTGTTCTTGTAAGTGAGTGTTGCTACAACTTTGCCTTGAGAATAAATATTGAGTTAAACCTTGCTATGACTTAGAAATAAAGTGTCATAAGTAAACTAACATAGGATTGTTTAATACTTCTGGAAGTTAAATTAAAAGTTGTATTCAAATAAAGTAACGTAGGGGTCACCAACTTGAGAGCAAGAAATTCTTTAAGTAAACAAGGGCAGGACTATCATTGCAGGTAAACTTTATAACATGATAACCCTAGCTCCTCTAGTGAACATTATTCCTTTTACGGTGAAATTTGTAAAATGACCCTAAGGTGAAATGAACTGTTAGTTGTTTGAAGATGATAAGATTTAATAAGCCAGAGAAAACAAATTGGAGACCTCACCATCTTTCTCACCGCCATTTGGAAAGTAAATTTTTACTCCTTGTTAATACTTTTAGCGAAGCCTAAGTAAAGTTGTTGATAACTTTGGTTAAGAGCCCTAGCTTCAATTAAATACTGGCAATAACTAATGAGGTCCTAAAGATGTTCCATCTCAACCTTCTCCCTCTAACCCTTTTTCCAAGGCACCTTGTATCTCTTCTCTTAAGTGTGTTGAACTTAAAACCATGTTGTCTTGTGGGCAAGAACGAAATCTTAGTAGCGTTAGTGGTGAGCAGATGGCCTTGTGGAATTGAATTTCCCCCTTTCTCTAAATAAACGAACTAAGCAAATAAATGTCATAATAGAGAAGATTTAAGGATGATTACTCAGTGAAAAAGGAATAAACTTAGCTTGGTAAGATGAATTGTATGAACCGTATCCTGAGTCTCCTTGAAAACGAAGCTAAGAATTGCAAGATGTATTTTTAAAATAAATAACCCTCAAGAATATCTCATTGTGGTTGGCCCTAACTGTAAGTGTGTTCTGTGATTGGACTTCTATGTTGTCTTGTCAAAAAGAAAAGTAAATTGTCCTTGATAGGTGTGAATGTTTCCGTGCTGCCTTTATGGCCATCCTTGTATCAAGTTGTTCACAGTGTTAGTTGTATCCTTGGTGACGACATGTTGCGTCATGTTATGTGTCAAGCAAGTCAAAAAAAAAATAAAAAAAAATATCCTGTCTTTTACTGTGTTGTTCGTGTGTGGAATTTTTGGGTCGTTACACTTGGTATCAGAGCATAGGTTCATGCTCTCGAACCTATGGGCCGGATTGGTGTTGTATGATGATGTTACATGGTGGTGGTGGTGTTACATGATGATATGCATGATGATGATGATGTTGCATGATGGTGGTAGATATTGGAAGAGTAATGTGCTTTAAGCGTGATGTGATTATTGTCGTAATTGTGATATTGTGAACGCACGTGATGTGTATGTCACTTTGTGCGTGTTTGTGATCATGTTGATATGTTGGGGATGGGAGTATTCTCTCTCCTTCTTGTGGATTCTATGAAGAATTCACGTGTGAATTATTGTTTGTGATGTGTGAAAAGAATTATAATGTGGATGACATAGTGTTGGAGCATTGTGACATATAGTGATATGTAGGTGTATCAATGTGTTGTATGACTAGATTGATGTTAAAAGAAATGAGTTGTATCATGATGTTTTTACCATGTTTTGAAGAAATGTGTGTACCACCTTGTTATGTAGCAATGGATGTTATGTTGAGATGTACTATGTTCATCGTATGTATGATTTGTGCAAATATGTAATGCTTCATGTTGTGATTTTGGGTCATACGGTGAGTGTATGAACCCTATCGTATGGTGATTGCACTTTGGGTGCAGAAAGTGGTAAAGTGATGTGCTACACTCAGTGAATGTATGATCGTGATCTACTCTGTATATGTACCATATGTAAGATGTCATGGTAGTTATGTGTGTGCCACCATTATGTTAGTGATGTTGTTGTATGTTATGTTGTGAACCTTACGCTAACCGACCCTGAGGGTAATCGGTAGAAGTGTATGTTGAGAGTGAGGAATGGTGTACCATGGGTCAATAACTCGAGCCGAAACTTAGGTTTAGTAGATAACATGTGAATCTTTCCTCTCTCCCTATGTGGTTGTATGTATGCAACCTAAGTGCAACTATGACTATGTTTAGCCTTGTCGAAGTGGTGGCGGGATGATTCAGATGGAGGTGATGAGAGTTGTATTATTGATACGTATTTTTCGAGCTGAGGCTCGATGTTCCGAGCGCTAGCAACTCGTTGAGTACCCCTTTGGTGGCTAGATAAAGCCACACAGTTATCGTAATGTGACATTATTATAAGTTGATTGTATTCATAAATTGAGATTTTTACCTTATTTTGTAAGGACCAGTAGCTTTTCTTGATTGCCATGCTTTAGAATTTTGGGCATTTCCTTGGTTTTGGCACTAACATGTCGATTTTGATACTAACTATGGCTATTTGGCCATTTATTTTGGTTGGTTTTGGATCTTCTTTTAAATTTTAAGATTTTTACCGCCTTGCCCAAGGCTTGTATTTTGCCACTTGGCACTTTGATTGGATTGTTGTGTTGGTTCTATTGTCGTGATGTGTGGAATAGGGTCATGGGATGCACCATGAAATTGTTGGACCTATGGACCCGCTTCGTTGTATAGGGGTACGCCCCAAGGAGTTACAAATAACTAGCGGGTTGTTGAACCACGTGTTATTATGTCACTTGGGTTAGCAGTGTTCGAACTCTATGTGTCTTGGACCATAGGGTCAACCGGCCTCCTTGAGGGAGGCATAAGAGTTTGAGGGAAACATAAGAGACTTGAGGGAGACATAAGACTTTGAGGAAGGCATAAGAGTTTGAGGGAGGCATAAGAGACTTGAGGGAGACATAAGAGTTTGAGGGAGGCATAAGAGACTTGAGGGAGACATAAGAGTTTGAGGGAGGCTTATGATATTTGTGTGTATGGTTGATGTTCTGGGATATATGTTGAGTTATTGTGATGTTTTAGTAGTGGTATTTTGATGTATGTGTTACTCATGTCTAGTGGATTGTAGTACTATTTTGTTTGAGTATTTTATATGTCAGTCATTGATGTGTGACGAGTACTATGTTATGTGGACTGTGCCTATTCTATTCCGTATTTGAGTAACCTTTTGTGGTGTAATACAATCATGAAGTATATACTTGTGTGCTTGTGAATCTGTAGTGTCTTTTGAACCTGGTAGGGTGTTGTGTTAGCAGTTCATGTTGGGCACCCACAATAAGGAATAAATCAAAACTCTTCAGGGATGAAATTTTTAAAAGAAATTAAACTAAGAATAATGTTAACGGAAAGAGACTAATGAAATAAAATACAAGAGGGAACTGCCAATCTTCACAGAACATTGAAATTTAAAATTTCTACCAAATGTTCCTAAGGCTACCCTGTGGCCGTACTTTAATCAACTAAAATTTTAAACCATAAAGTGTACTTTCTCCTGTACCTGTTCTTGGTTGCGAACATTTTCTTTTCCGTTGTGTTATGTCGCATCGAGGACGATGCTTTCTTAAGGGGAGGAGAATGTAATGCCCCGCTGGGCATCGGCTTCCTTTTCTGCTACCTGCCCTCCACTGCCACCTTGGCCTCCTCCTAACCACCCAACTTGCCAACTATTATGACTGTCATGTCTGTCCTTGCGTGAGGAGTCGGTGGAGTCATTTTTCTTCAACATGATCTTTTTTGTTGATTTCCTTCTTGAATGCATTGAGGTGGAGTGATGGGTGCGTTTTTCTTGGACTACGTGTGGCGTGTGAGAGGCGTTCTTCCTAGTCGCGTGAGAAGAGAGGCCATCGGATTCCTTTCTGTCAAGGCATTTTTATTCATGGCTTCTCCTGGATGCCTTCCTCCTTCTTGCCCTAGCCGCGTGGGGGAAAAAGGGATTCGATTTGGACAGACAGAGAGCGAGACACATGTTTGGTGGTAACTAGTAGCTATGATTACCTATGCGAAGATAAGAAGCCTTTGTATTGACAAAGTGATGGCACTACAACTGCACTCTTAACTCTAGGGTTCTTTCATTCTTGCAAGGTAAGAGTTTTCAACTTGTATTTCAAGCTTCCTAAAATGAGATTTTAGAGGGAAATGCGGGTCGAGCATGCAAAATGGAAATCTAGAGGATATGGATTTCAATCTTTTATGCGGAATTGAAGGAGTTTTTACCTTTTGGCCTAGAACAGAGGGGGAAGAAGTGATTTCTGGGCCGCCTATCCTTCCCCGCCTCTAAATATACAGCTTTTCTCAAATTATCAATGCCGATCTTTCCAGATATGTGGCTTTAGAGATTTTCTCAAATTATGATTTCTGATCATCCGATGCTACTGTCTTCTCCTTCTCCATCCAACAATGGTAGTGGAAGTAGCAGCTTTAATTATGTTTTTCCCCAATGCTAACACTTATACTAATTCTAATGCTTCCTACTGCCTGCCCTCTCAGATCCGATCTTCAAATGTAAATTTGGATGAGGCATCCTCGAATGATAACAACATCAGCCCTCCCTAGCGCACGCGCATCAGATGGGATTCCTATTCTTATACCGATTCTAATTCAAGCCCTAACAGAAAATTCCACTCCCCTGATGTTAAATCTGCCACTAAATTGAGCCAGTTCCGATCGAAGGGTGAAACTGAAACTGAAATTGAAGAGGAGAACATGTATCGGTCGACTTCTCCTCAAGGAAATTCCTCAGAGATTTGTAATCGTGGTGGTGCATTTGAGATTTCAAACACACCAGAGAATCCTTCAGCTCAGAGAATACAGAATGTCAGACAGCCAACAAATTCATCAAAGCGAGATGGTTCGAGAGTTTTAGAGGTGGAACATCCTACAACAGATGATGAAAATCAAAATGATAGACTCATATATATCAATGACCCCAAATCGACAAATGACAAATATGAATTTACTAGAAACGAGATTCGGACAAGAAAATACACCATCATTACTTTTTTCCCTAAGAATTTGTTTGTTCAGTTTCATCGACTTGCTTACATTTATTTCCTAGTGATTGCTGCCTTAAATCAGCTACCTCAGCTGGCAGTCTTTGGGAGAACTGTATCACTTTTCCCTTTGCTATTCGTTTTGTGTGTGACATCTATCAAATATGGGTATGAGGATTGGCGTCAACATCGTTCTGATAAGAAAGAGAATAATAGGGAGGTACAAGTGCTGCAGGGTGTCCAATTCAGCTCAAAGAAATGGAAGAATGTAATGGTAGGTGAAGTACTGAAGATACCTGCAAATGAAACTATCCCGTGTGATATTGTTTTGTTGGAAACCAGTTATCCAAGTGGAATTGCGTATGTACAGACAATTAACCTTGATGGAGAATCAAATTTGAAAACAAGATATGCCAGACCAGAAACTACGGCTAAGAGGCCTGGAAGGGAACCTCCTTCAGGCCTTATTCGTTGTGAACAACCAAATAGAAACATATATGGTTAAATTGCAAACATGGAAATTGATGGCAGAAGAATTCCACTTGGGCCATCAAACATTGTGCTTCGAGGTTGCCAGCTAAAAAATACTACATGGGTAGTTGGGGTGGTTGTTTATGCAGGTCAAGAGACCAAAGCAATGGTAAATAGTTCAGGTGCACCTTGAAAATGAAGCAGATTGGAAGGGCACATGAACAGAGAGACGTTATGGTTATCTGTTTTTCTATTTATTATGTGTGTAGCTGTGGCATTTGGAATGTCTTTGTGGCTTGTGAAGCATGAGGGGGAACTTGACACTTCCCCGTATTACAGGAAAGATATTTCTACACCTTTCCACTATTATTTTATTTAAAATTATTGTGAAATCGAACCACTTTCCTTGCATCGATTTGTCAGTTGGATGTCAAGTTGGTAGATTTCCCCTTTCTACTTGTTTCTTCTTGTTTTAGCTTTTATCGTTGACAGTATGTTGGTCGAAAGGATGTGTGTGCCCTTTCTTCTGAATGTTATGTTTCTCTTACTCGAGTGATAGGCCTTCGTCTGTTTGTTTATGTATTAATTCTTCTCTGCGATTGAGTTGCAAGTTATTATGTTAATCAAACTAGTATTTTTCGATATCATGGAAGTAAGTTACGATAACTATGAAGCTTCTCCCTAGCACCCAAGTTGTCTTTTGACATTTTTTTTTGTTAGCTCCTTCACAAGTCCCTTTGATAACCTTTTGGCATCGAGAAAGAAAAGATTTAGGATTAGTGCGAGCAATGCGTGGGCTAGCCAGCTTAGAGTTTTGGTATTAAAAATTTTAAAATGAAAAGGTTTGTGTGCAATGTGTTTTCCATCTCGCGTGTTTAGACTCTTTTATATCTTTCATCTTATTTATAGGATTTTAAGGCCATCCTCAAGAAGTACCTTGACCATCCCTATCAACTTGAACTATAACTAGCTTTTCGGACCAACTAAGCTGGAGGTTTCATTGTGCGAATCCAGTACCTCGTTGACACTAGAATAGTTTGGTCCAATCCCCCTCTCAGAATCATTGCTGAGGGTGCTCTTCTATTTTTTTTTTCCTAACTTGCATTATTTTCTCCCTTGTAATGTTAACGCTATTAATTAATATTGGTCAGTTTCTATGCACGTAATTACCGTAATAGTTTGTGATGGAAATTTTCTTAAATGTGATTAATCTTTGGGAAAAACTCAGCTTTCATTTGATAGTCTCATAGATTCATAGCGGAAGGTTTTGTTTTGATAATGTCACTTAGAAGTTATGTTTGCATCTTTGTGTGACGGTTGACTGTGTTACCAAGGGTTGCCTAAAATTATGGTTGTTTTGGGAAATGGGTAATTTATTTTAAATTAACCAAACATTAGTAGTGTTGTGGAGGTTTGCAAATCTTTAGTGTTATAAAATTTGTTGATGACATTATTGTATACTCTGGTGTGACGGAACTCCCTTCTTCTCTCGCATGCTTGTTACTAGCTTGTAAGACTTTGACCCTTCTTGGCTGATTGGAAAATCTTTGTAGTTAATGGTCAAAACTAGTATACTTTGCCTTCACTTTGAAACTTATGTTGTGTGTATACTCTAATTGATTTCCGGTTTGAAACTCAATTATACATGGCTTTTTGTGTTAATTTCTAAAACCCATGTTTCCCTCTTCTTGGGCCAATCAACTCTTGTTCTTTTGGAAAAATATTATTTTAGCCTATGTGTTTGGTACCTTTGATACATTTGTAGATGACTGGTATATATATCAAATCTCAATCTTGTAATTAGTGTTTAATTACTTACTTGATGGGAATTCTGTTTTTTTGCTAGATTGTTTGTTTTCTCCTTATAGGGCCAAGGGCCATTCTCATATGATGGTTACTTTTGTTGCTTTTGCTCCTAATTGAAGTACAAGGCCTTCTCCTTCTTTGATTGGCATGATATAGACTTTATTATAACTTGATGTGTTCATAGTGTTTAGAGGTTTGACCCTGTTCTTGTTATAAAGTGTTTCTTTTCATGGTATTGATATATAACAGTTATGGTGGGTTTGTGTAGCCTTATCTTGCTCAGTTCTCATGAACTGAATCTTGTAGAAAATTTACTGCAGATGGATTTTGCATGTAGATGGGGGATAGATTTATAGACTTTTGTCATCAACCTCAGTTGAGAAGATCCTCGCTCGAAACCTTTGTATGTTGTTCAACTGTTGTTAACGTCCAGTGGAAAGTTTAAAATAGGATTAATGTCTTAGTATAAAGTATTGTGTACTTTGTCATCTGAACTTTGGAAACCTTGTATTGTTTGACCATCATTGAAATTATAAGAAAATTTGGTTATTGTGGTTGAGTGACTTTGTTGGAGTATCAGTATTTTAAGAATTGATGTAACCTTGTTTTGTTCTTGTAAGTGAGTGTTGCTACAACTTTGCCTTGAGAATAAATATTGAGTTAAACCTTGCTATGACTTAGAAATAAAGTGTCATAAGTAAACTAACATAGGATTTTTTAATACTTCTGGAAGTTAAATTAAAATTTGTATTCAAATAAAGTAATGTAGGGGTCACCAACTTGAGAGTAAGAAATTCTTTAAGTAAACAAGGGCAGGCCTATCATTATCGGTAAACTTTATAACATGATAACCCTAGCTCCTCTAGTGAACATTATTCCTTTTACGGTGAAATTTGTAAAATGACCCTAAGGTGAAATGAACTGTTAGTTGTTTGAAGATGATAAGATTTAATAAGCCAGAGAAAACAAATTGGAGACCTCACCATCTTTCTAACCATTTGGAAAGTAAATTTTTACTCCTTGTTAATACTTTTAGTGAAGCCTAAGTAAAGTTGTTGATAATTCTGGTTAATAGCCCTAGCTTCAATTAAATATTGGCAATAACTAATGAGGTCCTAAAGATGTTCCATCTCGACCTTCTCCCTCTAACCCTTTTTCAAGGAACCTTGTATCTCTTCTCTTAAGTGTGTTGAACTTAAAACCATGTTGTCGTGTGGGCAAGAACGAAACTTAGTTTCGTTAGTGGTGAGCAAATGGACTTGTGGAATTGAATTTCCCCCTTTCTTTAAATAAACGAACTAAGCAAATAAATGTTATAATAGAAAAGATTTAAGGATGATTACTCAGTGAAAAAGGAATAAACTTAGCTTGGTAAGATGAATTGTATGAACCGTATCCTGAGTCTCCTTGAAAACGTAAGATAAGAATTGCAAGATGTCTTATTAAAATAAATAACCCTCAAGAATATCTCATTGTGGTTGGCCCTAACTGTAAGTGTGTTTTGTGGTTGGACTTCTATGTTGTCATGTCTAAAAGAAAAGTAAATTGTCCTTGAAAGGTGTGAACGTTTCCGTGCTACCTGTATGGCCATCCTTGTATCAAGTTGTTCACAGTGTTAGATGTATCCTTGGTGACGACATGTTGCATCATGTTATGTGTCAAGCAAGTCAAAAAAAATATCATATATATCCTGTGTTGTTCGTGTGTTGAATATTTGGGTCATTATAATCAGTTCATCCAATTATGATTAAAGTCATTTGGAACCCATCTCTTTCTGGGCATCTAAATATATGTAAATGCATGTTATATAATATTGAGATTCCAAATGCTATTTACTTAGTAGAATAAAAACACATCAACATTCCAAAAGAAAACCATATCTACAGCATTCGAACAAAATTGCAAAGATTGATTTATCCAAATGCTAAATGGAAATAAATCATTAAGAGAGAGGGTTAGTCTTATCATGCCTATTTGGGGCTTCCTCAATGCAGCCACGTCGAACCAAGGCTCCTGCAGACTACAATTGAATATTCCAGACAAATTCATTTCCCTCATCATGTAGATCTCTCATGCAAGCTTCATGGCAGCGTCTGGTACAGTCAGGGAGAGGGCGACCACCATGTAATAATAAATGAATTACAAGTGTTAGAATATTTGTTTTATTTGTGTAAACTGGAATTATAAAATCTGGTCCCTTCAATTATCAAACCTTTTAGGCCACGTTACTCAGTCATAAACTATGTCTAAGATTTGCTTCACGATTGGCATTACCCTAATCTTGGCTATAAGAAGGGTGGATTTTAAAGTATGACTTTGGACTTTTGCTGGTGGCCGCACTCATTTGCATCTCTCTGATTTACAAATCTTTTGCTTCTGGTTGGACTGCCTGCTTGATGCCTCTTGGCAGTCAACATCATACATTGGATAGGTTCTTGTGGGTGGTCTGAGAGTTGTCCCATGGGAGAAGGCTTAACAATCCAAATGCAATTTCCATCTTCAAACTATGGTGGCAGAGGAATACTTCCTACAAACTTCCCGTTTGTCACTCAGTACATGTTCTGAATCTTCAAAAATATCTCTGCTACCTTGCATCTCCCAAGACATGAAGGAGTCTCCAACATGTATAGGAGTGCCTGTGGGTGTGATCTGACCTACACAAAAAGCATGCACCATTTTTGATTGCCTTCTAATATAACTACATCCGGTGGTTTCTTTTTAATTCCTTTATCCTTCTCGATCTCGTAATAAGATGCGAGTACAACCTTTATCATTCTTTTCACCAAAAGAGACTAGCTGTCCATGGACACTCAATTTACTGGTCTGTGATGGCATTCACATATAGATGGAGCTTCAAGCTAGTGAAGTAGGCCACTGTAAGTACCTCCACTTTCTTTGGGTGCTGATCCCCAGGTGTGTTCTTGTCAAGGTTTGAGCACAAAAGCTAGGCTGAGTGCGCAATAGACTCTTACCTGGGCAGCAGAATGGCCCATGCAATTCAATAACAGATAGTTTGCAGAGTAGTAGAGGCCTTTTTGAGCTAATTGCAAAGCAAATTGTGCAACTCATGTTGTTTTCTGTTCAGTATAGAAACAGATCCTCGATTCGGTTTTCTCCTTCATGAGTATGGTTATCGTAAATTGCTTTGTGAAGTGAGAGTGTTACCAGGGAGACCTGAGAAATTTATTTGCAATAAAATTCGTCAGGTCTCCTGGGTAACACTCTCACTTCACATACGATTTTGATAAAATATCTTGAAGAGAATCTCAATTTGAGGATGCATGGATACTGTTTCATAGATAACAATATTCATGAAGCATCCTTTTGCTTGGCAAGCGCTAAAAAAGGCTTCTGCAACATGCTGCAACATGTTGCCACCTGGCAATCACTATTGCAGGTTTCTGTTGGAATTCCCATCAAGAACACACCTCGCAAGCTACCCAATCGAAATGTTTTCACCGAGAGTTTGACGCCTACCTCAAATATGCTTGTAGCTTCATCTAAAATCATTACGCACAGGATGAACTTTTAGACCAAGGAGACCTGTGAGATAAAAAGAGTCTTGCGGCCAGAGAAAATAACACACATCACGCAGCAAGGTTGAAGATTTGTAGAAAGAATAAATCCAACCCAACATGTATGTGGCAGCTAGAAGGAGCTCGCAAAGCACTTCCTGCGTTAAGGGACCAACCATCCACGCAGCTAACAACAAGAAAATCTAGTGAAAGTTTTGCCTAAATTAAGGATTAAAGTCTAGCGGCCCACTGTTTTAAAGGATATGAGATATCTGTACCCACAGCACGTGGGTTATAAACCAAGCAGAAATGGAATAATCTCAGAAGTAGGTGGCCTTCATTCCCACATATGAGACGTTCACCAAGGTTCATCCAGGTCCATACGCATTGAATAAATCAGAATGCATATGGAGATGGTGGAGGTGTTTGGATGAATGAAAGGACTCAACCGACTCCCATCTGCCATCACGCAAGGTAAACAGAATGGCCTTAGGGTCTGCATTTGGAGCGGTGGTTGGGAGGAGTCCAAACGTTTTTAAAAAACCCCAACAAAATCCTGGCTCCCTGAACTCCACGCTGTGCAAACAACAAGACAAGAGTAGGTAAAAAGACAAAACATGGAACATTACGAGCTCCTGAAGAAATGGAGCCATTCAAGAAAACTTGGGTTCTTGTTGCTGAATCCGGGGATCGGTGTTCCGTGATACCTTTTGAATCTGGAGAAAAAGGCAAGATATTTCTACAGATTTCTATTATTATTATATTTAAAATTATTGCGAAATCGAACCACTAATTTCCTTGCATTGATTTGTCAGTTGGATGTCATGATGGGAGATATCCCCTTTCTGCTTGTTTTATTCTTGTTTTACTGCTTTTATCAATTGTTAGTATGTTGGTCGAAAGGATGCACCTGTGCCCTCTCGACTACAAAATATGTTTCTCTTGCTCGAGTGATAGATGGGGAGTCTGTTTGTTTATGAATTTAATCGTTCCTCTGTGATTGAGTTGCAAGTTATTATGTGGATCAAACTAGTATTTTCGATATCATGGAAGTAAGTTTACGATAACTATGAAGCTCCTCCCTAGCACCCAAGTTTGTCTTTTGATGTTTTTGTTAACTCCTTCTCAAGTCCTTTGATAACCTTTTGGCATCGAGAAAGAAAGGTTGTAGGATTAGTGTGATCAATGCTTGGGCTAGCCAGCTTAGAGTTTCAGTATTAAAAATTTTAGAATGAAAAGGTTTGTGTGCAATGTGTTTTCCGTCTCGCGTGTTTAGACTCTTATATTATCTTTCATCTTGTTTCTAGGCTTTTAAAGCCATCCTCAAGAAGTACCTTGACCATCCCTATCAACTTGAACCATAACTAGCTTTTCGGATCAACTAAGCTCGAGGTTTCATTGTGTGAATCCAGTACCTCGTTGACACTAGAATAGTATTTGGTCTAATCCCCCTCTCAGAATTATTGTTGATGGCGCTCTTCTATTTTTCCTAACTTGCATTATTTCTCCTTTGTAGTGTTAACGCTATTAATTAATATTGGTCGGTTTTTATGCACGTAATTACCTTAATATTTTGTGATGGAAATTTCCTTAAATGTGATTAATCTTCGGGAAAAAAAAAACTCATCTTTCATTTGATAGTCTTATGGATTCATAGCGGAAGGTTTTGTTTTGATAATGTCACTTAGAAATTATGTTTGTATCTATGTGTGACGGTTGACTGTGTTACCAAGGGTTGCCTTAAAATATTGTTGTTTTGGGAAATAGGTAATTTATTTTAAATTAACCAAACATTAGTTTGTTGTGGAGGTTTGCAAATCTTTAGTGTTATAAAAAAATTTGTTGATGACATTATTGTATACTCTTGTTTGATGGAACTCCCTTCTTCTCTCGCGTGTTTGCTACTAGCCTGTAAGACATTGGCCCTTCTTGAATGATTGGAAAATCTCTTGGAGTTAATGGTCAAAACTAGTATACTTTGCCTTCGCTTCGAAACTTATGTTGTGTGTATACTCTATTTGATTTCCGGTTTGAAACTCAATTATACATGGCTTTTTGTGTTAATTTTTGAAACCCGTGGTTCCCCTTTCTTGGGCCGATCAACTCTTGTTCTTTTAGAAATATATTATTTTAGCCTATGCAGTTTGGTACCTTTGATAAATTTCTAGATGGTTGGTCTATATATCAAATCTCAATCTTGTAATTATTATTTAATTACTTACTTGATGGGAATTCTGTTTTTGCTAGATTGTTTATTTCTCCTTATAGGGCCAAGGGCCATTCTCATACGATTGCTATACTTTCGTTGCTTTTACTCCTAACTGAAGTACAAGGTCTTCTCCTTCTTTGATTGGCATGATGGAGACTTTATTATAACTTGATGTGTTGATAGTGTTTAGAGGTTTGACCCAATTCTTGTAATAAAGTGCTTCCTTTTGTGGTATTGTTAGATAATAGTTATGGTGGTTTTGTGTAGCCTTATCTTGCTCAGTTCTCGCGAACTGACTCTTGTGGAAAAATTTGTTGCAGATGGATTTTTGCGAGTAGATGAGGGATAGACTTGTAGATTTTTACATCAACCTCAGTTGAGAAGTTCTTTTGCATGAATCCTTTTTATATTGTTCAACTATTGATAACATCTAGTGGAAAATTTAGAAGAGGATCAATGTCTTAGTATATTGTATCGTGGATTATGTCGTCTTAACTTTGGAACCTTGAATTGTCTGTCTATCTTGGAAAATATAAGAAAATTTGTTTACCGCTTGTTGAGTGACCTTAATGGATTATCGGTATTCTAAGAGTTGATGTAACCTTATTTCGTTTTCGTAAATGAATAATGTTAAACTTTATCCCTACGATTAAATGTTGAGTTAAATCTTTCTAAGACTTAGTAATAGTGTGTTATAAGTAAAATAAAATGGGTTGTTTAATACTTATAGAAGTTAAACTAAAATTTATATTGCAAGTAAATTAGTGTAGAGGTTACCAACTTGAGAGCATGTAATTCCATAAGTGATCAAAGATGAAACTATCCTTTGTTAAGTAACATTATATAACTTGATATCCCTAGCTACACTAATGAACACTATCCCTTTCATGGTGAAATTCTTAAACGAACTTAAAGGAAATCTATGGTTAGTTCTGGAAGATAATAAGATTTAATAAGCAGGAGAAAACAATTTAGAAACCACGCAATCTATCTCTCAGCCATTGGAAGGTAAATTGTTTTATTTTTATAAAACTCATTTAGTAAAGCCTAAGTAAAATCTTTAATAATTCTGGTTAAGTTTTCAAGTTTCAATTATATCTTGGTAATAGCTAATGAGGTCTTGAAGATGATTTCAACTCAACCTTCTCCCTCTAACCTTTTTCCAAGGTGCTTTGTCTTTCTTCTCTTAAGTGTGTTGAACGCAAACCCATGTTGTCATATGGGCATGAACAAGTTCTAGTA
Source organism: Taxus chinensis (assembly GCA_019776745.2). Taxonomy (NCBI): domain Eukaryota; kingdom Viridiplantae; phylum Streptophyta; class Pinopsida; order Cupressales; family Taxaceae; genus Taxus; species Taxus chinensis. The sequence continues at coordinate 762,149,343 of CM034146.1, read as the reverse complement.
GCGTAAGTGTAAATAGATGGCCTTGTGGAATTAAATTACCCCTTTCTCTAAATAAATGAATTAAGTAAATAAATGTCATAATAGAGAAGATTTAAAGATGATTACTCAGTGTAAAAATAATAAACTTAGCTTGGTAAGATGAATTGTATGAATCATATCTTGAGCCTCCTTGAAAACGTAAGCTAAGAATTGCAAGATGTCTTTTAAAAATAAATAACCCTCAAGAATATCTCATTGTGGTTGGCCATAACTGTAGGTGTGTTCTGTGGTTGGACTTCTATGTTGTTTTGTCAAAAAAGGAAAAGTGTATTATCCCTTTGGGTGTGAATGTTTCCGTGCTGACCTTGTGGTCATCCCCATAACAAGTGGTTCCCAGAGTTGGTTGTAACTTTGTGATGACATGTTGTGTCGTGTTATGTGTCGAAGCAAGTCAAAAAAAAAAAATTATCCCGTCTTTTACTGTGTTGTTTGTGTGTGAATTTTTTTGGTTCGTTACAAGTAACCTACTAGATGTGGATCTTCGGAGAACAAGGATTCTGAAAACTCATAATAAATTATTATAATAGGAGCTATAAGAAGTTGACATCACCATTTTCTCTCATCTTTTTGAGCTTTAGAGTCATGTATTGTTAAAATTATGTGGTATGGAAACTGTTTTGAAACTATCAAAATGAGTATTTAAGTGTGGGTGACAATCATGTCACTCACATCGACCTAGAGGACCTAAAAAGTGGGATGCTGAAAGGTATGAGAGAGCATATATAAGATAACATTTTCAAGAGTAGGTTTTTCATGATAAGAGGCCATCCATTATTAGTATATAGTACAAAATTAGTGGTAGCATGTTCCATTCCCAGCATCATGAGTCAGATTTTAGAATAGTAAGGGAAGACGAATATACCATCCTTATAGTTCTCACCCTAAATGGAATCTCAAATTGTATGTGGATTCCAACTAACTACAATGTGGACATAATTTTGAAAGAGTTTGCATCTCATGAGTGGTTGAATAATGAGTCTTATCTTTAGGGTATCACATTGGGATCATGGTTAGAAAAAGTTAGGAAAGCCTCATATAAGGAAGAAATCTTATCACCGAGTGATTTTCATGAGGGTTATTTAGATGTAATCATCTAGTTAAACATGGTAATGGGTAAAGAGATGAAAAGTAAATTTCAAGATTGTATGGCATGATTCATCCTTGTAGCCACCGAGAGAAAGCAAGTGGTAGATTGGGGACAAATAACAAGTGAAAATATTTACTGTAAGCTACTGAAGTTGTTGGCTACCTAGTGTGTACCTAGGATCATGGTTAAAACAAGGCATAAACCCTCTCATATGTGAAAAAACCTATCAAGGGTTGATTTTCTTGAGGGTTATTCAATTAAAATCAACTTGGTAAGTAGGGTTATGGGTGAACAAACAAAGAAGTACTTTTAATAAAGTATGGAACTTTACACAAAAAAAATTACATAAGTGCCACATCAGTTGTATGGTAAGAGTCTCCAATGATGATATAATATTTTCTAGAATAAATATGAAGTCCATATCCTTACCTCTTTCTCTTAGCATGATTTTTTTCTTTAATTATTCTGGTTTTATTGTTTTCTATCTTTTCAAGCATTCTTCTACTTATCACGTGGTTTTTATTATGGTAAGTCATCTGAAAACCTAAGAGGTTATGCAACCAATGCTTTGGTTACGTAACTACCAATATGCTTAGACCATTGATTGCATAGATGTCAATTTTTATAGACTGATGGTCCCATATGCATTTATCCAAGAATCTGAACTGTGTGTTTTATACTCATGTCTCAAGTTTTTGAGTGTCTTTCTTTCCTGTTTCTTTACCATTTCACTTGATTTATAGATTTATTGATATGTATCGAAATCCTATTCTTTGTTTACTATTATTATAATTTTGACTACCTCTTTTTTTGAATTCTTGATTACCAAGTGTGCAATACTTCTTCTCTCCCATTTTTCCATAAAAAGCCAGGTTTCTACCCGTGTGATGGTTTGGAGATTATTTATTAAAATTTCACCATTAATCTATTAAAATCCTTCCAAGAAGAAAAAAAATAACTCAATTCATTTCTTTGTTGGTTCCTTCTTGCATTTGTAACCAGCTAGCATGCAACTAGTCTACTCCAACATCTTCTTGATTTCTTCTATAACCAACCATCTATGTTCTCTGGATCAATTGGAATCTCATTTCTATATAGGAATATGAGGTGATAAGAGGATTATCACCATAGTTGGAAGTTCTATAATTTATATAATAACCAATTTGGGGTTGTAATTCAAATTCCTTTAAATATTTTTATATAATATAGTCATTAAAGTTAGTAGAAGCTTTTCATTTATCTTTAAGAGGTAGAATTTATATATCGTAAGAATATTTCTGTTAATATCTTATTCTCAACTTAACCTTGTGGATTTCGATGAGAGATAATTTGGAGGAAGTAACTCAGAGAGAATTCCTTCATTTCTTCATTTAGAAAATTTGTGTGTTTCATTACTTCATTTCTAGTTATATATGCATATAAAAATCTTCTGTCGATAATTTCTTCCTTGCTTATCCTTTTGGATCTATAAGGGAGAGACGCTTGAGGAATTTTCTAGGTGTATGCTTATTATTTTAATTTATAATTGTTATTTTGTTTTTGCATTTGTTTTTTTTACCGAAGAAGAATCATGGAAGAGGAAATTTCTTGTGAGAAGCCTTATTTCATCTCATTATTCTAACATGAAGTAATTATAAGAATTTATATATACGCAACTATAGTTAAAGATGTTGAATATTCCCATTCTCTCCTTAGCTAATGTTATCAATAGAAGAAAGATCCCTATGAACCTATGAGAGAGTTTGTAACCAAATTCAACATGATTTTATATAAGATACTGAGAGATTCTAGGTGTACTAAAGATAATTAACTAAGGTTCTTCACCAATGCAAAGTTTCCAAAACATGATTTGATGCTATTAAAAATACAACCTTCTTCTTTGGAAAAGGTTCATACAATTGCGGTTGATGTCGAAGAATATTTAATAATGCTTAGTAAAAACATAAAAGGAATAAGTAAGGGAAAATATCATCATTCAAGCTCCGGAGACACAAAATCATTAGTGGAAAATTTGAATGATGATATTCTTTCTCTAAAAAAAAAACTTTCTCAAACTTCAAAGTACAATGAAATTCTAAGAACTAAATTCTCAAATAAAAATATAATTTTACATCCACGTAAAAGGATTCTTCTTGAAGAACCTCTCATGAATGCACCATGTGGGACTTGGTTAGATGATGAAAGAGAATAAGAAATAGGTTTATAAATTGAAGAAGAAGAAGTTGAACTACTAATAGAAGAGGTAGGTTTTTATGAAAATGCATCCTCTTCAAATGATGAATATGAATACTCTATGGCTAATTTGAATAGTCACTCATGTGTTATTTTCACTCGCTCAAAGAATCTTTAGAAGGAAAAGTCATCCAAGCATAAAGATAACAAGAGAGAACCTCCTAAAGTGGAAAATATAATTCCTAAAAATATCATAATGAAGATGGGATCTCCACTCCTTACATCTTTGGAATATGCGAAGAAGAATCCTAAAGTTGTGCCCTATCAGAAGGAATCCTCCAATAAATGTAAATAAAATACTACCGCAAATGATGTTTCTAATTACAAAATTCATAAAAATGATGAGAAATTAGCAAGTAACTCATATAATAAAACATAAGTCATTGTTTCCCATAAAAATAAAACCCCTTCTTCAAGTTTAGATATCATTGATAATGTAAAAAAGGATAAGGTCTAAATATTTGGTTCTAAATACTTAAAAACCCGTCCTGATAACTTTGAGAAACTTGTTAAATTCATCAAGGGATAAATATCCAAGTCCAAAGTTTCTTCATCTTCAAAAGTAAGGTATTTTTCCTACTCCCAAGCCTAAACAAAGGTGAAACCTCTTATAATTTGTCCCCTCCTCCACGAGGTAGATTAAACCCTTCTATATTTCCTTGCTGATAAATGGATACCATCAGAATATCAATTTTAGTGCTTAAGATAATTTCATTCCCAAAATATTTGTTGAGTCCGTTAGTATGAGTCTCTCTTAGGCATTTGGTCATTTTAATTCAATGTTGATGAAAGAGGTTCTAGTTTTTAGGAGGATTAAAGATGTTGTGACAACACTTATGGATTATATATAGATTACATTAGATTGAATGAAAGAATCCTATTAGATTACATGTTAGCTATATATGGAATGCTCCTTAGAATAATATTTTGCTGAGAGATGGGAGGTGAAATTCAAATAGACTGGTCTTTTAAATTATTTTATGTTTTGGGTGAGATGAAGAAAATTGTTCTACAACCCATGATAAATTACACAGTGTAGAAATCAGATGATCATTGGGCCACCATTTAATTTCAAATAGGAGAGGTGGGAGAACATTCATTTGAGGAGTCAAGGAAAGTGACATACAGGGAAAGAGTTGATCCTAACTACTTCATGTTTTTTGAGTTGAGTGAAGAACCTCATATCCTGAAGAAAAGGCTAATAAAATTTACTAATGAGGTTTAGAATATGGAGTTTGATGATAGTTGTTATACAACTAGTTCTTGTGACGACATTGCATTATCTTCTCCATAGGAATACTTGTTGCAATTTGTGTAAATGTTGTAATTTTGTAACAGAAACAACATTGCCAAAGTTATGAAACCATTTAGTTGAGGTTGAGGTCTAAAAAAGAGATGGGAATTAAGAAACTCATTGTCCAAAATGATTTTGAATTTATTGTGAAAGAGGTGAGAGACGTTTTTCAAGTAGAACTTATCATCCACATCATTAAAATAAAATGGCATGGTACTATATTGAATCCTTCAATGCATTTGCATTAAAGTAATACCTAGGGAGAAAAATTCAAGAGCTGATTCATTGGCCAGATCCACATCATAACTTCAAAGGTGAAATATTTTTTGTGGAAATAGTCTTTCTACCTAGTGTGCTAGATGATTAAGAGAGATCAAATTTTTTATGGTGATAGTAAAATTATTTTCTTCCTACAACATAAAAGGGACTTAGGGTCCATGTATGTCTAGGGAAGGAACATACTCCCAAGGGAGTTTACTAAGAATGAAAGTGATAATAATTGAGTTTATCAGGTAGGTGAAGATGAAGTGATTCAATTTAAAGACAACATAATCTTGAAGGGACTAGTGTCTCTAGAGGAACTATTTAACAAGCACGACAAGTTAATTCATGGAAAACTAAAGAATCAACCCAATTCTTCATCATAGTAAAAAAAATCAATACTGGAAAAAATGAGCAGCAAATCATGGCGAACATCGGAAAATGTTGTTCATCTGAGGAAAGGAATAATATCACATCCTTATAGAAAATGGACCACAATGTTCTTGCATACTCATATGATGATTTAAATTCATTCCAACCACACTCCATGTAACATACTATACCTCAGAGGCCCAATGAAAAAGTATAAGAATAAAAGAAAAGGTAGTACAACTACAAAATTACAAGAACATTCAAGGAAAAGTAGAGAAGTTACTTAATGATCACATCATATTTCATATCCACTACTCCACGTGGATAGAAAATATCATCAACATATACTTTTAAAATCTAGACCAAGATTATTTTAAGGAAAACAACCCGTTGCAAGTAACAGACCATATATTACATGCAGTTAATGGGTCGAACATAATGTCTATTCTTGACGAATTCTAAGGATGCAATCCGATTCAGGTGGCCAAGGAAGATCATTTCAAGAATTCCTTCACCACCCCATGGGGTAGCTTCACTTAACATTGTATACAATTTATTGTGATCAATGTGGGTGCTACATTTTAGGGCTCCATGGACGTGGATTTCAAAGATTTGAAAGGAAAGTGTATAGTAGTTTACCTTAATGATATGACATTATAATCAAATAAAATAGGATAACATCTACACCAATGTGAGAAATTTCTAATCCATTACAAGAGGCACCACATTTCCCTAAACTTGAAAAAGACAATATTTGGGGTTACTGAGGAAAATATCCTTAGTTACATTTTGAGCAAGTAAGGTAGATATATTAATCCATAGAGATGATATGATATTCAAAGACTATTTCTTCCTACAAGCAAGCCAGGTGTACATTCTTTCTTTGGTAAGGTAAAATTCTTGAGAAGGTTTTTTCTAGAATTCACCAAACTCGAGAAGGATATTTTTAATATGATGAATCCTAGAAAATCATTCAAGTAGAGAAAGAAGGGGAAATAATAATTTGAATATGTTAAAGGTGTCATTACAAAAGCACCCACTCAGATACACCCTAATTTTATAAATGAATTCATTATCTACTATAATGCATCAAAATTAAGATAAAGTATAGTCACCCATAACATTCGTGAGTCTCCCTTTAATGGAAGATTAGCTTAATTACTCACAACATGAAAAAAATATTATGTTGTGGTAAGAGTGTTCAAAATTTTAAGATTATATCTTCTAAATTCTCTTGTTGTTGTCATAGTCCCAAGTCTGATGGTTAAGTCTATTCTGATGTAGTAAGACCCATGTAGAAAGAGAGGAAATTGGGTTTCAAAGGTGAAGTAATATGATATTGTGATCAAACCCTCCAAGATGGTGTGAATGAATGGATTTTGTGATATTGTTACTGGAAAAGAGTGAGAAGACTACTCAAATTGTTATAACTGCTTGGTCAAGGATCATCCTCTTGTCATTTCTATTATTACAACCAGTCCATTATACATTGATATAGATTTTTAATTTACCTATGGAGACTTCCCTCCTGGTCTTGATCAAAGTAAAATGATAAATTTATACCTCAAAGAATAAAATTATATCACATGGGATAATATTTTGTGTAAAAAAATATTAGATGGTACATACCTGAGATGTTGGATGAATAAAAACAAAAGATCTTCAATGCATATCATGATCAAGCATGTTGAGGCGACTTCTTCATAATGCTGAAAAAAAATAAGATCTTTATGGTCGGTTACTACTTTTCTACTGTATTATATGATGCACAAAAATGGATCAGGAAAGGTGATCCATGTAAATATTTTATAGGTAGGCCAATGCTTACCAATCTAGTGCTCTGGCCCATGATTATTGAAGATCATTTTCAACAGTGTGGTATTGATTTCATTATTGATTTAAATCCCCACTCCAACACGGGCCATTTGTACGTCCTTGCTTCCACATACTAATTCATGAAATGGATATAATCCATTTCAATAAAGCATACAAATTATGATAATGTGGGTAAATTTTGGAAAGAAAACATTATTATCATTTTGGAGTGCCTAGAAATATCACAGCATAAAATCATACCTAATTCTCCTCAGGTGAGATAATGAAATTCTCCTATAATCATGGAATTTATTTATCTCATTCTATTGATTAATACCCACAACAAAATGGCCAAGAAGATCTAGTAGTAATAATATTGTCACATATGTTTGAAAAATATTGGATCTCAATCAATATGATTGACATGTAACAAGTTATATCATGCCCTATGGGATAACCAAATCATGCCTAAAAATTAATTGGATTTTTTCCTTTCCACCAACTGTAAGGGATTCAGGCTCAAATTAAAATTTCTCAGGTGCCACCTACCTAATAACTTGTGAAGGTAGTAGAAAATAGAGAATATTTGGATGCTCTTGATAAGCGGAACTACTATTTGGAAAAGTTCAACGAAGATAGGTTGGTGGAATTTGTAACACTAAAAAGGAATTAGTCCAAGGTGAAAAGGATATTTGATCAGAAGAAATAAGATAGAATCTTCCAAATCAAATATCTTTTCCTTCTTTGGTATTAAATAAAAAAACCCAAAGGAAGCAGTGCAAAATTTTATCCTCTCATGCTTGGTCTCTTTAAATTAAACCATTTTTACTGAGATAAAAATTACTACCTAACTTACCTAGAAGGAACCCATTGAATTTTCCTCGTAATGGGAAGAATCTCAAACTCTACAAGTGGTGAGGTTATTATACCCATCCTTTTTACTATAATTTACCATTTTATCATTTGTTCCTTCCCTTTTAATTTTGTTGTGTTTACTTCTTGTTGTGTATGTGTGTTTTTCCATTTGTATATGTAGATTGTAATAAGGAATCTATTTCAAAAATGGAATAGGTACATTCACTTTAACATGAGAGAAAGCTAAGGTTCTCTCTCACCATTTTCGTTCTAATGTTCCAAATTTAGATCCAGTTGTTTTCATGTGAATTAATTAACCAAAAGAGAAAAAAAGGTTTATTATGAGAACCACGCTGCAAAATATAAACTTCCTTCAAAATATTCTTGAAGCGCTCTCTCGGTAATCCTACCTCCTATTTCATGGTGACATTTCCCATGAAATTATTCCTATTACATTGAGTGAATACATATATTTTTTTAAAATTATGTAATAAGATCAATAATATCATTCAGTAAAGTGAGGCAAAAAACTAGTTCTAAAGAGGGTATAAAAAGCCCAAATTTTGAAATTTAGGGGAATGTGTGTATCCTCTAGGATGGTTATGAAAATTTCATAAACATCTTATGATTTTTTTTGGAGAGAATTAAGTGTTATGGAAATATTTTAAGAATATTTAGGTAATATTTTATGATTCATGGATAGTTTATAAAAAAGTGAGTTTTCAGGTGTGAGGAATGAACAATCATATTGTTAACTTGTACTTATCTGGATTATTTTCAGAGATCTGTAAGGAGTTAGAAGGTAAACATGTAGAAAATGGAAATATTAAAGAGACCTCTACATGTTGGTAGCATCAAATTTGATCGTGTTTAAATAAATGTAGAAATATCCTATAGTTAATGTAATCTAGAACAACATGTAAATGTTATAAATAAACGTAGTAAAGAAGTATGTAAATGACCCAAACAACTATGAAAAAGTAAATTATAACCATAATGTGTAATGGAGAAGAGGAAAAAATTCATCTGATTTCATGGTCTTGCAGGACTTTGTAACAAAAATGACTAGAGGAACAATAAACAAGAACAACTGTACAAAGTTCACTTCACTACTCTAGGATGGGTGACCTCCAGAGAAATTTCTGGTGTCACTTCCTCCTAATGCTATTAGGCCTGATTGGGTGTATACCCGGCTCCATCATGCGGGAGGGTCTTGACATAGTAGCTGTTTAACATGATGAGATCCCTCTCCACCATCAGTTCGAGATTTTGGCGTGACAGCAAGTCGTCCAGCTTTGATACCATAAAAGGAATGATAACCAGATCATGCCAAGCCAAAAACATAGATGCTAATCAAACATTACGATCAATAAGATGAAAGCAATTTTCCAGAATAACTTTACATAAACCTTTGCAAACAAATGAGAAGCAATATCATATATTATTATGGAACTCAATGAAATACAATGAGAATGGGCCTTGCTTATATAGGCAAGGAATAATAATCTAATAACCATTCAAGGTCGTAGATCAAGAGATAAATCATGGAAAGAACTAGTCATCAAAGAACTAGTCAAGTCCATAGATTTATGAGAGAACTAGACACCAAGGATCTAGTCAATACCATAGATCTAGGAAAGAACTATACCTAACAACTAGATAATATCTCCTAATATCTAAATAAATAAAAAGATATATCCACACACATAAGTGGGTGAGGACAAATACAATAATGTACCTAGGTGAACATGAGATAAGGTAAATACCTACTCTAACATAGAGAATAAAAAATCACCCAAGGTAGAAATGTTGAGACTCCTACTATTTCAGAGATGAAAAAACCCCAAGTACTGGAGGAACTGGGTGAACTACCTGAATTTTACTTGGGAACATCTTTGGTTGAGTCTCAATTAAATGTTGATCCATTTTTTACAACACTGATTACTAAAGACATACTGCTACATAATTGTATGTTTGATTCCAGAGCATCATGCAATGTTATGGCTTTGGAAGTCATGAATGAATTAAAAATTAAAGTAAAAACACCTTATCGAAAGTTTACTATAATGGACTCTAGAGATGTTCCTATTATAGGATGTGTAAAAGGTTTGGTGGTACAACTTGTAGCTTATCCGAGTAAGAACTTGAAACTTGATGTTGTTGTCGTTGATTTCCCTACCAAATGGGGCATGCTATTATCAAGAAAGTGGGCTGCGAATGTTGGTGGAAATGTTTAGATGGACATGTCTTATGCCACCATACAAATTGAGGGAAACCTTGTGAAGTTACCTAGTGAAAAGAAGATGTTATATCTTATTGACGACCCCAACAATGCTTCTTATGAAGTATTGCATGGATATATTGATATTGATAACTCTGTGAGTTATGTTGCTTTCAAGGAATATGAAATTGATCGATGGAGGTATCATGAGAAGGATGAATTTCCTAAGACTTTGATGTTTGATGCAACCTCGAAAGATATTAGAAAACTTGACCCAGGAACAAAGGATAAGCCTCAAGAAACGTGGTCAGATAACGACTTGGATGGAAAAGAGAGGCAATCATATGACCAGTTGTTAAAAACATATCAAAACTACTTAGCATGGTCATATCGAGAATGGGAAGCACTTGAATTTTTTCCTTGATTATTTTCTTTTAATCGAGATGCTCTCCATTGTATAGCGTATAGTTTTTTTTTTTTCATTATAATTTTGTGTTTTTGTTCATTCTAGTCTTGGGTGACCTAGTTTTGCTAGTTTCTCGGTTAATTTTTTTGAGGATGGTTATGATTGTTCTACTCTACAAGCTTATTCTTTGACTATGTTTCCTAATAGTCTATTTTTTGAACTTGGTCTGCTATTTGTTCTTGTGGCACTCACAGGGAGTTCTCATCCCTGAGTCGGAGCCGATGTTGGTGCTCAAATTAGTCTCGCCCCATTTGTCATTGAAATTCCTCATTTTACGGCCTGTGTCATGTTTTCTATCTCCCCGTGTTGTTTCTTGAAAGACCTTGTCATCCTTTCGGTTGCTGTGATCAATCCTTTCCTGGGTCGAGGATCACTTAAAGGTCCAAAAAAAATTTGTGTTTCTCTATCCATCTGAAGGAGTCTGTAAATTAGGCGTAAAGCTCGGGTTGTTCCTTTCCTTTCATTTTCCACAATCACGTAGTGTTGTTCCTATCATTTTTGTCTCAAATACCTGAGGAAACAAGATTGGATGTAGCTCAAAGGATCATGTTTGAAACTTATAACATCTCCAAATTCTCTGTCCTTGAAGAAAAATTAATTTTCGGGCTCAAATGGTGGTTTTCTTGAATTTTTATGATTTGACGGGTGATTTTCCCCCGTCAAATTTACATCTTTGCATCAGTGGAAATATGTCCATTTTTGGTTGGATGCAGCTCGACGGGGGACTCTAAAAAATCTATGGCTTGCTTTAACCCAAAAATTGTCCACGTGGAGGAATGATGCTCGTTTGAAGATTCACCTTTTGGTTTGGCCTTGGAGTTTCGCTGGGGGGACACGTGGAGGATTCTGCTACTTTTCTTAGACTTAGAAAAAAATTTCATGCAACCGGTAAGGTTTTTGGCGGGCCATGGACACGTGGTGCGATGATGCTCATTTAAGGATCTTCCTTAGGTCCCACCTTAAAAATTGTGATAGGGGGACCGGTGGAGGCTTCCACCGGCTCTAATTTGTACTACAACTCTTTAAAGCAATTTTTTAAGACTTGGGACATGTGGTGAGCCCTCACTCATTCAAGGTCTCCATTCTTGGACACCATCTTGGAGTTGCTCCATAAAGACACATGGAGGTTTCTGTCGGGCCTTCCCTTCCCTTAGAACTTTCAAGGAACTTCCTAAAGGGCCTGAGACAAGTGGAGGGACCGTGTATGTTTGGGGACCGGCCCCTAAGTTTTATTTTAAAGAAGCTCCCAAAGGACAGTTGAAAGCTTTCACTCACTCTTCCTTTTTTCTTAGACTTTTCAACGGCCGAAACATATTTTCTCAGACCTTAGAAAAATGGCATCTTCCCTTGAACCTTCAAATATTTAATAGAATCTTATAGACTGAGACACATGTTGAGCTCGCGTTTGTTTGGGGTCTCTAATTTTCAAGACCATCTCATAATGTGCCATTGAGACACGTTGCAGGTGGGGAAATGGAGAAGCGGAGCTTCGAGGTTATTTGTAATGACCCAAATAATCACACACGAACAACACAGTGAAATACAGGATAACTTTTTTTTTTGACTTGCTTGACACAACATGATGCAACATGTCGTCACCAAGTATACAACTAACACTGTGAACAACTTGATACAAGGATGGCCATAAGGGCAGCACAGAAACGTTCACACATATCAAGGATAATTTACTTTTCTTTTTGACAAGACAACATAGAAGTCCAATCACAGAACACACTTACAGTTAGGGCCAACCACATGGAGATATTCTTGAGGGTTAATTATTTTAAAAGGACATCTTGCAATTCTTAGCTTACGTTTTCAAGGAGGCTCAAGATATGATCCACATAATTTAACATGCCAAGCCAAGATTATTCTGTTGTTACCTGTCCAAGTTAATGCACCAAACTAAACACAAAACCCTGAAAAACTCCAATGAAATTGATACCTGATGGACAAGATCCGAAGATGTAGACGGATGAGGAAGCCGATGTAGATAAGACGGGCGCACACGAGCAATTCTGCACAATAGATCCAAGTAACCTGCGAGACACCGATGCTTGACAGAAAAAGACCACGTTAAAAGATATTTAGGTGGACTGCCCGAGAAGCGGGTCCGGGAAGCGATGAGCTCCCTCGGCGGATGTCAGTCCACGTTTTCAATTAAGTAAAGAAGCATACATGATAAAAGATGTACGTACAAGACTAGATTTTCTGATCAAGGTAATAAACAGAATCTAAACAGCAGGCAGAAAGCAACAGAAGACAGGGAACTGTGGAAACAAAGCTAGATTTGTGTTACCTGTGTCCTTTTACCTGTCTGCAGGATGATCGGCGTCGATTATGTAGAATCGGCGTCGACTGATGTGATCGGCGTCGGTTATGAAGAATCGGCGTCGACTGAATAAGATCGGCGTCGACTAAAAGTAGATCGGTCGATCGGGGACAGTGAGAGAAGATTTGGAAATCGGAAAGTGAAGGCCAGATCGTCAACGTCTGCTGGATATGCCGAAGCCGGTGAGATACTGGAACAGAGTCACCAGAAGATCAATGGATACGTGCGATGTTGATGTGATAAGAACAGAGTAACGGTGCTCCTCTCAGGGATTGATTTGGACAAGATCCGTTCTCATTTGATAGATAATGTTGACACTAGATGCGCAAAGATCTCTCGTTCTCTCTCTTTCACGGTCTGTGTTTCTTTCGCGATCTGTCTCTGTCTGTCCTTCGTGTTCGTGCGTGTGTTTTTTCTTCCTGTCCCAGAACTGAGTTCTGGGCTTCTATTTATAATCGGCGCCGCTCCTAAAAATCGGCGTCGACCGTACCGGTCGGCGCCGATCGCGGAACAGACTCCCGAGATGGCCAAAATGAACGATTTCTAGAAAGATAAGAGTTATCCCTCCACCTCAAATACGGGAAATATCCCGCCGCTTGATTGTGAGGAGGAGAAATAGGAGGGACACATGGATAGGATAGATATGGGGTAAATAAGTGGTTAGGATACATGTGAAAAGGTGTAATTAAATGGTTAATATTTAATTACTCATGGGTAAAACATAAAGGGGTGAATTAAACTTAGGATAGGTGTTTAAATCACAAATCGAATAATATCCCAAGGGGATAGTGGTGACATAAACGTGCCCCAGGTTACCAGAGAGAGCAAACGCGCACGAGGGACACTAAATTGGATAATCAATTTTAGGTGTCTACATTTTGCCCCTTTTTGTCAAGTAACTTGCGATAAGCAAGGTTATGAGACAAAAACAAGGAGATGGAAGAAGGGAAGAAAAAGTGATGATGTGATCCCCCTCAAACTAGGGATGGGATGGATGATAGAACAAACGATCCCAAGTTTGAAAAAAGGTAGATGAAGACGCGGGATGCCCCAGCTGGATGTCTGGAGTAGATCTGATCATTGATGACGCATAAAAATAGATAAAAAGGCAGCAACCTAAGGAACTCACATTGGTAGGGCAAACTAGACGGTCTCCTTATGAGACGACGTTAGTACCTACAGACCCATGAGTGTAAGGAGGGCTGCAAAATAGTCAGCATCTAAAGAGAGACACATTGGTAGGGACAACTAGACGGTCTGCAAAGCAGACGACGTTAGTGCCTACAGACCCGTTTAACTCTAAGCTGCCAAAAAGTATGAGTGCCCCATGCAAAGGGAACAAACTCGAAATGGACGGTGATATCGAAAATATGTGCCGAAAGGCAACATTCAACGCACCATAATGATCAGATAGATAAATGAGCCAAGTATCAACACTATGGCAAAGAGATATGGAAAATCGGCGGCGATTATAATAAGCGGCGCCGATCAAAATAAACGGCGTCGACCAAAATAGTCGGCGCCGACCGTTGAAAGCACATATAAATATGTGAACGGAAAACGTGAACGATTTATTTACATCGTGACGATCGAATCAGAGAGAGTCAAAAATTGGATTTGAGCACCATGGAAGCCTCTGGAAGCGGTCAGAAGCGAGGAGGACACGACCTGGGGTAAGTGGTTCTTCGTGAACCCGTTGTTTTACTTTTGCTTTATTTTTATTTTTATTTTTTATTTTTATTTTTTTTAATTTCTATTTTGCCGGGTGGGAGGCCAGGGTGTTTTGTACATCCGACCGAGAAATCGGCGCCGATTGGTATAGTCGACGCCGATTATATTCAAGCGGCGCCGATTTATGTTAATCGGCGTCGACTATAAAAAACGACGCCGATTATATTTAATCGACGCCGATTGTATAGACTTTTGAATAGATTTTTTTTTTTTTTTGGATGTTCTGATTTGGGTAAATATGAGACTAATATTGCTCTTGATGTCGTGGATGTAGGCACGAGAGGTTCTACACATGAGGGATGCTATTCCCGAGTTACTAGAGACTATTCTTCCTGATGTGACCGATGCAGATTGGCGGCATTTAGAGTTAGCCGGGCTCGGGGGCTTTAGGTACTACAGACGAGTGCCGCGGGACGTAGAGTTGATGCGAGCACTAGTGCGACGATGGGATAGCCAGACGTGCACTTTTTGGTTCAGGACGGGTGAGATGACCATCACCCATGAGGATATATACAGGATTTTGAGGCTGCCGATTACTGGGGATCCGATAGAGATTACGCCACGAGAGCAGCAGCAGAGGGCCCTAGTTCGACTGTATGGAGATAGAGCGGATGATTCAGAGATAGTGTCTGGGGCAGTGCGGATAGCCTCGCAGTATAGACAGGATAGCCCCCGGAGCAGACGGATAGTTTTGATTCAGATGGCGATATCCTATTTCGCTCTGCCAGATTCAGGAGGTGGGAGATTCCCACTATTATTATTAGATTGCGTTTGCGACATCCTGCAGTTCAGACAGGTATTTGCTTTTGCTGATGCTCTGATAGCTCAGATATATCACGAGCTATGGATGTATACCACTGGCCGGAGGACAGGTATTGATGTTAGTTTTGTGCTCCACTGCTGGGCATATGAGCATATAGCAGTGATTAGGCCATCCGGGCTTCCTTGGATGCCAGCAGCAGTGGGAGCTATTGATTATGGATTCCGGCGATGGCGGGCTGATATGGCCGCTGGGGATACAGGGAGGTCGGCGGATTGGTATACTGAGCGTTTCAGGACGCTGACACCTGATCAGGTTATCTGGAGGCCATATCGGGTATTTCCGACATGGGTTGGTCAGGATGCTCACTTGGTGGCATTGAGACGGAGCAGGGTGGTTAGGGGCCGCAGGCCTGATATGTGGGAGCGAGTCCCGTTTATGCGGGTATTGAGACAGTTCGGCCTAGTGCAGACAGTGCCGACTACTTACAGGCCTTATAGGTGAGATAGCAGGGAGACTGATCTGCCGATTTTGATCCCGGCAGATCCATTGAGGGAGGCCCCACCCTCCACAGACAGTGATGATGATGCTGGAGTAGGTGATGGTTATGCTGCATGGTATGCGACAGAGCTACCACGACATCTCCCGGCATCTATAGATGCCGACGAGGAGGATATGGCTACAGTGCTAGAGAGACTGGAGGGAGAGCACGCCACCCTGACGCAGACACACCAGGTGGCTCTCGAGGAGATTCGAGCTCTGACAGAGGAGAGGGATGCCCTGATTTTGGAGAGAGACACCGCTCGCCAGGAGCGAGATACAGCGATCCAGCAGAGGGATCGCTACCTTCGACATAGGGAGGCCCTCAGGGCCAAATATGGGGAGACAGGTACCACGTCAGAGTCTGGTACACAGGGCACGACCCTAGGAGGGGCACCACCAGCAGCACCAGCAGCCCCAGCAGCACCAGCAGCACCATTACGAGCACCGGGTACCGTGAGCTTGAGCACATATCAGTCTCTCCTCGCTGAGGTGAGATACTATGAGGATGCCTTAGCGCAGCATGCCCCAGATGTGCCTCGGTACGGGGCGAGGAGGAGATCAGCGACGGCCACAGCGAGCGGGGCCTCAGGTGGAGGGAGCACCGGGAGAGACCGAGGTGGGCAGAGACCTCCAGCAGCAGGTGCGTCTAGCTCGATAGGCGGCGGCCAGGAGAGACAGCCTGGTCCAGAGGAGGGTGGAGGAGATAGTGTCCTCCATGCATCAGATTTTACTATATAGGGATTTTTTTATATTTTGTATCAGTGTAGTGATGTAGCCTCGATTGGAAGGCATTGTATAGATGGCTTGATTGAGAGCCACCCATTTTTTGTTGTACAGACACTTATGTATATATATAGATTTATCATTGTTTTTGTCATATGATTGTTCTCCTGTTTTTAATTTCGATATACATGGACAGATGTAGCGTAATTGTGATGGATGTAGACATAGATTGATAGATGATAAATAGATGAGATTGGATGAACATAGACATAGAGGATAGATAGATGTGATGTGATTTGATGTGATTGACATGTGGATATAATTTTGATGAAAAATAGATAAAGATGGATGTAATGAAACTTGGATGTACATATTTTTATATTTGTTGATGGATAGATGGATAGATGTGATTGATGTATGGATTTAATTTTGATGAAAAATGGATATAGATAGATGTAGTGTAACTTGGATGTACAAGTTTTTAGATGTTTTGATGGATAGATGGATAGATGTGATTGATAGATTTGGTATGTTTGAGATGTTAATTTAATTTTGATGAAAATAGATATAGATAGATGTAGTGTTACTTGGATGGACAAGTGTTTAGATGATGTGATGGATAGATGGGTTTTGATAGTTGAAATGGATTTGATATTTTTGAGATTTTGATTAAATTTTGATGAAAATAGATAGATAGATTCACATGTGTTGACAATACATGCTTTGATATGTCAAAGTAAATAAGATGAAATTAGATAGATGATAAATTTTGATTAAATTAACATGTGAAATGTCAATTTAACTGGATGAAATAATCGGACATACTCTCTGTGAGAGTCAAGGATGTAATGAAAATGACCTTGATTAGAAATAAAGGAAATACACCCAGATAAGAGGAAAAATGATAAGTTGGACTCTCAACCGACCATAAATAGAATCTGGATAAGAAACCAAAAGATCGTGCATACAAGGCCCTACATGAGGTTAAAATAAACCTGACACTAACTAGTCGCAAACCAGATTTAGGAGGGAAACGGAAGGAGCAGTAAGTAAGTATCTCGTCGAAATTTACAAGGGACAGAATACATGTTTATACTGGGAAAATAGGATTCTCCATATGATCGACAAAAAGGTCTTATATCTCAGCTTCATGATTTCTGGCAGAAAAGCAAACTGATCAATGCGGGAAGTTTGCTAGATATGGAAAGACTGATCAATACGGGAAGTCTTTCAGTGATGCTAAAAAGTGTAGAAACTGATTGAAAGGCTGATCAATGCAAGAAGCCTTGAGTATTCCTTTGAGAAACAGCCGTCCTTCAAGGGAGCGGTCCGTATTTTGAATTTTAATGATAGCCATCCTTCGAGGGTATGGTCTATATCTTTTGATTCATTTGATAATGTATGGATAGCTGTCCTTCAAGGGATCAGTCTATCTTTTTTTTTTTTGGATAGCATCTTCTTTCTTCTTTCTCTTTTTTTTTTTTTTTTTTTTTGAAAAGCTTTTTTTTTTTTTTTTGAAAAGCTTTTTGGAAGAAGCTGAGTTTAGACCTAGATAGATCAGATAGAGGGGAAGAAAACGTATAAAGAGCATGCACTCATGCCCCGAGTAGATCCGATTAAGATAAGCACTTGGGACAAATGAAACGGTGATTAAGGTATTCCTACCATGAGGAGGAACATATCCAGAAGAAAAATGCTATGAGTAGAGCCGCGATACTCATATTTAAGGTAAAAAAGACAAAAGGCGGAGAACCACATAATTTCGAATCACCATGAAAGTAGATGACTGGTTGTTAGACGGATGAAAGATCTGTCTTGCGACTAGATTTGTGTAAGATAGATTTTAACAGTAGAAGGGCCTTAGATGCAAGGCATTAAGAGGTTCCACTTCAGGTATACCATCCATGGAAGATAGACGATAAGCCCCAGACCCATATTTATGAGTGATAATGTACGGGCCCATCCAGTTGGGAGCAAACTTACCACGCTGACTCCTTTCGAGTGTAGTGACATTTTGGTTTTCTTTAAGAACAAGATCACCAATTTTAAAGTCACGATGCTGCAAGTGCTTGTTATAAGCACGTTTGACACGCTCAAGATAGACTTGATGATGTTCAAGAGCGTTGAGACGCCGCTCATCTAATAATTCAAGTTGTGATAGACGATTTTGACGATAGTCCTCATCGGAGACAAATTCTCTAAGAGAAACACGGAGAGATGGGATTTGGACTTCCAAAGGAAGAACAGCCTCAGACCCATAGACGAGAGAGAAGGGAGTAGCACCAGTAGGAGTACGAATGCTAGTCCGATAAGCCCAGAGAGCAAAAGGGATATGTAAATGCCAATCCCTACCAGCTCGACTAGTTACCTTTGCGAGGATATTACGCAAAGTTTTATTGGAAGCTTCGGCCTGACCATTAGCTTGAGGATAGTATGGAGAAGAAAAGCTGAGTTTGATATTGAAAGCGTCGCAGAGGTTCTGCAAATCAACGTTTTTGAAAGACTTACCGTTATCTGTGATGAGTTTGTGTGGAACACCAAAACGACAAATGATGTGTTGATAGACAAAATCAACTATGGGTTTAGCTTTTGTTGAAGAAAGAGGGATAGCTTCCACCCATTTAGTAAAGTACTCAGTGGCAGTAATGATAGAATGATGACGCTGTGAAGAACGGGGATTGATGAGACCAATAAGGTCAAGACCCCATTGCGAAAAAGGCCACAAATCCGCTGCAGGTTGTAAAGCTTGACTAGGGATATGTGTGAGATTGGAATGTTGTTGACACTTGACACATTTCTTAGTGTATTCACAACAATCTCGATTAAGAGAAGGCCAATAATATCCCAAACGTAAGATGCGTTTGGCTACGGCCGAGCCACTAAAATGTCCACCACAGATACCGTCATGGACCTCCTGGATAGCTTTAGATGATTCAAGGGATTTGAGGCACCGAAGCAAAATGCCATCAAAGCCGCGTTTGTAGAGGATCCCTCCTAGAATAGTATAGCGATTAGCACGTAGGATAAAAGATCTTCTACCATTGGAAGTTAGATCTGGAGGAAGCACTGAATGAGATAGATAATCAACGATCTGCTGATACCACTCATCCTGAGTATGGGTTGTGATAGCATGGATTGAAGTTAGTTGTCTAAGATGAGATGGTTGATCTAATCGTTGCACAGCCACATAAAGTCGCGAGTCTTCGGTAAAAGGTGGGATAAGTGAGGCTAACGAAGCCATTGTATCTGCGAATCGATTCGCAGTGCGAGGAATAGCTTGGATGGTGAATTTATCGAAAGATTGGAGTTGAACGAGAACGATGTCACGATATTTTTGAAGGATATCATTCCTGCATTGATAGACACCCGTGACTTGATTAACGATGAGTTCAGAATCACCAAAGATGTCAATATGACGAGCGCCGAGATTAATGGCATTTTGAAGACCCAAGACAAGAGCTTCATATTCAGCCATATTATTGGTGCACTCAAAGTTTAGTTTGTGTGCGACTGGGATAGGCGTACCCCAAGGAGGAATCATCACGAAACCCACACCTCCCCCTTGCTGGCATTTGGATCCATCAAAGAAGAGTTTTACTTTAAATGGAGACAGACCAAAATCAATTTGTTGGATATATTCATCGGGGAATCGAGCAAGGGGAACTTGAGTGTCCGGGAGAGGAGCATCAGCTAGTTGATCTGCAATGACCTGACCCTTGATAGATTTTTGCGGGACAAACTCGAGATCAAATTCAGTCATAAGCATGAGCCAACGAGTGATACGATCATTGTGATAAGGCTTCGCATGAATTGTCTTGAGTGGATTGACACTTGTGACAATGTAAGTTTTGTGATTAAGAAGGTAATGACGAAGTTTAGAAGTTGCGAAGAAGAGAGCACAACACAGCTTTTCAGCTTCGGAATAACGTGTTTCATACTCATGGAGGGTGCGACTGATGTAATAGACAGCTTGTTCTTTACCGCAAGCGTCCCGATGCGAGATCATGGCTCCCAGAGCATGGTCAGTCACAGAGATATAAAGATAGAAAGGCTCCCCCTCGCGTGGAGGTGTAAGCACAGGTGGAGAAAGAAGATAAGCTTTGAGATCATCAAAGGCCTTTTGGCAATGCTCATCCCATTCAAAATGAACATTCTTACGGAGGAGATGATGAAAAGGTTGACAACGGTCCGACAATTGTGAGATAAAACGACGCACTGATTGAAGACGTCCTTGGAGACTGCGGAGTTGCTTTAAGTTAGAAGGGGGAGGCATCTCAAGGATAGCTTTTATTTTTGCGGGGTCTACTTCAATACCCCTAATGGAAATGATAAAACCTAAAAGTTTACCAGTGAGAACGCCAAACACGCACTTAGATGGATTTAGACGAAGACAAAAGCGGATAAGCCTCTCAAAGAGAGGTGCAAGGATGAAAAGATGATCCTGCCGACGCTTGGATTTACCGAGGAGATCGTCGACGTAATCTTCCACAGTTTTGTGTAAGAGATCATGGAAGATGTAGGTCATTGCTCGCTGATAGGTCGCTCCAGCGTTCTTAAGACCGAAAGGCATGACACGATAACAAAAGGTCCCCCAAGGAGTTATGAAAGAAGTCTTATGTTGGTCTTCTGGTGCGATGAGAATTTGATTATATCCAGAGAAACCATCCATAAGCGAAAGCATCTCATGACCCGCAGTTAAATCCACGAGTTGGTCGATATTAGGTAGAGGAAAATCATCTTTTGGACAAGCAAGATTAAGATCCCGGAAGTCGGTACAAATTCAAATTTTCCCAGTAGCTTTAGTTACTGGTACTACATTGGAAACCCATTGTGGATAATCGATGGGTTGGATGAAGTTAGCTGAGAGCAAGCGCTGCAATTCTTCTTTAACAAGAAGGGCTACTCTAGGGTGCATTTTACGTAATTTTTGTTTAACTGGTTTGATGTCGGGAAGAGTAACGATATTGTGGACCACAATATCGGGATCGAGTCCTGGCATATCCTCATATGCCCAAGCAAAAGCTTGACGATGGTTGGAAAGAAAAGTGGTAAAGTCTCCTAATTCCTGTGGATTAAGGGATTGGCCGACCTTAATGATGCGAGGGTCTTTAGAAGTCCCTATATTAAGGTCGACAGTGGCTTCGTTGAGAAGCGTAGACGTGTCAGAAGGAATAGTTTTGGGAAGATAGGAATCCTCTGCCCCCAGATAGGTGAGGACAGAATCATCATCCGCACAGTGGATAGTGTTGATAGTAGGAGAGTCATCTCCAACTATTTCAGGGAAAATTAACGGTATGGAAGTGGACCTGTCATTAGTCTTATAGGCTAGCGGCCCTAAGGAAATGGTATTGATAAAAAAAAAAGTTAGACGGGATGGAAATGTCGTCGTCCACATCGAGTGATGCTTCTGACTTAGCGGGAGAAGATGGTTCTTCGATAGGAAGAGGCTCATTGAGAACAGTGACGGTGGCTTTTGAAAGAGGTTTAAATCCTAAACCAAATTTTTGATGTGGCTTGAGAGTTGGAATGGACGCGAGGTCATGTACACCTTGTTCATATTTACCTAAGCCAAAGCCCTTCCATGCGCATCGATATAAATAAGTTTTTGCAAACGTGGGATTCTGTAGATAATCAAACCCTGTTAGATAAGGTTTGGCCCTAGGAGGAGAATCCGGGCGATAGTGAGGTGTATCTAGACCACCGTAAATGAAATTAGTCTGTTGATTGGGTAGACCAATGGTGACGATGCGACCAAGACCTGGCTGATATTCAGGTTGTTTGTCTGGTCTACCATACTCACTAGGTTTGAGATGGGTGTCAAAAGAAAGGAGAGGAAGCTCTCCTAGTGAGAAACGCTGCAATGTCTCTTCTAGATTTTGTACGTCCGGTAGTTTGGTTGCAGGTATGGAAGAAGATGAGGCCCCGTCAGGAGAACAGGCATTTTCCTTTAGAGGGGCAGACCCTGTGGTCATGTCGCATTGCGCGGAAGGCAAAGGATCTCCTGGATGAGTATATATTTTGCCCTCATATTGATATTTTAAACATCGATGGAGGGTAGATGGGACACAATGCATTGCGCGAATCCAGGAGCGTCCGAGGATCATATTATAATGGAATTTCCCTTCAACAATGTAGAAGAGTTCGTGAAGCAGCTTCTTACCTACTCGAATGGGTAAGACCACAGTTCCTAAAGTAACTGCTAGCTGATCGTTAAATGATCGAAGAGCGAAAGGCGGGGGTGACACTACGTTCTTTGGTAACTTAAGTTGCTCGAATGTGTGCGAGGAGATGACGTTGAGTGCAGCACCACTGTCGATCATAATGCGTTTTAATGTAGTGTTGTCGATTTGGACTGTGATAAAGAGGGGAGCCTCCAAATCCTCGGAAGAAAGAGAAGGAATTTCTGAATCTTCAAAAGAAATGGTGGTTGATGGTCTATTCAATCCAACAACCATCTCGAAAGGCTGGGGCTCATCTGAATTCACTGCGATGCGACGCAGATTATCAATCAGAGCCTGGCGATGTTGCGGAGAGGATTGAATGAGGTCAAAAAGAGACATTTTGACCGGAGCCTAGGTGAGTTGTTTCATAACACTCTCCTCAACTGATACGGGAATTTGAGCCCGAGGTGCAGCACGAATAGAGACCCGAGGTCTCGGGGCTAATGAGGGAGGAGGAACTCCTTCAGGGGCTGCAGAAATGACAACCCGTGGTCGAGATGCTGTAGATGAGGATGGATTATCATAATGTTGGGTTCTAGTGGCGATATGGATTGTGTCGATTTGAGAAGGTGGAAGATCATTTGGAGTGTAATCACTAGAAGTAGAGGCCTGAGTAGATCGTTGGGGTTCAGATGGAGCTAAGATGACAGGAGGTGCTTGTTTCTCCTCCTCCAGCAAAAGATCACTTTCTTCCAAAAGGTTGTTGACGACAGATTGAAGAGCTTTACACCCCTCAGTGTCATGACCCGGGGTACGGTGGTAAGCACAAATCAAATCAGAGTTAAACCAGGTAGGTTTAACTCCTTTAGGGTTATAGGGTTTAATCGGAGGAAGGGATATGGATGAAGATTGGATAAGTTGACGAAGGATTTCGGTGTAGAACCCGGTAGACGAAGATGAGGACAGAGATGATGAAGGTGCCTCTTTTACTTTAACAGACTGCCGAGGTAAAAGAACCTGCATGTTTGGTTTGACAGTCTTTTTAGGGATCATCTTATTTTTTTGGACGTCTGGAGGAGCAGCCTTGGGCACTTGAGATGGAAGTAAGTGAGACATGATTGATTTTGGTGGAGGGGGAGCCCCTAAAATAGATTTTGAAGATGATGGAGATGTGACAAGTGTTGTGGTCTTCAAAGATAAGGGGGGTTGCTTGGTCGAAACTAATGATGATTTAGATGATGTCGATTTAGATGAGGGAGAAGCTTCCAAAGTAGGTGTAATCGGAGGAACATAGGGCGCCCTGGCTTTTGGTAATGAAGATGATGATTCTGATAAAAGAGGTGACGTCTCTTTAGTAGGTAAGTCCACTTTTCGAGGTGCTGGTGAAGAATGTGTTGTAGAAGAAGATGATGGTTTTGATAAGTGTGTAGAAGAAGACGCCTTCTCAGCGGACAAATCCAATCTTTTATGAGGCGCAGAGAGAGATTTTTGCGGAAAAGCACCAAGAGTCTTGATGGTTCGAAATATGGGCTTTCCTTTTTCAGGGATGGTGATAATTTCAACCGCATAAGGTGATTGCAACCTTTTTGGGGAAAGCAAATGGGGTGGTACTGATGACGCAACGTTAGATTTCGGTTGTCTCGGTCTAAGTTCAGGAACCGAGCGTATAGGTGTTGGTGCTACTTCTTTATATTTCCCCTTAATAGGCAAAGTAGCATTTGTGATGGAAGAAGTGAGTGATGAAGAAGCAGTTCCTTGCGAGGGAACTTCTTCTGGTACAGTAATTGTGGGTGAAACTACTGTAGGAAAGGAAACAGGAAGAGTCAAAATCGAAGACGCTTCCGTCGAAGTCGGCACAACTATAGGTACGTTCACCAAGGGCATAGTCGCAGCAAAAATGGGAGAAATAGAAGTAGATGTATCCGCGGTGGAAACTCGAAGGGATGTAATTGCCTCGAGCATTGAAAGAATGTCTGACGATGAGACAGATGAGGATGACACTGTCTCGGGTATGGACGGAAGATCAGACAAAGAAGCAGAGAGAGGTGAATCCGTATCTAACAATGTTGGAATATTCAAAGACGGGCTATCTGAAGATGGTGGAATCCCAACGATTAACGAAGCAGAAGGAGGTTCTGATTCGGTCGATGTGTTCGCAGATGGCTTAGTTTTAGAAGAAGATTCTTCAGTAGAGATGACGCTGATAGTATGAGTGTTTGGTTTTTGAGACTCTGAAGCATCATGGTTCGGGGAATGATTAGGAAAAGGTTGTTTAAAGACATCCAACGCTTGATTTGGGGGAGCATTTGGGTTATCCAGAATGAGCTCGCCTTTATCAATGAATTTCTGGACAAGATTTTTGAAGGTTTGACATCGCTCAATGTCATGACCTTTGGTTCTATGATAATGACAGAAGTCATTTTCCCTATACCAGAATGGACGTTCTTGGCTTTCATCAATATTCCTAATGGGAGGAAGTTCGATCATGTGGACTTCCAACATTTTTTTCAGGATAGAAGCATATGATTCCCCCAACGAAGTGTAAGATCGAGATGACGAGGACCCTTTTCGAGAAGATGAGGAGTCTCTTCGTGGTGTTTGATTAGAAGTGGTATCGGCTCGTGATGTTTTTAATACGATAGCGTTGGTGGATCCCTGATTCTTGTCTTTAGAAGTGGAAGGATTTGATTTGGTAAACCGAGAAAAATCCGGTTTAGATTTGGAGCGAAGTTTTAACTTCCCTTGTTCAATGGCGCGGGATTCAAGTTTGCGTGCCATCGTAAAGGCTTCTTCAAATGTATGAAAAGTCTGGATCCTTAAAGTGGAGGAAATATGATTAGCACAAGATCGAGTAAACAACTCGATCTGTTGGGATTGAGGAAGGGAGAAAGACAATTGGTTGATTATCCCTCTCCAACGAGCGACAAAGTCTACAATAGACTCATCATCGAATTGACGAATGTTATAAAGATCTGTAATCGAGATCTTATGCGCGATATTTATTGAAAAGTTTTCAACAAACATCTGAGCCAATTGAGAGAAAGAAAACAAGGAATGTTGAGGAATGTTATTGTACCAGTCTAAAGCAGGACCTGCTAGAGACATAGGAAAAGTACGGAGCATAAGCTCCTGATCCTGGACTATGAGGTAGCAAGCATGTTTGAATGCTCGCAAATGCTGTTGAGGGTCCTCCCGACTATGAAATTTTGAAAATTTAGGAAGTTCCCATTGGGGAGGATAAGGCTTAAAAGCCACTGAGGGGTGAATGGGTTCATTACATACTTCTTCAAAAGAGTATGAAGGACGAGCCCCTTTGGTGGAGGCTTCCAAGTCTGCGATTTTCTTGAAAAGAATTTGAACCACGTCGGATTGAGGAGGAGGCAGACTGGCATGTCCTACATAAGAAGTAAATGGTGGATGCTGTTGAGGTGTCAATGGGGGATTCATCTGTTGATTGATAGGATGATAAGAGGAGTAACCAGGCATTCTGGGTGACGCCTGGTGGGGTATTTGTTGTGAAGGAGCCTGTGTATAGGCAGGCTGTGGGATAATAAGTGGTTGAGAAAATGAAGGTTGGATGATGGACGGAGCCTGTGATTGGTGGACTCCTATGCTTGTTGACTGAATCGGAACAGATTGAGGAACATGGGTGCCGATTTGATTGGACATATTGGGGAACAAGACCTGAAAGAGGGTTTCTACTGCCGGATTAGTTATTAAGGGTGCCGATGCTAGAGGATGGGTGAAGGTCACTGTTGCTGGAACATTGGAAGAAAGACCCACTGAAGGACGAGAAGCAGGAACCAACTGACTAGTCGAAGGGGGTTGACTCATAAAGGGGTACTGACCCTGGGACACAATGGATGGCATAGATGAGTTAACAGCAATATGCGGGTGCGCAGACGCACTCATTATAGCCAGAGCAGAGGACCTCTCAGTAGTAGGTTGTGGAATAGTCGAGGTAACTGCGGCGTTAGGAATAGGTAAGACTTCTTGAGAACTAGTCGATATGGTCGGTGGAAGAGAAAAAGGAGGCACAGGTGTGCCGCCCTCCTTCGTGGCTCGAGGCGAGAAAGACGATGCTAGCTGTTCTACAAAAGCCTGGGGTGGTTCACGAGAATAATCGTACACTTGCTGGATTGGTGGTCCCTGATCAGATATTTGAATAGACTTGTGTACTAGGTAGTCCATGAGGGCTACCGGATTGCGATCGAGGAGCGCCTGAAATTCAGGATCCCCGCGAGGAACATACTCTGAGTCAGAAGTAGATGATATTTCTGAAGGACTAGGGGAAGCTGGACGTGATGGGGTTGCTTTGGCCTGATAAAAAGGATTATATGACCAAGATGGGGAACCCATTAACAGTGGTCCCGAGGAAGACCTGGGGGGTGCCGAAACCTCCACACTAGTGGTGATCTCGGAGGAAGAAGGGGCTAATTGAGCCATTCTTCTAGATTGTAACCGAGTGATAACCGTCATAAACAAGCAGAAAAGAAGATTGACCTAACTAATGCACAGACAATTCAAGCAGCGTAGGTGATTATCTCTTTTAAATTTTTATGCTTTTAAGAAAGAAAATATTAGGGAAGGCCTTTTAGAACAGGAACTACTCAGATAGCCAAACTAAGGATGGTTTGGGGGATGTTTTGGTGAGGAGTCCCGAAGGCACTTCAGTAAAAGACCGGTACGTGGCTTGATATAGGGGCCTACCCCCGCACTTCACACACCGCTGCGATAAGGGAGTCGGGTGCTTTGCCAATATATACCAGAACTTCTGTGAATTTATAGCGCGGCCCGAGTACCACGTAGGCTCTTCCTCTTGGATGTCACTTCCAAGTAGGCGAGGCTAGGGAAAGAATTTTTGTTTAAATGCTTTACACCTAATGATTTTGGCTTTGTGTGCAAGGGTGAAAAATAAAAATCAAATAGTGTCACTACCGATTTTGATCGATTTTCCAGCCTAATTAAAACTAGATGAAAAACATACAGCAGAAATGACAAAGAAAGAGTTCTTTTTTTTTTTTTTAAGCACTTAAAAATGAAGTGTTTGATTTCGATGAAGACAAGCCAAACAGATTCTTTCCCAAATGCGATTAAATTCTTTTTAAGCACCAAAAATTGAAATGTTCGAATGTGATGGACAACAAACAAAGAATTTTTTTTTTTTTTTGGTTCCTAAAAAGGAGAAAACACCGTAAAAGAGAAATACCTGTAGACTTAGCTCTCCAAGGTGTGTGGACTTCAAAAAGCACGTTGTTGAGCTCTTCCCCTCGAACAATCCCACGAACAAGCAAAGTGCTCCGCAAGAAAAGGTTAAGCAAACACCAACCAAGATCCAGAAAGATATATCCAGATAATGGTGAAACGAAAAATTTCTATTTTAATGAACTAGAAAAATTTCAAGATAACGATTTCGCATAAAGAACAAGATTGAAATGATGAAAGGAAATGCTCAAACAGAACTGATAAAAATCAGCGAGGAAAAAGAACAAAGCTCAAAACTAGAAAAGAGATGAACTTACCAATAAGGGACTTTGGTTGGGTCCCACCGGGCGTGCCAGAATGTAGATCAAGAATTTCGCGCTTGTTACCTGTCCAAGTTAATGCACCAAACTAAACACAAAAACCCTGAAAAACTCCAATGAAATTGATACCTGATGGACAAGATCCGAAGATGTAGACGGATGAGGAAGCCGATGTAGATAAGACGGGCGCACACGAGCAATTCTGCACAATAGATCCAAGTAACCTGCGAGACACCGATGCTTGACAGAAAAAGACCACGTTAAAAGATATTTAGGTGGACTGCCCGAGAAGCGGGTCCGGGAAGCGATGAGCTCCCTCGGCGGATGTCAGTCCACGTTTTCAATTAAGTAAAGAAGCATACATGATAAAAGATGTACGTACAAGACTAGATTTTCTGATCAAGGTAATAAACAGAATCTAAACAACAGGCAGAAAGCAACAGAAGACAGGGAACTGTGGAAACAAAGCTAGATTTGTGTTACCTGTGTCCTTTTACCTGTCTGCAGGATGATCGGCGTCGATTATGTAGAATCGGCGTCGACTGATGTGATCGGCGTCGGTTATGAAGAATCGGCGTCGACTGAATAAGATCGGCGTCGACTAAAAGTAGATCGGTCGATCGGGGACAGTGAGAGAAGATTTGGAAATCGGAAAGTGAAGGCCAGATCGTCAACGTCTGCTGGATATGCCGAAGCCGGTGAGATACTGGAACAGAGTCACCAGAAGATCAATGGATACGTGCGATGTTGATGTGATAAGAACAGAGTAACGGTGCTCCTCTCAGGGATTGATTTGGACAAGATCCGTTCTCATTTGATAGATAATGTTGACACTAGATGCGCAAAGATCTCTCGTTCTCTCTCTTTCACGGTCTGTGTTTCTTTCGCGATCTGTCTCTGTCTGTCCTTCGTGTTCGTGCGTGTGTTTTTTCTTTCCGTCCCAGAACTGAGTTCTGGGCTTCTATTTATAATCGGCGCCGCTCCTAAAAATCGGCGTCGACCGTACCGGTCGGCGCCGATCGCGGAACAGACTCCCGAGATGGCCAAAATGAACGATTTCTAGAAAGATAAGAGTTATCCCTCCACCTCAAATACGGGAAATATCCCGCCGCTTGATTGTGAGGAGGAGAAATAGGAGGGACACATGGATAGGATAGATATGGGGTAAATAAGTGGTTAGGATACATGTGAAAAGGTGTAATTAAATGGTTAATATTTAATTACTCATGGGTAAAACATAAAGGGGTGAATTAAACTTAGGATAGGTGTTTAAATCACAAATCGAATAATATCCCAAGGGGATAGTGGTGACATAAACGTGCCCCAGGTTACCAGAGAGAGCAAACGCACACGAGGGACACTAAATTGGATAATCAATTTTAGGTGTCTACAACGACATGCCACCACTGAGGTCACAACTAACTCTGTGGATAACTCAATACAAGGCTGACCACAAAGGTAGCACGGAAATATTCACACCCAGCAAAGATGGTTCACTCTTCTATTTGACAAGACAACATAAGAAACCACCACATAATACACTTACAGATAGGGCAAGCCACAATGAGAAAATTATTAAAGGTTATTTATTTTTATGAAACCTCTTTCGATCCTTAACTTTAGTTTTTCTAAGACTCTAGATATGATTTGTACAATACTTCTTACAATGCTAAGTTCTTACTTTTATTTTTAAGAGAAATTTGTTCTAATTCTTCTCTATTATGGCCTTTATTTGCTTAACTTGTTTATCAAGAAAAAGGAGTAATTAAAATTCCACAAGGCCATCTGTTCACCACTAATGCTACTAAGACTTGTTCTTGCCCACAAGACTACATGGTTTTAAGTTCAACACACTTAAGAGAAGAAATACAAGGTGCATTGGAAAAAGGTTAGAGGGAGAAGGTCGAGATGAAAACATCTTTAGGACCTCATTAGTTATTGCCAATATTTAATTGAAGCTAGAGAGCTTAACCAGAATTATCAACGATTTTACTTAGGCTTCACTAAATGAGCATTACCAAGGAGAAAAATTTACTTTCCAAATGGCGGTGAGAAAGATTGTGAGATCTCCTATTTGTTTTCTTTGGCTTATTAAATCTTATCATCTTCTAACAACTAACAGTTCATTTCACCTTAGGGTCATTTTACAAATTTCACCATAAAAGGAATAATGTTCACTAGAGGAGCTAGGGTTATCATGTTATATAATTTTACTTGCAATGATAGTCTCGCCTTTGCTTACTTAAAGAAGCACTTGCTCTCAAGTTGGTGACCCCTACGTTACTTTATTTGGATACAACTATTAGTTTAACTTCCAAAAGTATTAAACAATCCCATGTTAGTTTACTTATGAAACATTATTACTAAGTCATAGCAAGATTTAACTCAACATTTATTCTCAAGGGTAAATTTGTAGCAACACTCATTTACAAGAACAAAACAAGGTTACATTAACTCTTAAAATACTGATACTCCAACAAAGTCACTCAACAACAGTAACCAAATTTTCTTATAATTTCAATGATAACCAAACAATACAAGGTTTCCAAAGTTCAGATGACAAAGTCCACAATACTTTATAAGTTAAGACATTGATCCTCTTTTAAACTTTCCACTGGACGTTATCAATAGTTGAACAACATAAAACGGGTTTCGAGCAAAAGAAATTCTCAACTGAGGTTGATGACAAAAGTCTACTAGTCTATCCCTCATCTACTCGCAAAATCCATCTGCAACAAATTTTCTACAAGAGTCAGTTCGCATGAGAACTGAGCAAGATAAGGCTACACAAAACCACCATAACTATTATCTAACAATATCATGAAAAGAAGCACTTTATTACAAGAATTTGGGTCAAACCTCTAAACACTATCAACACATCAAGTTATAATAAGTTTCCACCATGCCAATCAAAGAAGGAGAAGACCTTGTACTTCAGTTAGGAGCAAATGCAACGAAAGTAAACAATCGAAATGAGAATGGCCCTTGGCCCTATAAGGAGAAATAACCAATCTTGCAAAACAGATTCCCATCAAGTAAGTAATTAAATAATAATTACAAGATTGAGATTTGATATATAATACCAACCATCTAGAATTTTATCAAAGAGTACCAATGCATAGGCTATAATATTATATTTCTAAAAGAACAAGAGTTGATCGGCCCAAGAAAGGGGAAACCACGGGTTTCAAGAATTAACACAAAAAGCCATGTATAAATGAGTTTCAAACCGGAAATCAAATAGAGTATCCACACAACATAAGTTTCGAAGCAAAGGCAAAGTATACTAGTTTGGACCATTAACTACATGAGATTTCCCAATCATCCAAGAAGGGTCAAAGTCTTACAGGCTAGTAGCAAAACATGCGAGAGAAGAAGGGGGTTCCGTCACAACAAGAGTATACAATAATGTCATCAACAAAATTTTATAACACTAAAGGATTTGCAAACCTCCACTACAATACTAATGTTTGGTTAATTTAAAATAAAATTCCCATATCCCAAAACAACCAAATTTTACGGCAACCCTTGGTAACACAGTCAACCGTCACACAAATAGATACAAACATAATTTCTAAGTGACTTTATCAAAACAAAACCTTCCGCTATGAATTCATAAGATTATCACACGAAAGCTGAGTTTTTCCCGAAGGTCAATCACATTTAAGGAAATCTCCATCACAAACTATTACAGTAATTACGTGCATAAAAACTGACCAATATTAATTAATAGTGTTAACATTACAAGGGAGAAAATAATGCCAGCTAGGAAAAACAGAAGAGCTCCATCAGCAATAATTCTGAGAGGGGGATTAGACCAAAACTATTCTAGTGTCAACGAGGGGGTACCAGATTCGCACAAAGAACCTCGAGCTTAGTTGATCCGTAAGGCTAGTTATGGTTCAAGTTGCCAGGGATGGTCAAGGTACTTCCTGAGGATGGCCTTAAAAGTCTAGAAACAAGATGAAAGATAGTATAGGAGTCTAAACACGTGAGGTGGAAAACACACTGCACACAACCTTTTCATTCTAAAAGTTTAATACCGAAACTCAAGCTGGCTAGCCCCAAGCATTGATCACACAATCCTACAACCTTTCTTTCTCGATGCCAAAAGGTTATCAAAGGGACTTGCGAAGGAGCTAACAAAATGTCAAAATACAAACTTGGGTGTTAGGGAGGAGCTTCACAGTTATCGTAAACTTACTTCCATGATAACAAAAATACTAGTTAATCAACATAATAACTTGCAACTCAATCACAGAGAAGAATTAATACATAACAAACAGATGAAGTTCTATCATTCGAGTAAGAGAAACATAACAATCAAAGGAGAGGGCACACGCATCCTTTCGACCTACATTCTGTCAACGATAAAAGCTAAAACAAGAAGACACAAGCAGAAAGGGAAATCTCCCATCATGACATCCAACTGACAAATCAATGCAAGGAAAAGTGGTTCGATTTCACAATATTTTTAAATAAAATAACAGTAGAAAGGTGTAGAAATATCTTGCCTGTTTCTCCAGCTTCAACAGGTCATACAGACTCCACACGGGCCACCATAAAACAATAGCATGAGAGAAGGATGTGAGTACTGCTGCTAGTGATGTAAAAGGGCCAAATGTGATAACTGGATAGAAAGATGGGGCAGAAAATTTAATAGTTGAGTCCTTTCACAAAACCACCGCACACCACCTCGTAGTATGCTTCTGCACTGGAAACAACTCAAGGAGATTGTCTTCCATCTTCCCTCACTTCAGTAGTCCTATGAGGGTCATCAAGACTGTTATCAACCAAGTACTCCTTGAAAAATTCTGTGACGAATAAAAGCATGATGCCCTTGGCCATAAGACAACCCAATTAATCCAGAGAAAAAGACCATACGGAATGACAAAGTTGGAGACAAGAAATATCAAGAGATTCTCTCCTCGTAGTCTCCTAGAATTGGATTTACTGCAGGCTCTTTCTCATATTTCCTTTTCTGCCCAAGTAGCTTTCCATTTCCTTCAAGCAGTACTCACCTGCTTTTCCCAATCTCCACCTAATCTTCTTCTTGCTTTTTTTTTTCATCCCAGAGATGCATACCATACATCAGATTGATGAAGTAAACAGTCATAGTCCAGTCCTCTTAACATTAAGAAAAGAATACTTTTTCAAAAGTGAAAAAAAAGTCTGATTCCTTCTTATCGCTACAAGTTCCATATGATGCACCTTGTTATAGTGCAAATGTGCAGTCCATTGCTTACAACCTGCTTCACTTAGCAGCACCAATAATCTCCATAAGAACATTGTCATTGTTTAAGATGAGAGAGCTGCATTGCATTACCCACAAAAGTTTCTCTAGCAAAACAATCTTGGAGATAAACTTGGTTGCATTGTGGCAGTCAACATCTGCTAGAAGGCCCTTTTGAACTTAATATAATAGAGTGTTTCTCCACCATGCTTATGCCACAGAGACTCGATATCATTGTTTCATCTTTGTCCAATGAGGGATTTTTTGGCTTTGCTTCACCAGGCATTACCAGAAATCTCTACAAGAACATTTCCATTTTTTTTAAAGTAATGGAACTGCTTTGCCTCTCTCACAACAATTTGCATTGCAACAATCCTGGAAAAACCTGATGCAGTGTGGCAAAGGAGTACTTTTTACTTTCCCTGTTCACTCAGCACATGTTCTGAATCTGACAAATATCCTACTACCTTCATCTCCCAAGACATTTTCTCCAACATTGCATAGATCTCCTGTGCCTATGGGTGCGATCTATCACCTACACAAAAAGCATGCACCTTTTTACTGCCTTTAATCCAACTACACCAAGGTTCTTTTTAATTCCTCTATCCTTGCATCAGATCTCCTAAAAGCTCTCTTGCAAAGCAAACTGTGCTTCATGAATATTCTGATATAAAACGGATCCACCTCTATGAGATCCTCTTCCATGAGTTGCATCATAGAACAAGCAAGGTCTCAGTAGAGAATCTCTGTAATAAATTTCGTTGGGTCTCCTGGTAACACTCTCACTGTCACTTAATCAATTTTGATACAAAATATCTTGAAGGAGAGATCCCGACTTTGAGGATGCAGTCGACACTGAACAGGATAACAACAGGTAGTTGGACAGCCTTCCTCGTTAGAAGTGCTCAAAAATCTTCTATCCTCACTGCAACATGCTCCTGCCGCCTGGCAATTTTACTGTTACAGGCTGTTTGCCATGGAGATCTGGCAAGAACACACCTCGCAGCACCCACGAAAATGGAGGAAAGACGCCTACCTCACTCGCTGGTAGCTGTGTGCGGCCAATAAAGGAAAACAACAGTCCCTTTTTCCACCCAAACGCCTCAGGAAGACAACAAAAAAAAAAAACCACGTCCACCTTAGTGATAATAGGCCCTCATCCACGGGAAGAGCAGGAGAAACATGCACGCAAGGAAGGAAAGATTTGGTCTCACGTTGCACAAGAAGGGGAAAGAAAACGCAGCAAGGCAAGAGATAGAAAAGAACACACATTCTCCAGGACAGAGTAAGGCACACAGGCCACGGAAGTCAACAAAAGATTTTCAAATCAAAAATTTAATAAAAGGAAGATGCGCCCAACACTCCACCGACTCCCACTGTCTCATGCCAAAGACAGAAAACATAAATTGCCACCTACTACCAGCTACAACCTAGTTGAGTGCATTGTCATGTAAAGAATCAATGACATACATAATCAATACAGGATTCATTGCTTATGTTTCTCCTGAAAAGTATGAATGTTGAATTTTATTGCTATGTTGTTGAAAAATCCTTTATCTACATTGTTTTTTGGACATAATCTATTATCTATTTATTTTATTTCATATAAGAGTGCTTGCAAGCACATAAGTTACTATCTCACAAAGAGATTTGGCTCGTTGCAAAATTCGATGTTCTACACTTTCAAGGAAACCACCTGATTTCAAGGAAATTTTCATGTGCTACAACTCGTGTTTCAAGTTCCAAACAAAACAACAAGATAATCAGAATGCAGAGATACCATCAGACCAAGGGAATCCTATTTCTATTTCTATATTGTAAATTAACTCGTTGGATTGCAAGAGCCTATTTCCAATACTATTTAAATTGCTTAAATATCGAGTTTCGCCACAATTGTTTTATAGAATTATCTATGTTCAAGATGAAACAAATTTTTATGTCCATCCTATGCAGTGTAATGCTTCCTTTCCCGAACAATATTCACTCAGAATAAGGAAACTGAAAAACACACAAGTTAAGCTCGTGCTTAAAGTTATGAGATATAACATGAAATTACTGAGTAATCTATCAGTGCTATTAGTCTTTTGCCATTCAGTGAACATTTGGTATTATAAAATGTCAACGTCAGGAGTAAACAATAATCACTGAGATACCATCATATATTCTTTTTTTTTCTTTGGGAACTGAAAATCTATTTTGATTCCTGAATCTTCCTCTCTTTTGTTGCCACTCAAATCCTATGCTTAAGCCAACTCCCATGTTCTGATTCACTCATTTTTAATACTTTACCTTGGTCTCTCCAAGGAGCAAGCCATGCCATCTTTCTTCACTCCCACAAACTTCTCGCATAGCAGCAGCTCTTCAAGATCACTTAGAAAGTGATGACCTACTCAAATACCTACACTCCCATGTTCAAAGGAAAGTCTTTCCCAACCAAAAATCACAATGGATGCATTACATTCTCCTCTCCTTAAGAAAAGCATCATCCTCGATGCGACATAACACAGCAGAAAAAGAAATGGTTCGCAATCAAGAACAGCTACAGGAGAAAGTACACCCTATGGTTTAAAATCTTAGTCGATTAAAGCACGGCCACAGGGTAGCCTTAGGAACATTTGGTAGAAATTTTAACTTTCAATGTTCTGTGAAGCTTGGCAATTCC
Source organism: Taxus chinensis (assembly GCA_019776745.2). Lineage (NCBI taxonomy): Eukaryota > Viridiplantae > Streptophyta > Pinopsida > Cupressales > Taxaceae > Taxus > Taxus chinensis. The sequence goes on along the minus strand of CM034146.1, from coordinate 762,113,031 downwards.
TTCTTATTTATTATTTTCATTAGTCTCTTTCCGTTAACATTATTCTTGGTTTAATTTCTTTAAAATTTCATCATTGAAGAGTTTTGGTTTATTCTTTATTGTGGGTGCCCAACATGAACTGCTAACACAACACCCTATCAGGTTCACAAGACCCTACAGATTCACAAGCACACAAGTAGATACTTCAAGATTTTATTACATCACAAAGGTTACTCAAATACGGAATAGAATAGGCACAGTCCACATAACATAGTACTCGTCACACATCAAGACTGACATACAAAATACTCAACCAAAAGAGTACTACAATCCACCAGACATTCCCTCAATTTGCATCAATGAAAAATTCACATAACACCAAACCATGCTACGGGTACATAGTGTCCACAAGGGAATCAATGACATATCCACAACATCACAACACATATCCATCTGACATGAGTAACACATACGTCAAAAGACCACTACCAAACATCACAATAACTCAACATATATCCTGAAAAATCAACCATACAGACAAATATCATAAGCCTCCTTCAAACTCTTATGCCTCCCTCAAGTCTCTTATGTCTTATGCCTCCCTCAAGCTCTTATGCCTCCCTCAAGTCTCTTATGCCTCCCTCAAACTCTTATGCCTCCCTCAAGTCTCTTATGCCTCCCTCAAACTCTTACGCCTCCATCAAGGAGGCCGGTTGACCCTATGGTCCAAGACACATAGAGTTCGAACACTCCTAACCCAAGTGACATAATAACGCGTGGTTCAATGACCCGCTAGTTATCTGTACTCCTTGGGGCGTACCCCTATACAACGAAGCGGGTCCATAGGTCCAACCATTCCATGGTGCATCCCATGACCCTATTCCACACATCACGACAATAGAACCAGCATAACAATCCAATCAAAGTGCCAAGTGGCAAAGTACAAGCCTTGGGCAAGGCGGTAAAAATTCCAAGTTTAAAAGAAAACCCAAATTTAAGCAAAATAAATGGCCAAATAGCCATAGTTAGTATCAAAATCCCCATGTTAGTGCCACAAACAAAGGAAATGCCCAAAATTGTAAAGCATGGCAATCAAGAAAAGCTGTTGGTCCTTATAAAAAAAGTAAAAAGCTCAATTTACGAATAAAATGAACTTATAATAATTTCACATTACGATAAATGTGTGGCCTTATCTGGCCACCAAGGGGTACTCAACGAGTTGCTAGCACTCGGAACATCGAGCCTCAGCTCATAAAATACATATCAATAATACAACTATCATCACCTCCATCTGAATCATCCCGCCACCACTTCGAAAAGGATAAACATAGTCATAGATACACTAAGGTTGCATACATACAACCACATAGGGAGAGAGGAAAGATTCGTATGTCATCTACTAAACCGAGTTTTGGCTCAAGTTATTAACCCATGGTACACCATTCCTCACTCTCAACATACACTTCTACCGATTACCCTCAGGGTCGGTTAGCGTAAGGTTCACAACATAACATACAACAACATCACTAACATAATGGTGGCACACACATAACTACCATAACATCTTACATATGGTAAATATACAGGGTAGATCACGATCATACATTCACTGAGTGTAACACATCACTTTACCACATTCTGCACCCAAAGTGCAATCACCACACGATAGGGTTCATACACTCACTATGTGACCCCAAATCACAACATGAAGCATTACATATTTACACGAATCATACATACGATGAACATAGTACATCTCAACATAACATCCATTGCTACATAACCAGGTGGTACACACATTTCTTCTAAACATGGTAAAAACATCAAGATACAACTCATTTCTTTTAACATCAATCTAGTCATACAACACATTGATACACTTACATACCACAATATGCCACAATGCTCCAACACTACGTCATCCACATTATAATTATTTTCACACATCCTAAACAATAATTCACACGTGAACTCTTCCTAGAATCCACAGGAGGAAGAGAGAACACTCCCATCCCCAGCACATCAACATGATGACAAACACGCACTAAGTGACATACACATCACGTGCGTTCACAATATCACAATTACGACAATAATCACATCACGTTTAAAGCACATTACTCTTCCAATATCTACCACCATCATGCAACATCATCATCATCATGCATTATCATCATGTAACACCACCACCACCATGTAACATCATCATATAACACCAATCCGGCCCATAGGTTCGAGAGCATGAACCTATGCTCTGATACCAAAGTGTAACGACCCAAATAATCACACACGAACAACACAGTGAAATACAGGATAAATTTTTTTTTGACTTGCTTGACACATAACATGACGCAACATGTCGTCACCAAGTATACAACTAACACTGTGAACAACTTGATACAAGGATGGCCATAAAGGCAGCACGGAAACGTTCACACATATCAAGGACAATTTACTTTTCTTTTTGACAAGACAACATAGAAGTCCAATCACAGAACACACTTACAGTTAGGGCCAACCACAAGGAGATATTCTTGAGGGTTATTTATTTTAAAAGGACATCTTGCAATTCTTAGCTTACGTTTTCAAGGAGGCTCAAGATATGATCCGTATAATTCAACTTGCCAAGCCAAGATTATTCCTTTGACATTGAGTAATTATCTTTAAATCTTCTCTATTATGACATTTATTTACTTAATTCGTTTATTAAGAAAGATGAAACATTTTTAGGAGTATTTAAATTGAAGCTAGGGCTCTTAACCATAATTAACAACAACTTTACTTAGGCTTCGCTAAAAGTATTAACAAGGAGTAAAAGAATTTACTTTCCAAATGGCTGAGAGATAGATTGTGTGGTTTCAAAATTGTTTTCTCCTGTTTATTAAATCTTATTATCTTCCAGAACTAACCATAGATTTCACCTTAACTTCGTTTAAGAATTCCACCATGAAAGGGATAGTGTTCCTTAGTGTAGCTAGGGGTATCGTGTTATATAATGTTACTTGCAATGATAGTCTTGCCCTTGTCTACTTAGAGAATTTCTTGCTCTCAAGTTGGTGACCCCTACGTTACTTTATTTGAATGCAACTTTTAATTTAACTTCCAGAAGTATTAAACAATCCCATGTTAGTTTACTTATGACACTTTATTACTAAGTCATGGAAAGGTTTAACTCAGAATTTATTCTCAAGGCAAAGTTGAAGCAACACTCATTTATGAGAACAAAACAAGATTACATCATTTCTTAAAATACTGATACTCCACAAGTCACTCAACCACAATAACCAAATTTTCTTATAATTTCAATGATGGTCAAACAATACAAGGTTTCCAAAGTTCAGATGACAAAGTCCACAATACTTTATACTAAGACATTAATCCTCTTTTAAACTTTCCACTGGACGTTTAACAATAGTTGAACAACATAAAAAAAGGTTTCGAGCAAAGGAACTTCTCAACTGAGGTTGATGACAAAAGTCTACAAATCTATCCCTCATCTACACGCAAAATCCATCTGCAGCAAATTTTCTACAAGAGTCAGTTCACGAGAACTGAGCAAGATAAGGCTACACAAAACCACCATAACTATTATCTAACAATATCATGAAAGGAAGCACTTTATTACAAGAATTTTGAGTCAAACCTCTAAACACTACGAACACATCAAGTTATAATAAGGTCTATAACATGTCAATCAAAGAAGGAGAAGACCTTGTACTTCAGTCAGGAGCAAATGCAACGAAAGTAACAATCACATGAGAATGGCCCTTGGCCCTATAAGGAGAAAACAAACAATCTAGCAGAAAACAGAATTCCCATCAAGTAAGTAATTAAACAATAATTACAAGATTGAGATTTGATATAAATAGACCAACCATCTAGAATTTTATCAAAGATACCAACGCATAGGCTAAAATAATATATTTCTAAAAATACAAAAGTTGATCGGCCCAAGAAAGGGGAAACACGGGTTCCAAAATTTTAACACAAAAAGTCATGTATAAATTGAGTTTCAAACCGGAAATCAAATAGAGTATACACATAGCATAAGTTTCGAAGCGAAGGCAAGGTATACTAGTTTTGACCATTAACTACAAGAGATTTCTCCAATCATCCAAGAAGGGTCAAAGTCTTACAGGCTAGTAGCAGGCATGCGAGAGAAGAAGGGGGGGTTCCGTCACACAAGAGTATACAATAATGTCATCAACAAATTTTATAACACTAAGGATTTGCAAACCTCCACTACAATACTAATGTTTGGTTAATTTAAAATAAATTACCCATATCCCAAAACAACCAAATTTTACGGCAACCCCTGGTAACGCAGTCAACCGTCGCACAATAGATACAAACATAATTTCTAAGTGACTTTATCAAAAACAAAACCTTCCGCTATGAATTCATAAGATTATCACACATGAAAGCTGAGTTTTTCCCGAAGGTCTAATCACATTTAAGGAAATCTCCATCACAAACTATTACAGTAATTACGTGCATAAAAAAAAACAAAACTGACCAATATTAATTAATAGCGTTAACATTACAAGGGAGAAAATAATGCCAGTTAGGAAAAATAGAAGAGCGCCACCAGCAATAATTCTGAGAGGGGGATTAGACCAAAACTATTCCAGTGTCAATGAGGTAACAGATTCGCACAAAGAACCTCGAGCTTAGTTGATCCGTAAGGCTAGTTATGGTTCAAGTTGCCAGGGATGGTCAAGGTACTTCCTGAGGATGGCCTTAAAATTCTAGAAACAAGATGAAAGATAGTATAAGAGTCTACACCTGTGAGGTGGAAAACACACTGCACACAACCTTTTCATTCAAAAAGTTTTAATACCGAAACTCAAGCTGGTTAGCCCCAAGCCTTGATCACACAATCCTACAACCTTTCTTTCTCGATGCCAAAAGGTTATCAAAGGGACTTGCGAAGGAGCTAACAAAACGTCAAAAGACAACTTGGGTGCTAGGGAGGAGCTTCACAGTTATCGTAACTTACTTCCATGATATCGAAAATACTAGTTAATCAACATAACAACTTGCAACTCAATCGTAGAGAAGAATTAATACATAACAAACAGACGAAGGTCTATCATTCGAGTAAGAGAAACATAACATTCAAAGGAGAGGGCACACGCATCCTTTCGAACCCACATTCTGTCAACGATAAAAGCTAAAACAAGAAGACACAAGCAGAACGGGAAATCTCCCATCATGACATCCAATTGACAAATCAATGCAAGGAAAACTGGTTCGATTTCACAATATTTTTAAATAAAATAACAGTGGAAAGGTGTAGAAATATCTTTCCTGTTTCTCCAGCTTCAACAGGTCGTACAGACTCCACACGGGCTAGCATAAAACAATAGCATGAGACAAGGATGTGAGTACTGCTATCTGGCATTGTAAAAGGGCCAAATGTGATAACTGGATAGACAGATGGGGCAGAAAATTTAACAGTTGAGTCCTTTCACAAAACCACCTCACACCACCTCGTAGTATGCTTCTGCACTGGAAACAACTCGAGGAGATTGTCTTCCATCTTCCCTCGCTTCAGCAGTCCTATGAGATCATCAAGGCTGTTATCAACCAAGTACTCCTTGAAAAAGTCTGTGACAAATAAAAGCACAATGCCCTTGGCCATAAGACAACCCAATTAATCCAGAGAAAAAGACCATACAAAATGACAAAGTTGGAGAAAAGAAATATCAAGAGATGCTCTCCTCGTAGTCTCCTAGCATTGGATTTACTGCAGGCTCTTTCTCACATTTCCTGTTTTGCCCAAGTAGCTTTCCATTTCCTTCAAGCAGTACTCTCCTGCTTTTCCCAATCTCCACCTACTCTTCTTCTTGCTTTTTTTTTTTTTTTCATCCCAGAGATGCATACCATACATCAGATTGATGAAGTAAACAACATAGTCCAGTCCTCTTAACATTCAGAAAAGAATACTTTTTCGAAAGTGAAAATAAAGTCTGATTCCTTCTTATCGCTATAAGTTCCATATGATGCACCTTGTTATAGTGCAAATGTGCAGTCCATTGCTTATAGCTTGCTTCACTTAGCAGCACCAATAATCTCCATAAGAACATTGTCATTGTTTAAGATGAGAGAGCTGGATTGCATTACCCACAACAATTTCTCTAGCAATATAATCTCGGAGATAAACTTGGTTGCAGTGTGGCAGTCAACATCTGCTAGAAGGCTCTTTTGAACTTAATATAATAGAGTGTTTCTCCACCATGCTTAAGCCACAGAGACTCGATATCATCATTTCATCTTTGTCCAATGAATTTTCTGGCTTTGCTTTACCAGGCATTACCAGAAATCTCTACAAGAACATTTCCCTTTTTTTTTTAAAGTAATGGAACCGCTTTTGCCTCTCTCACAACAATTTGCATTGCAACAATCCTGGACAAACCTGATGCAGTGTGGCAGAGGAGTACTTTTACTTTCCCTGTTCACTCAGCACATGTTCTGAATCTGACAAATATCCTGCTACCTTCATCTCCCAAGACATTTTCTCCAACATTGCATAGATCTCCTGTGCCTTGTGGGTGTCGATCTGTCACCTACACAAAAAGCATGCACCTTTTTATTGCCTTTAATCCAACTACACCAAGGTTCTTTTTAATTCCTCTATCCTTCATCGATCTCCTAAAAGAATCTCTTGCAAAGCAAACTGTGCTTCATGAATATTCTGATATGAAACAGATCCACCTCTATGAGATCTTCTTCCATGAGTTACATCGTAGAACAAGCAAGGTCTACAGTAGAGAATCTCTGTAATAAATTTCATTGGGTCTCCTGATAACACTCTCACTGTCACTTAATCGATTTTGATGAAAATATCTTGAAGGAGAGACTCGAATCTAAGGATGCAGCCGATACTGAACAGGTAACAACAGAGTTGGAAAACACTGCCTGCTGGAAGTCGCTCAAAAATCTTCTATCATTCTGCAACATGCCTTGGGATCCGCCTGCGCTATTTTACTGTCATGGAGGCTTGATTGCTGTGGAGATCCGGCAAGAACACACCTTGCAGCACCCATGAAAAATGAGGAAACACGCCTACCTCACTCGCTGGTAGTTGTGCGCGGCCAGCAAAGGAAAACAACGATCCCTTTTTCCACCCAAATGCCTCAAGGAGACAACAAAAAAAAAAAAACCACGTCCACCTTAGTGGATAACAGGCCCTCATCCAGCACCCTAGGCAGAGAAGGAGAAACATGCACGCAAGGAAGGAAAGATTTGGTCTCACGTTGCACAGGAAGGGGAAAGAAAACGCAGCAAGGCAAGAGACAGAAAAGAACACATTTTCATTCTCCAGGATAGAGTAAGGAACACATGTGCCACGGAAGTCAACAGAAGATTTACAAATCAAAAAAATTTAATTAAAGGAAGATGCGCCCAACACTCAACCGACTCCCACTCTCACACTCACACAAGGAAGAAAACATAAATTTCCACCTACTTCCATCTACAACCTAGTTGACTGCATTTTCATGTAAAGAATCGATGACAGACATAATCAATACAGGATTCATTGCTTATGTTTCTCCTGAAAAGTATGAATGTTGAATTTTATTGTTATGTTGTTGAAAAATCCTTTATCTACATTGTTTTTTTTCACATAATCTATTATCTATTTATTTTCTTTCATATAAGAGTGCTTGCAAGCACATAAGTTACTATCTCACAAAGAGATTTGGCTCGTTGCAAAATTTGATGTTCTACACTTTCAAGGAAACCACCTAATTTCAAGGAAATTTTCATGTGCTACAACTCGTGTTTCAAGTTCCGAACAAAACAAAAAGATGATCAGATTGCCAGATACCATCAGACCAAGGGAATCCTATTTCTATTTCTATATTGTAAATTAACTCGTTGGATTGCAAGAGCCTGTTTCTAATACTGTTTAAATTGCTTAAATATCGAGTTTCGCCACAATTGTTTTATAGAATTATCTGTGTTCAAGATGAAACAAATTTTTATGTCCATCCTATGCAGTGTAATGCTTCCTTTCCTGAACAATATTCACTCAGAACAAGGAAATGAAAAACACACAAGTTAAGCTCATGCTTAAAGTTATGAGATATAACATGAATTACTGAGTAAGCTATCAGTGCTATTAGTCTTTTGCCATTCAGTGAACATTTGGTATTATAAAATGTCAACGTCAGGAGTAAACAATAATCACTGAGATACCATCATATATTCTTTTTTCTTCTTGGGGAATTGAAAATCTATTTTGATGCCTGAATCTTCCTCTCTTTTGTTGCCGCTCAAATCCTATGCTTAAGCCAACTCCCATGTTCTGATTCACTCATTTTAATACTTTACCTTGGTCTCTCGAAGGAGAAGGCCATGCCATCTTCTTCACTCCCACAAACTTCTCGCATAGCAGCAGCTCTTCAAGATCACTCAGAAAGTGATGACCTACTCAAATACCTACACTCCCATGTTCAAAGGAAAGTCTTTCCCAACCAAAAATCACAATGGATGCATTACATTATTTAAGGTTTTTGGCCTTTTGTAAAAGGGGATAAAATTGTAAGTTAAAGCTTGGCCCCAATAGGAAAGTAATGCTAGTATTGAATAGTCAAAAAAAGAGGAGCCGCCTTGTGGGGAAATTGCGTAGCTTTTTCCTTTTTGGAAAATAAGTATAAAGTCAAAAAAATGAAGCACAGGTCCACTGGGACCCACAATAGAAGCTAAAGATGGAAGAGCATAATTACAGAGAAAATTTGAAAAAAAATCTTTTTTTCCAAAAACTAGGTAAAATAGCATAATCGAGCTGCGGTTCCTCTGGGACGCACATTGGGACACGTGTCAAGCCTATTTTCAAAGGGGTGGAGGGGGCGGAGACAAATGTCAAAATTTTACCTTTTTCCAAAAGTTATAAAATAATACTAAAAGTGCTCCTAGGCTTGTTTCCAATCACATTTTTCCATGTGGAAGGCTCAGATTAAAAGTTGAAAGGAAAGATCAATGGTAGCTGGGCATTTCATTTGAATTTGCCGCCATTAAACCTCTAGGATGTTTGGAGATGCATTTTAGCATCATTCTTCACCAAATTTTTTGCAAATTTGTGTCATTTTTTTCTGCAGAGTTTAAATGAATCAATTTGGGAGCCCAATTTGTAAATCTAAATTACTTTTGAAGTGGATTTTTGATTGGGCTCGTACAAAAATGAAAAATACTAGATCTAGAAGTTGCAGAATAAAAGGAGGTAAAAAAGGATGAAATGATTAGAGTACAGGCACAAAAAATGAAAAAGGTGTTACCTTGAGAGAAAAAAGGGATGACCTTTTCAAAGTCCAGCTATGTAGAGGCTCCGAAAAAATGATTAAAAAGGGGGTTTCTCACATGACAAAAATCAGAAAGATTAAAGGAACTCCCAAATTTTTTTGGCCATGGCATCCTAGTCATTAGTCAAGGGCACAAGAAACATGATAAGTTCACAATTGGTCCACCTGGCAGATTTTGAATTTGAATTTGTTAAACGTCATTATCTGAAACAAATTGGGAATAAGAAAAGGTACCTTCAAATATTCTTCTCTTTTGGGTGGAAAATTCAGTGGGAAAAAATGTATAAATGCAATGAGAATACTCTTGCAAATGGTGGGAGTATGAATTCTTGATAAATTTTTGAGAAAGTTATCTTCCTGAGAGGCCAAAGCTGAGATTACCCTATTATTTTCTTCTGTGTTAGATTTTCGGTCATATCAAGTAGGTTGTCGCTGTATAGCCATTGACAAAACACTGATATTGCTCTGGAAACTTTCCCCTTCTGATGAATCTAATCAATTTTGGAATTAATTTGTGTCTAATCTCTAGAAATTTTGTGTTTTCTTTATTTTCAGAATGTCTACAAAATAGTTTCTTTGCATTCCTATTGCAATCTTACACTGAATTTGTTGTGAAATCACACACGATCTTGTCCCTATGATAGTCTAATGGTATTTACAATTTCATTGCAAGAAGAGCCTTCATCTTGGATGCGATAAACAAATTTAATATCAATTCACTGTCATTTGTTGATAAATAGTCTGTAAGTCTTTGGGTGTACCTTAGGCATGATTAATCAGAAACTTTAATGTTTAATTGAGTTTTCCAATTTGATCCTTTGTGTTTGAGTCTTAAAGATTATGTGAAAACATTCTGATATGGGCCTCCATTGAAGCACAACTTCTAGTTGAAGGAATGTATTGACTGTTTTAAAGCTTTATATTGTGAAGTTGTTCGCTATTGTGAAGTCCCTCCAAAGATCCGTTATAATCAGCTTTATCCTGCTTCATCTCCTGTAATGCCCTGTGCATCGTTACACCTTTTCTTCTGCGATGACCGTGTTTTGCTTCTTAGAGTTGAACGTTGCTGTGTTTCTTTTGAAACGTTAGTGTTTTCCGCCCTGTCGAGTTTAACGGTTGGTTGCTAGTAGATGATTAATAATTTTATGTCACATAAACTAAGCCTTGTCAGGTATCCTCACATACTTATTTCATAATTATGGAAGCGTGCCTTCAACCACCGACCTGCCTTTATGGTTCATATTCCTTCTGTTGGCATGAGGTGGAGGGTTTCCTTGTTTTCTAGCAAGAGGGGTGTGTGGTAGAGTGTATGGCCTCCTACCTTATTATTTTTTTATTTCTTTTGGTGCCTTGTTTGGCATATGTTTGCTGAGGATTAATGAAACAAATTTTATTACCGCCCACTGTATGTCTTCCTCCTTGCTGGCCGCTTAGCTTTCAAATCAGATTTTTATTTTGATCTTCCTTGCTTTTGTATTTTACCTGCCATTGCATTAAAGACCCCTGCATCCTTGCTTGGCATGTTGAAATCTCCTTCTTGCTGGTGGCCGCACTTCCTCCTTCATTTATTAAAATTTTGATTTTCAAATCTTCTGCTGACTTCCGTGGTCTCCGTGCCTTACTCTGTCCTGGATGCGTGAGTTTGTGTGGTGAAGGATTTGTGTGGTCTGATGAACTATTTTTTTTTTATCTGGGCTCTTGCTTTGTTGCTGGCTGCGTGGGATTGCAGGTGGAGAATAGTTCCTTGTGGAGGAGGGGCATGGAAACTAGCTAGTGTAGCAGGCGTGTTACCTCCACTTTCATTGGGTGCCATGAGGTGTGTTCTGGTTAGAAATCCACAGCAAACAGCCTATAACAGTAAATAGCTAGGTGGTAGGCATGTTGCAGTATGGCTGAAGCCTTTTTGAGTGCCTCCAACAAGCAGGTCATCCAACTATGTTGTCATCTGTTCAGTATCGACTACATCCTCAAATTCGGGATTCTCCTTCAAGGTATTTTTTTATCAAAATCGATTAAGAGATAGTAAGAGTGTTACCAAGAGACCTGATGAAAATTATTGCAAAGATTCTCTACTGAGACCTTGCTTGTTCTACGATGTAACCCATGGAAGAGGATCTCATAGAGGCAGATCTGTTTAGTGTAGTGGGTTGTGTTATTGAGATGCTAAGAATGATCAACGTGTTTTCTTCTGTTGGATCTGTTTAGTGAGTGGATTGTACAGGTTGAGCCAAAGTTTCATGAAGATGCTGACAAGTTAAAGATATTAGAACTCCTTTTGAGGAATGCATCCATATAAAATCTAGTAATGCTAAAGTGGTAAAGGTCCCTGAACATATCCTTCTCATGCATAGTGGAAACAACTTCAATGTTCTTGTAGATCCAACTTCCCTTTTTGAAGGAGTGCATTACTTTGAAGTCTATGGTATAGATTGTAAGGCCCCATTGCATGGTCCTCTATTTAGAGTACCTGTGACAATAATAAAAACCTATATCCTTAAAAATGAATCCTCCAACAACTACTTTTTCAGGGTTGTCCTTTTTAGTAGGTCACATTGAGCAGAGATTTATTGAAGTTCCAATTGGTTCTACATGGGTGGAGGCTACCATGCGAGCTTCTGGTTTTGGCACTTCTCGACGTTTTTTTTATTAACTGTCTTCAGATTTTTCCTAAAAGTTGATCTCTTCAGTGGGAGAGTGTTGTAACATTCTTGTCTCCATCATTGAAAAGCTTCAGCCATAGAGTTGAAAGTGGTCGAACAGTGGAAATAACTATAGCTCAGTTCTGTTCTAGTGGAAATGGTAGTCATGCAACAACGCTTGTAGATTTGGAGGTCAAATTCCATGGAATTAGTGCAAATAAGGAAGAGATTCTTCTTTCTGGTTCTGATGCACCTACCAAGATTGATGTGAAGGCCTTATCAACTGAGACACTTGCTCCTGTTGCAGTTTTGACAAAAGTCAGAGTTCCATATCGGCCTGTCAAATCAGTTCTTCTTCCCCTCCCTACAACATTGGACAGATTTCCATCTGGGACACCAGATATATGAGTTGACTTTGACATACAAGTTTACTGTGGCTGAGGCATGTGATGTGTTAGCACATGTGCCACTGCTTAATAACCGCATTTATGATACATAGTTTGAATCACAATTTTTCATGATATCAGACATAAACAAGTGTGTATTGGCCATGGGAGATGTATATCCAGAGGCTACAAAGCTTCCAAAGGGTGACTATACCTTGCATTTTTTTTTACTCAGGCATGACAATACATGCTACTTGGAAAAGTTGAAAAAGATGGTTTTGTTCATTGAGAGAAACTTGAAAAAAAAAAATTATGCTAGCCCGTGTGGAGTTTGTACGACCTGTTGAAGCTGGAGAAAGAGGCAAGATATTTCTAAAATTTTCTACTACTATTATATTTACAATTATTGCGAAATTGAACCGCTTTTTCCTTGCATTGATATGTCAGTTGGATGCCATGATGGGAGATTTCCCCTTTCTGCTTGTTTCTTCTTGTTTTAGCTTTTATCGTTGATAGTATGTTGGTCGAAAGGATGTGTGTGCCATCTCCTCTGAATGTTATGTTTCTCTTACTCGAATGATAGACCTTCATATGTTTGTTTATGTATTAATTCTTCTCTGCGATTGAGTTGCAAGTTATTATGTTGATCAACTAGTATTTTCGATATTATGGAAGTAAGTTACGATAACTATGAAGCTCCTCCCTAGCACCCAAATTGTCTTTTGACATTTTTTTTTGTTAGACTCTTCACAAGTCCCTTTGATAACCTTTTGGCATCGAGAAAGAAAGGTTGTAGGATTGTGTGAGCAATGCGTGGGCTAGCCAGCTTAGAGTTTTGGTATTAAAAATGGTAGAATGAAAAGGTTTGTGTGCAATGTGTTTTTCTGTCTCACGTGTTTAGAATCTTATACTATCTTTCATCTTGTTTCTAGGCTTTTAAGGCCATCCTCAAGAAGTACCTTGACCATCCCTATCAAATTGAAACATAACTAGCTTTTCGGATCAACTAAGCTTGAGGTTTCATTGTGCGAATCCAGTACCTCGTTGACACTAGAATAGTTTGGTCTAATCCCCCTCTCAGAATTGTTGCTGATGGCGCTCTTCTATTTTTTTTCTAACTAGCATTATTTTCTCCCTTGTAATGCTAACGCTATTAATTAATATTCGTCGGTTTTTATGCATGTAATTACCGTAATAGTTTGTGATGGAAATTTCTTTAAATGTGATTAATCCTTGGGAAGAGACTCAGCTTTCATTTGATAATCTTATGGATTCATAGCGGAAGGTTTTGTTTTGATAATGTCACTTAGAAATTATGTTCGTATCTATTTGTGCGACGGTTGACTGTGTCACCAAGGGTTGCCATAAAATATGGTTGTTTTGGGATATGGGTAATTTATTTTAAATTAACCAAACATGAGTATTGTAGTGGAGGTTTGCAAATCTTTAGTGTTATAAAAATTTGTTGATGACATTGTTATATACTCTTTTTGGATGGAACCCCCTTCTTCTCTCGCGTGTTTGCTACCAGCCTGTAAGACTTTGACCCTTCTTGGATGATTGGAAAATCTTTGTAGTTAATGGTCAAAACTAATATACTTTGCTTTCACCTCGAAACTTATGTTGTGTGTATACTTTTTTTGGTTTCCGGTTTGAACCTCGATTATACATGGCTTTTTGTGTTAATTTTTGAAACCCGTGGTTCCCCTTTCTTGGGCCGATCAACTCTTGTTATTTTAGAAATATATTAATTTAGTCTATGCATTTGGTACCTTTGATAAATTTCTAGATGGTTGGTGTATATATTAAATCTTAATCTTGTAATTATGGTTTAATTACTTACTTGATGGGAATTCTGTTTTTTTTTTTTTTTTGCTAGATTATTTGTTTTCTCTTTATAGGGCCAAGGGCCATTCTCTTACGATTGCTATACTTTCGTTGCTTTTACTCCTAACTGAAGTACAAGGTCTTCTCCTTCTTTGATTGGCATGATGAAGACTTTATTATAACTTGATGTGTTGATAGTGTTTAGAGGTTTGAACCAATTCTTGTAATAAAGTGCTTCCTTTTCATGGTATTGTTAGATAATAGTTATGGTGGTTTTGTGTAGCCTTATCTTGCTCAGTTCTCGTGAACTGACTCTTGTAGAAAATTTGTCTGCAGATGGATTTTGCGATGTAGATGAGGGATAGACTTGTAGACTTTTGTCATCAACCTCAGTTGAGAAGTTCCTTTGCTCGAAACCTTTTTATGTTGTTCAACTATTGTTAACGTCCAGTGGAAAGTTTAAAAGAGGATTAATGTCTTAGTATAAAGTATTGTGGACTTTGTCATCTGAACTTTGGAAACCTTGTATTGTTTGACCATCATTGAAATTATAAGAAAATTTGGTTATTGTTGTTGAGTGACTTTGTTGGAGTATCGGTATTTTAAGAATTGATGTAATCTTGTTTTGTTCTTGTAAATGAGTGTTGCTACAACCTTGCCTTGAGAATAAATTTTGAGTTAAACCTGGACATGACTTAGTAATAAAGTGTCATAAGTAAACTAACATGGGATTGTTTAATACTTCTAGAAGTTAAATTAAAAGTTGTATTCAAATAAAGTAACGTAGGGGTCACCAACTTGAGAGCAAGAAATTCTTTAAGTAAACAAGGGCAGGACTATCATTGCAAGTAAACTTTATATCATGATAACCCTAGCTCCTCTAGTGAACATTATTCCTTTTACGGTGAAATTTGTAAAATGACCCTAAGGTGAAATGAACTGTTAGTTGTTTGAAGATGATAAGATTTAATAAGCCAGAGAAAACAAATTGGAGACCTCACCATCTTTCTCACCGCCATTTGGAAAGTAAATTTTTACTCCTTGTTAATACTTTTAGCGAAGCCTAAGTAAAGTTGTTGATAATTCTGGTTAAGAGCCCTAGCTTCAATTAAATACTGGCAATAACTAATGAGGTCCTAAAGATGTTTCATCTCGACCTTCTCCCTCTAACCCTTTTCCAAGGCACCTTGTATCTCTTCTCTTCAGTGTGTTGAACTTAAAACCATGTTGTCTTGTGGGCAAGAACGAATCTTAGTAGCGTTAGTGGTGAGCAGATGGCCTTGTGGAATTTAAATACTCTTTTTTCTTGATAAACGAATTAAGCAAATAAAGGTCATAATAGAGAAGATTTAAAGATAATTACTCAGTGTCAAAGGAATAAACTTAGCATTGGTAAGATGAATTGTACGAATCATATCTTGAGCCTCCTTGAAAACGTAAGCTAAGAATTGCAAGATGTCCTTTTAAAATAAATAACCCTCAAGAATATCTCATTGTGGTTGGCCCTAACTGTAAGTGTGTTCTGTGATTGGACTTCTATGTTGTCTTGTCAAAAGAAAAGTAAATTGTCCTTGATAGGTGTGAACATTTCCATGCTGCCTTTATGGCCATCTTTGTATCAAGTTGTTCACAGTGTTAGTTGTATCCTTGGTGACGACATGTTGCGTCATGTTATGTGTCAAGAAAGTCAAAAAAAAATTTATCCTGTATTTCACTGTGTTGTTCGTGTGTTTTTTTTTGGGTCATTACATCTCCCACCAAAATCATTTAAAAACCATTGATCACCCTGAACTACCCATGCTTTCCCTGTGTATCAACAAAGGAACAAAATCTACTTGCAAAAATATGCAGAACAATTAAGATTTCTTAATGTCTTTAGTAACCTTTGCCTTGTATTAAAAATATCTCCATAATTTGGAAGTGAAAACTCGTGAGAGTCAGATTTGGTGTGTTGATCATATTTTCCTAAGGTCTTCTCTATAAATTTTGTGCAAAATAAGGATTTACTAGCATTCTTCAATAATAGAGGTTACAAAATAGGTTCTCTTACCTTGGTTGAAAGGCACAACATAAAATAGTTAGGATAAGATCACATCCTTTTAAGGTGCTACCTAGTTCTTGAAAGCTTGAGTTGTAAATAGTTAGATAGATTGCTTCCCCGGATACAAAATGACATACATACTCATCTATCTATCTCTGAGTGTTTTTTCAAATCAATGATGCTACTTGGCCTTTGAAGGATATTTAATCTGGGTACAAACAGATTGGATTTATATTTATTCTATATTCAAATTTGATTCAAAACCATTTATGGGAAACTTTTCATGCAAGGTTAGAACATTATTATCCTCTAAATCAACAATATTTAAATAAGAAATTGGTATATCAAAATTGTAATTGGATCATTTTTTAATCTAGAAAATGGTTCAACATAAAAAATGCTAGTTTAAAAATCTTAATCTTTTGTATACTCATAAAAAATTTTGATCGTGCATTATAGCTCTAGACCAAGAAGAAGATCTTGTATAACCTTTACTTGTTGATTTGTTACAGCTCTGAAATATGTACCTCCTTCTCTAACTGCAGAATCCAAGTGAACTCAAACTTGGAAAAACAACTATAAAATTTTTCCATATACTTATCCTTTCTAGTTTCCTCAGTTGGTTTCCCTCATTGGATGATTTTCATCTTTTCCCCTTCCCAAACTGGGCTTACGAATGACATAGGAGGGTTCAGCTGGGTCTCAACCTAATTTGGAAATGATGGGACAATGGGTAAAGGCTCAAAATATTATTTAAATACAAAGGGGGATGTAACTGCAGTGTTTAGAAAACTTGGATTATGATAGATGGCCTTCCTTTCTTGATAAGGAAAGGGCATTTGATTCTAATGATAAAGGTAAGTGGGAACTCCCCATGGAAAGGGCAACTCAACCTCATGCTAATTATCCTCTAATGCTTCAAAATATTCAAATCAATCAACCAAATTGACGGAGATATTTTTTTTATTACCTCAATTCTCTATTATGGGCTAAACCAACAAGGTAGAGGACAAACCCATTGACATGAATGTTTTGCACCAGGATGTTAGCTTATTAAATCTATAGTTTCTGATTGGAAACCTATCATATCTACTATATTCTCTGAACATAGCTTTCAAACTCTTCTTCAGGTTGACAATTACTTTCATAACTTACATATTGTTGATTTGCATACTGTGCATAACCTTGATCTTGAACATCCTGAAAATTAAAACTATCACCATATTGATTTATATTGTTTGGATCATGGGCATACCCATTGTGGTAAGGGTTATAGTTTAGATCTAGAGGAAGGTATGGGTAAAACGGTCTAGGATTTGAATGATACAACTTTTAGGAAGAGGTATTCCACCTAGGGATTGATGTCATGATTACAGAATGCCATAAAGGATTCAAAAAATGGGAAATTAGGTCTTTTGGAAGTGAAAATAAGTTGTTTGGACTAGATATATAATTAGATCTGTATAGAAAATTACCTCCGAAAGGATGAGATTTTACAAACCACAAATCAAACCTGGAAAAATTATGAAAAATTGAAATTGACGTTCCACCAGGCATGCCAAAAAAAACCCTTATTGGTTTAAAGTACACCCGTGTGCTAGATGGGCTATCTGAATTTTACTTCGGTCAGTAAAAAGGTATCTCCTCCAAGTTTTTCGGTGCCTAAAAATGAGGAGAACCTCTACACAGGGCTGGCTCCCTTAATGGATCACCTAAAACTTTCAAATCTGACTAGGTTGAGGGTTAGGAAAACTAGAAAATTGAAATCTTGAAATAGTGATACACCAAGTTTGTGTGGGAAATAAGATTGCACAAAGAAAACTTGATGAATGAGAAAAGTATTGATAATTTGAATGCTATTAGGAAATTAAATATTAGTGCTCCTCATGTGTATTGGTAACGAGAGTAATTATAATTATTTGTTAGTAAAGTGGTTATTTGTTTTGTAGTGATTTGTTATAACAAATCACTTAATATTTTTTTATATGAAAGGGTTGTTTTAACAACTCTTCGTACTGATTTGTAAGAGAGAATATTATGGGATATCTTCGAATTTTTAGGAGAAGTAATGTCCTATAAATTATGTACTATGAAGAATCATATGAATTGAATACAGAAAGGATTATTATTATTGTGTTAAAGTTCCTGAAATATATATCATTAGTATCAGAGAAGGTTTTTATTCTTGTGCTTGAAATGGAGGATTAGGCGAGAGAATGGGGTAAGGTTATAAATTTTTTATTTTCCTTATATTAATTATTCAAATCATATGATATATATATATATATATATATATATATATATATATATATTTATATATATAAAATATAATTTTATTTTATTTTTCTTTGTATAACATCGTTTTCTTCTCTGTTTGTGAGGTTCGCTGATGGAAGATATATAATTTAGGAATTGATGTACAGAACCTATCATTGGTATCTTGACTTGCATTCTGAACCATTATTAAGGCAGTCATTTCATTGATACATTGGCTTGATCTTTTGGCGTCGACCCCTAGATCTCACATCACATCATCCCCATAGCGTTCAGCATATAGGATTGAAGATTATGCCAATTTCATAGCCTTCATGATCGGCATGGCGGTGAAGTATGATTCGACTTCGCATGATTCGAGAAAGCAGTCAGACGTGTATGTTTTGAACTGCGTATGGTGTTGATACAACTTTCAACGCTTTGATCTCTGAAATTTTTGAACATCTCTTCATTGAGCCACTAGTCTTAACCAAAACTTTCTCGCCATTCTCGTTGCAATGAATGCATCATTGGCAGCAAATGATACATCAAAAGCACTCATTTTTAGGTATTAGTCTATTCGCAGATCTATTAATATAAAACAATTGTCAGTAGTTTCTGGTACTCATACATATACGGGTGATAATCCAAAGCAGGAGAGGAAAAATTAACTACAAGACCTGGTGAAATATTTTTTTTGTGTGCATTGATTTGTGCTATACACATCATAAGGTAAAGTTGAGTATCAATAGTTTCATTAAAAGGTTTTGTGTGGAGTCATTCAAATTGATAACTATTGTTTTAAAATTTAGTTGTCAATGTAAACGAGTCTTGTATAAGTTTCAAAGCAATAGTGGTGTGACAAGTCAAATAGTGTTGTTATCTTCATCATAGAAAAAGTAGTTCCTCTAAAATTTATTTCAGTTAGATTACAGTTTATGTTTTAGTCAAAACATAATGTCTTTTGTATTTTTATATTATTTTCCCATGATTTTTGGATAGTTAATAGTCTTTTCAAAGTCATAAAGTCATTTTGTCAAGAGTCAACAAGTATTGTCATTTCGAGAGTCGAATTCAAAAATTTGTAAATAATATTTTTTGCCTTACGAATGATTTTTTGGTGGTATTTGATGTCCGAGTGAGGTATGAAAAATTGAGTTTCATATTCAAATCCAACTAAGTTAGCAGCTTCACACTGGAGGCTGGAGGTCACACAAATAATGGAGGACATAGAACGTCCTCTCATCAGTCACCACTGATTTGGTGACATATGTATGTGTCAATGTATTTTCTTTCAGCGCGGTGAGTTTTGATTTCAAATTTTTTAGAATAATGTGTTATCGAACCTCACATTGTGGGGGGGAAATGACACAATGATTCAGTTTGAGTTGATTTATATATATGGATTCCAAATTAATCACTTGAAGGTGAAGAGATGACGATAGCTGAAGTAACACTGACACATTGTGATATGGTTTGGGGTAAACCATTTGAAAACCTCTCTTGTCTCATTTTTTGGTCAACTGATAGAAAACCATATCTTTGTCTTGGTTTGTGATAATCCAATAGAAAATAACACAACCCCTAGTTTTTTGTTATCAGACAAAAAACCATATTTGTCTTAGTTTGTGATTAACCAATGGAAAATCACACCATCACAAAATTATGTACAATGCAAAATGGATGTTTTCCTAATGTTTTCACTAAGGGGGAATCTTAGAAAATTAACTATTAGTTATCCTCATGTGTATTGGTCATGAGAGTAATTATTCTTAGTTGTTAGTAAGTTTGTTAGTTGTTTTACAGTGATTTGTTACAACAAATCGCTTAATATTATTTTATATGAAATGCTTGTTTTAACAACGCTTCATATTGATTTGTAAGAGATAATAGTATGGGATATCTCCTAATTTTGACGAGAATTAAATTTCCTACAAATTATTTACAGTGAAGAATCAAATGAATTGAATATAGAAAGGATTAGTATTATTGTGTTAGATCTCCAACAATGTCTATCAACTGCAATCACTATATAACAAATCTTGCACTCACAAAGGGATTTAAAACACACTTACATGATTCACAAAATAGTCAAAAAAAACAACTGTAGGTTTTGTAAGACTGATGACGTGTAAAGGAATTTAAAAATTTAGTGTGACACACTTCGAACCTGTTATACTATGCTACAAAATATGAAATTGGAGGAATTCGTCATTCTTTATTATTCATGAAGGTCTAATTGTATAATTGGTTTTTCTGCAGCATAAATGTGAAAAAATAAATAAAACTCCCTTATGCTTTGCAAAAGCATACAATATATAGCAAAAGACTCCACCCAACCGCTCATAAAATATCCCTCCTACTATATCTAAAGTACCCGTACATGTATGATTTTAGCCTTCTTTCAATTAAAATATAATAAGAAGAGGGGAAACTACTGCATGTAACTATAAGGTTTGAAAAATAGCACCAATGTTATTCTTAGCCAACTTATGTTGAATAGTCAAACATGGTCTCCTTTTGCAAGTATACCTCCTCATTTTTTTTAAAGCTACTATTCTTACTAATGAACAAGACACATCTCTAATTCCACCACCATCGTTTTTGTCACCCTCAAAATCCACTTCATTTTTCTCAAGTCAAGTTTTGAAAAATTTGAGTTGATGCCTTTGAGAGATGTTTGAGCAGAGTGGGAATTCTATAGAGAAATTTCATTCATGCTTTTAAGAAATGGGTACTCATTTGCAATTTCGCCCTATTAATTTAGAAGCTTACAATTTGCATGGTTCCCGTCTGGATGCTTGAAAATTGTTTCCTCCATTCGAATGAAACTGGAAAATCCTTTTTCTATGACCATGGATCACATTGAGCCTAATATTCATTATAGTTCTTCTTTCCACGAGGAGCATTTGGTTTTTCAGGCGTAAATGGTGGAGCTTCTCCTCCTCAGTATTTTTTCTATAGTCATTAATGGCATTCGTATCTTCCCTTTCATTTTTTTACCCCAGCCATCCTTGAGTACATGGACATATTTGATTCGATGCGAAAAGGCGGGTCATCGGGTCACTTTTTGAAAAAAAAATTGTATGTAGAAAGGCAGTGTTTAATCGAGGCCCAAATCAGCTAATTATAGAAGGACCATGGAAGGTGCTACATGTCTCATCGGCGTACTTTTGGTATGGTGCATGAAAGTGGAAACCCCAAACGTACACAGGCCCTCCACGTGTGTCAGGTCCAAAAAAGGGGTAGAACCGACCGTTTAATCGACTAAGTATAAGAGGGTTGGTGGAAGCCTCCACGTACCTCATCGACGCAACTTCAGATGTGAAACCCAAGGGAAAAACACTAAACGTGTGTTGGCTCTCCACATGTTTAGAGCCTCAAAAGGTTAAATTAGTAATTGAAAGGTCTAAGGCCTGCGGAAAGAACCACGTGTGTCTTCGGCGCTCTTTCAAGATGTAAAATATAGAGCGAGTCCCCATACAAGCGCGAAGCTTCCACGTGCCCATAACCTAACATAGTCACTCCTCAATAAGCATAAGGAACCCAACCAAAAATGGAGAAATGGGATCGGGCCCAAATCGGTTAAGTATAATAGGATTAACAGATGGTGCCATGTGTCTCATCAATGCACTTTTAAGGATCAAAGCCAAAGGTGGTTCTCCAAATGAGTGATAGCTCTCCACGTACCTCATCAATGCAAAATCAAAGGCATAACTGAAAGAGAGACCCTAAACAAGTGTCAACCCTCAACCTGTCTAGGGTCTGATAGAAGTAAAATGGGCATCAGGCCCAAATCAGATAAGTATAAAACAACCAACGAAGCTCTCCACATGTCTCAATGACACACATTAAAGGGTTTAAGCCAAAGGCGGTTCTCCAAACAAGTGCTAGCTTTCCATGTGTTCAAGGTCAAACATATGGCCCCGCTAAACAAAAGGGACTTAGCCAAAACACAAAGAAATAGAGAAAAGCTGCAGAAGGAACCACGTGTCTCTTCGGCACTCTTTCTAGAGGTGAATCCAAAAGTGGGTCCGAAACATGTGCTAGCTCTCCGAGTGTCTTATTGGCACACCTTTGAAACTTAAATGTGAAACCTGTGACAAAGAGTCAAAGAGGGAAGAAGGATCTCGGAGAACTTTGATATTTTGAGCCTTGTTTCCATAAAAGGCGTAAAGTGATAAAGTGAACTGTTAGCCCAATCATGCCAAGGGGAAAATTCAAATATCAAGCCCGCATGAAAATTCAAAGTGGAGAGGTAGATTTTCAGAGCCTTTTGAGATTTTAAGCCTTGTTTCCAAGAGGAAAATAAACCAATGTTGAGCCCATATCAAAATTCAAAGCAGAGAGGTGGGTCAGTGGAGAACTTTGAGATTTTCAGCCCTGTTTCTAAAATAAGTAAAATTATAAAGTGAGCTGCGCCTCCGTTACCACTTAGGAAATGCCACGTGTCAGACCAAAATGTAAAATGTGAAGTTGTGGGTTTGAAGGGCTACAAGGAACTTTTGCACTTTAGCATCGTTTGCGCTAAAGGCACAATTTCAATTTCGGCCCGTGGATCCATTTTTTTATTTTCGCCATTATTTTACACATTCGATTCAAACATTCAAATGAGCATAACTTTCACTCCAGTGCTCAAAATTTGACAAATTTCATTCTGTTGGAAAGGTCTTAGTCTCCTCTACGCCAAGTAAGCATAAAATATTTTTTTAACAGAATTTGGAGGTTGGAAATCTGGAAAATGTCTTTCATGCCATTAATATATGATTTGATTGGTTCAAACAGATCAGATTTGATCCAATTTCAATCCTTCCTTCTCCAATAAGCTAAACAGAAATGGAGAGATGACTGGAAATCTTGATTTGTGTAAAAATATGGAAAACATCTTTCAAGCCATTAATACGGGATCCAATTGCTTCAACTAGACTGAATTTGATCCGACCTTCCATCCTTCCTTCTTCAGCATGCCAAAGACATGCATAACCAGATTAGACAAATTGTAGGTGGCTTTGTAGGGGTATTGATGGTTGGTGGTTGAGCTTCTAAATCCTATTCTATTCCTTATCTTATTCTCCTCTATTAGCTTTGTCTATAAATGTAAGAGCTTTGATCATTGTAAATGTTGGACTCTGATAATTTTGAAGTGTAATTATAGTTGAAAGTAAATCAATACAGAAGGATTTTCCCCTTTTCTCTATAGTCCTCCATTGTCCCTTCTTGCTTATCTAAAATTTGTGGATCATTTATCTTCTTTGATAAGAAACTTTGTGTTCTTATTTATATGATTTCTAGAAATTTGTTTCTATGGAATGATATCTTATGATGTGAATGTGAATGATTTTGTTCTGCATCACTCTTTGTCAGTATGTATATGGTTATAATCTACTATCTATATTTCCTGAAATTTCTTTTATATTCTACTATTTCTTTTCTTCAGTTCTTCCATTCATTTGTATTGATAATATTTTGATATAAAATCATTTTAAGATGTCAAAGGCCTAGCCTTAAGATGAAAGTGTACATTTGTATATAAGCTTTTATGTTTTCTTTCAATAAGGGAACCTCTCCCATAAAGAGGAGGGACTTGATGTCCCCTGAATGTTTTTTTTATTAAAGTAACATTTTAAAACCTAACAGTTTTTGAAGACTCCACTGGGGAAAGTTTTTCAAAAATATCCCTTTTAAAATAACAACTTTAAGATCATTTTTAATCTAGTGACTCTACAGTATACACGTGGGAAGAAATCTCTTGGGGTTGAAGATCCACATTTTCATCTTCTAGAGGAAAAAAACTTCCCTCTTCTTATAACAAGAAGGAATAGAGGAACTCTTTCTTCAAGAACACCTCCTGTTAAAGACATAAACTCCAAGAATAACATTCCTCCAGAAAAACTCAGCCCTAATCTTCTTTCTCTAATACTTGTTGGTGTTTGAGTTCCACTTCAGAAAATCTTCCCACATATGGTAGCACCTCTTCCTTGGGGACAACGGATTGGGCCCCTTACTCTTCCTCATCCATTGAATGAGTTACCCAGAAGTAGTAGGAAAGGTTTTCCTAAATTCTAAGGTGATGGGAAATTACACCCAAATGAACACATTGCAGCCTTCATTGTTGCATGTGGGATTCTTCAGGTTGAACATGAATACGTTAATGTCAAGCTCTTTGTGGAAACATTGCAGGATAATGTTGTTGATTGGTTCTATCATATTCCTGCTAGGTCAATTATTGATTGGACCACCTTGAAAACTCAGTTTGAGCAATGTTTCAAACCTGTTGAAGATGTGTATGCCCTCTTGGCTCAAATTTCTCATATCAATAAGGAACAACATGAACCCATGAGGGATTTTGTGTCTAAATTCAACATGATAGTTCTTAAAATTCCACATAACACTCGTCCTGATGATCAAATCCAATAATGCTTCTTCCTCAGTGCTCAGCTACCTAAAGTAAGCTATGCACTAAGGAGATCTAACCTTGCAACTCGGGACGCTGATCAACATTTTCCTATCAGTGTTGAGGATGACCTGATCATGTTTGGTAAATTGAAAAGATAACCTTCCAAATCTAAAGCATACTCCTCTTCCTTTCCTAGATCCAACTTAGATCAGTTAGTGCAAAAGTTGGCAAATGATCTCATTGGCTCAACATACTCCTTATCAAGATATCCCAAGAAGGAATTTTCAACCTAGGAACTAGTTACCTCCTTCCCAAACTAAATTGGATATTAAAGGCCCACCTATCAAGGTTCCAGTCAATGCAACTTGTGAAGTTCAAGAACCTAATGAGGAGGAATTTATTGAAGACTTTGAAGACCCAGAAGAAGAGGTTGATGAAGGAATGGAAGAGCTTGGTGGATCTCAAGTTCATTTCCTTACCATTTAAGGCATGGATGACGAAGATGAATATGATGAAAGAGTGGCAGAGCTGAATAGTGATTCATATGCTGTTATGACTTGGGAGCAAATGAATAGAAAATAAAATGTGATGTAGCCTGCTAATAAATCCAAGGAGTTTCCTGTAACTATTCTGGTGGTTGCTAAAAGAGGAGCCCCTATTCCCACTACCTCCACACAAAAGGTGAGTAATGCCAATCCTCCTCCTTCTACCTCTATTTCAAAAACTTCTTGTCCTTCAATTCCTAAAGTTAATAAATTAAATATTTCTCCTGTTCATAGTAGTGATGCACCATCCACCTTTGGGTCTTTTGATATTATTGATCACCTCAAGAGGACCAAAATCCAAATTTCAGAGGTAGATTTTTACCAAACCCATCCAAAAGCCTTTGATAAAATGGTAAACATTTTCAATTCCAAATCCAGAGCCTCATCCAATACTTCTAAAGGTATTTTTCACACTCCCTCTTCCTCACCTCAACCAAGCCTTGTGGCTGCAGTAAATTCCCCTAATGAGAAAATTGAACCATTCTATGTGACTCTCCTTATAGATGGCCATAAAACTAGTAATTTTTTTATAGACTCAGGATCATCAGACAATGTAATGGATACAAAATTAGGTCATTCTTTGGGCCTAACTCTAACACATACCTTTTGTTCCTGCTATTCCGTGGAGAGTAGAGAAGTGCCTTTGGTTGGAAGGATTAAAGATTCACAAGTAGCCTTCACTACTTTTTAAGAGAAAAGGGTCTTAGCCACAATTTTGGTTGCTGATATTTCTCCCTCATATGGTATGTTGCTAATTAGAAATTTCTATAAAATGGTAGGAGGTGAAATTTAGATGGACTACTCACATGCCTTGATCTCGGTCAATGGAAAGATGAAGAAGCTGCTACCTAATAAACAAACTGAGTATATTGTGCAAAACAATAATTACCCAAAAGCACAAATACTCTTTGAAGATAAAGGGCATGGAAACTATATGATCATGTCAGAAGATGAGGCAAATCTCCCTAAGGGAGTGATTCATGATCCCAATGGCATTTGGACTTTGGAATTTGATCGAAGCTACTCTTCAACTAGCTCTAGAGCTGGTGTTGTGTTAATCCCTCCATAGTGGAAGATTTATCCATTTTCTTTCAAGCTTCATTTTGAAAATACAAATAATACATCCAAATATGAGGCTCTCATCCTTAGGTTGAGCATGGCAAAAGAAATAGGAGTAAAGAATCTTTTTTCTCATGGTGATGCAAAGTTGATTGTGAAACAAGTAAGGGATCTTTACCAAGTCAACAATAGGAGATTAAAACATTATAGAAATCTTGTTTGGGATTCCATTGCATTCCTTGATGTTTTCTCAACTGAAGTTGTGCCAAGAGAAAATAATACTAGAGCTGATTCTCTAGCTATCTCAGGATTTTTCTTGATTCCTCATCCAAACTTCTCTCAAGAGAAATTTACCATTGAAATGATTCATAGGCCTAGTGTGCCAGATAATGTAGGCAACTGGCATGTTTTTAATGATGATCAACACTTGCTCTCTTTCTTGGAGCTTAAATATAACTTCAATCAGCTATATTTTGAAGGAAGTGAATGTATGCCTGGAGATTATGTGCCCTCTAATGAGGAAGATATCAAGGAAGAGATGGATCAAGATGGTTATATTAAGTTGAAGTGTAACAAGATTCCCACTAGAATATCTATTTGACAAATATGATAGGTTCATCAAATATGAAGCTTTTTAAGGGACTCAACCATTTTCTAAGTATGAGAAGGTCAATATTGGAAGCAATGATGAACCTAGAGTGGTGAATATTGGAAAATGTTGCACTCAAGAAGAGAATAAGAAAGCAGTAAACCTATTAAAGAAGTATGTTGATGTTCTTGTCTATTCATATGAAGATCTTAAGGCTTTTCAACCAAAGGATATGCAACACTATATCCCTATAAGACCTGGGATCAAACCCTTCAAGAAGCAAAGGCAGTATAATCCTAAGGTTTTTGATACTATTTTTCAAGAGATCCAAAAGTTATTAAAAGCCAAGATTATTTTCCCTATACATCATTCAACTTGGATGGCTAACATTGTTCATGTCAGAAAAAAGAATGGTGAGATTAACATTTGTGTGGATTTAAGGAATTTGCATCAGGACTCTCTAAAAGATAACTATCCACTCCCCATGATGGATCATGTTTTGCAAGTTATCTTAGCCTATGAGATGTTGTCAATGCTAGTTGGATTCTCTGGATACAATCAAGTGGAAGTCAGTACCATAGATCAACACATGACTACTTTTACTACCCCATGGGGAACTTTTGCCTACAAGATAATGCCATTTTGTATTATCAATGATGGTGCCACTTTAAATAGGGAAATGGATATAACTTTTGAAATCCTAAAGGAAAGGTGTATTTTTGTGTACCTTGATGATTTTACCATTTTTTCCAAAACAAGGGCAGATCATCTTCAACATCTGGAAACAGTTCTTCAAAAATGTAGGGAACATGGAGTTTCCCTCAATCCTAAGAAGTCTGTATTCTGTGTTACTTAAGGAAAGTTACTAGGGCATATTGTTTCCAAAGAAGGGATCAAAATAGATCCAGAATGAGATCAAGCAATCTAACAGATTCCTCTTCCCAAGAGCAAAAAGGGTGTTCACTCTTTCTTTAGCAAGATAAATTTCCTCAGGAGATTCATTCTAGATTTTGCAAAACCAATTATGAGAATTTCTCAAATGATGAAAGGAAAGAAAAAATTTAGTTGGTCTTCTGAAGGTAAGGAAGCATTTGAAGATATTAAGAAAGCCATTGCTAAAAATCCCATCTTACCATATCCTGATTTCAGCAAGGATTTTATCATCTATTGATATGCTACAAAGAATACCTTGGTTGTTGTACTAACTCAGAAAAAATTCAAAGATCATTAACTTTCAATTTCCTTCATGAGCTATGTTCTAAAATCTTGTGAGGGTAAGTGCACGAAGTTGGGGTCTAAAAAGAGGACAAGAATCTAAAACAAATCAAAACACATAAGCGTTTTGCTAAAACGCGCTCTCATTTTAATTTGTTTGGCTCGAGAATCACCTAACCATAATGCGTACATGTTTTGTAATGCGTACATGTTTTGTGTAGTATGGACCATGTATATGTTTCTGTGTAGTATGGACCATGCATATGTGTTTTAGTGGGTTATAATATTTCCTTTATTATTTCTTATATTTTTATTATTTCTTATACTTTAAATTTATTTTAGTAAATATATGAAATTAGGGTCACTCTACACCTTATGGAAGTGGTCTTGTAGCTCCAACAGTTATAATCTAGAAGATAGTTTTTCAAAATCTAATCTGGGCAGTACTTACTCATTTTCAGGATTTTAGCAAACGACTTAAAACTTTCAGGGCATATATATTGTAGTCGGTCTTTTTTTTGGGAAAGCATATAGTCATTTTTAAGGTTTTCTGACCTTCTAAAATTGATTTTGGCCCTACCACTGCTTGAATTTGTACATTTTTTTTAATTTGGTCCATAATTCACTTTGGTGACCATGAATTAACTCTATGATGTTTGTCTACTTCTTACTAAAAAGATATCCTCACTTTGTAGATAGAGGATTGTTCCATGAATGGGATTCCTGTCCTATGGAAAAAATGAGGTGATTGTAATGTGCCTCCTCCTTACGGTGTGATAACACTACTAGGTGTTGAACGATTTGTTATGAATAGTACCAAGTGAATTGTATCAAGTGAAATAAGATGAATTCTCATTCTTAGAAACATGGTGCTCCATATAAATATCATCGCCTCACCTTTCCTAGCTCTAAAAAAATCCCTTAATGGAATCAAATTCATGATTCTCATACATGATTTTTCTCATGTCTATTATGGAGACAAACGATGCCTTAAAACTTCACAAATAATGGTCCTTGATAACTAAGTGACATGACTAGCTCATTTTAGCTTGTTTTGAATGTTCAATTAACTAAAACATGGCCAAAAATGCCTTTTTATACCTTCAAAGGATGTAGTCTCTCATGAAAACTAAATTATTCGATCGATCACCTTAAACACTATTCCCTACATAGTGAAACATACCGAATGATCTTTTTAGTACTTTCCTTTTGGTGAGGGTTTATGATTTAGGGTTTAGGGTTAAGGGCTTGGGGTTTAGGGTTTAGTGATAAGGGTTTAGGAATCAAGGATTAGAGTTTAGGATTTAAGGTTTAGTGTTTAAGCCTCATACTTTGTATTTTAGGGTTTAGGGTTTAGGTCTCAGGGATTAGGGTTCATGGTTTAGGGTTTATGGCTTAGGCTTTAGAGTTTTGGGTTTATGGTTCAGGGTTAAGGGTTGAGGTTTTAGGGTTTAGGGCTCAAGGTTCAAGGTTTAGGGTTTACGGGTCAAGGTTGAGGGTTTAAGGTTTATGGCTCAAGGTTCAGGGTTTAGAGTTTAGGGATCTGTGTTCAGGGTTTAGGGTTTATAGTTGAGAGTTGAGGGTTCAAGGTTTAGGCTTTAGGGTTTATTTTTTAGGGTTTAGGGTTAAGGGTTTATTATTGAGGGTTCAAGGTTTGGTGTTTTGGCTTAGGTATTATCGATTAGGGCCTAGGGTTCAGAGCTTAGGGTTTACGGTTTACGGCTCAAGGTTTAGGGTTTAGGGTTCAAGTTTTAGGTTTTAGGGTTTATGATTTAGGGTTTAGAGTTTACGGCTTAGGGCTTAGGGTTTATGGTATAGGGTTTAGGGTTTAGAGCTCAGGGTTTAAGGTTCAGGGTTGAGGATTTAGGGTTTACGGTTTAGTGTTTAGGATTTAAGGTTTAAGGTTTAGGGTTGAGGATTTAGGGTTTATGGTTTACGGTTTAGGAGTTAGGGTTTAAGGTTTAAATGTAAGGGTTCACAGTTTAGGGAAAAGGGTTCAAGGTTTTGGGTTTAGGTATCAAGGTTGAGGGTTTGGGGTTGAGAGTTGAGGGTTCAAATTTTAGGGCTTAGGGTTTAAGGTTTCAGGTTGAGGATTTAGGGTTTAGGAGTCAGGGTTTTAGGTTTAAAGGTTAGGGTTCAGGGTTTATGGTTTAAGGCTCAAGGTTTAGGGTATATGTTTTAGGATTAGGGGTTTAGGTTATAGAATTTAGGGTTAAGATTTTAGTGTTTAGGGCTTAGGGTTTAGGGTTTAGGGTTTAGCGATTAGGGATCGGGGCTTAGGGTTTAGGGTTTAATGCTTCGTGTTTAGATTTTAGGGTTTAGGGGTAAGGGTTTAGGGCTTATTATTTATTTTTTTGGGTTTATGATTTAAGCACCTTTAGGATTTAACATTTAAGCCTTAAGTTTTAGGGTTTACAATTTAGGGATCAGGGCTCAGGTTTTAGGGTTTAGGGGTTAGGGTGCATGGTTTAAGATTTATGACTCATAGTTTGGGGTTCAGAGTTACACGATTAAGGTTTAGGGTTTAGTTACGGGTTTCAGGTTTAGGGGTTAGAGATTAGGGATCTATATATAGGGTTTAGGGCTCAGGGTTTATGGTTTAGGGTTTAGGGCTCAAGGATTAGGGTGTAGGGTTTAAGGCTTAAGGTTTAGGGTTTATGGGTTAGGGATAGGGTTTAGGGTTCATGGTTCATGGTTTATGGCTTAAGGTTTGGGGTTAAAAGTTACTTATTTAAGGTTTGGGTTTTAGAGCTCAGGGCTTTGGATTTAGTATTTACGGTTTAGGGCTTAGGGTTGAGGGTTTAGGGTCCATGGTCAAGGGTTTAAGATTATGGGTTTAGGGTTTATGTTTTAGGGTTTAATATTTAGTTTTTAGCTTTTAGAATTTGTTATTTTGGTTTTATGGTTTAGGGTTTATAGTATAGGGTTTAGGTCACAGAGTTCAGGGTTCTTCGAATTTGTAGGCAGAACATTCAAAGAGAGTCATCAAAATTTGATGTTTTTCATCTGTTGATATTTTGAAGGAGGGAAATGTCATATTCCTGACTGTCCAATCCTTCCAAATACCCTAGTAGTCCTCAATCCTTAGATGTATAGGGAGACACTATTACTTGGCTTCCATTTATAATGATAGAGATATTTGTAAATTCGTGTTATGACCTCTAAATCTATATGAATTTCAAGTTTCTTGGAAATCACATCACACCCTTCAATAGGATTGATGACTACCCCTATCCTTTTGTTTATGGGATTTTGAAATTATCCACATGGGTTTATCATATAAGGAATTATCAATAAATGGAAGGTCACTAAGTCGTAGGCCAAGTAACTCCTATTAAGAACTAAACAAGAAAGATTTATCAGGCTATTGATAACCCCTTAGTGTTCTTAGCCATTCCCCTATTTATATGGTTATTTTGAACACTTTAGGAAGTTCTGTCAAATTTACTTCCCATTCCAATAGAACACTTGAACTTTATCTTTCTCCGAAGGAGAGGATACTACAACAAATTCAATTATGATCCTACACCTCTGCATTGATATATTCTCTATGTTTCTTTTGTTTCCTTTAAGAATAATTTTTTTGTTGTGATGTTTATTTTTTCTAGCTTCCAATAGGTCATCCTGGCATGCATAATACCATACATGGAAATATGAGAAATGTGAAATTTGTTTCAAAGTGTGAATAAATTTACATTCAAGAGTGCAAGTATATGTGGGGAGAAACAATTTTGGAAGAGATGTGTAATATATGCATTACAAGGCACAAGGTAGATGTCATATCCATTTAGTTACTTGTCCCACCTCTCATAAACAAGGTAGTTCTATAAGCAGACTTAATAATGGTTCTTTGCACAAGACTAGGAAATATTGATGAAATATGGTTTGGGGTTTAGGGTTTAGGGCTCATGGTTTAGGGTTTAAATTTTAGGGTTTAGGGTTCAGGGTTCAAGGTTTAGGGTTATGGTTTAGGATATAGGTTTTAGGTTTAGGGTTTAGTGTTTATGGTTAGGGTTTACGGGTCGAGGTTAAGAATTTATGGTTTATGGTTTATGGTTTTGGGTTTTGGGTTAAGGATTTAGTGTTTAGGGATAAGGGTTTATGGTTTATGGTTTAAATTTTATGATTTATGATTCAAGGTTCAGGGTTTAGGGTTTAGGATTTATTCTTTAGGGGATTAAGGTTTAGGGTTTATGGTTTAGGGCTCGGGGTTTAGGATTTAGGGTTTAAGGTTTAGGGTTTATGGCTTAGGGCTTAGGGTATACTGTCTAGGGTTTAGGGTTTAGATTTTAGGGCTCAGGGATAAGGGAGTAGGGTTTAAGGCTTAGGGTTTAGGGTTTAGGATTTAGTTTTTATGGTTCAAGGTTTAGGTTTTAACATTTATGTCTCATGTTTCATGTTTTAGGGTTTAGGGTTTAGGGTTTGGGGCTTATGGCTTAGGGTTTAGGGCTTAAGGCTTAGGGTTTAGGGCTCATGGGTAAGGGATGAATGTTTAAGGTTTAGGGTTTATGGTTTAGGTTTTAGGGTATAGGGATCATTGTTAAAGGTTTAGGGTTTAGGGCTCAAGGTTTATAGTTTAGTGTTTAAGTTTATGGCCTATGGTTTAGGGTTTTGATTGTAAAAGTTAAATGCTAAATGATTTAGGATGAATGCTGAAATCTAGGAAAATTACCTCTATATTGACCAAATTATTCTTTTAAAAACTATCTCCTAAACCATGACTCATGGAGCTATGAGACTAATTCCATAAGGTGTAGAGTGACCCTAATTTCTTACATTTACATAAATAAATTTAAATTATAAATAAATAATAATACTTAAACATTTATTTATGTAAATAGAAGCATGTCAAAAACATACATAATACTTATACTACATAGAACATGTACGCGTTATAACACATACACGTTATGTTTATACTACATAGAACACGTACGTGTTATGTAACACGTACATGTTTTTTCATTTTATTCTTTTCCAAGCTATGCCTCAATGCTTAGGATTCAGTTTGGATCCCCAAGCCTAAGGCATGGACCTACAAAAACACAACAAACAACATGTTTTTACAAGAAAATGTTAAAATGCCACTTCCTCTATGATAAATCAAAATAAAACAATCAATCCATTTTTAAAAACTTATACCACAACGTAGAGCATAGTCTCTTCTTTCTAAAAATATAATTTTTCAATTTTTTTGAATAATATAAGGTTTCCATATTATTTATTTTCTAACTATGCCTTTTTATAGCTATTTTTTGAAGTGTAAATATGTCTATCTTTCATGGTGTATCTTTTTTTGGGTGAACAAAATTTTAAAAAAATTGAACAAGCCCAAACTAGGCATTACTCTATACATATTTTTAAAAAATAAAATCTAATTATCGATATTTTGAGGTAGTTAGGGGGGGCGGTTGAAGCTTCTTTATTTTTCAAAACATAAAATTTATGTACTATAAAAATGATAAATAAAAAAACATTTGGTAAACAAATCTGAAAGAAAATGGAGCCCAAACTAGATGCTCCTAGCTATATTTCTACCAAAAGGTTTTCAAAAATACTAAGTGGTGCTCAAAAAATGGTGGGAGGCATGAAAGTCACTCTATGATGTTTTTAAACTAAAATATGAGAATTTATTTGTATTTTAGTTGTTTGACCAACTTAAACTTATCTGTTTTCAATAAAATTTAGTAGCTTAGAAACTATACTCAAAATTCTACGATTCATATTTATACAACATCTTCCAATTTTGAGCGTAACTATTTAAAAAAATCATACAAGTTGAAGTTTATTTTTATTTTATTTTTTAGAAAAATTCATCCACTTAACACCCCCTTTTGGCCACCCAACTTGGTGCACTTACCCGTGAATTAAAAAATACTATGATGAACAAAAATTCTTTTCCAGTGGTCAAAGTTGTTAAGCAATTTCGTTTTTATATTTTTAATTCTCACTCTGTTGTTCTTGTAACTGATACAACCATCCGGTTTATTCTTACACAACAAAATTTTGGAACTAAGAGAG
The DNA here is from genome assembly GCA_019776745.2 of Taxus chinensis. Lineage (NCBI taxonomy): Eukaryota > Viridiplantae > Streptophyta > Pinopsida > Cupressales > Taxaceae > Taxus > Taxus chinensis. The sequence goes on along the minus strand of CM034146.1, from coordinate 762,078,772 downwards.
GCAATTGGGTAGTTAAAGTCCAAGAATATGATCTTTATATCAAGCCAAGTAATCTAGTTCAGGGTAAAGGCTTGTGTGAGCTTATTGCTGAAGGAGCTGATAAAGAATTTTCCACAAAAGTAGGTGATGTTCTTGTTGTTCTTTTCTTCAGATCAACAGATGACTAGTATGATGATATTGCACATTTTCTTACTTATGGAGAGTGTCAATCCCAATTGAGTGCCAAGGAAAATAGAGCTATTAAGATAAGGTCTGCACAATATGTATTATGGGAAAAAATCTTTGTTCAAGTGAGGCATTGATGGAAGATTCCTTAAGTGTGTGGATAAAGAGCAATAGAAGAAGTTTTTTTCAGCTTCTCATGATTAGGCATGTTGAGGGAATTTCTCTTCTACTATCACTACCTATAAGATCCTTCATGCATGGTACTATTGGCCCACATTGTTCAGAGATGCATCAAAATGAGTAGGTAAGTGTGAAGCCTATAAAAATTTTGTTGGGAGACCTAAGTTGGCAGCTTTACCACTCAAACTAGGAATGGTTGATGAACCTTTTCAATAGTAGGGATTGGATTTCATTGGAACTCTTAACTCACCTTCCAGTGATGGATATACTCATGTGCTAACTACTACAAATTACTTCACAAAGTGGGTAAAGACTATTCTAGTCAAAAGCACTACTTTTGAGGTGGTGTGTAATTTCATCAAGGAAAACATCTTGATAAGGTTTGGGATACCAAAAAATATTGTGACTGATAATGCTTCCAATTTTTCTTCTTCTGAGATGATGGATTTCTACTATGGTTATGGAATTTCCCTTACTCACTCTTCGGACTAATATCCCCAAGCGAATGGACAAGCAGAATCAACAAATAATAATTTGGTAACCATCATTTTACAAGCTTGTCAATGAATCCCAAAATAATTGGCACAATAAGCTCTATGATACTCTCTGGGAATATAGAATTACACTCAAAAGAGCAATTGAGATGTCTCCATTATAGGTGGTATATGGTGTTCAAGCTCAACTGTCAGTAACAGTGGAATTAACAACCTTGATCTTAATGAAGGATATTGGGGATCTAAGTTTCACCAGTTCCTTAAGACAAGAGGATCATATATCTCCAAAATTTTGATGAAGATAGGATGCAAGTTTTTGATAGGATATCAGCTCATCAAATGAAGGTGAAATCTTTGTCAGATAAGAATGCTAGTCACAGAGATTTTCAAGTGGGAGAAATTGTTTTGCCATGGGACAAAAGACATAAACCTCTAGGAAGCCATTGTAATATTGTTTATCTTTGGCTTGGTCCTTTCAAAATCAAACACTTTGCTGGAGAAAATTATTTCTACCTAGATTATATGGATGGATCCTCTCTCTGACTTCCCTAGAGTGGGAAATATTTGAAGTTGTTCAAATCCTAGGTGATTAGGAAGTCCTTGTGTATATACTGTGTATTGTGTTTTGTTTCTGTCTTTCCTTTTTAGTTTGTTTCCTTTCCATGTGTGTTGTCTTCTATACTGATTTTATCCTTTCACTCTATTTTCCCAATGGAGAAGGCATTGGTCTATTTTCCTAGAGTCTTTCTTAAGTTCTTGATCTTTCCTCATTCCTCTGTCTAAGCCAAGTCATCCCTCGAAAGAGCCAGCTGTTGTCACCCTCAAAATCCCTCTCATTTTTTCCAAGTCAAGTTTCAAAAATTTTGAGTTGGTGCCTTTGAGATATGTCTGAACAGAGTGGGAAGTCTGCAGAGAGAAAAAAATCGTGCTTTGAAGAAGTGGGTACTCATTTGAAATCTCGCCCTATTAATTTAGAATCATTTAGTCTACATGGTTTCCATCTAGATGCTTGAAAATTGTTTCCTCCATTAGAATGAAATTTTCAAATCCTATTGCTATGGTTGTGGATCACATCAAGCCTGGTATTGTTTATAGTTCTTCTTTCCACGAGGAACAATTTGTTTTTCGGGTGTAAATGGTGGAGCTTCTCCTCCTCTGTATTTTTTCTACAGTCGTGAATGACATACATATCTTCCCTATCAATTTTTTGCCCCATCCATCCATGAGTACATGGAAATATATTATTGGATGTGGGAAGGCAGGTCCTCAGGTCACTTTTGGAATTTTTTCTTTGTATGAAGAAAAGAAGTGTTCAACTGATGCCCAAATTGGCTAAGTATAGAAGGACCACGAAAAGTGCCACGTGTCTCATTGGCAAAATTTTGCTATGGTGCATGAAATAGGAGACCCCAAATGTACGCAGGCCCTCCATGTTTCTCAGGTCTAAAAAAGGGACAGAGCCAACTGTTTAATCGACTAAGTATACGAGGGTCAGCAGAAGCCTCCATGTGCGTCATTAACGTAACTTTAGAAGTGATACCCAGGCAACATACCCTAAATGTTGTCTAGCTCTCCATATGTTCAGAGCCTCAAAATGTTAAATTGGCCATTGAAACGTCTAAGGCCAATGGAAAGAACCACTTGTCTCTTCCACACTCTTTCAAGAGGTGAAATACAGAGTGAGTCCCCAAACAAGCGCGAAGCTTCCATGTGCCTAGAACCCAACATAGTCTCTCCTAAGTAAGCAGAAGGAACCCAAAAAAAAATGGAGAAAGATGAGCAGGACCAAATCAGTTAAGTATAAGATGTCAGCGGACGGCGCCACATGTCTCATCGGCACACCTTCAAGGGTTGAAGCCAAAGGTGGTTCCCCAAATGAGTACCAGCGATCCATGTGCCTCGTCACTGTAACTTCAAAGGAGTGGCGAAAAGAGAGACCCTGAACTAGCACCAATCCTCCATGTGTCTAAGGTTTGATCGAATTCAAATGGGCATTAGGCTCGAATCAGATATGTATAAAACAACTGGTGGAGCTCCACGTGTCTCAACGATGCACGTTCAAGGGTCAAAGCCCAATGAGATCCCCCAAATGAGTGCTAGCTCTCCACATCTCTAGGTTCAAACATATGGCCCCACTAAAAAAATGGGAATTATCGAAAACACAAAGAAACAGAGCAAAGCCATGGAAGGAGTCATGTGTCTCTTTAGTGCTCTTTCTAGAGGTGAATCCAAAAGAAGGTCCCAAACATGTGCCAACTCTCCATGTGTCTATTCGATGCACCTCCGAAAGTCAAATAGAAAATTGCATCAAAGATTCATAGTGGGAAGACGGGTCACGGAGAAATTTTAGATTTTGAGCCTTATTTCCATAAAAGGCATAAAGTCATAAAGTGATAAAGTGAATTACGGCCCGGCTCATGCCAAGGGGAAAATTCAAATATCAAGCCCACATGAAAAGTCAAAGCAGAGAGGCGGATCATCAGAGCCTTTTGAGATTTTGAGCCCTATTTCCAAGAGGGAAAAATTACAATGTTGATCCAACATCAAAATTCAAAGAAAAGAGGTAGGTCAGTAGAGAACTTTGAGATTTTGAGCCTCATTTCTAAAAGAAGTAAAATTATAAAGTGAGCCACGACTCCATTACCACTTAGGTAATGACACATGTCAAACAAAAATGCAAAATGTAAAGTTGTGGGCTTGTGGGGATGTGGAGAAATTTTGCACTTTTGCATATTTTGTGCTAAAGGTGCAATTTCAATTTCAGGCCCGCGGATCCATTTTTTTATTTTCACCATTACTATACGGATTTGATTGAAATATTCAAATGAGCATAACTTTCACTCCAGTGCTCAAAATTCGATAGGTTTCATATTGTTGGAAATGTCTTGGTGTACTCTACACTATGGAAGCATAAATTATTGTTTTTTAGTAGGAGTTGGTTGTTGGAAATATGGAAAACATCTTTCACACCATTAATACATGATCTGATTACTTCAAACAGATCATATTTCATCTGATTTCCATCCTTCCTTCTCTAATACGCCAAACAGACATGGAGAGCCGACTAGAAATCTTTATTTGGGTGAAAATATGGAAAACATATTTCAAGGCATTAATACGATATCCAGCTACTTCAACTAGATTGAATTTCATATGATCTTCCATCCTTCTTCAGCACAACAAAGTTATACAGAACTAGGTTTGACATATTATAGGCAGCTTTATAGGGGCATTGATGGCTAGTGGTTGAGCTTCTGAATCATATTTTCTTCCTTCTATTCTTCTCCTCTATTCACTTCGTCTATAAATTTAAGAGATTTGCTCATTGCAAATGTTGGAATCTGATAATTTTGAAGTGTAATTATAGTTGAAAGTAAATCAATAAAGAAGGATTTTCCCCTTTTCTATATCTTCCTCCATTGTACCTTTTTTCTCATTTGAAATTCATGGATCATTTTACCTTTTGTGATAAGAAACTTTATGTTCTTATTGATATGATTTTTGGAACTTTATGTCTATGTAATGATATCGTATCTTCTGAATGTGAATGATTCTATTCTATATCACTCTTACTGAGTACGTATAGGGTTATACTCTGCTATCTATATTTCTTGAAAGTACTATTATATTCTTCTCTTTCCTTTTTTCAGTTCTTCCATTCATTTTTATTGATAATATTTTGATATAAAATCATTTCAAGATGTCAGAGGCTAAACCTTAAGATGAGAGTGTATAATTTTATATAATCTTTGTTGTTTTCTTTCAATAAGTAGATCTCTCCCATAAAGAGGAGGCACTTGCTATCCCTTGACTGTGGTTTTGATTAAAGTACCATTTTAAAACCCAACAGTCATATGGTACTAATGTTGCTTTGTCATATCTTTGTGATGTCCCTCTAACTTATCATGACACAAATAATGCTCTCCCACAATGGCATGGAGCCTTTTGTGCTGTTGCATAGTTCTCCATCATCATAGTGTATTTTGGGGACATGACACATAATACACTCATCCACATCACCTACTAATCAATCATTTTTTAATTTTCATATACGCATTTTCATCACATGTTTTACCATTATCACTACCCGATGACACACTCTCATGCTTTGGTTCAAACTTGATTGTTAAGGGATTACTACTACACTAAACACCACACATTGCATGTTATACATTCTACAATATTCAATCTTTTACATCTCTTCACCTCATGTATCATGCTATTGGCATACACCATTATTTACCCATCTTATATTCTACATTATCCTATCCAACATACTACATTATTCCTCTATGTGCCTACTACACTGTGTATTTTCACACATGTTCTAATAGTATTCATTACATATGAGTCTAGAATCACATTATTACCTTAACTTCATACCTTATAGGCCACTCTATGCATTACATTGTCCAAACTCTACACATGTTTTCTTTCATTATAACATCCTTACATATTCTACTCGTCACATGGTCATTTTTCTCTGCATTGTCTTCTACGATCTGCATTCATTATCTGATTACACAGTTTAGTTCCTTGGTCCATACTCAACTTCTGAGGGTTTACAAATCAGATGGACCTTACACATTTTCTATTTGAATTTTCACCCTGTGACTTTCCTAGGCTAGTGGAATACGCTTTAGGATAAATTGTCACCTATTCCCAAATTTTCTAGTGGTATACACCTTCGGTTACATCACTAACCCCTACTATTATTCTCATAGTGATATACAGTTTAGGATAAATCATCACCTATTCTATTATTTTCTAGTGGTCTACAACTGAGTTTATATCACCACACCTTCCTTACATTTTTTAGTGATATACCCTTAGGCTAAATCATCACTACACATTTCATCTCATTTTGGTATAAGCTTAGGTGATAAGGTAACCTAAGGTTATATCACCACACCTTCCTTACATTTTGTAGTGATATACCCTTAGGCTAAACCATCACTACACATTTCATCTCATTGTTGTATAAGCTTAGGCTATAAGATCCACACACATCTATTCTACATGTTGCATATCATGACCACTACATGTATACAAATTTTCTCACAGTGCGCTCGACATGATACACATTACTCAATCATTTCCCAATGTTGCACTCTCTTTTATGATTAATTCTTGCCTTTTGAGGGGGGGAAATAAATGAACCTCATTGCATACAGTTCCATTATCTTAGGGGCATGTATATCCTATCACTACATTTTTCATTCCATTCTATCCATCCACAACATACTGCATACGATTGTTTCTCTTACTCTTTCTTACTTTTTCTTGTTCATGGTCACTTTATTACATATGATAGTTTTATTAGTTATATGTCATTTATATATATCATGAACACATGAAAATTCATGTCTTTTTTTAGTTGCGATCACAAATTCATATTTCTTATGTGTAACATGGATGGTTGCCTTCTACCCTTCCTATACTGGTCATTGGGGGCATCCACATGTGTCTCTTCTAGGTGTTATTGTTTAATTTTGTACTTAGCACTTTATATTATTTTCTTCTATATAATTTTTACATACTATCTATCATTCTAAGATGCTAATGGGTCCTTCATGTGTAGCATTTTTTATGATGGGATATTAGTTTCCATACTTGTTTATTATATTATCTATCATCGTCTATTATTGTTTGCTATTTTTTAGGACCTTGCCCTATGTTTTGTGTGCACACTTGTCTATTTTTTTGGCCATGATGGACTTGTGTGTCTTAAAAAATTGTGACTGATTTCCCATGTTTTCAACCTACTTTACATGATATAAATTCTTGCATGATTGTGTTACCCTGCTTGGTAGCTTACACACTACCTTCGTCGCTTATGCATCATTTTCTTCATGAATATATTTTTACACTTGTATTTTCCTATCCTTATTGTTAATATGTACATTGATTTCCACTAAGAACTTTTAAGCGTACATATGGTTAGCCCTCTTTTGGGGCCACATGTCTCCTATTAGCAACATTGCATGCACCCCCAAAGATGGATGGCATCATTTGGAGGTTTCTACATACTAACACAAAAAATTTGTACCATTTCGATTCAATTATATTAAAAAATTGGGTTCAGAACAATCTACGATCCCCATACAAAATGAATTTTAAAGGATTGATGTCCTTGGTATTTGGGGGAGCAGTGAGCGAGTAGGAGGATATAGTGGAATTCCTACAAATACTTCTTCTATGTTGGCATCAGATTGCCAAAAAAATTATGATAGTATAAAGATGTCTTCAGACACATTTCAATAGAATCAGTTAGAGCTTGGAGGACATAAAGCATTTCCTCTCTACAGTTCTTCAGCCAAGGTGGCGTGAGATCGATCATAAACTCATAGTAAAGGATATCCTTCTACACTCTTTCTCGACATAAATCAAGTGCACATGTTCCACTTACATTTACATTTAAGTTTTCCATTTACATTTCCATACTTTACATTTACATACATGTGTGTCTTTTACATAGCATTTTTAAACTTACGTACATACATATTTGACTACTTGATCGTTCTCTCCTTGTAGGTTTGGTCGTATGAGAAACACACAATGAAATGGGAGTAACAACAATAACAATGATGACAACAAAAATATGGAATAACATACTGTAGCTCACATGTCACACTTTTATATAGGTATAGTAAAATATGCGCTAGCTACACACATGCATTTTAGCTTAACTCTCATCACTTTTTATTTTCACATTTTTCATCTATAGTTTTAAGGCTCCTCAATATTTTTTTAGGATTCCACACTTTTATCTAGGCCTTATGCACACTTCTGTTACACTGGACATCAAGCAGGCATATTTATCTACTTTATGTTATCGAGGTTTCCGATCATGAACATAAAGTGGGGAAAAAATGTAGTCAAAAAATAAAACACTTCAGATATTTATTTAACCTGATCTCATATTACTATTTAGAAGGTTATTGAGAAAAGAAAGTACTAATTAACCCCCATCCTTTAGCTTTCATGTTTATTTTGTTTCCTAATTTGTGACCTATTTCACCAATATTCCCAAACATTCCCAGACATCCCACATAATTTTAACCTTGGCTGGCGTGCCCATAGAAGACGTGGTCCCCCCTGGGATCGTCGTGATCCTTCTAGCACTTTCTCACCACTTTTTGGGCCTCTTCTAGCAATTTTTCATAATTAAATCTCTTGGGGTTAGCCTTTTTGGGTTTAATTATGAATTTTAAGCAAGACAACCCTATAAATATAAAGTTCTGAGACCATAATGAGGGACCTAGTATCGTACACTACTATCACTCCATCTAGAGTTATATCCATATATTGCATTTGAATCCACATAGCTTCATCATAAAGGTACAAGCTAGGAGGTTTTCATCACACTTCATATGGGGAGAGATTCTATGTTATTACATGCACATATTATACTACATTTTCTACATTTAATTATTGGTCGCTACTTCACAAAGTATGACTGGCATTAGAGCACGCAGGGCATGATTAACACAAACACACTAGAATTACATTTGGGTCCAAAATTTAGTGTAACACTCAGTTATTAAACCCACTGTTGTGCAAACTAAGGTCAGTCTTACTAATTTATTCTACATTTTTATTTTTAAGGTTTTGATACTTCCTTTTAGTCTTTTACTAGTTTTTACATCAGCTTGAATTAGTGGCGACATACACCGCGGGACAAAAAACTTATGTGACACATGAAGATGATTTCACACCATTCGCCGACACTGTAAGAATCATTTCTAGATATTTTTTTTAGACCACGGTGCCCATATTGTAGACCAAAGTGCCCATGCATTCCCCAGTCGTCTTCCAGGTTCCCTAGTCAAATTAGGTTTTTAGATCTAGTCTTTTTGGGACCTTTGTACAGTCATTCTTGTTCCTATTTTATCTAGTCAGTAGTTATCAGTTGAGTTCTTTTCTTATCTCCTTGCATATTTGGTTTTTTATTATATTACTTCAATTATTTAATTAATTTACATATTTTATAAGCATATTTATTTACTATGTTTATGTCCTTCTATTAGAGTAACTATCCTTTACTACATTATTTTAGTCAGTTTTAGTTAATCTGTGAACAAAAATCTTAGTAACATAAAGTCGATAGAGATGTGTACCTTATGTCTATAAATATTGTATTTGAAAACACGTGCAAGGACTAGAAAAATAATGGAATGAAAAAAATATGGAGCGTGAAACTATAAAGGAAAATGTGTGAAAAAACTGATGAGAATGAAATTAGGGTGGAAACACATGTGTAGCTACTTATGTGTGTGATGTACCTATATGAGTAGTATAGTGTGTGTTATCGTGAAGTGTTCTTGTCAAACATTTTTTTTTTCCCCCATTTGACTACTTGTTTATCATATGGTCGGATCTGCAAGGTGAAAATTATCAAGTTGTCAAATATATATGTATGTATGTGTAAAAATGCAATGTAAAATATGTATGTAAAAATATGCAAATATAGAATATAAAAATGGAAGTTTGTAAATGGAACATGTGCACCTGATCCATGTTGAGAAGGAGAGTGTAGAATCATATCTTGTACTACGTGACTTTTGGGTGACCTCACGCCACCGTGGCCAAAGAAGTGTTGGGAGAAAACTACATTATTTTCCTTCCTATAACCGCTTCCCTGAATCTGTGTAAAGAGATATCTATATGTCTTGGTTTTTTGATAAATTCAATGCGATTGGCTGAAGTAGTGTAGGGAGGCACACCCACTATAAAATCCAATCCTATAACTTCTTTCAACACATTTAAAGATAACCATGTCATGTAAAATCCACTTTGGATGGGGTTTGTAGATTGGTTTGAACCCATTCACTATATATAACAGAACTGAAATGGTGTAGAATATCTATGTAGTGTGTAGAAAAACACCAAATGATGTGCCCCCTGTATGCGGGCACATGCAAAGTCATTGATAGGAGAAATGCTACCCATAAAGAGGACCAACCACTTGTACTTTGAAAATATCCCGTACAGGAGGAAGGGAATGTGCTTGGTAGAAACCATGGCACACATAAACAAGGATTGATATCTAACAATAAGTGTTAGTATGAAAAATCATGCATGTAAAAGATAGTGTGTAAGCTATAAAAATAGTGTATAAGCTAAAAAATAAAACACTAAACACAGTAGAAAATAAATTACACCAACAAAGAAGTTTGAAAACATGAGACATCACTCATGATGTCTCAAGACATGCAAGGCCATCATGGAAACAAACAAAAAACAAGTGTGCACACCAAATATATGGAAAGTATTGCATATAAAAGTAAACAATAGTAAAAAATGTAACAAACAAGTATGGAAGTAAATATCTCTACATAATAAATACTACACATGAAGCACCCGTTCGCATGTTAGAAATACAACTAGCTTACAAAAAACATGTAGAACCAAGTAATCTAAAGAGCTATGTATAAAATGAAACAATAATACTTGGAAGAGACGAATGATGATTCCCCCAACAACTAGTGTAGGAAGGGTAGAATATGAGCATCCGTGTTGCATGTAAGAGACCTGTAACTATGATCACAACTATAAAAAGAGGTGAACGTGCATGTGTGGGTGATATACATAAATGGCATACAAGAAATCTAACTAGCATGTGTAATAACGCAACCATGAACAAGCAAAATTAAAAAAGAGTAAGAAAAACCATAGTATTCAATATATTGTGGATGGATGGAATAGAATGCAAAATGGATTAATAGTATCCACGTACCTCCCAACTGAACATAAATTTTTGTAGTGAGGTTCATTTTGTTTAACCCCTTAGTACTCAAGAATGAACCATAAAAGAGATATTTTCATCAGGAAATGGTTGAAGTGTGTGTTTTTTCTAAAACATTGTGATGAATGTGTAGGTGTAATGATAAGATGTGACCTAATGATGATGTGTGTGTTAACCCTTATAGGTGAATTATATATCATGACTAGATGAAAGTATAAGTGATGATTTATCCTAAGTGTATATCACTATAAGATGAATGGATGAGTGATGATTTATCCTCAAGTGTATATCACTACGAGATGAAAAGAGTGAGTTGCAATGTAAGCTAAGGTGTATACCACTAAAAAATGATCAAATGGGTGACCGTTTAGCCTAAAGCATATGACAGTAACCTAGTAATGTCGGATCATGAAAGGTTGAATGATAAATATGTGAGGAAGAGAAGGTCCATTTGATTTGTAAACCCTCAATACTTGGGTATGAAATAAGGAACTAAAGTATGTCATAGGATAGTGAGTGCAACACGTAGAATACATTGTAGTATGTGTGATAATAATAGAGGACCATGTGATCTATAGAATGTGTGATATGCAATGTATAAAAAGCAATGAAAAACTACATAGAGAGACTAATAGCATGAAATTTGTGCTATCTGATTTGGATGATGAGTAGAATACAATTCTAGATGCAAGTGTGACACCTGTGAGGGGTTCATATGTACTAATTCACCAACATTCAAGTATAAACCTAAGAACAAGAGTAGGTCATCTGGTAATGATGAAGTTAAACTATGAATTAATATTTGTAGGCTAGCTGATTGATATACATGAATATAAATATGATAGATGTGTAAAGGATAACAATTTAATGTAGTAATATGTGATGAGGGTAGAAAGGATGGGGGTTGTGCTAAATGTTGTTACCCCAAGGGTATAATTGAGAAGATGACTATGTGTCCCTATCAAGGATATCATCATTGTGATGATTGAAGATGATTGGATCAACATCAGAAACATGATAAACAATAGAGTGACGAGGGTCATATATGGACCAACTGTGGTAGAGTGTGTATATATTCATTTCATATTATTCAATAGTAAATTAAATCGGTTTAGAACCATTAGTGTGATAATGATATATATTTGGGGTGTAAATAAGAGAAAAATCATTATGAATAGAGATAATACTAAAAGGCATCGCAAATGTAAGTGAAGAGTGATGAACATCTACTATACCACCAATATAGTCAAGCTAGCACTATCTAAGTGTCAGTGGAGATTCACGAGGGGGAACACACAAAAAAGATCATCAAATAAAAGATACGCAAGCCATAAGATGTCGTAATGTGAAAATAGCCATTAGAAAGGTGTGGTGAATGGAGAGGTAATATATCATTAAGTATCATGCAAAAACTAACCAAATTGTTATGTTTACAAATAGTATCTAAGAAAGTAGAATCATTAGGGATGTATTGCCAAAAGGACATGTTGAGAAATAATGTGCATGTAAAATGATGCAGTGGAGTTGTAACCTATGGAGGAGAAGATGAAATAGTGTTTACACTATTTACAAACACCCGATTTAGTACCATATCATTATTATAGGTAGGGGTCTTGAATGTATAATCACCTGGACCATCAGCCATAAAGGTGTATTCAAATTAAGATTCATCCACGCTAAGAGGAGTAAAATCCAATTGTCTTATTGCCTCATTCGTAAGTTCAATAACGTCAACTTTGTCATCAGAATCCTCAAAACCATCGGTGTAAACATCATCATATTGTATGAAAATATCAAGTACGTTGGTAGGTGGCATTGTAGATGGAGTAATAGAGGATGTCACAATGGGTGTAGAAAGGAAATTAATAGAAGCTGATATCGAAAGTGAAATAATCTGTATAGTGTGAGTAGAGATAACTGGAGAATTTACAGTGGTATTTGGAGATTGTGAAGAACTAGTCTGACCAATTTTATATCTGTCAATGATGACATATGTAATACGTTGTGAAAGTGGTATAGGAATAGAAGTAATGGGATCTATATGGTAGTATTTGAATGGATTTGGATTGGTGGTAATAGTATCTTCATAGCCATAATGAAAGAACCTGACACATTGGTGAATAGTAGATGGAACTGCATCAATTAAATTAATCCAAGGTCTACCTAACAAGAGATTAAACTAAAAGGAGGCATCGATAACATATAAATTAATGAGAACAGTCTTAGGCCTAGGTTGAATATGTAATGAGATAGTCCTTAGGCATGTGTGACTGGTAGAATCATAACCTGTAATGAGATTAGAATTCTTAGAAATTAAGTTATCATTAATACCCAATTTATTTAAAAGATAACGAACGCATAAATTCACAACTAATCCATTATCAATGATAACTTATTTAATACAAGAAACACTAATCACAAAAGGAATGAGAAAAGGAGCAAATAGATTGGTTTTAGAAAAAGGTGATAGAACCTCATCAATTAAAGATATAACATGTGGTAACTTACGAAGAGAATTTATGAGATGTGTAATGGCATGAAGTGAAGCATCTACTGTATTACGCAAATATGGTGCATTATGAAAAAATTCATAAAAAGAGATCTTAATGGCTATATCTTTGAGTTGTTGAATGATTTCATATCCCTTAGAAGAAATGGGAGGAGATTCAAGAGTAATGGGTGGAGGAATAGACGCAGGTAGATCCATAGGAAGATTAGGATGCTTACAACGAGTAGTTACTACATTGATGGATGAATCATCCCTAGGTGTGATAAAGCATGGATGATGTTGGGTGTGCACACGCATGAAATTAGCAGTAATAGTAATGATGCCTGAGACCTTAGTTCAAAAAAAGGTAGGATTAGTAGACTGAGCCGTCACTTGATAAGGATATGGCATGGTGAAGAAGGATGTGTCAAAAATGTTGGGTTCACAGAATGATTAGCTAAAATGTTGAAATATCCTAGAGTTAATATAATCTAGAATAACATGTAAATGTAGTAAATAAATGTAGTTAAGAAGTATGTAAATGACCCAAGAAACTATGCAAAACGAAATTCTAACCCTAATGTGCAAGGGGGACGAGAAAATAAATCAAATGATTTGATAGTCTTATGGGACCAATTCATTGAAATGACTAGAGGAACAAGAAACATGAACGACTTTGTAGAGGTCTTGAAAAGGATGGATTTGGGCTGATTAGCTGAACTGGAGCACCTGGAGAGGGACTAGAGTGTATATGGGTGCTATAGTCTGCAAAATGAGTTCCCTGGATGAGTAAAAGATTTAAATTTAAGTTTCATAGGTTCGGAAGGTATTTTTAAGCCCTCGTTGTGTGTCGCATCAAATTCGCTACACTACACCAAGTGTCACGAATAATCCAAGATGATAGATAGACATGCAGAAGATCAAAAGAAGTATCAAAACCCTAAAAAAGGAATGTAAATGAATGGGTTAGACTAACCTTAGTTTCCACAACAATAGGATTCCTAACTGAGCATTGCACTACATTTCAGACCCAAATGTAGTTCTAGTGTGTGTGTGCGTGCATAATGTGCCCTATGTTCTCTTATATGAGTAACACTTTGTAAAGTAGTGATTAAAAAAAATATGTAGAAAATTTAATAGAATGTGTGCATGGAATAGAATAGAATCCCTCCCCCTATACTTGTGTGATGCAATTGAACCAACTTTGTCCTTATGATGGAGGTAATGAATGTAAATGATCCTAAAATGGATGCAACTCTAGCTAGAATATAATAGAGACTAGTGCTTGGTCTCTTATTATGGTCTCATATCTTTATATTTATAAGGTTCTCTTGATCTCATTTAGTAATTAACCTTGAAATGTTAAACCACAAAAAAAAGATAAAGATCTCAAACGGCTAGAAAGAGCCCAAAAAATGGTGGGAACAGGAAAAAAGGATAGGGATACCCATGGTGAGACCTAAGCAGTACTCATGGATTCCCCAATACTATCTTGGGTGCCCCAATCAAGGCTAAAATAATGCAAAATGATCAAATTTGACTGGGTATGTAGATGTAAGAGGTTTGGAATGACGAAATAAAATAACAGAAGATGGCCAAAAGATGAGGGTTAATTAGTAATTTCTTCACTAAGAAACCTTCTAAATAGGATGATACCTTGACTAAATGTTATCATTAGTTATTTTAATACATTGTTGATTATATTTGTTGATGGACAGTTATAACTATCCTCCTTCCTCCCGGAGCCTTTATATGGCTCTGCTCTTTTGTTTTACAAACACACACATTGAATACATTAAATATAATTTTGTCTTCTGCTATCATTGGTATCTGAGCCAGGCACACGTAAGGGTTAGTGATTGGCATTTGTGAGACCTTGTGTGTAGAATTATTTGGAGTTTTCTTGATCAAATACTGTAGTAAATGGCATGACCTGTGTGGAGCTTCCAATTTAGATAAAAGGAATAGTGACCAAGATTAGTCCTAAAATGTGGCATTTTTGCTGTTCGTATTTCCTTTAGATTTTTCTATTCATCGACATAGTAATTTCCTTGTAACACAGCAAATGGACCTTTTCCCTATCTAGAGGAGAGGACATGTTGAAATCTGGTGAAATCAACACATGGAAGGATATGAGGAGGATGCATTCTCATTCAGAGAAATTTTAAAGATGCCCAACCAAAGCGTGAGACGCAACAAATGATTTGAGGAAGACCATGGATTTCTTTGCTTATTGTTGTCCTACTGGAAGAGAGAGAAACCTTGTTATAATGCTTACTAATTTTGTCTTAGCATTTTGATTTACACTCATATTTACTATCCCTCCATTAAAATATTGTTTATCTTGATTCTCTCTTTATCTATTGCCACCATAATCCACTCAATACTTTTGTTGTGAGTGTAATGCCTTAGATCAGGATCATTTTCATTGTGCTACTCCAATCTTGAAATTTGAAGGTTATTTATAACCTTTTGAATAGTTACTTGCAAAGATATACAAATCTGCCTGCATATTTTATGAGATGACTTGCTTTGTGTTGGTTTTGCCATCATTTATATTAAGAAAAGCCATGACAACAACGAGTAGTCAAATAATTTAAAAGGAGAATGCATGACCAAAGAGGTATAAGAGAGTGTGTGGAAGCGACCATCTACCAATATAAAAGCACTGTGTGGAGAAATCCCAGGTGTAAGTTGGTAATTTTCCTAAAGGAGGACGAAGGAAAAAGGAGGCTGGAGGAAATCCAACGACCTCTTGCAAGCTGCAATCGATGAGGCCATTGATAGATATTGTGGTGAATAAGGTTTGAGGACCAAATTCCTCAATTTTGGTTGGTTTATTTCATTTTTGTGTTGGTTGTTCTATTGTTTTTCAATAAAGTGTAGATATTGCATAGTTTCCTATTTGGGACCTCCAAACTGAAGAGCGTCATGGGGAATAGAAAAGCACTGAAAGCAGCGCATGGTACTTGCACTAGGTTCATGGTAAACGTATAAAATCACTGAGGTAAAATCCTCTTGGTTTGTGGTAAACCTGTAAAACCACTCAGGAACCATCCTCTTAATTCATGGTAATCCTATAAAACCACCGAGGTGAACAGTTGGAAAGTTCTCCTTTGCCTCTAGGTTTATGGTCACCCTTAGAAAAACCATGTGTATCATGACCATGTAGGCACATGCTCGTGTGAAGAGCCTCTTTATGGTGTTCTCATTAAGGGGCAGACATCCAGTATCAAGAAATGTATGTTTGTACGAACAATGTAATAAGGGGGGAATATTAGCATTAGTTAGTTTAATACATTGTTGATTATATTTTTTGATTGACAATTATAACTGTCCTCCTTCCTCCTGCAACCTTTATATGGATATGCTCTTTTGTTTTACAAACACACACATTGAATACATTGAATATAATTTTGTCTTCTGCTATCACTAAATAATGTCTAAATTAGATTGTTTTGTGTCTACAGATCCACGGTCTAATGATTTTTGATGTAGTTCAAACTTTTAAGGCATACCTCATTATGCTGATGAAAAAGAGGTTGTTTTTAGCATTTCAAGAAGAATTAGGGTTATAAACCTATGACATTTGTCTTCTATTGGATTTTTGGAGTAAGATTCATATAAAATTTCACTTCAAAAGGACATCCCGATCCTTTTATGTGAATATTTGTTGCTTTCAATATTTTTTTTGTAAGCTATTTCAAAACATGGATTTCAAAATGAAGCAAGGGGAACAAGAGGAACAAAACATTTCACCCCGTGATATCCTTATAAGTATGCAACCACCCATGTGCACCCAAGAAAACCCCGATTGAGTCTAAGTTTAGTTAGGAAGAAGTATGAGTAAACAACCATCCTTACAAAACTTTCCGTTGTGACATGAGTCACCAAATTGGTCCAATCCACCCTTTTCTATGTATATTTTACCTTTTTCAACAAGGGGATGAGAGGAACAAAAAATTCTACCCATTCTCATGCCCGTGCTCCCAGTCTCTCAAGTGACCTCTCTTAGTTATGCAAAGTACTTTCTTATATCGTCCATCTCACTCACTTTCACTCTAGTGCTTTATATTGTCTCAATATTGCTCCATGTCACCATTTACAGCCCATGTCGTCCCTTTTTTTTTCCTTTGCACCATGTATACTATAGATTAACCTCATATTAAACTCTAATGAACCCGGGGTCAAAATATGGTTTATAGGATAGAACAAAAGTAAAACATAACTAATTTTTGAGTCATTTCTTCACCACAGGTACAAGAACATACCAAAATCCCATTCAAATTGTTCAAAAATTTTACTTATAAAATGGCCCCCCAGACACCGCCTTAGACCTCTCTTGTTAATTTCATAACCTCTTTTTCTCCCAATGAATTTCTTCCTACTTCCTCATCATTATCATTTTCCTCTAATTGTGTGAACGGAATCATTTTTCCTAATTTTTCCCTTTTTGATTTAGATTCATATTCATTTTCCATGTTACTAAACAGAAACAAATGATTAGAAAGGGAATTATCTTTGTTAATTATTTACAACTATTAATTTTTTAACATACTTATCTTTCCTTTAGATTTTCAATTAAAAAATTTCTTTCATGTTTAAATAGTTTGATCAAATTATAATTATTTGAATTTTACATTATTTTATAGAAACATTAAAAAAATTCTCTTAGAACTAACCATCATTTCTAGTAATTAGAAAATCATTTCAATAAAATTAATAATTCACCTAACTCTCATTAATTAATTTGATTGAATTAGATCAACAACATAGATCACCAAAACTTGATATACAAAGTTTAGTTTACCTACAAATTATAACATGAACCATTTGTATACAAGCTAACCCCTTAATAATTAGATTGACTCACCCTACTAAAAGCATATCAAAAGGATTTTGCCAAGTCACTCAGTGAAAATGGAATTCTCTTGTCAAAGGGTCATTGGTTAATTGGTGTTGATATATGGCTGTTAATGAGCCCAATAGGGATCAAGTCTTGTTGAGTGTAAGGCTTGGAAACACCCGACATGAAGATTCAAACTTTGTTTGGCCAGGATCATGCCCTAGGTGAAATTGATAATGTGCGTCATGGATCCACTTACTTGTAGCTTCTTAGCTGAAGGTGTCACTAGTTTCGTTTCTTCGGTTATTTTGTATTATTGAATCTATATGTTCCCTCCGGAACTTAGGCTGAGATGCCATTAAACTATGTAATCCAATGTCGAATTCAACACCCTTAGAGGTGCTCAATAAATTAAAAATGTAGTTCTCTTAGCAATATACAATACATTGATTATTCGGAAATAATAAATATGACATGATCTTTTGATTAAACATTACTTATAAAAAAAGAAAGTGAAATATATAGTTATAATTCATTTAAACACTTAATCTTGATTGGTACAAAATAACTCTTCAATTTTTCATATTTGTATGTGGAATACAAATACAGTTATTTATATTGTATATCACAAGATCACTGATACATAAAGTATAAGAAAAGTAAACATAACTAATATAGACTATTTTAAATTAATCTAGATTTTATACCTCCCATAGAGGCTCCAACAACTGATCATTATCATCTTCTTGTGGTGGATGCAAAACATGAGATCCAGCTATGACTAGTGATGCCAGCTCATCCCGCTTGGAACGCATGCTCACTACCTCTGCCTGTGTTGCTGCCAACTGAGCTTCCAGCTTAGAAATTTTCTTCTGCATTTGATGAACAACCCCTGCACAGCCATGTATTGGATCCTTCACCCTTGTACTTGCTTCATACACAATACTATTTACCACATCCATTTTTTGATAATCCTCAACACCCTAAAACAACAAATCCATTTGAGTTTCAGCACCCAATTTATAAGAAAGAAACCAAAATAACAGAAATGGTCATGTAAATACCTGAAGAAGTTTGATGACACAACTGGTTCCAAATATTCTCTGCACAACTGCAAACTTTTTGGAGTCGTAGGATGGAAAATGAGGGGCAAGCACACATGACCGTGAACACTTTTTTCTCTTCCTTTTGCAGCTCGCACATGGTCCAATCACTTTCCTTGCCATATATTCCTCTCAAACAATCTTAAAACTTTATAAAATGTAAATTAACACAGACTCAAAAGGCTTGAGACATCTGAATGTATAATTCGATATGGTGGAAGAGGTAGTAAATGAGTTTAAAGCTTCTCAAATTACCTCTTTGCGTAGAACTAAATCAGTATAAATCCATACTGCAAGTATTTAAAATTGTTCATTAACACAAATATTTCTTAACATAGATATAATTACAGAAAGAGAAGGGATCACTTGTACAATAATCATACTGGCACAGATACATCTTCGCAAGAAAATGATGACATACAGTGACCATAAACAACCATATACCTGCAGTTAAAATATGAAAATACCCCAACTTATATGAAGTGAAAATATGAATATAATTTATAAGTGACACGATTACCGGTCACCGCGAGAAAGAGGAAAAAACGGGGATGTTTCAATGTTGTTGTCTTCTAGTTTTTTTCTACACGGAATGGAAAGTAAGGAACGATTGGGTCCAACATGACGACGACTGAAAGTGGAAAGGTTACGTTTTAAATTGTACCTACAGAATTGATAAGAAGGATTCGGAAGTTGCTACGTATTTAAGCAGAGAAGACTCGCCTTTATAACGATGCTATTCAATTCTATTCCATACCACGTTGACTGCCTTATGAATGCCTGGTCTCTTCCCAGTTCAATAGTCTTGCATTTGCAAATGGCCCCGTTTTGGCATTTTCCACAAATGGGTTCATATTATAAATTGGCATGGCGAACCATTTTACACAAATGTTGTAAAAGTAGAGTGACATTAGAGATAGTCATCTATATGAACGCGGCCTTAATGGTTTTTCAGCCTCAATCCTTATTAAGTTCACCTACTCTCCTTCCATCCTATACAAGGATAAGGAATAAAATATTATTTTATTAGATTACTCAAGAAATTGAACAATTAATAGAATAAATCGAACAATAGAACCAAGAGACTTGTTATCTCTTAGAAGTGCACTTTGATTGAGGGATAAAAACATGTGTTCTAAGCTGACTTTTCCCTAACTTCTGCAAATACAATGGAAACACCTGAGGGCTAAGGGTATCCCTATGTTGAGGTGAATCTTCAGAATTAGAAGGCTGGTTCCTTATTGATGTATCCTAAAACTAATTTACTGTGGGGTTTAAGGGTGAAAGATGGCTATAACTGAAATTTAAAAGTAGTGATACACCAAAATTGATGAGGGCTTTAACCAAGAAAGATGCACAATATAATGAGAACAACTTAATGATGCGCGATCTAATGGGTTTCAGCTGGATCCTAAGACAAACACTTTACTGCTGAGGGATAAATCACAACAAGACTACAGATTACTCACACACTAAGACTATGGAGAAAAAAACAAATTTGCAGCAAGGTAAGCTAATTAATTTAGGGAATACAATTCACAAGAGTTAATAAAATAATACACATCACTGCAAATAATTACAAATTACGAAAGTCACTCTATTATGTTTTTCAATAAAAACAAGAGCATTTGTTGGTATTTTAGTTGTTTGGCCTGCCTAAACTTATCTGTTTTCAATAAAATTTAGTAGCTTAGAAACTAGACTCAAAATTCTACGATTCATATTCATACAACATCTTCCAATTTTGAGCGTAACTATTTCAAAAAACTCATACAAGTTGAAGTTTTTTTTTTTTTTTTTTCAGAAAAATGTGTCCACTTAATACCACCTTTTGGGGCCCCAACTTGGTGCACTTACCCATGAATTAAAAGATACTATGATGGATAAAAATGTTTTTCCAGTGGTCAAAGCTGTTAAGCAATTTCGTTTTTTATATTTTTAATTCTCACTCTGTTGTGCTTGTACCTGATACAACCATTAAGTTTATTCTTACACAACAGGATTTTGGAACTAAGAGAGGCAATTGGGTAGCTAATGTCCAAGAATATGATCTTTATATCAAGCCAACTAATCTAGTTTGGGGTAAAGGCTTGTGTGAGCTTATTGCTGAAGGAGCTGATGAAAAATTGTCCACAAAAGTAGTTGATGTTCCTGTTGTTCTTTTCTTCAGTTCAACAGATGAGTGGTATGATGATATTGCACATTTTCTTACTTATGGAGAGTGTCCATCCCATTTGAGTGCCAAGGAAAAGAGAGCTAGTAAGATAAGGTATGCACAGTATGTATTATGGGAAAATTCTTTGTTCAAGTGAGGCATTGATGGAAGATTCCTTAAGTGTGTGGATAAAGAGCAATAGATGAGGTTGTTTTCATCTTCTCATAATCAGGCATGTGGAGGGAATTTCTCTTCTATTGTCACTACCCATAAGATCCTTCATGCAGGGTACTATTGGCCCACATTGTTCAGAGATGCATCAAAATGGGTAGGTAAGTGTGAAGCCTGTCGGACTTTGCTAGGAGACCTAAGTTGGCAGCTTTACCACTCAAACCAGGAATGGTTGATGAACATTTTCAACAGTAGGGATTTGATTTCATTGGAACTCTTAACTCACCTTCCAGTGCTGGACATACTCATCTGCTAACTACTACATATTACTTCACAAAGTGGGTAAAGACTATTCTAGTCAAAATCTCTACTTCTGACGTGGTGTGTAATTTCATCAAGGAGAACATCTTGATAAGGTTTGGGATACCAAACAAGTTGTGACTGATAATGCTTTCAATTTTTCTTCTTCTGAGATGATGGATTTCTACTATGGTTATGGAATTTCCCTTACTCACTCTTTGTATTAATACCCCCAAGGGAATGGACAAGTAGAATCAACAAATAAGAATTTGGTAACCATCATTCAGAAGCTTGTCAATGAATCCCAAAATAGTTGGCACAAGAAACTCTATGATGCTCTCTGGGAAGATCGAATTATACCAAAAATAGCAATTGGGATGTCTCCATTTTAGGTGGTGTATGGTAATGAAGCTCAACTTCCAGTAATGGTGGAATTATGAATCTTGATCTTAGTGAAGGCTATTGGGGATCTAAGTTTCACTAGTTCCTTGGACAAGAGGGTCATATATCTCCAGAAGTTGGATGAATATAGGATGCAAGTTTTTGATAGGATATCAGCTCATCAAATGAAGGTGAAAGCTTTGTCTGATAAGAAGTCTAGACCTAGAGATTTTTAAGTGGGAGACATTGTTCTACTATGGGACAAAAGACATGAACCTTGAGGAAGCCATGGTAATATTGTTTATCTTTGGCTTGGTCCTTTCAAAATCAGATAATTTTTTGGAGAAAATTATTTCTACTTGGATTATATGGGTGGATCCTCTCTCCCACTTTCCTAGAGTGTGAAATATTTCAAGTTGTTCAAATCCTAGTTGATTAGGAAGTCCTTGTGTATATACTGTGTGTTGTATTTTGTTTTTTTCTTTCCTTTTTAATTTGTTTGCTTTCCGTATGTGTTATCTTCTATACTTATTTAAACCTTTCACTCTATTTTCCCCATGGATAAGGCACTGGTCTACTTTCCTAGAGTTTTTATTAAGTTCTTCATGTTTCCTCGTTCCTTTGTCCAAGCCAAGTCATCCCTAGAAAGAGGCAGCTGTTGTCACCCTCAAAATCCCTCTCATTTTTTTCAAGGCAAGTTTCAAAAATTTTGAGTTGGTGCCTTTGAGAGATGTTTGAGTAGAGTGGGAAGTTTGC
Organism: Taxus chinensis; assembly: GCA_019776745.2. Lineage (NCBI taxonomy): Eukaryota > Viridiplantae > Streptophyta > Pinopsida > Cupressales > Taxaceae > Taxus > Taxus chinensis. Next base: position 762,055,985 of record CM034146.1, on the reverse strand, counting down.
AGAGAGAAAAAATTTGTGCTTTGAAGAAGTGGGTTCTCATTTGAAATCTCACCCTACTAATTTAGAATCATTCCATCCGCATGCTTCCTGTCTGGATGCTTGAAAATTGTTTCCTCCATTAAAATGAAACTATCAAATCCTTTTTCTATGGCCATGGATCACATTGAGCTTGGTATTGTTTACAATTTTTCTTTCCAGGAGGAATAATTTGTTTTTTGGGCATAAATGGCGGGGCTTCTCCTCCTCTGTATTTTTTCTACAGTCGTGAATGACATGCGTATCTTCCCTGTCAATTTTTTTCCCAAGCCATCCATGAGTACTTGGAAATCTCTGATTCGATGTGGGAAGGAAGGTCCTCGGGTCACTTTTGGAAAAAAAAAATTGTATGAAGAAAGGAAGTGTTCAACCGATGCCCAAATTGGCTAAGTATAGAAGGACCGTGGAAGGTGCAACGTGTCTCATCGGAAAAATTTTGGTATGGTGGATGAAAGTGGACACCCCAAACATACGCAAGCCCTCCATGTTTCCCAGGTCTAAAAAGGGGACAGAACCGGTAGTTTAATTGTCTAAGTATAAGAGGGTCAGCGGAAGCCTCCACCTGTGTCATCAACATAACTTTAGAAGTGATACCCAAGGGACATACCCTAAATGTTGTCCATCTCTCCATGTTTCCAGAGCCTCAAAACGTTAAATTGGTCGTTGAAAGGTCTAAGGCCACTAGAAATAACCACTTGTCTCTTTCACACTCTTTCAAGAGGTGAAATACAGAGCGAGTCCCAAAACAAGCGCGAAGCTTCCACGTTCCCAGAACCCAACATAGTCTCTCCTAAATAAATAGAAGGAACCCAGCAAAAAATGGAGAAAGAGGAGAGGGCCCAAATTGGTTAAGTATAAGAGGATGAATGGATGGTGTGACATGTCTCATTAGTGCACCTTCAAGGGTCGAAGCCAAAGGTGGTTCCCCAAATGAGCGCTAGCTCTCCACGTGCCGCATCACTTCAACTTCAAAGGAGTTGCCCAAAGAGAGACCTTGAACAAGTTCCAAACCTCCACGTGTCTAGGGTCTGAAAGAAGTCAAATGGGCATCAGGCTTGAATTGGCTAAGTATAAAACAACCGGTAGAGCTCTCCACGTGTCTCAATGACACACCTTCAAGGGTCAAAGCCAAAGGAGATCCCCCAAATGAGCGCTAGCCTTCCACATTTCCAGGGTCAAACATATGGCCCCACCAAACAAATGGAACTTACCCAAAACACAAAGAAATAGAGCAAAGCCATGGAAAGAGCCACGTGTCATTTCGATGCTCTTTCTAGATGGTGAATCGAAAAGAAGGTCCCAAACATGCACCAACTCTCCATGTGTCCAATTGACGCACCTCTGAAATTCAAGTAGAAAATTGCATTAAAGAGTCATAGTGGGAAGATGGGTCATGTAAAACTTGAGATTTTGAGCCTTATTTCCATAAAAGGCATAAAGTGATAAAGTGAATTGTGGCCCGGCTCATACCAAGGGGAAAAGTCAAATATCGAGCCCGCATGAAAAGTCAAAGCGGAGAGGTGGATTGTCAGAGCCTTTTGATATTTTGAGCCCTGTTTCAAAGAGGAAAAAAGTACAATGTTAATCCCACATCAAAAGTCAAAGAAAAGAGGTAGGTTGGTAGAGAAATTTGAGATTTTGAGCCTCGTTTGTAAAAGAAGTAAAATTATAAAGTGAGCCGCAACTTTGTTACCACTTATGTAATGGCACATGTCGGACCCAAATGCAAAATGTGAAGTTGCGGGCTTGTGGGAATGTGGGGAAATTTTGCACTTTTCCATCTTTTCTGCTAAAGGAAAAATTTCAATTTTGGGCCCGTGGATCCATTTTTGTATTTTCTCCATTATTGTATAGATTCGATTCAAATATTCAAATGAGCATAAATTTCATTCCAATGCTCAAAATTCAATAAATATCATATTGTTGGAAAAGTATTGGTGTACTCTACACCATGGAAGCATAAAATATTGTTTTTGATAGGATTTGGTGGTTAGAAATATGGAAAACATCTTTCATGCCATTAATATAGGATTTGATTGCTTCAAACAGTTCATATTTGATCTGATTTCCATCATTCTTTCTCCAACACACCAAACAAACATGGAGAGCCGACTAAAAATCTTTATTTGGGTGAAAATATGGAAAACGTCTTTCAAGCCATTAATACAAGATCGGACTGCTTCAACTAGATTGAATTTGATCTGATCTTCCATCCTTCTTCAACACGCCAAAGACATGTAGAACCAGGTTTGATAGATTGTAGGTATCTTTAGAGGGGCATTGATGGTTAGTGGTTGAGATTTCAAATTAAATTTTCTTCCTTCTCTTCTCCTTTATTCACTTCATCTATAAATGTCAGATATTTGCTCATCACAAATGTTGGACTCTAATAATTTTGAAGTGTAATTATAGTTGAAAGTTAATCAATAAAGAAGGATTTTCCCCTTTTCTCTATCTTCCTCCATTGTCCCTTCTTGCTCATTTGAAATTCACAGATCATTTTACCTTTTCTGATAAGAAACTTTGTGTTCTTACTGATATGATTTCTGGAACTTTGTGTCTACGTAATGATATCTCATGTTGTGAATGTGAATGATTCTATTATGTATCACTCTTGCTTAGTACGTATAGGGTTATACTCTACTATCTATATTTCATAAAAGTGCTATTATATTCTTCTCTTTCCTTTCTTTAGTTCTTCCATTCGTTTTTATTGATAATTTTTTGATATAAAATCATTTCAAGATGTCAGAGGCCTAACGTTAACATGAAAGTGTATAATTGTATATAAGCTTTGTTGCTTGTTTTCAATAAGTAGACCTCTCCCGTAAAGATGAGGGACTTACTATCCCTTGACTGTGTTTTTGATTAAAGTACCATTTTGAAACCCAACAATCGTATGGTAGTAATGTTGCTTTGTCATATCTTTGTGTTGTCCCTCTCACTTATCATGACACAAACAATGCTCTCCCACAATGGCATGGAACCTTTTGTGTTGTTGCATAGTTCTCCATCATCATAGTGTATTTTCGGGACATAACAGAAAATACACTCATCCCCATCACTTACTCATCACTCATTTTTGAATTTTCATATATGCATTTTCATCACATGTTTTAGCATTATCACTACCCGATGACACACTCTTGTGCTTTGGTTCAAAATTGATTGTTAAGGGATTACTACTACACTAAATGCCACACATTGCATGTTATACATTCTACAACATTCAGTCATTTACATCTATTCACCTCGTGTATCATGCTATTGGCATACATCATTATTTACCCATCTTATATTCTACATTATCCTATCCAACACACTACATTATTCCTCTATATGCATACTAGACTGTGTATTTTCATAGATATTCTAATAGTATTCATTACATATGAGTCTAGCATCACATTATTAGCCTATCTTCATACCTTATATTCTATGCATTACATTGTCCACACTCTACACATGTTTTCTTTCATTATAACGTCCTAACATATTCTACTCATCACATGGTCATTTTTTTCTGCATTGTCTTCTACTATCTGCATTCATTACCTGATGATGCACATTAGTTCCTCAGTCCATACTCGACTTCTGAGGGTTTACAAATTAGATGGACCTTACACATTTTCTATTTGAATTTTCACCCTGCGACTTTCCTAGGCTAGTGGAATACACTTTAGGATAAATTGTCACCTATTCCCACATTTTCTAGTGGTATACACTTTAGGTGACATCACTAACCCCTACTATTATTCTCATAGTTACATACACTATAGGATAAATCATCATCTATTCTATTATTTTGTAGTGGTCTACACCTAAGGTTATATCACCACATCTTCCTTACATTTTGTAGTGATATACCCTTAGGCTAAATCATCAGTAGACATTTCATCTCATTGTAGTATAAGCTTAGGCTATAAGGTAACCTAAGGTTATATCACCACACCTTCCTTAAATTTTCTAGTGATATACCCTTAGGCTAAATCATCACTACACATTTCATCTAATTGTGGTATAATCTTAGGCTATCGGGTCCACAGACATCTATTCTACATGTCGCATATCATCACCACTACATGTATACAAATTTTCTCATAGTGCACTCAACACGATACACATTACTCAATCATTTCCCAATGTTGCACTCTCTTTTACAATTAATTCTTGACTTTTGAGGGGGAAAAATAAATGAACCTCACTGCATACAATTCCATTATCTTGGGGGGCATGTATATCCTATCACTACATTTTTCATTTCGTTCTATCCACCCACAACATACTACATATGATTTTTTCTCTTATTATTTCTTACTTTTTCTTGTTCTTGGTCACTTTATTACATATGAAAGTTTTATTACTTATATGTCATTTATCTATATCATACACACATGCAAATTCATGTCTTTTTTAATTGCAATCACAAATTCATATTTCTTACATGTAACATGGATGCTTTCCTTCTACCCTTCCTATACTGGTCATTGGGGGCATCCACATGTGTCTCTTCTAGGTGTTATTGTTTAATTTTGTACTTAGCACTTTATATTATTTTCTTCTATATAATTTTTACATATTATCTATGATTCTAAGATGCTAATGGGTCCTTCATGTGTAGCATTTTTTATGTTGGGATATTAGTTTCCATACTTGTTTATTATATTGTCTACCATCGTCTATTATTGTTTGCTATTTTTTTAGGACCTTGCCCTATGTTTTGTGTGAACACTTGTCTATTTTTTTGGCCATGATGGACTTGTGTGTCTTGAAAAATTGTGACTAATTTCCCATGTTTTCAACCCAGTTTGCGTGATATAATTTCTTGCATGATTGTGTTACCTTGCTTGGTAGCTTACATACTACCTTCAAAGCTTATACATCATTTTCTTCATGAATGTGTCTTTACACTTGTATTTGGGTATCCTTATTTTTAATATGTGCCTTGTTTTCCACCAAGAAATTTTAAGTGTACATATGGTTGGCTATATTTTGGGGCTACATGTCTCCTATTAGCAATGTCGCATGCACCCCCAAAGATGGACGGCATCATTTGAAGGTTTCTACATACTAACACACAAAAATTGTACCATTCCGATTCAATTATATTAAAAAATTGGGTTCAAAACAATCTATGAGCCGCAAACACAATGAATTCTACAGGATTGGTGTCCTTGGTATTTGTGGGAGTAGTGAATGGTTGGAGGATACAGTGGAATTCTTGCAAATACTTCTTCTACATTGGCATCATATTGCCGAAAAAATGAGGACAATATAAAGATCTCTTCAAACACATTTCAACAGAATTAGTTAGAGCTTGGAGGACATAAAGAATTTCCTCTCTACACTTCTTTAGCCAAGGTGGCATGAGATCGATCATAAACTCATTGTAAAGGATATCCTTCTACACTCTTTCTCGACATAGATCAAGTGCACATGTTCCATTTACATTTACATTTAAGTTTTCCATTTACATTTACATACATGTGTGTCTTTTACATAGCATTTTTAAACTTACATACATACATATCAGAGTACTTGATCATTTTCTCCTTGTAGGTTTGGTCATATGAGAAACACACAATGAAATAAAGGGAAACAACAATAACAATGATGACAACAACAATATGGAATAGCACACTGTAGCACACACATCACACTTTTATATAGGTATAGTACACTATGTGGTAGCTACAGACACATTTCATCCTAGATTAACTCTCATCACTTTTTCTTTTCACATTTTTCATCTATAGTTTTTAGGCTCCTCGATATTTTTTTAGGATTCCACACTTTTATCTAGGCCTTATGCACACTTCTGTTACACTCATCTTGGACATCGGGTATGCATAATTATCTACTTTATATTACTGAGGTTTCGAATCACGAACATAAACTGGGGAAAAAATGTAGTCACAAAATAAAACACTTCAAATATTTATCTAACCCGGTCTCATATTACTATTTAGAAGGTTATTGAGAAAAGAAAGTACTAATTAACCCTCGTCCTTTAGTTTTCATGTTTATTTTATTTCCTAATTTGTGACCTATTTCACCCATATGCCCAAACATTCCCAGACATCCCATATAATTTTAACCTTGGCCTGGGCACCCATATTTAGTACTGGGTTGACCATAGAAGACGTGGTCCCACCTGGGAGCGTCGTGATCCTTCTAGCACTATCTCACCACTTTTTGGGCCTCTTCTAGCCATTTTTCATAATTAACTCTCTTGGGGTTAGTATTTTTGGGATTAATTATGAATTGGAAGAAAGACAAACCTATAAATATAGAGTTATGAGACCATAATGAGGGACCTAGTATCATACACTACTATCACTACATCTAGATTTATATCCATATATTGCATTTGCATTCACATAGCTTCATCACCAAGGAACAAGCTAGGAGGTTTTCATCACACTTCATATGGGGAGGGATTCTATGTTATTACATGCACATATTATACTACATTTTCTACATTTAGTTATTAGTTGCTACTTCACAAAGTATGACTGGCATAAGAGCACGTAGGGCATGATTAACACAAACACACTAGAATTACATTTGGGTCTGAAATTTAGTGCAACGCTCAGTTAGTAAGCCCACTATTGTGGAAACTAAGGTTAGTCTGACTAATTTATTCTACATTTTTATTTTTAGGGTTTTGAGACTTCATTTTGGTCTTTTACAAGTATTTACATCAGCGTGAATTAGTGGCGACATACACCACGGGACAACAAACTTATGTGACACATGAAGAGGATTTCACACCATTCGCTGACAATGTAAGAAACATTTCTAGATATTTTTTTGCAGACCACAGTGCCCATATTATAGACTAGAGTGTCTGTGCGTGCCCCGGTCCTGTTCCAGGTTCCCTAGTCAACTCAGTTTTTTTAGATCTAGTCTTTTTGGGACTTTTGCACAGTATTTCCCGTTCCTATTTTATCTAGTCACAAGTCATCAGCTGAGTTCTTTTCTTACCTCCTTGCATATTTGGTTTTTTATTATATTACTTCAATTATTTAATTAATTTACATATTTTTTAAGCATATTTATTTACTATGTTTATGTCCTCCTATTAGAGTAACTATCCTTTACTACATTAGTTTATTCAATTTTAGTTAATCAGTGAACAAAAATCTTAGTAACATAAAGGAGATAGAGGTGCGTACCTTATGTCCATACATATTGTAGTTGAAAACATGTGGAAGGACTAAACAAAGAATGGAATGGAAAAAATATAGAGTGTGAAACTATAAATGAAAATGCGTGAAAAAAGTGATGAGAGTGAAAATAGGGTGGAAACACATGTGTAGCTACTTATGTGTGTGATGTACCTGTATGAGTAGTCCAGTGTGTGTTATTGTGAAGTGTTCTTGTTGAACGATGTTGTTTTTTTTCCCATTTGACTACTTGTTTATCATGTGGTTGGACCTGTAAAGCAAAAATGATCAAGTTGTCAAATATATATGTATGTATGTGTAAAAACACAATGTAAAATATGTATGTAAAACTATGCAAATATAAAATATACAAATGGAAGTGTGTAAATGAAACATGTGCACCTAATCCATGTTAAGAAGGAGAGTGTAGAATCATATCTTGTACTACGTGACTTTTGGGTGACCTTATGCCACCCTGGCTAAAGAAGTGTAGGGAGAAAATTGCATTATTTTCCTTCCTATAGCCACTTCCCTAAATTTGTGTAAAGAGATATCTATACATCTTGGTTTTTCGAGAGATTTAATTCCATTGGCCGAAGTAGTGTAGGGAGGAACACCCACTATAACATCCAATCCTATAACTTATTTCAACAATTTTAAAGATAACCATGTCATGTAAAATCCACTTTGGATGGGGTTCATAGATTGGTCTGAACCCACTCACTATATAGAACAGAATTGAAATGGTGTAGAATATCTATGTAGTGTGTAGAAAAACCACAAATGATGTGCCCCCTATTCACGGCCAGATGCAATGTCGTTGTTGGGAAGGGAATGTGCTTGGTAGAAACCATGGCACACATAAACAACGATTGATATCTAAAAAGAAGTGTTAGAACGAAAAATCACGCATGTAAAAGATAGTGTGTAAGCTATAAAAATAGTGTATAAGCTGCAAAACACAATAGTAAACATGGAAGAAAACAAATTATACCAACAAAATAGTTTGAAAACATTAGACATCACTCACGATGTCTCAAGACATGTAAGGCCATCATGGAAAAAAAACAAACAACAAGCGTGCACACCAAACATAGGGAAAGGATTGCATACAAAAGTAAACAATAGTAAAAAATGTAAGAAACAAGTATGGAAGTAAATATCTCTACATAATAAATACTTCACATGAAGCAGCTGTTTGCATGTTAAAAATACAACTAGCATACCAAAAACGTGTAGAACCAAGTAATGTAAAGAGCTATGTATAAAATGAAACAATAATACTTGGAAGAGACGAATGACGATTCCCCCAACAACCAGTGTAGGAAGGGTAGAATATGAGCATCCATGTTGCATGTAAGAGACTTGTAACTATGTCACAACTAGAAAAAGATGTGAACGTGCATGTGTGGGTGATATAGATAAATGACATACAAGAAATATAACTAGCATGTGTAATAAAGCAACCATGAACAAGCAAAAGTAAGAAAGAGTAAGAGAAACAATAGTATTCAATATATTGTGGATGGATGGAATAGAATGCAAAATTGATTAATAGTATCCATGTACCTCCTGAGTGAACAGAAATGTTTGTAGTGAGTTTCATTTAGTTTAACCCCTTAGTACTCAAGAATAAACCATAAAAGAGAGAGTGTCATCAGGAAATGGTTGAAGTGTGTGTTTTTTCTAACACATTGTGACGAATGTGTAGGCGTAGAGATGAGATGTGACCTAATGATGATGTGTGTGTTAACCCTTACAGGTGAAGTATAAATCATGACTAGATGAAATTATAAGTGATGATTTATCCTAAGTGTATATCACTATGAGATGAAAAGAGTGAGTTGCAATGTAACCTAAGGTGTATACCACTACAAAATGATAGAATGGGTGACCATTTAGCCTAAAGCATATGACACTAACCTAGTAATGTCGGATCATGAAAGGTTGAATTATAAATATGTGAGGAAGAGAAGGTCCATTTGATTTGTAAACCCCTAATACTTAGGTATGAAATAAGGAACTAAAGTACATCATAGGGTAGTGAGTGCAACACGTAGAAGAAATTATAGTATGTGTGATAATAATAGAGGACCATGTGATCTATAGGATGTGTGATATGCAATGTATAAAAAGAAATGAAAAAAAACATAGAGAGACTAATAACATGAAATTTGTGCTATGTGATTTGGATGATGAGTAGTATGTAATGCTGGATGCAAGTGTGACACATGTATGATTATGACTAGTACGATATATGACGTGTGGATGTGTAAATGTAAAAAATATGTAAACGAACTATAGAATATGTGATGTATGATGTGTAATGTGTAGTAACTATTTTGCAGTGTGAGGGGTTCATGTGTAGTAATCTTTCAACATTCAAGTGTAAACCTAAGAACAAGAGGATGTAATCTGGTAATGACGAAGATAAAGTATGAATTAATTTGTGTATGCTAGGTGATTGATATACACGAATATAAATATGATAGATGTGTAAAGGATAAGATTTTAATGTAGTAATATGCAATGAGGCTAGAATGGATCGGGGGTGTGCTAAATGTTATTCCCCCGAAGGGTATAATAGAGAAGATGACTATGTGTCCCTATTAAGGATATCATCATTGTCATGATTGAAACTGATTGGATAAACATCGGAAATGTGATAAACAATAGAGTGAGGAGGGTCATATACAGACCAATTGTGGTAGAGTGTGTATAAATTCATCGCATATTATTCAATAGTAAAGGAAATCGGTGTAGAACCATTAGAGTGAAAATGATATATATATATATATATATATATATATATATATATATATATATGCGGTGTATGTCAGAGAAAAATCATTATGAATAGAGATAATACTAAAAGGCATCAGAATGTAAGTGAAGAGTAATGAAAATCTACTATACTGCCAATTTAGTCAAGCTAGGACTATCTAAGTGTCAGTGGAGATTCACATGGGGCACACACAAAAAAGATCATCAAATAAAAGATAAACGAGCCATAAGATGTCATAATGTGAATATAGCCATTAGAAAGGTGTGGTGAATGGAAAGGTTGTAATATATCATCAAGTATCATGCCAAAACTAACCAAATTGTTATGTGTACAAATAGTATCTAAGAAAGTAGAATCATTAGGGATGTATTACCAAAAGGACATGTTGATAAATAATGTTCATGTAAAAGGATGTAATGGAGTTGTAACCTATGGACGAGAAGATGAAATAGTGTTTACACTATTTACATACTCCCGATATAATACCATATAGTTATTATAGGTAGGGGTATTGAATGTGTAATCACCTAGACCATCAGCCACAAAGGTGTATTTAAAATAAGATTCGTCTACGCTAAGAGGAGTATAATCCAATTGCCCTATTTCTCATCAGAATCCTCAAAACCATCAATGTAAGCATCATCATATTGTATCAAACTATCAAGTATGTTGGTAGGTGGCATTGTAGATGGAGTAACAGAGGATGTCACGATGGATGTGGAAGGGACATTAATAGAAGTTGATATCGAAAGTGAAATAATCCGTATAGTTTGAGTAGAGATAGCTAGAAAAATTATAGTGGTAGTTAGAGATTGTGAAGCACTAGTGACCAATTTTATATATGTCGAGGGTGCCAAATGTAATACAGTGTGAAAGTGGTATAGGCATAGAAGTAATGGGATCTATGTGGTAGTATTTGAATGGATTTGGATTTGTGGTAATAGTATGTTCATAGCCATAATGAAATAACCTGACACGTTGGCGAATAGTACAACTACATCAATTAAATTAATCCAAGGTCTACCTAACATGAGATTAAACTGAAATGAGGCATCGGTAACCTATAAATTAGTGAGAACAGTCTTAGGCCCAAGTATAATATGTAATGAGATAGTCCTTAGGCATGTGTGACTAGTAGAATCATAACCTTTAATGAGATTAGAATTCTTAGAAATTAAGTTATCATTAATACCCAATTTATTTAAAATATAATGAATGCATTAATTCACAACTGATCAATTATCAATGGGAACTCATTTAATAAAAGCAGCACTAATCACAACATGAATGAGAAAAGGAGCACATAGATTTCTTTTAGATAAAGGTGACAAAACCTCATCAATTAAAGATATAGCACATGGTAACTTAAGAAGAGACTGTATGAGATGTGTAAAGGCCACAATGGAATTATCTCTTTCAATATGAATGGTACGAAGGGAGGCATCTACTGTGTTACAAAAATATGGTGCATTATGAAAAAATTCATAAAAAGAGATCTTAACGGGCGTATTTTTGAGTTGTTCAATGATTTCATATCCCTTAGAATAAATGGGAGGAGATTCCAGAGTAATGGATGGAGGAATAGACGTAGGTAGATCCATAGGTAGATTAGGATGCTTACAATGAGTAGTAACTACATTGATGGATAAATCATCCCTAGGTGTGATAAAACGAGGATGATGTTGGGTGAGCACGCACATGAAATTAGCAGTAATAGTAATGATGCCTAAGACCTTAGTTCGAACAAAGGTAGGATTAGAAGACTGAGTTGTCACTTGATAAGGATATGACATGGTCAAGAAGGATGTGTCAAAAATGTTGGGTTCACAAAATGACTAACTAAAATGTTGAAATATCCTAGAGTTAATCTAATCTAGAATGACATGTAAATGTAGTAAATAAATGTAGTTAAGAAGTATGTAAATGACCCAAGAAACTATGCAAAAGGAAATTCTAATCCTAATGTGCAAGGGAGAAGAGAAAATAACTCAAATGATTTGATATTCTTACGGGACCAATTCATTGAAATGACTGGAGGAACAAGAAACATGAACGACTTTGTAGAGGTCTTGAAAAGGATGGATTTGTGCTTATTAGTTGAACTGGAGCACGTAAAGATGGACTAGAGTGTCTACGAGCGGTATAGTCTGCAAAATGAGTTCCCTGGATGTGCAAAAGATCTGAATTTGAGTTTCATAGGTTTGGCAAGTAGTTTTAAGCCCTCGTTATGTGTCACATCAAATTCACTACACTACACTCGGTGTCACGAATAATCCAAGATGATAGATAGACATGTAAAATATCAAAAGAAGTATCAAACCCCTAAAAAAGGAATGTAAATGAATAGGTTAGACTAACCTTAGTTTCCACAACAATAGGCTTCCTAACTGAGTATTGCACTACATTTCAGACCCAAATGTAGTTATTGTGTGTGTGTGTGTGTGTGCATAATGTGCCCTATGTTTTCTTATACGAGTAACACTTTGTGAAGTAGCCAGTAAAAAAAAGATGTAGAAAATGTAATAGAATGTGTGTATGGAATAGAATAGAATCCCTCCCCCTATACATGTGTTGTGTAATTGAACCAACCTTGTCCTTATGAGGGAGGTAATGGATGTAAGTGATCTTGAAATGGATGCAACTCTTGATGGAATATAGTAGAGACTAGTTCCTGGTCTCTTATTATGGTCTCATATCTTTATATTTATAGGGTTCTCTTGATCTCATTTCGTAATTAACCTTGAAATGTCCAACCACAAAAAAAGATAACGATCTCAAATGGCTAGAAAGAGCCCAAAAAATGGTGGGAATGGGCAAAAAAGATAGGGATACCCATGGTGAGACCTAAATAGTACCCACGGATTCCCCAATACTATCTTGGGTGCCCCAATCAAGGCTAAAATAATGCAAAATGATCAAATTTGACTGGGTATATAGATGTAAGAGGTCTAGAATGATGAAGTAAACTAAGAGAAGATGGCCAAAATATGAGGGTTAAGTAGTACTTTCTTCACTAAGAAACCTTCTAAATAGTATGACACCTTGACTAAGTAATGTATAAATTAGATTAGTTTGTGTCTACAGATCCATGGTCTAATGATTTTTGATGTAGTTCAAACTTCACAAGCATACCTCATTATGCTTATGAAAAAGGGGTTGTTTTTAGCGTTTCAAGAAGAATTAGGTTTTAAACCTACGCCATTTGTCTTATATTGTATTTTGGAGTAAGATTCATATACAATTTCAGTTCAAAAGGCCATCCTGAGCCTTTGATGTGAATATTTGTTGCTTTCAAGATATTTTTGGTAAGCTAGTGCAAAACTTGGATTTCAAAATGAAGCAAGGGGAACTTTGTGGCAACTCTTGACCCTTTGTCCCAATGGGATAAGAGGAACAAAACATTACACCCCATGATATCCTTGTAAGTATGCAACGATCCATGTGCACTCAAAACAACCCAGATTGAGTCTTAGTTTAGTTAGGAAGAAGTATGAGTAAAAAATCATTCTTACAAAACTTTTCGTTGTGACATGAGTCACCAAATTGGTCCAAGCCACCCTTTTCTATGTAGATTTTACCTTTATCAACAAGGGATGAGAGGGACAAAAAATTCGACCCATGCTTATGCCCGTGCTTCTGGTCTCTCAAGTGACCTCTCTTAGCTATGCAGTGTACTTTCTTATATCGTCCATCTCCCTCACTTTCACTCTAGTGCTTCAGATTGTCTCAATATTGCTCCATGTCGCCCTTTAAAGCCCATGTCGTCCCTTTTTTTCCCTTTTCACCATGTATACTATAGATTAACCTCATATTAAACTCTAATGAACCCAGAGTCAAAATATGGTTTAAAATATGGTCTATAGGATAGAACAAAAGTGAAACATAACTAATTTTTGAGTCATTTCTTCACCACAGGTACCAGACCATACCAAATTGCCATTCAAATTGTTCAAAATTTTTATTTGTAGAATGCCCCCCCAAACTCTACCTTAGACCTTTTTTGTTAATTCCATAACCCCTACACTTGCCACTTGTTTGGGCACAATCAAACCTACCTCTTTTTCTCCAAAAGAATTTCTTCCTACTTCCTCATCATTATCATTTTCCTCTAATTGTGTGAACGGAATCTTTTTTTCTATTTTTTTCTTTTTTGATTTAGATTCATATTCATTTTCCATGTTACTAAACAGAAACAAATGATTAGAAAGGGAATTATCTTTGTTAATTATTTACAACTATTAATTTTTTAACATACTTATCTTTCCTTTAAATTTTCAATTAAAAAATTTCTTTCATGTTTAAATAGTTTGATCAAATTATAATTATTTGAATTTTACATTATTTTATAGAAACATTAAAAAAATTCTCTTAGAACTAACCATCATTTCTAGTAAGTAGAAAATCATTTCAATAAAATTAATAATTCACCTAACTCTCATTAATTAATTTGACTGAATTAGATCAACAACATAGATCACCAAAACTTGATATACGAAGTTTAGTTTACCTACAACTTATAACATGAACCATTTGTATACAAGCTAACCCCTTAATAATTAGATTGACTCACTCTACTAAAAGCATATCAAAAGGATTTTGCCGAGTCACTCAGTGAAAATGGAATTCTCTTGTCAAAGGGTCATTGGTTAATTGGTGTTGATATATGGCTGTTAATGAGCCCAATAGGGATCAAGTCTTGTTGAGTGTAAGGCTTGGAAACACCCGACATGAAGATTCAAACTTTGTTTGGCCAGGATCATGCCCTGGGTGAAATTGATAATGTGCGTCATGGATGCCCCTTACTCATAGCTTCTTAGCTGAAGGTGTCACTAGTTTCATTTCTTCGGTTATTTTGTATTATTGAATCTATATGTTCCCTCCGAAACTTAGGCTGAGATGCCATTAAACTATGTAATCCAATGTCGAATTCAACACCCTTAGAGGTGCTCAATAAATTAAAAATGTAGTGCTCTTAACAATATACAATACATTGATTATTCGGAAATAATAAATATAACATGATCTTTTGATTAAACATTACTTATAAAAAAAGAAAGTGAAATATATAGTTATAATTCATTTAAACACTTAATCTTGATTGGTACAAAATAACTCTTCAATTTTTCATATTTGTATGTGGAATACAAATACAGTTATTTATATTGTATATCACAAGATCACTGATACATAAAGTATAAGAAAAGTAAACATAACTAATATAGACTATTTTAAATTAATCTAGATTTTATACCTCCCATAGAGGCTCCAACAACTGATCGTTATCATCTTCTTGTGGTGGATGCAAAACATGAGATCCAGCTATGACTAGTGATGCCAGCTCATCCCGCTCGGAACGCATGCTCACTACCTCTACCTGTGTTGCTGCCAACTGAGCTTCCAGCTCAGAAATTTTCTTCTGCAGTTGATGAACAACCCCTGCACAGCCATGTACTGGATCCTTCACCCTTGTACTTGCTTCGTACACAATACTATTTACCACATCCGTTTTTTGATAATCCTCAACACCCTAAAACAACAAATCCATTTGAGTTTCAGCACCCAATTTATAAGAAAGAAACCAAAATAACAGAAATGGTCATGTAAATACCTGAAGAAGTTTGATGACACAACTGGTTCCAAATATTCTCTGCACAACTGCAAACTTTTTGGAGTCGTAGGATGGAAAATGAGGGGCAAGCACACATGACCGTGAACACTTTTTTCTCTGCCTTTTGCAGCTCGCACATGGTCCAATCACTTTCCTTGCCATATATTCCTCTCAAACAATCTTAAAACTTTATAAAATGTAAATTAACACAGACTCAAAAGGCTTGAGACATCTGAATGTATAAGTCGATATGGCGGAAGAGGTAGTAAATGAGTTTAAAGCTTCTCAAATTACCTCTTCGCGTAGAACTAAATCAGTATAAATCCATACTGCAAGTATTTAAAATTGTTCATTAACACAAATATTTCTTAACATAGATATAATTACAGAAAGAGAAGGGATCGCTTGTACAATAATCATACTGGCACAGATACATCTTCGCAAGAAAATGATGACATACAGTGACCATAAACAACCATATACCTGCAGTTAAAATATGAAAATACCCCAACTTATATGAAGTGAAAATATGAATATAATTTATAAGTGACACGATTACCGGTCACCGCGAGAAAGAGGAAAAAACGGGGATGTTTCAATGTTGTTGTCTTCTAGTTTTTTTCTACACGGAATGGAAAGTAAGGAACGATTCGGTCCAACATGACGACGACTGAAAGTGGAAAGGTTACGTTTTAAATTGTACCTACAGAATTGATAAGAAGGATTCGGAAGTTGCTACGTATTTAAGCAGAGAAGACTCGCCTTTATAACGATGCTATTCAATTCTATTCCATACCACGTTGACTGCCTTATGAATGCCTGGTCTCTTCCCAGTTCAATAGTCTTGCGTTTGCAAATGGCCCCGTTTTGGCATTTTCCACAAATGGGTTCATATTATAAATTGGCAAGGCGAACCATTTTACACAAATGTTGTAAAAGTAGAGTGACATTAGAGATAGTCATCTATATGAACGCGGCCTTAATGGTTTTTCAGCCTCAATCCTTATTAAATTCACCTACTCTCCTTCCATCCTATACAAGGATAAGAAATAAAATATTTATTTATTAGATTACTCAACAAATTGAACAATTAATAGAATAAATCGAACGATAGAACCAAGAGACTTGTTATCTCTCAGAAGTGCACTCTGATTGAGGGATAACAACAGGTGTTCTAAGCTTTCTTTTACCTCACTTATGCAGATATAATGGAAACACCTCAAGGCTATGGGTATCCCTATGTTGAGGTGAAACTTCGGGGATTACAAGGATAGATTTCTTATTAATGTATCATAAAACTAGTTTTTTGTGGAGTTTTAAGGGTAAAAATATGGCTATAATTGATATTTAAAAGTGGGATGATACACCAAAATTATTGAGGGCTTTGACTGAGTAAGATGCACAATATATTGAGAACAACTTATAGGATGCACAAACCAATGGGTTTCAGCTTGAAATCCTAAGGACAAACACTTTTGTGTTAAGGGACTAAATCATAACAACATTGCAGACTAATGTGCAAACTAAGACCATATGGAGAAACAACCAAATTTGCAGCAAGGTAAGCTAATTAATTTAGGGAATTACACATTCACAAGAGTTAATAAAATATGTACACACCACTGCAAAGTAATTGGAAAGGAAATAATTTGGTTCTCATTCAAGGGCAAAAACTGGCAAAATATTTCTTCAGCACTCATTACAGTCCAAAATTCGTCCTCTTGTAAAAATAATGCCCTTGTGTTTTTCCAATGCAAACAATATATAGAAAACATTATTCACCCAAGCCCTCTAAAAATAGACTAAATTCTAATTCTAGCTTGCATGGTAATTTTAGCCTTTTCCTTTAAATAAATAATAAGGCATAAAATTATAAACTTACATGCATGTTGTTACAAGAGGAAAAAATAGTCCTTTCTTTCCATATAAAAATAGCTCAATGTCAAACTGATTTGACTATTCTCCAATGCTACATGAACTGTACAGTCACTTTTGGAAAATATGAAGGTCTTTGGGATGAATAATAATTAAGTTACTTTTAATCTTTGGTGATATGCAAATTTGCTTCTATGGTGCATGTAAAGCATGGATATGTGTCTTCTTCTTGAATCTGCCACCTGTATCTCTAGATCACTTTGTCCTGAAGCACCACCTTCCTTTACATGCATATTAGTTGTCTTGACATTCTGATGTGACACTATGTGCATGGTTAAAAATAATCAATTTTCTCTTTTCCACAAAAGTTCTATGGATTTGGATGTGACACTCAGCTAAAGAGACCCCTTCCTTAGTCACATGCATATCATGACTTCTACCATATTATTGTTAATTGATGTGACTATCTCATGAATGCATTCCACTTGGCTGACTAGTGAATCATGGTATCCACTTTAATGCATTTGTATATTGGCTTGGTAATCATGATGAAGGGAAATAATTTGGTTCGTTGACCCCTAAATAAACTATAACCCCGCACATAAAATTAATCAATGATTAAATCATTGAAAATAAAACTTGACCACCTCATGGCTACAGGTACTTTGCATAAATAAACCAATGTCTAAATGGGTCAAGGTTTAATGATAACATGGGTCGAGAAAAATTAGGGTTCGGGCACTAAATGCTATAATTTTTCTTTTTGCATTTCAAACCATAGATCAATATGCATAATCTGGAGTTGATTTCTTGTGAGGGGTAAAATCCCTAGTATTCACGACTAGGCATTCAACCCTTTGTTCTATGTCATGCTGGAATTTTGTTTGCCCATGATTAATTAGGGTTCCTTGACTAGTTGACACATGTCGTGGTTAACTCCATAGCCAAGTTAAACCTAGAAAAATCCTTCCAACCCTAATTATTTTGCATTTGTTCATTCGAGCTCCCAAGAGTGGTGGAAATGGGGAAACACTGTCAAAATTTTGTCAGGCAGCCATTGGTGTATCTTTCGAGCTGGTTTTAACCTATATAGAGCTCTTATGCATACTGGACATGAAAAAATGGTGAAGAGCTTTGGCAATTTTTTCTTCTCTATGACATATTCTTGAAGCTGCCACCATTGATGAGACTCTATTTTTTGGTTTGGTACACCAATACCTTGCTTATTTTTGAGTTATGGCGATTTCTCTGTGAAGTCTTTAACAAAGTGGTCATCGTTTAAGAGATTCTAGGTTGAGCTTTTCATTACAAACTGCATACTTTGTTGTATCATGAATCTTTCAGCTTTTGAATGTTATAGCTAAACTTTTGTGATTTCTGTGATTCCTTGGCACTATGGAAACTTCTAAGAGTTTAAGAAGATTGGGTCTTCATTTTTGCAAATTGACTTTTAGGGTTTCCTAAACTTTAACTCGAACTGGTAAGTTTCAAATAGGTACTTTTCCTTTTTCTCCAAAAATGCATAGACTTGGCCCTTTTTTGTAGTTCCTTTTACACTTGTTTCTCAATTTCACAAGATTCATATCCATGAGCATTATGGCTTTAAGGTTTTTCCCTGGAACTCTTAAAATCTACAGTATTCATCCTTTTTACTCACAAGTCACCATTTTGTTCAAATTGACCTTGCATTAATGTCATGTAATGGATCTTAATTTTTGGTTCATTTTATCATGAACTATGTTTGAATCACCTTGATATGGGTTGAGTTAACCTTTTCCTTTGTTTCATTAAATACAAGCTCGCTTTTAATATACATGCAAAACCTACTTTATTCCCTGCTCGAATGACTTGCATTTGCAAAAATATTCACCTTACCACGTTTTGGGTTTTCTCCAAGAATCTGAGATCTTCTTTTATTTTTTCTGTAGCTCGTCATATGTGGTTATGACGTTGGTGGTGTTCCTTTGTGTTTTTATTCACTAGATGCTCTACTTCACTTTTGGTGATCTGGGTTCTCTATTTTTGTGGTCATTTTCCTGGCACATTTTTTGGAGGCCATCTTTGTGAAAATATGAGATATTATCTCTGCAAATCAAATCAGAATTTTTATTGGCTCGTGTTGTTTTTTTGTAATACCTAGATTACATTTGGGATGCCATAACTACATGAGAAGGAAACAATTTCTCAGTTGCATTTTCTCCGAATTGCCTTATTTTTTTTTGCTAAGAAATAAGTTACTTTCTACATTTCAGCTCATAAGGGCTCCATTATTGACTGTGAACTGATGCATGTTGGAATCTCATAATTCTTTAGATTTGAGTATTCTAAAAAAACTGTTATATTTAACATTTTACTCTAGATCTACATTTTTTTTATGTTCAAAATTCAAAGGGTTTTGATTTTTTCTTCTCTTTACTTGTATCACTAGTGTGCTTGAATGTACTTTTCATAACTCGGTGAGCCCTCTGTATCTATCATGGATAACTTTCTAATCTAGACTTAAATATTTGTATCTATATAATGAGTTAAAGCTATAATTTCTAAACACTTGTTCATATTTCATGAGATATTTTGTTCCTCTAGTACTATAGATTTTTCTTCAGATCTTTGAACTTAACCATTTTACTTCTGAAAGATTCATTATTTAGAAAACATGCCTTTTAAAAAAAATAGTTAAATAGTGCATAGTGTAAACTGTGAAGGCTAAGGTTATGCATTGAGAATTATGCTTGAATACTTAATGGATTTCTTTGGTTTTGTATTTTTTCAAATTTTATTCCTGAAGAAATCTTCCAATAGTACTAATTTTAAAAAAATGGACAAGATATTATGAACTCCTCTTTATATTTTCTTAAAATGATTCTATAGTGGCCTGATTTGAGTTTCTCTTTCTCGATGCTTTTCCTTTTGTTTGTCTCCTTGTAAAAGAATGGATTATGATATTGCAACTAGTACTGAATGACATGTAAAGTAAACTATTTATTTCCTTTGATCATTTAATGATCTTTTCATGAGTTGAAAATCACTTTATGAGCCTTTGTTGAATATGTGATAAGTCATGTTGCTTACCTGGAACTCTTCTTGATGACTATATCGTTTGTAACAACTCTTGTTTTATACCTTTTAGCTCTTTTGGGAGGTCTTCAACATGACTCTAAGATGAACATTTTTTATTATATTTTTTGGTTATAATATATTCTTAAATAATCATGATGTCATCATAATCTTTCCATTGTGACTCCTTCTAAGTCCTTTGAAATAATTGCATTCTCTTACTGTACCTGATCTTATGGTTTGCAGTTAACAACGTAAAACTGGTATCCTTCCCCTTGCAAGGCTATTTACAATCTGAGACATGGATTTTTCCTCAAATTCAATTTTGATGGATGAGTTTTGCAATCTTGAAGTTCATGATGAATTTTACAAAATTGTACTTGATTGATAAACTATTTTTTTAAGTTGAATTCTTAAGCTACAGTCTTGTAAATCTATTTGTTGAGGATTTTTAATCATCTAGAAAACATTCTTTAAGATTCTATATTTTGACAATTTCCTTGATCTTTTAATCACTGTAACTATAATGGATCATTTGTTTTAAAGCTTCCAGATTGTTGTATGTATTTTTGATAAAATCATCATTTTTACGTACAATCATCTTAAAGAAAAAAATGTAGGAAAACTGTTTCAAGGCATCCACCCTCTATTGTATCTAGGTAATGATTTTTTCCTTTTCTTTTCTATGATGATTCTGAGAACAATACTTGTGATTCTGCAAGGTAGTACTTTCTTAATTCTATATCCAGGTTGGCTTTTGATGTATCTTATACCTTTTAACTTCAATTGATTCATTTGCATGAAATTGATAGCAAAAGCATACAAACTAAACCTAGAGCTCAATTCTGACAACCCTTTCCCTTTCCTTTCTCATGTATAGTAATGCAACTGGATGATGTAGAATAAGAAGATGAAGGAGTTGCAACTAGATGATGAAGACGAAGAGAAGAAATAAAAGAAAATGATGGGTTTTCTCTATATTCTTGTGCTTTTAGCTTTATGTACATGCATCCTTTACTTCAATATTCATAATTTTTATCCCACAACTTTTGTGGGAAAACTAAATTTGTATCTCTTTATGAATAAAGGAAATTAAATAATGTAATTTAGTTTTCTATTTCCTTTTGCATTTTATTACTATAAATGATAATTGTGGAATGAACTAAACAATTGAAAAACATAATTAATCTCATTCAAACATAAGGAAATAATAAGATTTAATGTACCTATAACAGATAATGTACTTTCAGCTATGTAAAAAATAACAATGTTTTTTGTTATGGAGTCCAACTCCTCAAGTCAGCAGTTGTTCCCTCCTTTATCAAGGTTGTACTTTAGTTTTTTGGGACTTTTTGAAACTTTGATGAAGATGAACATGGAATGGTATCATACATGAGTTATTGCATTCTACAACAACACACATAGCTGCTATTTTTCTTTGTTGATTCACTTACAGTAACTTAAGAACATTTCAAGAAACTCTATGTCTTCCCCTTAGTTAGTTCAATCACATCAATATCTTATGTCTAAAATGATGTTTTGAGTTTCCCATTTTTGCACAAGTGTAACTATTGTCAACATTTTTGGCAATAATGAAGGGAAAGTTTCTTACTAGGCTTAGGAATAGTGCCTTTCTCTTTTCCATTGGGCATGGATTCAAAATCATATAACCAAAATATGTCCATTTTTGAAAAAAAATGAAAGTTTAGGAAAAGGTCTGGTAAACTAGATTACGTGCATGAATGTAATTATTTAAATTGAAATCATCAATGTGCATGAACTACACTTATTAAAAGTGAACACCTAATCTACTCTACTCTAATCAGCTATAAATTGAAGCTAAATGAAGCCTGAAATAGGAAGTGAAAAATAACTTCCCTTTCTCCAAAACAGAGGAAATGAATTCAACATATAAAATAAGTAACATGACATAGATCGAAAAGAAGCATGTAAATTTAACTTGTTTGAAGTATCAGCCAAAAACACAAATAACCTTTCGAATTGATTTGCAAATTATTTTGATAGGTTTTGAGACTGGTTCTCGAAAGTTTGATGCTCATTTTTGGGCTCTGGGAAACCTTGAACTCTTATACTGCTGAAACCTGGTAAAAATCAACCAAGTACTGAATAGAACAAGGCCTCTTAGTAGCGAATAAGCTAACTATTTTGATATGTACTATTTCACTGTCTTCCTTTTCATGTTTGGGTATATTCTGTGGATGATTTCAGAGTTTTTTTGCCTCTTCAAATTGTTGTAACTCATTCAATTGTTGTTCCATTTTCTTCTCAGGGAAATTGTAGGACTAATTTGATATATTTTAAGCCTTTTCAAGCCTTCATTTATCATCTTCAAGATTCTCTACCATAACTGCTATGACTGATTTTTAAGCTTCATCATTCCAACTTGATCTGAAAACTATATGCTCCATTTCATCTTTACTATTCTTGGCCATCGTGTTGCTTAAAACTTCAAGTTTCTCCTTAATGAAAGATTACTTCTCTTGACTATTTGTAGTGTCATTTTATAATCTTTGTGCATCATTCCAAGTCTCTGATAAGGATGTAATCTCTATGCATGTAGCATAATAAGGGTCCTCACACTCAGTTGCATCTTCTTGATCATCCTAAAACTATTCTTTCTCATTTTCCTCATCAAACATGAAATTTGATAAGCTTCAAACATGATCATTCCCTAAATATGTTGATTTATCTTCAAAATTTACTTGAAAGTCTTGTTTGATTGAAACTAATTTTACATCTTCTTTTTCAAATTCTACAAGTTCTAAGGAGTCAGTAACCGATATGATTATGGTGCCTTCATGCTCATTACACTATGAATACAAATATTGTTGATCATCTTCCATTTGTGCTTGATCTTCTACAAAATCAAATTATACCTCTGGCATGGGTTCTTTCTCTAACTCTAGAATATGATCAAAGTGAAATTTTTCACACCCATCATTGCAAATATTGCAATAATTCCATCTTATTAATTTCTTTAGTTGGCTGCCTCTCTTGGATAATTTTCATATTTTCTCCTTCATGAACTGGTATTGCAGATAAAGGAGGAGTGGGATTAATTTCAACCTGAATTGGAAATTTTTGAACAAAGGAATAGGGTAAAAGTTCTATATTTAAAACAACACCAAAGCAAGAGCTTGGAAACAAATATTTCCTTTCAGTATGTGATTGTGAAATAGAAGGAGAAAAATTTGGTAAATGGGTTACTTTTGTTGGAAAGGAAGGTATGTGAGCAATGGATCTTGATGGGGAAGGTAAGTGGGAACATCCCATTTAAAGGATTCCTCAACCTGATACCTATCATTCTCCTATGCTTGTGATTTCTCAAATTGTTCCTTGATAGATAAATAGTTATGCTCTAGTTTAGGTAATTGAACCACAAGCTCTTTCTGCCATTCACAATCATCATAACCATCTACATAAGCTTGATTTTGAGTAGCATAATAATCATTATATTAACAGTCATATTGATTAGCAAGGTTATAGGAAATAAGGGTATTCATAGTATTGATCTGAATGGGGAAATGGATAAAAAGGTTGTTAATCTAACTGATAATAGTGATAAAAATGGGGATTCATAGTTGCAAGACCTCATAAAATATAGAAATATAGATAAATAGGTATATTGATTATGAAAACATCTTGATAACACAAAAATAATAGGTCTTTACTTTCTTGAAAAATATCTTAAAATGCTACAAAAAAATAATTTGATGATGAAAAATGTTGCACTAGTCTGAAATCAGATTTACGGAGTCACCAAATGAGTTCTCCTTTAGATATTCAACCTTTAGAATGCATCAATGTTAGTTTTTGATCCCAAAAAATGGTATGCATGATGGCTGATCTTGTTCGAATGATGGAACACCTTCAAAAAATAAAACTTTAATATATGTGATGTCCCACCGGGTGTGCCAAAAACTATTATCTCTCAGAAGTGCACACTAATTTAGGGATAACAATGGTTGTTCTAAGATTTATTTTCCCTCCTCAAGATACAATGAAAACACCTAAAGGCTATGGCTATCATTATGTTGAGTTAAATCTCTAGGATTTAAAGGTCAGTTCCCTAATGATGTATCTTGAAACTAATTTACTATGGGCTTTAAGGGTGAAATATGGTTGTAACTAAAATTTAAATGCGGTGATAAACCAAAAGTGATGAGGGATTTGAATAAGAAACATGCATAATATAATGAGAAAAAATTAATGAAGCACGATCTAATGGGTTTCTGCTTGATCCTAATGCAAAAAAATATATTTTTTAGGGATAAATCACAACATTGAAGATTGCTTGCACACTAAGACTATGTAGAAAGCACAAAATTTATAGCAAGGTAAGCTAATTACTTTAAGGAATACAATTCACAAGAATTAATAAAATAATAAACACGACTGTAAATAATTGTAAAGGAAAGAACTGGTTCTCATTCAAGGGCAAACACTAGCCAATAGATTCAACTCTCAGTGCAAAAGTCTTGTTGTAAAAATTATGCCCTTGTGCTTTGCCAATGCACACAATATATATAGAAATATTTTCACCCAACCCCCTCAAATTAGACTGTATTATCAATATACATGCATGGTAATTTTAACCTTTTGGATGAATAAATAATGATCCATAAAATAATAAAATTACATGTAGTTTACAAGAGGCAAAAGTAGCCTTTCCTTCCAAAACTACCTCAACTCGAGTTGATTTGACTATTTTCCAATGGCATGATGTGTACGGACAATTTGGAAAAGCTAAAGTTCTTTGGGTGAATAATAATTTTTATTTTTAATCTTTCTTGATATGCAAATTTTCCCCTAAGGTGCATGTAAATCATCTTCTTTGTCTTCTTCTTGAATCTACCACTTGTACCTGATCACTTTCTCCTTTAGAACCACTTGCCTTTACATGCATATAACTTGTCTTTTGTTTGATGTGACATATATATGAATAATCGACTCTTTTTATTTTCCACAAAAGGTCACTTTTTTCATTTTAGTTCATCTTGGACCACATGCATAGAAATTTGATGGTTTTCCTTTATGTGGTAGGGCCTAGCTCATAATGCATACCACTTCTGATTAGTCAAGATGGCCCCTTGTTTAATCATTTGTATATTCTTCTTTGTTAAATATAAGGTTTGAGATTGACTTGATTTAAGATGGCATATAATAATCATTATTTAATGATTAGGTCACCCTTGACAATCTCATGACACATAATTTGCAAAACTACCCCTAGTCTAAGGTCAAGTAATGATCATTGTAAAATCATTCGGTCCCATTCGACGTTTTATCCTTCACAATGAATCGACCCTTTTCTATATCGGTGGAATTTGATTTTTCCATGGTTAATTAGGGTTTCTTGACTAGTTGAAACATGTGTTGGTTAACTCGACAGTCAATTTAAACCTAGAAAAATCCTTCCAACCCTAATTTTTTTGCATTTATTCATTCGAGCTCTAGAGGGTAGTTGAAATTGGGAAACATTGTCAAAATTTGGTCATGCAGCCATTTGTGTATCTTTAAAGCTAGTTTTAAACTCTTTAAAGGTCCTATGTATACTTGTCATCAAAAAAGGTGAAGATATTTGTCCATTTCTGCTTCTCAGTGACATATTCTTGAAGCGGTTATGATGGGTAAGACTCTACTTTTTGGTTTGGAGCATTAATACCTTGCTAATTGTTGAGTTCTCAGGATTTCTCTGTGAAGTCTCTAACAAAGTGGCCATTGTTTAAGAGAAGGTGCACCTCTCATTGTAAATTACATACTCTGTTCAATCATGAATCTTCGAGGTTTTGAATGTTATGGTTAAACCTTGTGATTTCTGTGATTCCTTGGAAAAATAAAAATTTCTGATCATTTAAGTCTTCTTAGACTTCGTTTTTGTAACTTGAATTGAAGGGTTTTCTCAAATTTAACTTGAACTGGTAATTTTCAAACAGGTATTCTTCCTTTTTATCCAAAAATGCATATATCTGGAACTTTTTGTTGTTCCTTTTGCAGATGTTTATGAATTTCACAAGATTTATGTCCCTGAGCATTTTGGATTTAAAGGTTTTCCATGGAACTCTGAAAATTTGGGGTATTCATCCTCTTTACTCACTAGTCACCATTTTCTTCAGATTGACCTTGCATCAATATCATGTAATGGCTATTTATTTATGGTTCATTTTATCATGAACTGGGTTTGAATCACCTTGATATGGGTTTAGTTATACCTTTCTTTTGTTTCATTAACTGTGACCTCGCTATTAATATACATGCAAAACCTACTCTATTCCCTGCTAAAATGACTTGCATTTGCTAAAATTGTCACCTTACCCTATCTTGGGTTTGTCCAAAAATCTGAGATCTGATTTTCTTTTTCCTAGAGCTCGGTGTATGTGGTTGTGACTTTGGTGGTATTCCTTTGTGTGTGTATTTACTAGATGTTTTGCTTCACTTTTGGTGAATTGGGTTCTCTATTTTTGTGGCCATTTTCCTGACATGTTTTTTGGAGGCCATCTATATGAAAAAAATAGCTATTCTCTCTATAATTCGATTCATAATTTGTATTATCTTGTGTTGTTTTTATGTTATACTTAGATTGCATTCAAAACACCATGACTAGATGAGAAGAAAAAAAATTCTCGGTTAAATTTTCTTCGGATTCCCTTCTATTTGTTTACTAAGAAATATGTTACTTTGTGCATTTCAGCTCATAAGGTCACTATGGAAACTTCTGATCATCTAAGTCTTCTAGGTATTCATTTTTACAACTTTACTTTGAGAGTTTTCTTAGATTTAACTCGAAGTGGTAAGTTTCAAATAGGTACTCTTACTTATGCTAGCTAAATGCATAAATTTGGTATTTTTTGTGGTTCCTTTTATAGATTTTTTTTAATTTGATAAGATTTGTATCCATGAGCATTCTGGATTTGAGGGTTTTCCCTGTAACTCTTAAAATTTGGGGTATTCATCTTTTTTACTCACTAGTCGCCATTTGTTCAAATTTACCTTGCATCCCTATTGTGTAATGGCTTTGTAATTTTTGTTCCTTTTATCATGAACTAGGTTTGAATCACCGTCATATGGGTTGAGTTAATCATTTCCTTTGTTTTATTAACTACGAGCAGGATTTTAATATACATTAAAAACCTACCATATTCCCTATTCAAATGACTTACAATTGATAAAAGTTTTACCTTACCTAGTTCTAGGTTTGTCCAAAAATATGATATCTACTTTAATTTTTCTTGGATCTCATCATATGTGGCTATTAAGTTGGTGGTGTTGCTTTGTGTGTACATTTACTATATTCTCTTCTTTACTTTCGCTGATCTAGGTTCTATGTTTTTGTTGCCATTGGCCTGACACATTTTTTAGAGGCCATCTTTGTGAAAAACTAAGATATTCTCTATGTAAATCAAGTCATACTTTATATTGGATCATGTTTTTTTTCTATTATACTTGGCTTGCATTTAGGATCCCATGACTATATGAGAAAGAAAAACTTATTGTGTTGCATTTTCTTCGGATTGCCTTTTTTTGTTTATTCCATTGTTGACTATGAATTGATGCGTGTTGGAGTCTCATAATTTTTTAGATTTTTGTATTTTAAAATAATTTTTTTATTTAACATTATACTCCAGATCTACATTTGTATTGATGTTCAATGTTTAGAGTGTTTCGATTTTTTCTGCTCTCTACTTGCATCCATTGGGCTTGAATGTACTTTTTGTAACTCGGTGAAATCTCTGAATCTGTCATGGATAACTCATTAATCTAATCTTAAATATTTGTATCTACAAAATGAGCTAAAGCTTCAATTTCTCAACACTTGTTAATATTTCATAAGATATTTTGTTCCTCTAGTACTATAGATTTTGCTTGAGAGCTTTGAACTTAACCATTTTTCTTCTGAAATATTCCTTCTTCAGACAACAAGCCTTTTCAAAAAAAACTTAAATAATGTATAGTGTAAACTCTGAAGGTCAAGGTTATGCACATAGAATTATGCCTAAATACTTTATATATTTATTTGATTTGGTATTTGTTTGAATTTTATTCCCAAAGAAAGCTTCTAATAGTACTAATTTTATAAAAATGGACAAGCTACTGTGAACTCCGCTTTATATTTTCTTAAAATGATTCAACAGTAGCCTAATTTGAGTATGTCATTCTGGATGCATGGTCTTTTGTTTATATCCTTGAACAATAATGGATTATGATGTTGCAACTTGTACTGAATGAGCTTCAATGACTCGTAAAGTAGAGCATTTATTTCCTTTGTGTTAGCTTAATTATTATTTACCTTTATTAATTATGCATTGAATTTTAATTGGTTTATTTATTTATTATTTATATGCTTATATTTCATCATAACCATCTTATTGTCTTTATTCTACATACAGGAGTTGTATTGTTTTAAGAATATTGTTGTTTGTTTGTATTTAATTTGGTTATGCTTCCTAGATGTATTTTGGAAGATATTGTATTATAGTTTTTTGTTGCATAGTTGTAACTCCAAATTTTTTTTTATCCAAGCTATCCAATATGTATAAATATTGTAACCTCCACTATTGTATTTGATTCGTTGATTAATACAATTCTACAGGTTTTCATCCATGTTCTACGTTTGGTACCAGAGAAAGAATCTGGACCATTGAAATAGAGATGGTGTGGAATGAGATAACAAAAGAGATAGAGGATATTGGAGAAGCATTTGAAGCAATTGAGATCTTGTGAAACCTCATGTAACTTCTCGGCCCCATCCTTGCATACCCACAACCTCATGTTTGTTGCAGGTGTTTGGAACGCAAATCTATTTTTTGCACTAGTTCACCCTGCACTAAGAAAACTTTACTGCAGGTATAGAAAATTAAATATATATATTCCCATTAGTGGTTCTAGCTATAATATTAGAAAAGTATCTAGTTACTGTTACTTTTAACAATTTTCTTTATTTGGAGAATTCAATTTACATTTTGCAGAGGACTATGCTTCTGACCGAGTTGTGCATGGTTTGAAGCTCCCACAACTCTGTGAGTCATTCGAGAACCAATTTTGACCTTCCCATTAACAAAAAAGGCCAATTATGTTTTTTATGGGCCAATCCCTCTCCAAACATGCAGATCTACCCTACTTGGAAATGCCCAAAACCAAGCTTGTGAGCCAATGAGAAACTTTCAATTGGGCTGAGTTCATAAATTTATGAGGCCAACCCACTTGTGTAGAGTTATCTTTTGAAGTGTCCAAATCCATGTAATTCTCCACATTGATCCCTGCATACAATCTCCAAGCGGTAGATTTGGAATAACACTAATAAAAATATGATGAAGAAAACGTCATTTACAACCTATAACCTGCATAAAACCAAAGACATGGCTTATATATCCAATGTAGGATCTACACAAAATCCAACACAATTAGAATCAAATCGATAAAGGAAAATAAACAAAATGGTGGCCAACCAAAAATCAAATTGGAGGAAGCAAATTAAAATGCAGAAGAGATAAAAAGTGACTTCAGATCCATTTTCTATGATGAAAAACCCTAATTGAATTCTCCAAACACATAGCCACATCATTTCCTCTTTCTGTGGCACGTGGAGCTTGGTCACCTACCACGTAGTCCCTCCTACATGCCACGACACCTTTCCAAAGGTTAGCATTTTGTACATTCATTTAAATTGACTTTTCTTCAAAATATATACAAAGTGCATCGGTTGCTTAGTTGGTAGTTGAAAACAAATTAGGGATAAGAGGTTTGGGGTTCAATATGCACCCCCAACATATTTTTTTTAAAGCAACTAGATTTAGCGGTACATTTAGAGAAACCACCAAGTTTGGAGGAGTATTTAGTTGGAAAACCTACATTAAACATCTAGTTATAACTAAACAACCCCTAAACCTTTAGTGATAAAAATCCTATTTTAGGGGAAAAAATTGTTTTTCTCTTATTACATTTGTTTGTTGATTTTGAGCAACAATTTTCCAAAGGGGGATAGGTAAAAATTACATTTTTAGTCGATGTTTTGCAATTCTTTACATTTTGGGTTGTATTGGGCTCCGAAGGCCACCATGGCCCGAATTTTTTTTTTTGTTTTCCGTTAAATTTTTTAAATTTTTGAATGGAATCATATGCTTTAGTATATTGTAATAATTTCCAGATTAGCATAGTCAACCGAAAACACTGTAACTTCTCATAAACAGGTAGAATATTGTACTCAAAAATAGTAAAATTTGGTTCTAAAACACTCACAAGATCCTAGATCTCATTCGCAGCTTTCGTTATATACAATGCCTTTGGGAAGCACTTACGGGTGAAGTCATCACTACTACTACTACATTTAATGCCTAATATAGCTGCAACAACATCATCTTGGCATTAACTCTTTAAATTGATGGGGAGTAATAAGGTCACATTGCACACACTATGAGCCATCTCATCCATCTGTGAATGATTTCACAACATAAATATTGACTGAGAAATTATCTGAGTATATAGCAAAGTTACGCATGTGTATGAGGATATTTATTTGAGCTAGTGTCAATAATTGTGTAGACCCTTTTCAGTATTGTATTGGTACCATGTATCAAATTCTTTCACGTATGTTATCGCCTCTTTCACGTACCATCAGGTATATAGAAAGGAAGAGATTCTTGCACGTACTGCTAGGTATATCATAACGGCACATATATATAAAGGTTTGTTATATCATACCGAGGGTATATAGATTGGGAGAACTTATATCTGGAGTGATAAGAGCTTAACGTTGTTAGTAATTTCTGCAAAATGGGCACCAATGCCCCCAAATTCTTTCTTACAAATTCATAACTACTCAGAGGAAACAACTATGCTTCTTGGAAGACAAACATCAAGACATAGCTTGAGTTTATGGAGATCTAGCTTGTTGTTACTAGTACTCTGAGCAGAGCAACAACTAATACAACACAATAATGGAATTTTGTTTAAGTACATTAGAAGTCAAAACTCATCATCTTGTTTGGAGTGTTTGATGATTTGCAATCCCACATTAGAGATACCAAAATAGTCAAAGAAGTGTGGGATAAGTTGAGAACAATATATGAGGCCAAAAAATAGAATTTCATACTAAATTTGTAGAGTCAGTTACACACACTGAAGTTCAAGAAGAATGAGAAAATTGAAGCTTTCTAAAGAAGAGTTGTAGAATTGAGGTTTTCACTTTTATCCCTAGGAAAAGTGGTCACAGATGATGTTCTCATTCCCATTGTTCTAATAGAATTCCCCTCTTCTTACCACATTTTTGTAACAACACTAAACATGTATGATACAATAGTTAGTTTTGACAAGCTGGTAAACCTACTATAACAAGAGGAAGCCATGCATAACAAGGATGATGAAGAGGAGCAGGAACTTTCTTGTCATCAAAAGTGAAAAGGAAAAGGTAAAGGAAAACCTAATTCCTATAAAAATTCCAAACATTAGAATAAGTATCAACATCAAGGGGACAAACAACAAAAGAAGGAATGTCCAATCTGTAAAAGAGAACATGAGTTGAAATATTGTTGGTATAATACATTAAAAAAAGGTTCCTCAAGTAATTCCTGACCTCAACACCAATAATATCACAAGGGACATACGAACAAAAATAAATGGTAGAAAAAGGGGAACTTGAAAATAATACCCCATCAGCAAGGAAATATTGCTGAGAAAGAAGAACATTCAGATAATGAAGAGTTCTTGTACACTGCTCGATCAAGTGAACCATCCACATCATCTAGTGATGTCTGGTATGTCTATTTAGGATCCACTTGACAAATGACTGACCATAGATACTGGTTTACCTTAATGAGGGACACCCCTTCAAAAAACCATATTTCGTTGGGTGATGATTCTTCAGATACAGTTCAAGGGATTATGAACATTTCTATACTCCTTGGTTCACGCAACTATAGAGTATCATCAACTATAGAGTATCATATGTATTATATGTCCTTGGGTTGACAAAGAATCTGCTATCAGTCACTCAACTCCTAGATCACAACTTGAAAATTAACTTTGGTAGTATTTTTGGAAAGAAAACATGTTTAATTTGAGACAAATCATGATGATAAAAAATAGTTACAAAATCCTTCAATGTGGAATGCATGTTCTAGCTTGATGTTTTCACATAGATGATCAGGAACTTGTAGATAAGAAATCTACCTCTGCATAGTTACTGCATTGGAGACTTGGTCATGTTAGTTTCAAGTATCTTGATATACTTCGTTGGAACAATATGGTACAAGGGCTACCATCTCTTCAGAAGGATACAGAAAAGTGCCCTCACTGCCTAGCAGGAAATCAATAAAGAGCTTCATTCCAGAAAAGTACATATCGAGCTCATTGTAAGCTTTCTCTAGTTCATATAGATCTTTCGATCTGATGCAACCAATTCATTCTAGATTTCAGTACTTCATGCTATGTGTTGATGACTATTCGATAAAAATGTGGATTTTTTGTCTTTGTAAGAAACGTGAAGCTTTTGAAACCTTCAGAAGTTCAAAGTAGATGTAGAGAACAAAACTGGTCATCACATTAGAATTCTCCACTCATATCAAGGGGGGGAATTCACCAGTAATGAGTTCAAATACTACCTACAATCTCATGGGATTCATCAAAAAATCCTGCCTCCACGCATACCACAACATAATGGTGTTGTTGAGAGAAGAAACTGTACTATCATGGAAATGGTGCGATGCATGATCGATGAATCTGGACTTACAAAGACATTCTAGGAAGAAGCAATAAAGACAGTCGTGTAGTTGTAGAATAAAGTGCCCAAAGTTTCTCTTGACAAAGTAACACCACGAAGATGCATGGTTAAAGTGAAAACCATCTATTGCACACCTAAGAGTATTCAAGTGAAAATAAAGTATGCACATACCCAAGAAAAATAGAAATAAATGGGACATGATGTCACAAAAAACTCATCTTCATTGGGTACAGTAAAGAGACTCTTTGGTACAGATTGATGGATCTAAAGACCAAAAAATTATACACTAGCAGAGATGTTGAGTTTTTTGAGAAGAAGGAAGAAGAGTATCCTCCTCCATAATCACCCTGATGTATATTCTTCACCAGTTGTAGAAAATTGAAGAGATGATGTTCCCACAGATGATGAAAGTGATGATGGGGATGATGGTGTTTGATCTCATAAAACCACGACCGATGGAATTAGTTCAGTGTATGCCCAAGTGGTGTACTCACACATTATGAGATGCAAGAATGGATGCTCCACCAGATACATCCACCTTTGGACAACGAAATTATAGTAAAGCAAGAGAAGAAGTGAACTTTTCTTTAATGAGTAGAGTTATTGAGTTTGATGATCCCTCTATAATTCAAGAAGCCCCTACAGTCAAAATATTGGAAAGATTCCATGGACTCTGAATATCATTCAATAATGAAAAATAACACTTAGCATCTTGTCAATCTTCCACCAGGAGAAAAAACCCATTAGATGCAGATGGATATTCAAAACGAGGTACAATGCAGATGGGATAGTGGACAAGTATAAAGAGAGACTAGTAACAAAGTGGTATGCTAAAAAATAATGTATTGAATATGAAGAGACATTTTCTCACACAGCTAAGATAAAAAATATCAGGATGATCTTTTCTCTAGCTACACAGTTCTGTTGGAAAGTCCATCACATGGATGTTAAAAGTGCCTTCTTAAAATTAATATTTATAAGAAGAAGTATACATGACTCTACCTGAGGGATATGTAGTACCTGGTCAAGAAGCAAAGGTATGCATACTTAGGAAATATTTGTATGGCCTCAAATAGGAACCCTAGGCGTGGTACATCAAAATTGATGAGCATATCATACAATAAGGATTTGTTATAAATCCATACGATCCCAATATTTACCTCAAAAAGTAAGGGGGGGAGATTGTGATTGTTATTGCATATGTCAATGATCTAGTCATCACTACAAGTTCAGTGAGGATGATTGATGCAACAAAGAAATATCTTAATTGATCGTTCAGCATGACATATCTTGGGATAATGCACTATTGTCTTATATTGGAAGTATGGTAGAAAGAGAATCACATTTTTTTCTAAGATGAAATATGCCAAGACAACAGTTGAGAAATTCAGGATGATGGATTTCACACCAATTTCTACACCTATGAAGAATATATTTCAGTTATATCATTTAAATCTATCTCCTGAGGTAAGTTTCACTCTCTATCGGCAGCTGATTGTGAGTCTCATTTACCAAATTTACACTAGACCAGATATTAGCTTTGTAGTAAGCCATCTATCTAGGTTCATGTAGGAACCCCAATTTTTTCATTAGAAATAAGCAAGGTGCCTCTTAAGATATCTCAAAGGATTAATGGATCTTGGTATAGAATACAAGAATAAAAACAACTTCTTTTTGTTAGGATATTCGGATTTAGATCATGCAGGCAATATTGATGACAAAAAATCCACTTCATGATTTGTATTCTTTATGGAATCTGGACCAATATCATGGGGAATCAAGAAACAACACTATGTTTCTTGTTCTTCCACATAATTTGAGTATCATTCTACAGGAGAAGCTGTCTGTGAAGTGATTTTGCTACATCGCATACTAGAAGGACTTTGAATACCATAGGATAAACCGATCACCATGTATGTTGACAATGAAGGTGTTATCAAACTTGTTTGTAATCTAGTTTTTCATGAAAGAACAAAGAACATCGAGGTACAAGTTAATTTCATGTGTGAGCATGTGTTGAATAAAAAAATACAGCTTCAATTTTTTCCAACGCTAAACAATAGGAATATATCTTCACAAATTCACTTGCACGCGACAAGTTCAAGTTGTTTAAAGAGTTCCTCTCCTCATCCCTTGAGACAATGCAAAATTAACCCGGGGAATGTTAGGTTAATTGTTATTTACCTTTATTAATTATGAATTTCATATTAATAGGTTTATTTATTTATTGGTTATATGGTTATATTTCATCATAACCATCTAATTGTCTTTATTCTGCATACAGGATTTTTTTGCATTATTTTAACAATACTATTATTTTTTTGTATTTAATTTGGTTATGCTTGTCAGATGTATTTTGGAAGCTAATGTATTATAGTTTGTTGTTGCATAGTTGCAACTCCATATTTGTTTTGTATCTAGGCTATCCACTATCTATAAATATTGTATCCTGCACTATTTTATTTGATTATGTTGATTAATATAATTCTACAAGATTTTGTCCCTGTTCTACACTTTTATCATTTAATGCTTCATTCATGAGCTGCAACTCACTTGATGATCCTTTTCCTAGTATGTGATAAATCATGTTGCTTACCTCGAACTCCTCTTGATGACTATAGCCTTTGTAACAAATCTTGTTTTGTTCCTTGTAGCTCTTTTAGGAGATCTTCAACATGACTATAAGATGAAAATTATTTATTATTTTTTATGGTTGTAATCTATTCTTAGATGATCATGATGTCATTTAGTATTTCTTGTAACTCCTTCTAAGTTGTGAAATAATTACAATCTTTGACTGTACCCAATCTTATGGTTTTTACTTAGAAACTTAAAATTGGTATCCTTCCCCTTGCGAGGCTATTTGATATCTAAGATAGATTCTTCCTAAAATTTGATCTTGATGGATGAGCTCTACAATCTTGAAGCTCGTGATGAATTTTGAAAAACTTTACTTTACAGATAAAATGTTTTTTTAAAAATCTAGATTCTTAAGATACACTCTTGTGAATCTGTTTGTTGTATATTTTTCATCATCCAGAAAGCAAAGTTCAAATTTTTGATATTTTGGAAATTTTCTGTCTTTTCATCACTGTAATTTTAGTGGATCATCTGTGTTAAATCTTCCTTATTGTTGTCTATAATTTTAATAAAATCATTCATTTCTACCTACAATCATCTTAAAGAAAAATTCTTAGGAAAAAAAGCATGTGGCCTTTCTTATATCCATTTAATGATTTTTCCCTTTTCTAGTCTATCATGATTCTAAGAACAATACATGTACTTCTAGAAGATAGTACTTTCTTGATTCTTTATCCGGCTATTTTGATTTATCTTATGCCTTTAAACTTTAATTAATTCATTTTCATGAAACTGATAGCACAAGCATACAGATTGAACTAGAGCTCAATTATGACAATGGTTTCCCATTCTTTTCTCAAGTAAAGTGATGTAGCTGGATGATCCAAAATATTAAGATGAGGGATTTGCAACTAGATGATGAAGATGAAGAGAATACCCGAATGGAAATGATGGATTTTCTCTATATTCTTTTTCTTTTAGCTTTGTGTATATACATGCTTTACTTTAATAGTCATAAGTTATATCCCATGGCCTTTATGGGAAAACTTAATTTTTATATATTTATGAGTAAATGAAATTAAATTATGTAATCGAGTTGTCTATTTCCTCTTGTATTTGATTATTGTAAATTATAATTATGGAAAACTAAAAAAATAAAAATATTATTAATATCATTCAAACATTAAGAAATAATAAGAATTAATGTACCTGTAACAAATAATGCACATTTAGCTATGCCAACAACAACTATATTTTTTTTTATGGAGTCCATCTCCTTAGGTATGTAGTTGTTCTTGCCATTATCAAGGTTGTGATTTAGTTATTCAGGACTTTTGTGTAACTTTGATGAAGATGAGCATGGAATGACAATATGTGTGAGGTGTTTCATTCTACAACAACGCACATAGTTGTATTTTTCTTTGTTGATTAACTTAATGCAACTTAAAACCATTTAATAAATTATATGTCGTGCCCTTAGTTAGGTCCATCTCATCAATTCCATCCATATTAAATGAAGTTTCAATTTTCCCATTTTTTCACAACTGCAAAAATTGTCAACAAGACCTATGATTTGTTTCAAGTTCAATGTCGATATTATAGAATTTACTTTGGCTAGAAATGTGTAGGAAGTGCATCAGGAAGCTGTATATGTCCCAAGGAAGTAATTTCAATGTGTGTGTGTGTGTGTCTATGGCCCGAGGAAATAATTTCCTGATCATGTGCATATGCATATTAACTTCGAGTGTGCATACACCTAGAAAATTATTAATAAGAGTGACATATACAAATTTCTAGTACTGTTGATGTGTAATCGTAGTACCCCTAAATATATGCAACTCAATGGGTTGAATCTCTCAGTGTAATTGCATAACATGGATATTTTCTCAAAGTGTGGGAGTTTGCGATTGGGAAATCTCTCTAGATGAAGGTTGGTTCCTATTCCTCTATTCTAATGCACACTTTTAATTTATAGAGGATCTACTCCAAAATATACTCTAACTTGTGAAGGATACAAGGTTGAGAATATTGCAAGAAAATAAACCTAAACTAATAGAGGTGATGCACCAAAGGAATGTTGAACACCTTCTTTTCCATTAAACAAAAACCATAAAAATGTAATACAACCACCATGCACTGATAACCAATATTGCAATGAGAGATCAGAAGACAAAAATGAACACAAGGGGGATGAAATTATTACACCTACATATATTATTTATCCATATATTTGATACAGTGCATTATAATGGCCAATAAACAAGATTGCATTTATAGTTTAGATGGGAGGTTTGAACTCCAAAAATTCACT
The DNA here is from genome assembly GCA_019776745.2 of Taxus chinensis. NCBI lineage: Eukaryota > Viridiplantae > Streptophyta > Pinopsida > Cupressales > Taxaceae > Taxus > Taxus chinensis. The sequence goes on along the minus strand of CM034146.1, from coordinate 762,017,831 downwards.
TACAGATCAGAGAAGAAGGGAGGGTGCAAAGCAATATTATCCAACATTAGAAAAATGCCCCTCCTTATAATATATAGGAAGAATGAGAGAAAGAGATATAAGAATTCATTTTCTTGCTCCAACCACCTTAAATTTAATTGAATTCACATGCAACAATGATGGGTACTACTGCAAAACCCATAGCTCTATGTACTATGCCTTGTTGGGAAAGAAAGGAAGCCCGTACCTTCATTCTTATGGTAGGTGAGAATTCTGACACCCTAAAAAATGGAAGACTGTATTTCTTCATTTTGAATAACTTAGTCTCACTTAAATTAAGATAAATTTCCAAAAAGTCCTTTCTTTTGAAAATCCAAGCTCCTAGTCAAAACTTATGGCCATATGAAGGTCGGGGTGTCATCCTACAAAAAATGTGAACTACTGATCTTCCTTTTTTGGAGTCTAAAATGCATGCAACCTCTGAAATCCTGAAATTCAAACTTTCAGAATTTTTGGTTTCAGAATTTGGGTTACTATTCATCTGATTGAGCACTTGAGAGTTCCGAAACTTAGAAGCCAAAATCTCTGAAAGTCTAAAATTTAAGACTTTTACGATTTCGGAACTTTTTTACTTTTCAGAATTTTTACCCTATTCATCGCTTCACTCCCACTAAAATATCTGAATCTCCAAAATTTGAAACTCTAAAATTTTGGACTTTCACTTTCGAACCTTTTTCTCATTTTTTCCAACTGACCACTTCCTTTCTCTTAAACTTCAAAACCTGAAAGTTTGAAATTTTGAAACTTTTTGGTTTTGGAAAATTTTTACCTCTGCGCTCATTGAGATCTCTTAAACCCCAAAACCCTAAAGTCTAAAATTTTGACTTTCAGACCTTTTTCTTTTTGGGCCTAAAATCCACCTTAAGCCTAACTCTAAAAGATCCACCTCTGAAGTCTAGATTTTTAGACTTTCAAAATTTCTTGATTCTCTGAAATAGCTCAAGCTACTGAAATTCTCTATAATGTGTATAGTTATCTCGAAATGCAATATCTCTTGACTGAATGATTCCCATTGTCACAGTGTTCAAATTCATGTTTGTTCAATTTTTCTTGAGGGGAAAACTTGTATAACAAGCAATTCTAGAGATTTTAACCAACATGATGTCCAACGTATACAACTATTTTTTTGTTGTTGAAGTTTTGGAATAATTCCAATCTTCTTTAACTTAGATGAAATGTTTGAGGGGTATACATTCCATAAAATTCACTTGAGGAATGATCTCAACCTCTTTCCTTTGAAATATGCCTTAGGCCTTTATACTCGGAAAGAATTAATCCCTGGTGTGTTCAATAAGAGCTTAACAACTTCACCAATGGACTAAATAGTTGTTGAAAAATTATACAACTTATGAGTGGTACTTATAGATATTTTGACCAATATGAAGCCTGAAATTTACAAATTTTGAGTTGTAATTCTAGAGATTTTAACCTACATGAAGCCCAATATATACATCTTTTAACTAATACTTCTAGAGTCTTGGGATGGATTATTCATCATTAGGTTAATTCATAGTTAAATTTATTGTTTCTCTCATGTGTACTAGAAAATTATTTAGGTAAAATGATGTGTATAATAAAATCCCTATTCCATACACCAATACTCTTCCTATGAAAAATATTTCCATGATACAATTTGTGGAGATGACAATCTTTTGTTAATGAAATGTACAGGTTAGGCTTGCATTAGCTTTGACAATTTGTCTCCCCATCTCAAGAGAAATCCCGATACTTTCAATACCTTTCCTAGAAATTTTTTATATTTTGCAAGCTTTGTCCTTAACATGTAATCTGTATCTGCATCATTTCTCCTAAATTGGCATGAATATTTTTTTTTGGTAACTAGTTTTTTTATGGGGACCATACCCTAAGAACAATAAAGGGGTTAAAACTTGATTACAACAACAAAGAGTAAAATGTAAAGGGTGTAAGAACCTAGATAAGCATTGGGGAACCAAAAAATAAGTAGGAAAACTACCAAACATAAACATATAACAATAAAAAATTCCCACAACAAGATGGCATCTTGAGTGTAGAAAAAGTGCATAAAAATAAAAATTGGACTACAACCTTGATAAAGAAATAAAAATAGAGAAACAAGAATCTAATCCAACGCCATCCAATCCTTGTTACTTTTTTCCACACAAATTGGAAGAGCAAGTTCAAGATTCCTGATAGAAATGTTATTTTGTATGAGTGACATTGGAGCACAATGCATCGTAGATTTAGTAGAAACCCTTTTTATAGTGCGATGTAGAACTAACTTTACAACGTCAAGAGGATTAGAATTTTTTGGTTTTCCATTGGAAATAAATTATTCCTCTTCCATATCTTAATGAGGACTAAATATGAGATGCTATGGAACAGAGTCCTTCCACTGTAATGGTATTTTTTTGCTTATGTTTGTAGTTCTCGTAGTCATCTGATAAATGCTCTATTTTGAAGCATTGCTATCATCTAAAGGCCAACCCCTCATAGTTGATCCTCTACACCCAATGTCTATTACCTATTTATAGATTGATTTCTACTGGAAGGTCTAGAGAGGTGTCAAGATCCACCTAGATTCTACCATATGTTGTGTCAATCTATTCAGTGGTTATAACATTTTATTTTTCAAAATATCCTAAAGTATCACCTAGAGCATCAAGGCATGAGTTATTCTAGAGTTGTAATGCAAGTCCTTGCAACCGAACCCATATAGGGTGGGTATGAATGAAGTATTTTAGAGGATCAAATGATATATATTATGGCTTGATTATGAGCCCATGTTCACCCTAAACCCAATACTAGTAAAAAATTAAATCCATTTCTTCAGGGGTTTCATAGACAACAATGAAATAAGCTTTATCACATGGATAACGTTCAATATTACCGTTAAATTTTTTCCTCCATCTATGAGAAATCCAATCATGGAGTCAAAATAATTTAGGCCAGAATTTTTGAAATCTGTAGATGTGTCTAAGCTAGGAGAGATTCACCTCCTCCTTGAGAAAATTTTGTAACAGATCCTCCTAAATCTTCAACACCTGAATCTTTTGCAAGGGTTTTAAAGGATTACAAACATTTCTAGTGTTATCCTTCTTCTTAGAAACCACAGTAGAAACTTAATTTGGATGCCATCTTTTAACATAGGGGAAATTCTATTAGAAATAGTGTTAATGGGATTAGGTTTTCTAAATGGAGCAGGGGTACCCACCATTGATGATTGTTTCTTCTCTAAGGATGTTGGCGGATGAATCCCAAGCTGTAGATATCACTTGAGTTCTTACCTGCGTAGTCTGCAATCCATCATGGCTCATCCACCATTGGATTTCCTTGAGAAGGTCATATTTATCCGTGATATATCATCCTCAACCTGTATGGCTTGAGAGTTTTCACCACTTCCTATGGTGTTATATTTATCACCATTTCCATCCTTAGAATGAAATTTTTTGTTTGAACTCTATTTTCCTTTAAGAAGTGCATCTCCATTGGCGCTAATTCCATTTTTTCACTGTAGTGAACATGCAATCTAAGGGTTGGGACCCTTGGATAAACTATTTCCGCCAGCATCATCCTTAGGATGGGGAACAAAGTAGCCATGGCCACCCCACCCTCAATATGGCTAGGTTTTTTGTTTAGGGTTATCGTCGAGGAGTACCAAATCACTAAAACCATAGTGAATTGCATCTCATTAATCCCTCTTCAATTATATTGTATTGTTATTTGATTTTGTAAAATCTATGCACAATTCTTAGTAACTGAATAAATTTTGCTATGATTTCTTAAGTTAAACATCTCATAACTGTGATATAAAATTCTTCTATTTATTTGGGGATTTTTTTCTTAGATGTTTGAAAACATGATATTTACTTTTAATTGAGGTGTTTACAAACTATAATTAATATTAAAAATATATTCATAATGATAAGAGTTGGAGTTATAATTTTTTTTGATTCATCATATTAATTGATACCAACTCCTTTGATATACAATTGTCATAGACGATTTTAAGTTTTTCCAATTTGTGATGAAAAATCTTAAAATATTCATACCTAATATGTCTTAAAGGGTTAATATAATTTTCTTCAAATATGTACAAGAGGGAGAAAAACATAACCATCTAACATATAAATATATAAATTCTCTTAGACGGTAGAAAATAGAATAAATAATGCAGCCCAAATTTAGAGTTCCCGTGTTAATTTTTTTGGTGAGTTTTTTGTCTGGTGAATATGTTTACCACAAATTTTTCTTTCTCAATATTTGAGAAATATTTAAGATTCAATTTCTAGATTATTGTCTTGCATTTTTAACATTCAAATTAATTTCTTAGAATATTTCATTAAACTAAATCACAATTCTTCTCTCTAGAATGTAAAGTAAAATTGACAGTTATTTATACACTTTTATTATTTTAGAGATATTGTTGTAGGTGGCATCAAAGTGATTTAAACTTCCCTCAATTGTTATTATATGTTATTCATTTTATCCTACCATACCTAATCAATCCCACAACCAACATTACACTACAAATAATAAGAGATAAAAAAATGGTCAAGACATTAGAACACTAAAATAGAGAGACATACAAAGAGATAGAAAAAAATTATCAGAAATGTTTGGTTCAAATGGGAATGTATTTACATTTCATCTTGCTTTGAATTTTTTATCTACTTCAAATATCTATATGTGCATTGACATATTCTATACATTTTAATATGTCCCTTGGTTACTCATTATTGATACCAGAGTTGTCATGAATGAGCTATCATGTATGCCTTATTTATTTTTTGTTTATATTGAAGGCATGTACTACCCAAAAATAATGGCTATAAGTTTACAATTTTTTACAGTTTGAAAGTTTCCCTATGTTCCTCCTGTGCTGTGTCTATTTTTCCTAATGCAATTATTATTATTATTATTATTATTATTATTATTATTATTATTATTATTGGTAAATAGTTTTCTGAAAGGGACTACACCCTTGTATAGAAAGGATCAAAATTAATATTTTACAATTTTATCAAAGTAAAAAAGATAAATATATATATATATATATATATATATATATATATAACATGAGAGCCCAAAAATAGAAAAATAAAGTTCAAAATACAACAAAAAAAAATAGCATCTTAACAACACTAAAAAAATAACAACATAGTAGGTCTGTAGGCAAACTTATCACAACATCATTCCCTGACCAAATAAATGTTGGATTTTAGTTTTTAATGTCCTTTCTTCCTCCGTTACACCATCGTCTAGTCCACGTTACCATCTTCCATGAAGATCTGAAGAAAAAATTCAAGATTCCCAATAGTAGTGTAGCCTTCAGCGAGGGGCAATGGGGCATTGTCCTTCATAACTATATCATAAAACTCTAGGGTAGAAGAAATTTGTGGCATCTCATGATAAGGTGGAGTGTATACCTTTGAGGGGTTGCAATTAATATTATAATCCCTTAACAATTTTGATATATTTTAATTTAATTAGATCACAAAAAATATTTCATGGATTATTTGTAGGATTAACTCTATTAACATGGAATTTGGTTAAATTCATTGTCATCAATGTCACTGATTCCTAATTAATCAGTGATGATTAGAAAAATTGGATATCCTTTACACTATCTACACTTCAACAATTAAAAAAAGTGTACCCAATAGGTAGTTTTTAGTGGAATGATATATATTATTTTTTGTATGGAATCCTCTTAGGTTACAATTTTCTCTTTACTGTCAAATATAGTATCAAGTATAAATCATGTCATATAGTCCCATTAGGTGCAAGGAAATAGTTTCTTAAACTAAATACTAAGTAAATCCAAAACCATAATTAACAAACTATAAATTTTTATAGAAATTACATATGCAATGCTTATTTTTAGATTCCATCTCTTATAAATAAATGATTGGTCAAGTCTCCTTTGTGAATATTATTTTATTGATACATGTAGGCACTCAAATTTGGTAATTATAAACTTTCACACTATAGTTCTTGACATTCCTCTCTTGCTAAAACAACTCCACTCTACCCAATATCATACAATACATCCCTAGGTATCTTGTCTATCTTGTTTGATCTTACATACTCACTTGTCGATAGTTTTAGCGAACTGAATGCTTGGAACATAGTACAAAATTCCACTTGTTACCTTCTATATTTCACATTGCATATTTCCACTCATAGGTTAAAAATGTATAGTAGGGGCATAAATGTCTATACGGTCCTAACACTAGATTATGGTCTTGACCTATTTCATCTTGGTCCTAAAATTCCCATTGTACATTATTCTTTGGATCACTTACTTCCTCTTAGTAATCCTTTCCAGCTTAAATCTCTTTCAAACGAATATATAAGAAAGAGAAAATCGTGTCATTTGAACTGGGAAGAACTATTATGGAATCTTATTACAAAAACTAGAAAAAAAGTCACCTAATGCTCCCTACACTCCAAAAATTCCTATGCATATTCATCAAGATATATTTATCTATAGGTTTAAAACTTCCCACTAGGTCTATGAATATAATTCCTGAATTCGTAAGCACACAAATTCCATGGTTAATTTTAAGATCCCCTTAAAAAACCATTGATATTACTTGGCAAATTTCTAAAAATGAGTTTCAAAATCTTGGTGAATGCCATAAATCAAAAGGAAATGTTATCATTTGGTAGCAACTATCAGTTAGTAATGTAATGCTACTAGCTGAAAACATTGTACTACCATCTGGTATAATTATGCTACCAATTGAAAACATAATGTTGTTGGATAGTAGAAATATTTTATTTTGTGTATGCGGTAAAGGAAATATGAATATAATTTTTTTGTTATTACTATAAATGGTAGGAGAATTAAACTATTAAATTAACTTATAACTAGAAATTTTAGGTGAAATAGCAAACTACCTAAGAACTAAAAATTATTCATATAAAAATTTCGACAACCCAAATATTCATGAATTAATGAAGATTCTCCACTATAATTTACATTTTCAAAGTTACCCGTGCATGTAAATGGGAAAGACAGAAATTTAAGTCAAACATTTATTAAAGAAAGGATGTCAAAATTCATTTTAATACAACTAGATATCACATACTAGGTGGAGAATGACATGTGGTTTGAGGTATCTTAGGAGTAGTGCTAATATATGTAGTGTATATGGGCACCAACAAACCAACTAATGTTTGGTTTGTGGTACATAATTCATGGTTAGAGTTTGAAGGATTGAGTAGAGTATTCAAATATTCTTGTAGTGTGATCAAGAGTGACCAACAAAGAATAATAAACTAAATCTGACAAGTAAAAAACCTATAAATTCACATACCATATTTGTAATTATGTGTAACATAGTATAAAGAGGTCAACACCATACAGATGCTCCTGCCCCTACTGTATGGTCTTTCCACAAGATATTATCATCCCGCATTCTCATTTCCAAATTACTATCAGGTATAAAACCTCTATTTCAACACCCACATCACTCAGATTATTCCATAATTATCTGTAATCAATTAAATGCACTCAATTCAATGCATTTGAGGGTTTGTATTGTATCATGTATATTTTTTGCAAGTATTAATGCATTATTGTGATACTTTTTATAGATAATGTTTGGAAAAGGCTCCAATGTCTATTTACATAAAAAATATTACATTAAAGCTCATGAAAAGTAAAAAGTATCTATAAAAAACAAAACATAAATATTTAGTCAAAAAGATATTGACTCAACCAGAACCTGACCAAAGACATTACTCCAGAGTTACAGAAAACTAGAGCATAAATAGCTTACAACAAAACCATCTCAAAAAACTAGTCATCAAAAAGTCTACAACATAACCCTAAAAACATTTTCCCCTAGTCCTCGAGCTCGGGAAAATGCCATCAATTTGGAAGTCCTTCTCATCAGATTTTCTTATGTCGAGTTGTGTCTTCTTTCCTTTTTCCACTACGATACTCCCCTATAGAAAATAAAACTTATTTTCTATAACTTTAATCCTTGCATTAGACCTCTGAATTCCCCAAAGTAGATTTTTGTTCTGAGATTTTACTTGGAAAACAATATCCTCCAAACCTTCTAATTTTATCACAAGAAGATTAAACACAATATTACCTTCCAAAAACCAATTACTAGGATTACCCTCCTCATTATTCCCAGCAATATTTTGTAAATCAGTCACAATGTCTAACTCCTTCTTAGCTCTCTCTTTCTTTTTGTTACACCTAATACTATAGGCTAAAGAAATATGATCCTGCCAATCTTCCCCAAATCTAGTGAAAATCCCCTTTGTTTGCAGAATCAGCTTACCCATGTTAACTAACAAAAGGATTAACCCCTGATGAAGGAGAAAATTTATTTTATTGATCCTAAAAAATCTTAATAGATAATTGAAGAGAATTAAACAAGTAGAATTGGATACTAATATTCCTTCCTCTATGAAAATGATTAATAAGTATTAGATGTTGAGAGTGCAGTTTCCGGTACTTACCATCTAATGTGATATATTTCATTTTGTACAAACATACTTCTAACCATCTCCCAAGAAGATGTTTACGAGCTATGCAATCCTCTATAAAACATATTTTCTCATCATTTCCAATAAAAATATGGAATTTCTCCTGAATCTAAGTCATATCCTTAAACAACTTGCATCCACTACAATCCATATCAAAAACACTTCCAATCAACTCATTAGAGACGAAAAGACTAACACTACGTATAGTGACTACCCCATTATTTCAAAATATTGAAAATTATTTCAAAATATTTTCATCATATCCTTGCAATCTCTACAGAAAGTGAGTAATTCCACCTTACATAAAAATATCCTGAAGAACTGCATCTCTCTCCTATCCCATAGAAGATGATAGCTCAACCCTAACCCTAGCTTTTCCCATCTAAAGGAAACATAAATGGAAAATGAACAAGTCTTCAATGCATGTAATGTTGGAAATGAAACCACATTCTCATGTAGGATGAATGGTCCGATACTAGAAGCCACCAACAACCTCAAATGATGGAGGGCTTAAGGTGCCTAAGATGTAGAAGTAGATCTATAGGAACCAAACAGTTGGATTTGTGATAATATATGCAAAAATGAAACATATATGATTAGATCAATGTATGTTGGGGTTTCCTGGACAACGTCGGTTACAAGAAGTTAAAAACTTTCCTAGAGGATGTCAACCTCCGTGTCCATAAATATGGCAATAAATTATGAATAGTAGATATCATGCAGAAGCAAACAAAAATACAAAATTCCAAGTAAGTGGAATGATGAGGGCACTTAGTTGGTGTTCTGATATAGAGATGGAATGGGCATCAAGATGGCAAGATGATGAAAAATGTCAAATCTTACCCATCAATGACGAGGGCACTTAGCTAGTGCTCTAATATGGAGATGGAATGGGCATCAAGATGGCAAGATGATAAACAATGTCAAAGCTTTCTCCAATAATCCTCACCTCTAATTTCTAACATTGGAAAAGATTTTCCTTAACCTAAAACTTGCAAAACTCATTTCAGAATTTTCTTATTTTTGTTCCTATAAACCCCTTCATTGAAAGATGGGAATAAGCCATGTATATAATTTGGGGAAGGGGTTAACTTAGGGATGTTATATAACCTTGGTTTACAAAAGTAAACTTGATTAAAAGACATGATTTTAATTTGATATGAATTGGATTTAATGGAGTGAGACTCATGATTCAAAAAGAAAGAATGTGATATTGAGTGGCGACATGATTGAAAAGGTTAGGTGGAATCATACATCCCATAATGATGATTTTGAATTTAGGATTGGGGTGTCGGATTTATATATTTTTTGGGGTTTATAATCATTAATTTCATAGGTGGGGTTCATTTAGGGTTCATGATTTGTAGTATTAGGTATAATAGTTGATGTGGTGGGGATGAGTGGGGTGCTTGATGTGGATGATTTTGGAGAATTTTCTTAGTTTTTGAGGTGATGTTATTTAGGTTAATAATATTAATTATGACAGAGGATTACATGAAATACATTAGCACATAATCATGATTAATGATTGAAGGGGATTAATTAATTACTTAAAGGTAATTTTACTCTTTAGGATTTAGTTTAGACGAAAAGGGAATCAAGAGGGTAAGTGTAATAAAGGAGAGTGAAATGTGGGGTGATACTAAAAATCAGTGTCTACATTTCCCCACTTTTGTTAAGTGTTTTGTGATAGAAAGCCATGAGACAAAAACAAAAAGGGTTGGATGAAATAATGTGTTTGTAAAAGGGATTGCAATGGATAAAAAAATTACCAAAGGCAAGATGCCCTGGGAGAAAAAGGATCACAATAACAATGAAAAATATGGTGGTGACTCCAATATCACATTGGTAGAGGACACTGTTATCTCTCAAAACTGCACCCTGTAGAGAGATGGTTACAAGTGTTTTAAGATTGAAAAATGGATCTCTTTCTTTCGTAGATACAATGGAAAAACTTCATTTCTATGGGTATACCTATTTTCAAGTGAATTTACGGTATCAAGGGCGGTTCCTTATTGATGTATCCTAAACAGATTTTCTAATGGTTTAAGGGTAAAAGATGAATGTAAAAAATGAAATTAAAACAAAGGTGATACATGAAACTTGTATGAGTACTTTGACTAAGTACAAACACAATTGATATGGAATGAATTTCTGATGCACAGGCCAACAATTTTTCTAAAGATAATTAAGGGTAAACACTTTGATGTATTGAGGGATAAAATCATAACAATACTGCTAAGTTACACATAAAAATTAATATCATGTAGAAATTATTGAATTTACAACAGGGTAAGATGATTAATAAAGGAATTCAATTTCACAAGATTAATGGAAACATACACAAGACTACAAATAATTGGAAAGGTAGAAAATAAGTCACATCGAAAGGAAAAAACTAGCAGAAAATTACTTCAGCACTAATGTATCTAAAAGTCCTTCTTTGTGCATCACCAAAGCACACAATATTTAGCAAAATTATTTCCCACCATTCCAAAAAATAGGCTAGAATTGTACTCACCCATGCATCCTATTTTTATCCTTCATCTATTAATAAATAAAGTAATAAAAAAAAAACATACAAATACAAAGAGGCATTAAAAGTCATTGGTTACAACTCAGTCGGTTGTAGTCGATTGTTGTAATGTTAAGAAAAGCACGAGTGATAATTTGCTAAAAATAAGTTTTTCTTGATGAGAAATTTTTTTCTTTGTGCATGCAAATTCATATTCTAACCTGTTATTTTGAAAAGGCATGCAACCTTATCCATTTGTAGTGATAATATTATCACTTTCTAACCATGGTTGAATCTGGTGAACTCATGACTCAAATTACGGTGTAAAATTATTGCAAACTTAATCATTTTTTTTGTATTTGCATTGTTGATCTCCATTTGAGCTAGTAAATCTCTGCTAAATTTTTCCTCGGCCGTCATTGTTGACTGTTCAAGATTGACTGAAGGTTTCTGTAAAGAACTTTGTCTTTCATCATTTCGAAAAAGAGTTATCCACGTAGGACAGATTTGAACTGAAAATGGGCATAGAAAACATTATTTTTCCATTTCTGATAGAGATTGTCCATTTTTAAACATTCATCCCGCCCTACCGCTTCTAATTTAGGCCCCACACATGTCTTTATTTGATGCCAATGGGGTTGCGTTCAAATTTATCCTCCTTTTCTAAAACAAAGGTTCACAGTTTCAAAACAAAAAAAGTTCTGGCCGCCCCCGCCTTTCCGCCTTGGGATTTTGATGGCGTGGGAAGAGTTGCGGGAAATTTTATCACTTTTATCCCTTTTTAAAAAAGGGTTCAAAATCTCAAATTGACTAGACGCTCCACTTTTGACTTATTGAATATGTGTCCTTGATCAGTCTTCAGAGGGGCCGTAGAGCACTTTTAAAAGTTGCTTCTTTACAAAAAGGCTCAAATGTTTCAAAGGCAAAAAATGTTCCAATGATATACTCCTCTGCTTTGACTATTTTTATGCAGGCTCAACATTTTACTTTTTCCTTTGACATGAGTGGGGCCGCGGGCCATTTTATGACTTTACGCTCTTTTGGAAATAAATCTTAAAATCTCAAAAGGCTTCGACGATCCACTTTGACTTTTTTGATGTGGGCTCAACATTTGACTTTTTACTTTGACATGAATGGGGCCGTGGACCATTTTATGACTTTACGCCCTTTTCCAGAATGTCTCAAAACACAAAAAGGGCCCATTCCTCTACATCCAATAAGATTTTGTTGGGCCTATGGGTCAATTTGACACTTTTACAAAATGATGAAAAGATGCTAAGTTCACCAAAAATACCCACCATTTTCATGTGTCAAGCTGGGGTTTGCATCGTATTTGGTAATAGATTCTGAGAATTGATCTCTGTATTTTTGATTTGTGGCTATTGATCTCCAACTTGCCCGATGAGTTAAGTTACTTTAGTTTGATGAATAAAAGACTCAAAACCTTAAGTCCTTCATATTTTCATTCTTGAGCTCTATTCGAGCTAAAGGAACTCTACAAATTTTTCCTTAGATGGAAGCCATTGGAGATGATCTTTCAAGTTTGGTTTATATGTATCTATTGTTCTGTTGAGCTCAGATTTAGAAATATCTATTATTTAACAGCCATCATTTTGATAACTTTGAGTTCTAGGTTGTCTTATACTGCAAGATTTGGTTGATTTGACCAGTTGTGTTGCTTTGAGTTCAGCTTTTCTCCAAAATATTTGTGTTTTGTGAAGCTCTGTGAAGATTCTATGGTTGTCATTGTTGACATTTGTGAGCTCATTCCTTTCTGTATCATCATTATTTTGAACAAGATGATAGTAGCTTTGTGTTTTTTTTTAAATCCCCTGACTTTATATTGATCATTTAGATCAGTATTGAGCTCCCCATTTTACTGTCTCTATTATTTCATCTTCGAAACATTGATACTTGTTTTTCCTTTGCATTTTTAATGTGACTTATGGAACAACATTGATCTCTGAGTTGAAACTAATTCTTTGTTCTCCTTTTGGCTCTGAATTCGATGAGGGTTTTCTCTACTTCAATTTTAACGAGTGCGTTATTGTTCCTTACTCTAATTTTAGTACCCATTAATGGGTCTTTCTCAATCAAATCCATGATCTTCATTTTCTTCCTTAGATTTGGAACTTTATTCGTTGCTTTGAGTTGTATTGTGACAAGTTCTGTATATGAACATTTAACTGTCCCACATGAATGAATTATTTTTCCCAAACTATGTATCTGCACTTGTATTTTTCAAATTGTGGCTTAAAACATTATAACCCAGATTTGGGTATCACTCCTTTGGCATGCGTATTCAGAATTCTTTATCACATCTCGATTCTACAATCTACACCTGCACACTTGAGAAAACAGTTAGAAAATATTTAGGATTTTTGGCCTCTCTAATGTCCATGGTTTTCTTTTCTTATTTCTCCTTCTTTCTGAGTGATAGAATCATGTATGCAGTTTTGATCTTCAAGTAATCTATATATCTTGTTATTAGAGATCCATGTGCACAAATTAGGATAGTATAGGAATATGGATTGTACCCTGAGCTCATAATTTGATAGTTTTCTCTTTTCTATTTTTTGGTATATTTCTCTCAGCAATGAAGATGAAGAGGGAACAAAGATGAAGATGAGGATGCATCAACAGAAGGAAAAACCTCAAGGAAATGATGGGTTCACTCATACTCATTTATTTTCTCTTTCATGCATGTGTACCTCGTATTCCAGTTGTTGTACTTTACTTTCCACTTACATCCCATGGCTTGTGTGGGAACATTTGAAATTCCTTATGAATAAGGCATTGAATTGTGAAAATGAGTTGTGTATTTCTTTCTGCATTTCTACTTTCTGATATAGATTGTATGATGAAATAAACAAAACAGTAATATAATTGAACGTTTTAACCATGAAGGAAAGAACATTAAAGAATACATGTAACACCTAGTAATGAACTCTAATTTTTGCAATATGCAATTATGTTTGTTGTTCCAAAACTTAGCATTTCATCTATTCTGCAACTGGATTTCTTCATTAAGGCAACACAAATGTCCTTTGGGGCTGTTGGTATCCAAATTTATTCTCCTTGAAATCCTGAGAAACATCACAGGTTTGGCAGGAAGCTTAGAGACAAATAGATCATAATGAGTCATTTTGTAGCCGGGGATGGGATCTAACTGGCCCTTAGTCACTCACATGTGTAGAAATTAATAGCACCCTCAAGAGGATTTGATCTATCCTCACTAATTTATGGTTGTTCCTTTCAACCAAGGTGAGAAAACACTTTTGTAGCCTGTTATTTATGGAGGAGATGGAGATTTCCTTCCTAATGAATTTGTTAAGGAGACCATGAATAAAATATGATCAATGCAACAAAATATAACTCTCATGAGTTGTCACTGTAGATAGTGGAGATATTCTCTAGGCAAGGGTCAGGTTACTAAATACATTTGGAATCCTGATTAATTCTATGTGTTTTGGTAGTAACATTTGTGCATTTGTATACACATATGACAAGTAGGGGTAGTATGGGTAGGATTATTTGTTTTTAAATAAATCTTTGGTGGGAGGAGAGGTAGAATGAACTTGATTTGCCAAATCTCTGAGAACTCTTACAAAATGGAAAGTCTACACAACATAATACTTCAGGATAGCTTAAATGTTCCTTTAACAAGAATATGTGCTTTAATGGAGGCCTAGATTAGAAATTTTTCACATAATCTATAATATTTTAACATGAAGGCTTGAGTTATAAGACCCAATAAAACATCAAAACCTAATATCAATCACGGCTAAGGTACACCCAGAGGCTTACAAACAATCTCTGTTAACAAATGAAAGAAAACCTATTTTAAATCGTTTATTTCACCCCCAGATGGAAGCTCTTTTGAGAAATGAGATTACAAATGCTAATAAACTTTCACAAGGATTGAGACCTATGTGATTAAGACATATTTTGATACAAGATTGCAACAGGAATAAGAAAAACTATTTACTGACATTCAGAAATGAAATAAAGACGTTTTGCTTAAGATCAATCCAGAATAACTCAAGTTTGATTAAATTTATCAGCAAGGGAAAGTTTCTACAACAATGTTAGAGGTTGTTAATTGTCTTACACTTGCAACCACCTTGACACAATAAAAATTGATACAAAAGAGATATATAGGATTCTCATAGGACTTCTCAAAAGATAAGCTCTGTCAAATTTTCCTCTTGGGAATGTTCTTCACCCTCTAACACTCCAACCATTTACACAAAGAAATTCATGCCATTTATAACATTTACAGCAGAGCCCATTTTCCTCCAAAAGACAAAAACATTTTAAGTACCAGTGCTTTCCATGATCTCGGTTGCAATTCTTAGAATCAGATTTGTAAAAGGTTGTCAGGTGCTCATGAGGTAGATCTCTTCGAAAATCTCATCATTTCAAATCCTTCATCTAGTAGGACAATCCTCCTTCAACTCACCAACCATTTCTGTCCCTAGTCCCTCAAATCTGGTTTCTTGTGTGCTCAGGAGAAGAAAAATGAAAAATCAAACCGATCCTGATAGTCAGACCATTTTAATGGTGAAAGATGTCTCTAGATCTCTCCCACCAAACTTAGATTTCAAAATTAACTCCCCTCTCTATTTGGCATGTAATAAATACCAAGAAATCATGAAGACTCATAATTCTAGGCATGTTTTAGTAAAAATGAGGGAAGATCAAATTCAGACTCACAGTTTTTGTTGATCTTTACTTTGAATTTGGGCCATCCACGTGGAAGATTCAAATTTAAAACAAGTTTGGGGGATTTCTTTGACTTTTTACAACCTTTTGAAAAAATGGAAATAAATTCCATTTTGCTCTGCACCCCTGCCGTTGAGAAATAAGACTGACACGTTTCCTAGGGTGGGTCCCAACGGAACCGCGACCAAATTCTATCATTTCACCTCATTTTTGGAAAAGGGAAAATTTTCCAAGTTTTCCTCATAGCTCTTCCCTTGAAAACTATGACTGACATGTCCCAATGTGGGTTCCAACAAAACCGTTCTTCCCTTTTTACTTTTAACATCTTTCTCCCAAAAGGAAATTTTTCCAAATTTCCCTCGAGAGTCCGCACCTCCACCATTGACTAGAGAAAGCTTTGAATTTTCCTTTATCGGGCTTGCAGGCCATTTTGATGTTTTAATCTTTCGAATATCAGGGGGCCCTTTAAGAAGTTGCTGAAAATTATAAGGAAAGAAGACCCAGTGGAGACCTCCACATGTCACTGTGGTGCAACCTCAAAATCCTTAAGGCTTCAAAATTACTTGGCGGGGGTGCACTTCCATTTTTGAATTTTACTACATTATGTTAAAAGGGAAAAATATCTAACTTACCTTCGAAGATCAACATCTTCGCCATCATCTTTGCCACGTGTCCTTCTGCGGGGTCAAAGTAAGATTTTTTCCCTGCCACTTTAAAATTTGCTTTAATCAAAGCCTTGGTGGGGCCCACGGGTCAGGTTCAAACTTTTTCCCAAAGTAGCCAAAAATATCAAATTGAGAAAAAAAAAACCCTTCGCGCCCCATCTAATTAGAAGAAGCCACATAAGCACCAAAAGAACCAATTAGATTGAGTGGAGCTAGGAGACAAATTTGCCTTTTTGCCAAAAAATCAAAAGCGATAAGTTAAAGCATTTTCCCACCATCCCCTAACCAACCAAAAGAAGCTGCGTGACTGCCAAACAATGAGGAATAAATTTGACAGGAAAAAGACACCCATTAGACCATCAAAATATAGAAAGTCACCATTCACACCCAGAGCCCAATTTTTTGCTAAGGATGAAAATTCTTTTGAAACAAAAAGAAGTGAATCATGATTTCTGAGCATCTTTTCAAGCATTGATTTGGGTTTTCAAAGGCATACAAATATAAATCAACCATTCTCGAGCTTCCATGGTCAAGGAAAAATAAGAAAAATGGAAGAGGCCGCAGATTTTGAAGAAATTAGGGCAAAAATAGGGTAGACTTGGAGACTTCTTCGATGAGGTATATGACAATGGATTTTGCAACAACTTGAAGCATTTCTAATGGAGGTAGAAGATTTATAACATCCACATTAGGAGATAAAATCTTTCACAACACAGAGATCAGAGGAAAATAATGGCAAAATGGGGCAAAACAAATCTCAACTCCAACATCGGCTCTGACTAGGGGATGGGCACTCCTTACTGTTAGGAAATAAGAGATAAAAGATGCAGAATAATCCCTCACATAATCGCAACAATAGAAAACTAAAATGTAGAAATTATTACAGATCTCAAATAAAATTGTAGAATAAAATAACACAACACAAAGAGACAGTATTAAATGTGGTTCACCCAATTTGGGCTACATCTACCAAGAATCTGTTATCACCGAATCACAACACCCTTCTATGGTTTATACAAGTGCATATACTTGAACTCATGATGTGATTGGATAAATGGGTGCTATCTCCAAGTTGTGGGACTTGCTACTTGAGATAGACCTCCAGAGAAAGCTGGTTCTTGCTCCTAAACTACTAGCCACAATCTACTCTAATGCAGAGGAAACTAACTATTCTAATCTAAATTTTCGAGGGACCAGGGAGAGAGAATGCATAAAATGAAATCCTACACTAAATAGGTGATACATCAGAAAAGGAGGGTGTGAGAGTAGTTTTCAAATGCGTGAGATGCAGAAGCAAAGTGCACACTAGAAGGGGTGATGACAATTCTCCACAATCTAGCAAAATGCATTCACAAAAATACCTTGAACATACAAAATGATAATGGATCCCTACAAGAACATAATAATAGACACAATATTCTTGTAATCAAGGTTGAAAGAGCAATAAGAATGCAAGAAAACACAGTAGGGGAAGATATATCCACAAACTTATATTTTATTGCTTCATGATATGCACAGTTCAAACTATTACAAGATAATTTCCTGGATCACCATACAAGGAGTCCACAACAAGGGCCTACAACACATTGGCTTCACAAAGCAATTTGGAATAGCTTTGCTACAAAACTACCTCCCTTTACAGTGAGCCCAACACTCCAATTTATAGAAAAAAAGAGAAGAGAAAGAGAAGGGAAAATGGAAATCCTGAAATTTGTCCTTCAACCACTTGTAAGAGGCATTAAATGGAGTAAAATGATTATATATTACTTTCAAAAGGCTCCCCATACTGTCCCAGGTGCTGCAGCAAAGAAAGAATGATGACCATGCCTCTTAATTGCACTCACAACCACCAAATGAAACACTGTTATGAACCCAGCCATGTTTTCTAAAAAATCTCAACCAATTTCTCATAAAATATAGAATTTATTTATTTTAGTGCATCAGATCTCAGAGCCACGATTCCAATGGTACCAATTTTATGTGATTTTGTTGAGAAATGCAAAAGTTATGGCCTTCTAAGTGCGGACAACTATTTTTGGTCTGGCAGGCGTTTTTTGTCATTTGACGGGAATGAGCATTAACTAACTGAAGCCGAATATGTTTCTTTCATTTAAATATTTTGTGAAAATCGGAGCTCGGAGTCAAAATTTATGGCCGTTTGAAGTTTCATGGGTCAAATGTTGACTTTTCTTCTTTTCCTTCGGCCACTTCGGCTTTTCGCGTCCCTCACGTCCCGCGCGTACCTTTGTCCCAACTGTCCTAGACGAAAATCTTCTGCTTCAGCCAATTCGGGCTTCCTTGTTCCTGTTTGCAGATTTTTCAGCTTTTCGCATCCTACGCGTCCCTCACGTACTTTTGTCCCAGCTGTCCCAAACAAAAATCTCTGAACTGCCTGAAATGGACTGTTTTTCGACAAATCGGCCAGTTCACGTCCCTCGCGTACTTTTGTCCCGAATGTCCCAAACCGCACGAAAACAAAAAATTTGATGATATTTTCCACTTTCGGCCATTTTGGCTTTTCACGTCCCTCGCGTCCCGACATCCCAACTGTCCCGCGGACCGCCTGGGACAAAAATGTCCAACTTAGCTGATTTTCTATGTTTTTTCGGCCCCAAGCTTGGTACGACGAACCTCAGTACAACTCGAATTGGTACGACCCAAACCCTTCAGACCTAAAATGCTTTAAAACATTCCTGTAACCTTATTTTTTGCATTTTTTCCATTTTTTCTAACTCGTTGGGATTTCTTCTTGGATGGGAGAGTTAGAGAGAAGCCGAGGGGGCCCCAAAAACATGATTTCAGGCCTTGAATCATTCTACTTGCTCAGGACTGAATAATTTGATGCATGTTATCAAAATTACCTTGAGGGTGAATTTTGGATAACATAATCACTTTCTCAGATTCTATTACTAGCCACCATTCTCTCAATACAATACCCAGATCCGTTTGGAACTATGCTCAACAAACTCTACAGAATTCATAGCTGAATTCAAAACACATCTGCAATACATTTACTTGTCCATCTATCATATGTATAAGACCATATAAATAGAAAACTGTTTAAGCAGTTTTACAAAACCATGGGCAAAACCAGTCCCATAAACCTATGGGTCAAAAAAACTCACCCATATGAGAAGAACACATTTCTTGATATGTCGGGTGCATTATTTCAAGGCCAAAAAAAATTTACGCCTAAAAAAAAAAAATTTGGGGGCTGCGCCCCCGGACCCCCACTCGGGGACCATCCCGGCCCCAAACCCCGGTGAGGATACATGAAAAGTGTATAGAAATCTTAGTGTACATTTTTCAACACTTTCACACATGAAAATAGGCTCCACAACCTAGCAATCTCCCACTTGGAGACTAGTTTTTCTCTAAGCAAGCTTCTCAACCCTTCACTAGTTTCTGTGAAGACCAAACAAAGCTAAACACAACTTTAGTTTTTCCCTTGTGACCACCTTGGTCATCATGTATGTAGGATTCTGACTAGTATGAATCTTATCCATCTTCAACTTCTCTTCCTCCAAAGCTGTCCTAATGAAATGCTACCTGAACTGTATATGCTTCGTCCTAGAGTGGAAAGCAGAGTTTTTAGCTAGGTGTATAGCACTCTGATTATCACTATGCAGCTTACATTCCTCCTGCTTATGCTCCAACTCCTCAAGCAATTGATGTAACCAAATCATCTCTTTGCTTGCCTCTGTTGCAGGAACATACTCATCCTCCATGGTTGACAAAGCCACCAGCTTCTGTAGTCATGAAATCCAGCTCACTGCTGTCCCACCTACATTGTAAATATAACCAATCGTGATCCTCCTGTTTTCTACATCTCCAGCTATGTATGAATCTACATAACCACGTAAAGTGGTGTTTGATCCACTGTAGCAAAAAATTGTCCCCATGGTCCCTCTCAAATACTAAAGGATCCACTTTACTGCTTGCCAATGCTATTTACTTGGATCACTCATAAATCTACTCACAGCTCCCACAGTATGGGAAATATCAGGCCTAGTGTACACCATAGCATACATCAAACTGCCAACCGCTAAAGAGTAAGGTACTTTGGACATCTCGTTTCTTTCCTGCTCTATCTTGGGACACTACTCTTTTGATAATTTAAAATGGCCTACCAAAGGAGTCCCAACTAGTTTAGCATCCTGCATTTTTAAACCTATCCAATACCTTCTTAATGTACTCTTCCTGAGATAAAGTTAGCTTCCGTTCCTTCCTATCCTGAGTTATCCTCATTCCAAGGATTTATCTGGCTGCCCCCAAATCCTTCATATCAAAGGATTCACTTAGCTGTTTCTTAAGTAATTTTATTTCCTACATGTTTTTACCTGCAAATAACATGTCATCAACATACAAACACAGGATAATATAAATTCCATCTTGAAATTTCTTTGTATACACGCAATGGTCATAATGACATCTAATATAACCTTGCTCCATTATGAAGCTATCAAACTTCTTATATCATTGACGTGGAGCTTGTTTCAGACCATACAATCTCTTCTTCAGTTTGCACACCATCTCCTCTTTACCTTTGACCTCATAGCCCTCTGGTTGCTGCATATATAGTTCCTCCTCCAAATCACCATGGAGAAATGTAGTCTTTACATCAAGCTGTTCTAAGTGCAAGTCTTCTACTGCAACTATTCCTAGAATAGTTCTAATAGAATTCATTTTTACTACAGGAGAAAATATCTCATCAAAATCTATACCTTGTTTCTGTGCAAATCCCTTGACCACCAACCGGGGTTATATCTTTTCTTTCCTCCTTCATCTTTAACTCTGTACACCCACTTGTTCTGCAATGCTCTTTTTCCTTCGGGTAGCTTTACCAAATCCCATGTTTGGTTCTCCATGAGAGCCTTATGCTCCTCATCCATGGCTTTCTCCCACTTCTTCCTGGCATTTACCTACATTGCTTCATCAAAGCTCTCTGGTTCTCCACTATCAGTGAGTAATAAATAATAAAGAGAAGGAGAAAAAATTTTAGGTTCTCTTCTTACCCTAGAAGACCTCCTCAATATAGGAGTTTGGGGTTCCTGTTGAGGGGGGTTCCTAAACTGATTCATGTGTCACTTTCCCATCCAGACGATCCTCTGTCGCTGCATATTCTTTCTTGGATTCTTCCCTGTTTTCTTGCAACTGTTGCTTATACATGACTTTCTCATTAAAGACCACATCCCTAGATTGAATGATTTTCTTGTCCATAATACTCCAACATTTATATCCAAAGTCATCACCACCATAACCAATGAAAGTACATTTTTCTAGTTTAGCCTCTAGCCTAGTCCTATCATCCTTGTCTATGTGAACAAACACCTCACATCCAAACACTCTAAGAAATGAATAATCAACTTTCTTACCATAACAAGCCTCCTCAGGTATGCCTCCATCCAAGGAACTTGAGGGTCCTCTGTTTATCAAGTACACAACTGTGCTCACCACTTCTACCCAAAAAGAAAGAGGCAGTCCTGCATGTAACCTCATGCTCCTAACATGTTTGATTATTTTTCTGTTCATCCTTTCTGATACCCCATTTTGTTGTGGAGTTCCTGGAACTGTCTTTTTCATGTGGATTCCATTCTTAGAACAGTAATCATCAAATTCATTGCTGCAATACTCCCCTCCATTATCTGACCTGAGACGTTTTAGCTTAAGTCCTGTTTCATCCTCTACTAAGGATTTCCATTTAACAAAAGTGTCAAATACATCAGATTTGTTTCTAATACAACAAACCCAAACTTTCCTTGTTGCATCATCAATAAAAGTAACATAATAAATTGAACCCCCAAGAGATGATACCTGAGCTGGCCCCCACACATCAGAATGCACCAGCCTCTAAATTACTCTCTTTCTTTGTAGGTCCAACCTTGAGAAACCTTACTCGCTTCTGTTTCCCATATATGCAGTTCTCACATAAATCTAAACTTGTTCCTGTATATCTAGGAAAATTCTTCTTTATGATTTTCATTCCCTTATGGCTCATATGACCGATCCTATAGTGCCATAATGTTGTATCTGCATCTGAAGCCACAATATTACAATCATTAGTACTATCAGTGGTTAAATACAAGGTTCCAACCTTCTTACCTCTTGCCACCACAAGAGCACCCTTGGTAACCTTCTAAGAGTCCACTGTAAATATCATAGTATAACCATCACTTCCCAACTTCCCTACCGATATCAAATTTCATCTTAATGTAGGCACATGTCTGACATCCTTCAATAGGCAAGTATTCCCATTCTGCATCTTAACCTGAACATAACCTTTTCCAACTATTGTGCAAGGCTCATCATCACCAAGAAAAACATTCCCAAAATCTCCTTGAACATAATCAACAAAATAATGCCTATGTGGAGAAGCATGGAATGAAGCCCCTGAATCTAAAACCCAAGATTCAGTAATATTATGCAAAGAAATAATCAAAGCATCCTAACATACATTACCAATTGCCACATTTTCCTCCTTGTTTTCTTCCTGTTGTTTCTTCTTAACTTGAAGCTCCCAACAGTCCTTCTTTGCATGCCCAAGCTTTCCACAATTCCAGCATACAATCTTGTTCTTGGATTTTGACCTTGCCCGATCTTTTGATTTTCCACAGTTTCCTCTATTCTTCTGTCTCCCTCTATTTTCCATTATCAAAGCATTCCCTGAAGTAGAAGATTCCCCAGAGCTTTTTCTTCACATTTCATTTCTTAGAATCACCCCTACAACATCCCCGGCGAGGATACATGAAAAGTGTATAGTAATCTTAGTGTACAGTCTTCAACACTTTCACACATGAAAATAAGCTCCACAACCTAGCACTTGCGAGTGCCACAAGAACAAAGGTAGACCAAGTGCCAAAATATCCATTGGAAAAAGGAGTTATCTTGTAGAGTATAAAAATAGAACCATCCCCCGTAAAAAAAATAGAGACAAGAAAAAATAAACCAATGAACTATACAATGTATAGAAAGAGTTCACCTTGATTATGGAGAATCAATCCAAGAAATGTTTCAAATTCCTCTCATTAATAGGAAATTTGAGAAATTCACCATCCAAATCCTTCAAGAAGAAGGTATGTTCACCAATCATAATATCAATGGAGTAAGGGCCCATCCATAATGAGTCAAACTTGCCAGGCTTTCCCTTATCTTCATGGCTGTTATCCCATAACAGCACAAGATCTTCAACATTGAAATCTCTGGGAGTGACTGTTATCACCGAATCACAGCACCCCTGTGCATATACTTGAACTCACAGTGTGGTTGGATAACACGGGTACTATCTCCAAGTTGTGGGACTTGCTACTTGAGATAGACCTCCAGAGAAAGCTGGTTCTTGCTCCTAAACTACCTGCCACAATCTACTCTAATGCAGGATAAGCTAACTGTTCTAATCTAAATTTCCAAGGGACCAGGGAAAGAGAATACATAAAATGAAAGCCTACACTAAAGCGGTGATACACCAGAAAAGGAGGATGTGAGAGTAGTCTCCAAATGTGTGAAATATAGAGGCAAAGTGCACACTAGAAGAGGTGATGACAGTTCTCCATAATCTAGCAAAATGCATTCACTGCAATAGTCCAAGCACACACAATGATAATGAATTCCTGCAAGAACATAATAATAGACACAATATTCTTTTAGAAAGATAAAAGGGGCAAGAAGAATGCAAGGAAACACAGTAGAGGGAAGATACATCCACAAACTTGTATTTTATTGCTTCCTAGTATGCACAGTTCAGTCTATTACAAGATAAGGGCCTGGATCCTGGATCACCATGCAAGGAGTCCACTACAAGGGCCTGCAACACACTGGCTTCACAAAGCAATTTTGGTAGAGCTTTGCTACCCAAAAACTCTCCCTTTTACAATGAGCCCAACACTCCAATTTATAGAAAAAATGAGAAGGAGAAGAGAAGGGAAAATGGAAATCCCGAAATCTTTCCTTCAACCACCTATAAGAGGCATTAAATTAAGTGAAATGATTGTATATTACTTGCAAAATGCTCCCCATACTATCCCATGTGCGTGCAGCAGAGAAAGAAGGATGACCATGCCTCTTAATTGCACTCCCAGCTAGCAAATAAAACAATGTTATGATCCCGGCCACGTTTCCTTAAAAATCTCAATCAATTTCTGATCAAATCTATAATTTCTTGATTTCTGTGCATCGGGCTCGGAACCGCAATTCCAACGGTACCAATTTTGTGTGATTTCGTTTTAGAAATGCAAACGTTATGGCCTTTTGAGTGCGGGCAGCTATTTTGGGTCTGGCAGGCATTTTCTGTCATTTGACGGGATATGAGCATTAACTGACTGGAGCCGAACACGTTTCCTTAATTGAAATATATCTACCCTCATTAAAAATCAGAGCTTGGAGTCAAAAAGTTATGGCCGTTTGAAGTTCCACGGGTCAAACATTGACTTTTCTTCTCTGCCTTCGGCCGCTTCGACTTTTCACGTCTCACGCGTCCCTTTGTCCCAAATGTCCCAGTGCTGAAGTTCCCTATTTCGGCTGAACTGGCCGGTTCGTGTACTTTTGTCCCGCGCATCCTAGACTGTTTCAGGCTGCCTTGACTCATTTCACCCGGGTTCGGCCGGTTCGAGTACTTATGTCCCACGCGTCCCAGACTGTTTCGGGCTGCCTTGACTCATTTCACCCGGTTCAGCCGGTTTGCGTACTTTTGTCCCGCATGTCCCAGACTGTTTCTGGCTGCCTTAACTCATTTCACCCGGTTCGTCCGGTTCGTGTACTTTTGTCCCGCACATCCCAAGGACCGCCCGGACTAGGACTTAGCCATTTTTCGTGATTTTTTCTGGCCCGAGCTTGTTTTTATGCAATTTTTTACATTTTCTCAGAACTTGCTCTCTTCTACTTGGACAGGGGAGTTAGAAAAATATGAGGGGACACTAGAAACATGACCTTTTGCCCTGACTCAATCTATTTACCTGGGACTTGAGAATTTAATGCATGTTATCAAAATTACCTTGAGGGGTGAATTTTGGATAACAGTGACCTTTTTTTCAAATAACTTCTTTAGCTTTTCTCTAAACCTTACAGGCCTCTGGTGGGATGCCCTCCTTTCTTCATCATGTTTAACAATCTAGTTAATGCGAGCCTCATAAGGACTTACTTCTAGATCCTCTATTTGTTGAATGAACTAATATGAGGATAATTACATATGCAGGGGCAGCGGGCCTGAGTTACATATACCAACTCAAATGGAATCTTTCCAGTGGCCCTTTCAATAGTGATTCTATCAGTCCAAAAACAAATTTAAACTATTCACCCCATTTTCTCTTGTTCAGCTCCAAGGTTCTCCTGATAATATTTGTTGGCATAGTAGTTGTTTAACATGATGAGATCCCTCTCCACCATTAGTTCGAGCTTTTGGTGTGATGGAAAATAGTTTCATGGCAACAAAGTTGTACGACTTGCCATCACACAAAATTTTTGAGATTTTGGTGTGGCAGAAAATCATTTGGTATCAGAGCCAAGAATTTTAGTGCACTAGCCCCAGAGTAGTGTTGGCAATGGGTGACCTCCCAGGAAATTCATAGTGTCACTACCTCCTAATTTTTTTGGGCCTGATTGGGTGTATACCCAAATCCATCATTTGGGAGGGTGTTGGCGTAGCATCTAATTAACATGATGAGATCCTTCTCCACCATCAATTCAAGCTTTTGGTGTGACGAAAAATCATACAATATTCAACATGATTTTAGTAATGGACTCATCTTGTCCATTTCCTTGGGGGTTGGAATTAGATGTATATGTCAAGTTGATCCCATATTCTTTGCACATTTCCACCAAAGGTTTAGCTCTAAAGCTCATGGCATTATCATTTGCAATCTTGACTGGCACCCCAAACCTACATATGAAGTTGTTTAGCACAAAGTCCATGACAACTTGGTGTGTTTCCTTCTTGGTGGGGATTGCCTTCACCCATTTAGTAAAGTAATCAGTGGATATAAGAATTCACTTATGACCAACACTTGAAGGGTCAGAAATATCACCAATGAAATCCATTCCCCATTGTTTGAATGGGGCTTTAATTGATATAGGTTGTAAAGGAAGGGAGCCTAAAGCTTTCAATATTCTAGAGAAGTGCTGACAACTATCACATCTTCTAACCAACAAGATTTTATCCTTGAAAATAGTTGGCCACCAATAACTAGCCCTCAAGATCTTGTGTGTTGTGACTCTTGAAACAAAATGCCCCCCATAAAATCCTCCATGGAGATCAGTGATTATCTTAGGGGCTTCTTCTTCAGTAATTCACCTTCAGAGGACTCTTTCTGGGTTCTTCCAAGCTAACCCATAATAAGTAATGACATATTTCTGGGAAACCAACATAAGGACTCTTTTCTAGTTCTTACTTAAATACTTAGAGTAGTATACATGTCTGACATAAAAAAATCATATCCTTGTACCACTCAAAACTCATCAACATTTCAAAGACACCTACCCTTTACTCCTCTACCTCATTTACCTCAATAGTTTGCAAGTTCCTCTCAGCCATAAGCTTAGCCAAGCCTAAACCTCTCACCAACTTCATGGTTTGAATGTCTATGTCATATTCTTGCAGCTTGTTCGCCCACTTGCACCTTTTTCTTGAGACCTCCATATTTGATAAAATTTCCTTGACCATGGTGTGGGGAACATAAACAACAATTTTAGAACTTAGAATATAAATCCTAAAAATATTTGTTTCTTTTACTAAGGAAAATACTTGCTTCTGCATAATAGTGTACTTTAGCTCTGCCCCCTATAATGCCTTACTGAAAAAGGCAATTGGGCTCTCGGCCCCTTCATCATCCTTTTGAAGCAAGACATATGAAATAGTGTTCTCTGAAGAAAAAGAGAACAATTGAAAGGGATTTTTATAATCAGGAGTTGCTAGAATAGTTGCATGCTTTAATGCCTCTTTAATCCCATTGAAATCTTTGATGGCAGCCTCCTCCCAATTGATGGTCTGGTCCTTTTTTAGCATGGAATTGACTGGAATGGTAAACTTAGCAAAGTTTTATATGAATCTCTTGATGAAGTTTATTTTCCCAAAGACATATTGAATCCCTTTCTTAGTCCTTGGAATTGGGACCTTGTTGATGGCCTCTACCCTTTATGGATCAATCATCACCCCTTCTTATGACACAATGTGACCAAGTAATTTTGTTTTCTGCACTCCCATTTGGAACTTCTTTGGATTGATTGAAATGGCATATTCTCTACATCTTATCAGCATCTTTCCAAGTGCAACAAGTGATTACTTCTCTTCCTAGAGAACACAGTTACATCATCTTGGTAGAAAGCAAAAAAATCGTTGATGTAACCAGAAAAATAAACATCCATTTCTCTTTGAAATTTTTCTCCAGCATTCATCAGACCAAAGGGCATCCTGACATATACCTAAGTCCCCCAAGGAGTGCTAAAGGCTATTTTTATTCTTTCTAATTCCTTCACCATAACTTGGTTATAACCAGAGAAGCCATCCAAGGTAGAAAGTAACTTAGAACCAGTTACTTGCTGCAACATGTTTTCCATGTTTGGTAAAGGATAATTATCCTTCATTTATGATCTGTTCAAGTTTTTGAAATCTACACACATCCTGATGTCACCATTCTTCTTTCTGACTAGTACTAGGTTTGCAACCCAAGAAGAATATCTTGTTGGCTTGATGATCCCTCCATCTCTTAGCTTCTTCAATTCCTCTTACATTTTTAGAGATACAAGTGGATTGATGGGACTCTATTTATACCTGAATGGATTTGCATTAGAATCCAAGGGAATCTCATGTTCAAACATGTCTTCTTTGTGTGATTTTAGTTTAGAATAGGTCCACGCCATGCAATCCTGATACTTTTTCAAAAATTGGATGTATGATTTCTTCTCCTCCTTACTAAGATTGTTGCCCAACCAAATCTTCCTTGGTTTCTCCTTTGTGCCAAGGTCATGCTCCTCAATATCTTTTGAGGTTTCCATGGATTTGTTAATAATGCGATCAACATTATAAAAATTGTCCTCAAGAGAAACCAGCCCTCTAGGAATGGTATTATTTTTTAGCTGAATGATGCCCTTGCCAAATAGGGTTTCTTTACCCTCTATTGCACATACCAATGGCTCCAAATAAATTTATTGATCAGAAAATTCTCCCTTGTGTAAAAATATTATAATCTGAGCATCATGATCAAATACCTGTCAGTGTTTAATGTTGTCAGGGACAGAGGGTCTTGTCAATACTTCCATCTCAAATTCACAATACGGGGACATTGCATAATTGTTAAAACAAGACCCCAACACTGCAAGTTTGTCTTCCAAGTCATTGAAATTCCTATCATGGTGCATAATTTTGAATGAATCAAACATCTCAATGAAATCCCAAACTGCATGCTTATATTGTTTCATTTGTTGATCCTTTGTGGCATATAGTTTTTTGACTTGTTTTACAATTAATTCTAAGTCTCCTTTGCTAATGATGTCCTTTATACCATATTTCCAAGAAATTCTTAAACCCAAAAATAGTGCCTCATACTCAACAACGTTGTTACTACACTCAAAATTGAGTTTGAAGGAGAAAACAATTTTTTTTCTGACCTAGAGAAAGAAGAAAAACACTAGCACCATTCCCAAACTTGGAGCAAGCCCCATCAAAAAATAGAGTACAAGGAGAGCCTATTTCTTCAAGGAATTTACATTCTTCAATCTTGTGCTCTTTTCCATCAGTAAATCCTATAAATGTATCAACATCAACACTTGTGTACAATATTTCATAGGATGCATTGTTGGGATCTTCAATAAGGTGAAGCATCTTCTTTTCCCCATACAACCTGCCAAGGATTCCCTCAGCTAGGATGGTAGGATAGGAAATGTCAATTTGGACACTCTCACCAACACTTGCAACCCATTTTCTAGACAATAGCATGCCCCACTTAGCTGGGAAGTCAAAAATGACCACATCAAGTTTTAAATTTTTACCTGGGTAAGCTACAACCTAAACCACTAGACCTTTCACACATCCTACAACTGACACCTCTCTAGATTCCATATCAATACACTTCCCATATGCTTCTGTAACCTTAATATCCAACTGATTCATGACTTCCAAAGGCATGACATTGCATGAAGCCCCTGATTTAAACATGAAGTTGTGTAACAGTCTATCCTTAATGATCAGGGTAGTGAAGAGAGGATCCACATTTATCTGAGAGTCCACCAAGGATTTCCCCAAATAGACCTCAGGTGGTTCACCTAATTCTTCCAATGTTGGTGGTGTTTCTAAATCTTCAATGATTGGAGGAGTATCCACAACATTTACATTTCTACCTAGGGAAGTCTTATCTTCTTTCAATCCTAAGTATTCAAATGCTCTCTTTTTGTGTTAAGGGATCTTAAGCAACTCAACAATTGGAACTGGGACTTTTATTTGACTTAAAACTTGGGCAATGTCATATGGGTCATTCCTTGGCAAGGAAGTATTGAAAGGAAAGCTAATAAACTAACTAGCTGGTACAAGATTTTTGACATCTTAGGCATGAGGAGGGGCATGATTTTTGTTCGTAACCACAGGGACTTTGGCAGATGCAACTTTCTTAGGAGCCTCTTTAGGATTTTTTTAAAGTAAGGGAGATTTTGGCTTGGCTTGAGGCCCTGCCCCTTTCATGGCCTTACTTCTTGTGTTATATTCCTTCTCTTGAGCAATAACAACATTCACCAGTAGCTGTCTATCTTCCACAGATTGGATTCCTCCGTCATATTTATTTATCATTAAAGCCCTTAAATATTCGAAGTCATTATTGGGCAATTCCAAATCTTGTAAAGTATCTAATTCTAAAGCATGAGAGGGAAGAAGAAGAATAGGCAATTTCATCATAATTTTCATCATCATCTTCTTCTTCTTCTTTTTGATCTTATTCACAAGGATCATGGGGCATGAAACACCTATCACACCAATCAACGACATCTGTCTCCTCCATAATAGCAAATCTAGCAGCCAAAGGATCAGGCACCATTCTATTTTCTCTACCTTGCAGCCACCTATTTCAAAATCTAATAGGTCCCTTTCCTCTATCATCAGATCTTTGGTGATTTGTGAACTTGTCTTGACCTTGTGAACTCTGCCCAATTCATTTCTCATCCTGGGCTAGTTTGTAGGAAATGTCTTTGACAGCCCTTGCCAAAGTCTTCACAACTTCTTCCAAATCTGTAGCCTTTCTTGTTTTGGGTTTTTCTGGGTTTACGAATTTACACCCTCCCTTTTTGGAGGCTTTCTAATTACCTTGATGTTATTTTCAATTTGTAAAGCCATAGTGAAGGCCTGCCTCAAATTAGTGTGGTTTTTTTCTCTCAAGTAGTAAGTAACCTTTTTATCAAATGCATCTGAATATTTGATCAAACGTGATTCATCACATGCCTTATTCTAATAGGAAATCTCCTCAAGGTCTTATTAAACCTTGTGTTGAACTCATGTACTGACTCACTAGGATTTTTTTTTATGTTTTCAAATTTTGTCAAGAGAAACCTAGGGACAATTCTATCACCATACTGCAACCTAAATGCATTCCTCATCTCTGTCCAAGAATCAATAGAATTATCTAGAAAATCTTAATATCAGTCCCTTACATCCTCTTCCAGAGTATGGATAAATAGCCTAATATACACATCTTCATGTTTGATCTCAAAGTCTTCCATCGGATTGATAAAAATATTTAAATGTTGATCACCAGTTATAACATTGTTTCCTTGGAACTTTGGCAATCTGTTCCTTACTTCTTGAGGAATTACATTTGGATAACCATCCATCCCTACAAAATTTATAGGTCCAAAGGTATTTACAACAAATCGAGGTCTGGGTGGGGGAACGGCCATGTTGTTTTTAGGAGGTGACCCTAGAGGGATGAAAATTTAATGAGGGGAAGAAGGTCTTTGAAACACAGAGGTATAACTTTCAAATTGAATATCCCCTAAAGGCCTAATTTCTTGGAAATCCCTATCAACTTCTGAAAAGACATGTGTAGAATGAGAAGAAAACTTTTCAAAATCAAATGAAGGCCCTTCTCCAGTTGGAGAACTAAACTCCACAAAGAGGATACCTGATTAAGAAGCACTTGAATTATAGTATTCAATAATAGGTTGGTCACTTTCATCAACGGAGATCCCCTTTCTTGTCCGTTTATTTCCCACATCTCTCTAAGATTTTCTTCCTTATGATTTTGCTTTTCCTAGATCTTGAAATAATGTCCTAGCAAGATCCCTAGAAAAGAAAGATCTTCTTCCTTCCAGCTTTGCAAGGTTAGTAACAAATCTCACTTGACAGAGGTTAAGACACTGGTATCCATCAAGAATCAGATCAAAAAGGAGTCACTACAAAGGATTTTAACCTTAGTTGTGCAGATGCCATAAATATGATCTGTCAAACGTTGTCAACACAGGAAACTACAATTGGAAAGACTTTGACTTATCTTTACCAAGATTTATCAATGAAAGATAGCGAAAAAACTTGTAGAGACTACAAAAATTACATACAGCACCAGGGTATGAATATGAACTATAGTCCCCCGTAGCAGCACCACTTAGGTGTTTGTATCCAAATTTATTCTCCTTCAAATCTTGAGCAGCATCACAAGTTTTTCTGGAAGCTTAGAGATAAATAATTCATAGTGAGTCACTTTGTATCCTGAGATGGGATCTAACTGGCCCTTAGTCACTCAGATGCAAAGAAATGGATATCACCCTCAAGAGGATTTTATCTATCCTCACTACTTTATTGTTATTCCTTTCAACCAAGGTGAGAGAACCCTTTTGTAGCTTGTTGTTTATGGAGGAGATGGAGATGTCTTTTCTAATGAAGTTGTTAAGGAGACCTTGAAGAAAATATGATCAATGTAACAAAATTTAACTCTCACAGAGTTGTCACTCTAGATAGTTGAGATATCCTCTAGACAAGGTTCAAGGATACTAAAGACATTTGGAATCCTGATTGCTTCTATGCATGCTCTGGTAATAGAGATTTGTGCATTTGTCTACATACACGACAAACAGGGGTCTAGTATGAGTAGGATTGGTTGTTTTTAAATGAATATTTTTTGAGGGAGGTGAGGCAGAATGAACTTGTTTTGCCAAACCTTTGAGAAATTTCTAAAAAATGAAAATTCTTAGACAACAAAATGCTTAAGAATAGCTAAAATGTTCCTTTAACCAGAATATGTTACTTGAATGGAGGCATAGATTAGCATTTTTTCACACAATCTATGAGATTCTAACATGAAGGATCGAGTTGGAAGACCCAATGAAAGCATCAAGATTTAAGATTTCATTCACGCATGAGGTACACATAGAGGCTTACAGACAATCTCTATCAACAGATGCAAAGAAAAGTGAGTTTAAATAATTTATTTCACTCCCATATGAAAGAACTTCTAAGAAATGAAGATTACAGATACCACTAAACTGTCCACAAGGATTGAAACCTATGTGATTAAGATAGACTTTGAGACAAGATTGCAACAAAGAACAAGAAAAACTATTTACAAACATTCAGAAATGAAACAAACACATTTTCCTCAAGATCAATCACAAAATAACTTGAGTTTGATTAAATTTATTAGTAGGGGAAAGTTTGTAGAACAATATCAGAGCTTATCAATGGCTATACACTTGTAACTACCTTGACACGATCTAATTTAAAACAAAAGAGATATACATGCTTCTCAGACATGGCTTCTCAAAGGACAAGCTTTGTCAAATTTTTATCTTAGGAATTTTCTTCGACCTCTAACACTCCAACCTCTTTACACTGAAAAAATTCATGCCAGTTATAACATTTTACAACAGAGCCCCTTTTCCCCCCCAAGAACACCCAAACATTGAGTGCACTAGTGCTTGCCATGATCTACGATCACGATTCCTAGAATTAAATCTGTAAAAGGTCATCTAGGTTCTCAGGGAGGTAGATCTCATCGAATATCTCGCACATTTCAACTCCTTCCTCTGGAAAATCACTCTTACTTCTATTTTCCAACCAATTCCGCCCATAATCTATCAAATTTGGTTCCTTGTGTGCTCGGGAGAATAAAAATAGAAGATTAGATCAAGCCCAATAGCCAAATCATTTTTAATGGTGATAGACGTCTCCAGATCTCCCCCACCAAACTTAGATATAAAAATTAACTCCCCTCTCTATTTGGTGCGTAGGAAATACCAAGAAAACATGAAGACTTGCATTTCCATGAGGCATGTTTTAGTGAAAATCGTGGGGAAAATCAAATTCAGACACACAGTTGCCATTGATCTTTACATTGAATTTGGGTCTATCCACATGTGGAAGATTCAATTTTAGAGTAGGCCTGTGGGCTTCCTTTTTTCCTTTTACAACCTTTTGAAAAAATGTAAAATAAATTCACATTTTTCTCTACATCTTCACCCTTGATAAATGAGCCTGACATGTCTCCTAAGGTGGGTCCCAAAGGAACTATGGCCAAAATCTACCATTTCAGCCTCTTTTTTGGAAAGAGGGAAAATCTTCCAAGTTTTTCCCCGTAGCTCTGCCGTTGAAAACATGGGCCTGACACATGTCCCAATGTGGGTCCCATCTGAACCATGCTTCCTTATTTCACTTTTAACCTCTTTTCTCATAAAAGGAAGATTTTACCCAAATTTCCCTTGAGGGTCCGTACACCTCCGCCGTTGACTAGAGAAAGCTTGGAATTTTCCTTTATTGGGCTTACATGCCATTTTGATGTTTTAATCGTTTGAATATCAGGGGAAAAAAATCTAAGTTATCTTTGAAGGTCTGCCTCCCCGCTCGTTTGACTTGAAAAAAACTTTGACCACCTTCTTGTTGGGCTTGCAGGCCATTTTGAGATTTTAATACTTTTGGTGACAAGATGTAAAAAATTCTAACTTTCCCCTGATGGCCTACTTCCCCACCCCTTTTGACTTTTCAAACTGCCACATGTGTCACAATGGCGCATCTTGAGATGATCCCCAAAAGTTGAGACCTTGAATGACCACGGGCTTGCCACATGTCTCGGGTCATTTAAGAAGTTACTAAAAATTATAAGGAAAGAAGACCTGGAAGGTACCTCCACATGTCACGATGGTGCAACTTCAAAATCCTTAAGGCTTCAAAATGACTTGGCGAGGGTGCACGTCCATTTTAGAATTTTATTCCATTTTTCCAAAAGGGAAAAACATCCATAGCTTACCTCTGTAGTCTTGTATCTCCATCATTAGCTTTACCACCTGTCCTCCTGCAGGGTAAAAGTAAGAATTTTTTCCCTACCACTCTAAAAATTTGCTTTAATCAAGAGCCTTAGCTGGGGCCACGAGGCAGAGTTCAAACCTTTTTATCCAACGTATCCAAAAGGATACAAGTTGAGAAAAATAAACCATCGTCACACCCCATCCAATTAGAAGAAGCCACGTAAGCACCAAAAGAACCAATCAGAAATGAGCGGATCCACGGGACCAAATTTTCTCTTTTTGCCAAAAATGAGTAAAAAGTAATAAGTTAAAGCATTTTCTTGCCATCACTCTGACTAATCCAAAAGAATCCATGTGACTAGACGAATGCTGAGGAATAATTTTGATAGGTTAAACAACAAATCCTGTCATGGATTTTGAAGATATTAGGGAAAGTTACCATTCAGTGCCCAGAACTCGAACACTCCTTCACTAAGGAGGGACATGATAATTTGATTCTACAAACAAGTGAATCATGATTTTTGAGCATCTTTTTCGACCATGGAGGTAGAAGCGTTTTCAATAACACCCACATATGAGAGATAAACCATGTTTCAAAACATGCATGGTCAGAGGAAAAATAATGGAAAATGGGAAAGAGCCCATCAGAATCTGAGCACCAACATCAGCTCCGACTCAGGGAATACTTGGAGCACTCCCTTGCGGAGTGCCACAAGAACAAAGGTAGACCAAGTGCCAACAAATTGAAGCAATTAAGCAAAGGAGGTAGAAGCTTTCAGATCAAAGAAACATAGCCATCTTGAGATAAAACTTGGTCACAACACATAGACCACAACGAGAAAATAATGGTAAAATGACAAGGAATAAACAACCAATTATAGCACTGTAAAAAAGAATTTGTGTACCTTGATTACATGGAGAATTAATCCAAGAAATTGTAGGCTAGGTGATCTATTACAATTTTCAAACAACTCACTCATTCTCCCAAAAATTGTCCCATGTAATTCATCCAGTCAATGTAACAATAACAAAATTCATAATGGAGGAAAATCCCCTAGAAAATAATAAATTAAAATTAAAGCTAATGTTATCCATCATACTCCAAGGTTCGAGCTGCAAAAATTTTAGATCAAGTAAAAATGAATTGTACAAGATTTTTGGTCTCAAATCCTACGAGGGAAAAATGCCATTCTGAGGGTTGAAAACTAGTGCCTTTCTCTACCCAATAGAGTATGGAGTCCAAAGAATGTCCATGAAAATATGCTTGTCCTATAATGTCCAGACCCTTCCAAAACGAACTAAAACTAAGAAAGGATTTGGTAAACTAGATCACGTGCACAAATGCACTTATTGATTTGAAAAAACACATGCAATGTGGTGGGGCCCATGCACTTATTGAAGGGAAATCCTACTCTAAGAATAAGGATCACCATGTATAGAATTTCACCCTAACACATGTTTAAGAAACATACCCTTCACAGGAATGGGTAAATTCCTCTCCATTCATTCGAAGTGGTAAAAATGGAACTATTGTGTTCCTTGAAATTTAAAATCATATAAGGACCACTCCAAATTGTATCAAACTTCAAGTGTCTTCCTGGCCTTTAGGCACTTGATCAACATCCCACTTGAAAACAATATCTCCTTCATTGAAGATTCTGCAATTTGGATTTCTTGTCAAAAGTCTTCTTGATCTATTTCTAATTCTTTTCCATATTTAAATGAGCTTGATCTCTTAGCTCTTGTAATTCAATTAATTCTACATAACAAACCTGCAATGGTTCATTCTCAAGTAGCTCCATTTGATGCAAAAAATCTAATGCGGATAACTCAATCTAAAATAGGCAATCTTACTTCTCTTCCATAAATCAAGTCTTATATGGTAAATTACCAATAATGATCTTTTAGGAGTCACTCTTTTAACCCAAAGTATTGAATTCAACATCAGATGCCAAGCACTACTAGACTATCCTTGAATGTTCGGTCTGCATGATTCTTAAAAGATTCTTGTTAGTACTTTCAACTAAAATATTACCTTGTGGGTAATAATTATATAGATGAAGAAATTAGATAAATTCCATGATTAACAGCCCAATCTAATTATCTTTGCACCAAGAAATGCTAAAGCATTATTTGATATGATAGTAAGTTGGAACACAAATCTACAAATCATTCCTTCATAAAAGGATGGTATCAAAGATTCATTAGCATCTTTCAACAGCTATTGCTTTAATCCATCATGTAAATGGTAATCTGTAGTAGTAAATGATCTCAAACTTGAATGTCCATCATGATTCGAAGGCATGGGTTTATCATGCCAATAAAATCAAGACCCCACTACATAAAATTTTGATCAGTACTGAAATAGGCTTTAAAGGAAGATAATTTCCGTATTGACATTCTTTTAAAACAAAGAAAGCACATTTCTTACACTTCCTAATCCATTCAATATAATCATTTAAATATACTAGGCCAATAGAGTAACCTCAGACCTTTCATAATTTTTAAAGCTGTAGTACATGACTGAGAAATGACCTCCTGTAGGTCCTTCATGGAATTCTTATAATAAATTATTATAATTTCTGTCATAGTCAACACATCGCAGCAAAATCCCATTTATATCCCTTTTGAACAACACACTTATCAATGAAAAGATAAGGAACATCTTGTAATCTGAAATACATTTGTAGATATTTTTATCCATACCTTCTGGATAAATGCCATGTTGTAAATAGTTTGACTAAATCTACGTAATGCCTTCAAATTGATTCTTGGATCTCTCAAGCAAGTTCAATGTTGCTGTTTTCTTGGCTGAGACCATGATATTTGATTTATTGATATCTTAATTTCAGCATGCATGTTCTGAATCTTCAGGTTCCGGTCTCATGCTTATTTTCAACCATATACCTCAATTAGATGTTCATATAAGACCTTTACCTAAAACTTTCTTAGCAACCTAGATATCAACATCATACTTCCATAATTATCTTTAATTTATCCAAGCCTACTCTTTTCTCATTTAATTCTTTATTTAATAAGAAAGCTTTCACACTTGGATGAGAAACAAGAACATGAATTTTATTATTTAGAAAACATGTACTTGGGAAATTCTTTAGCCCTCTGACTAGTCTAAATTATATCTTGTTTTTAAAGAAATGTGTACCTTGTTTCACTAAACATGTAAGATTTTTTCTAAAAAAGAAATTGGCTATTCATTGAGTTTCATGGATTAAATGTGAGTTAATATGGCTGACATTGTTTTCAAGCTCCTGGGCAAGTGCATACATTGTAAAATGGCTTTATCAAAATTTGGATTTGCAAGAGTAGGAGCTTAAAAGATGGTTGCTTTGATTGATTCAAATGCTTCTCTAATTGATTTGCTAGTACAAGAGAAAAGGGATTCTCTTTCTTTAACATAGATGTCAACTGGTTTCATAAATGTTGTAAAATTAGAACAAATATTCTAAACAAAGTCCCATTTTTCCAAGAAAACTTTATAATTCCTTCTTATGATGAGGAACTGATAGATTTGATATGGATTCAATTCCGAAAGGATCTTAATTGTTAAACCTTGCTTAGAAACAATATGATCCAAGTATTTTTCCCCCTGGCCAAAGTACGCGAACTCAGCTACAACCCCAGTGCGATTCAGGAAAATTTGTCCCGAACAGTCTGAAAGCAACTGGGACATCAGGACCATGAGTATGCGAACCGGCTGGTTCGGCCAGAATGGGACTCAATTTCATGGAGTGGTGGGGGCCGAGAGAGGACTAAAGGGACCCTATGAAAAATGGGATGCGGACTAGCTATTGCAGAAGAGACCCAGAGCCAATCAGGTCACGCCAACAGGGTCACCGGCAGAAGAAGGGGCAGTGCCGCAGAGCCCATTTTAGGAGCAAGAAAGGAAGAATTTGTCCCACGAAGCATTTGGGACGAAATGGGACAAAGAGTTCAAAGGGACGTTCAAGAAAGGTCTGAAGTGGCCGAACTACAGAGATGGAAAAGTCAACGATTGGCAAAAAGAACTTCAAACGTGTCCTAACAGCACTTCTCCAAAGATCCGAGCTCCGAAAGGGAAGCCATAAAATTGGAGCGTTCTGGAATGAGCCACGTGATCCCAGGTCAAGATTTTTAATGCCCCACCAAGAGAAAAGATTTTGCTATAAAAGTTACAACATATTCAGCTCGCATTAAATCAATGCTCCATTCCCGAAAAATGTCAGCGTTTGGGCCCGAGTCAGACCCAGAGCGGGGCATCAGCTGCCCGCACTCAGAAGGTGAATAACTTTTGCATTTCTTCACAATCACAGTAAAATTGAGTGCAAAATTGAATCGTGCATTTACCCAGCCCGAACCACAAGGGCGTCCATGAAATTCCAGGTGGAGCTTTGGGGCCGCAGAGAGTTTTTTGAGGTTTACATTTTTTATGAAAACTTGGCAAAAAGATAAATTGCGGACCCACAAGTGTTAATTATTTGGTAGCTGGGAGTGCAATTTCTAGAGGCATGGTCACCATTCTTTCTCTGCTCCAGCACATGGGACAGTATGGGGACCCATTTTTCAAGTAATGTATAACCATTTTCCACTCCATTTGTAATGCCTCTTACAGGTGGTACAAGGACTTCGATTTCGGGAATTCCATTTTCCCTTCTCTTTTCCTTCTCATTTTTCTATGAAATATTGCAAATGTTTGGCACCGCTGGAGAGCGTCTCGAGATCTTCTACACCATGGAAAGAGCTCTGCCAAAAATTCATTTTTCTTAGGAAGCCAGTAGTGTTGTAGGCCCTTGTAGTGAGAAATGTCCTCAGTCATGGTTAATGCAGGATCTCCTTATCCTGTAATAGATTGAACTGTGCATAGAATCGAATTAGATATAAATACCAGTTTGTGGATGTCCTCTTCCCCTGCTGTTTTTTTCTTGCAAACATTCTTGCCCCTTGATGCATCTTTCCATAAGAATATTGTGTCTATTATTATGTTCTTGACAGGGATTCATTAACATTGTGTATGCATTGGAATATTGTAGTGTTTGCACTTTGCTAGACCTACTGGTGAACTGTCATCACCTCTTCTAGTTTGCACTTTGCTCTCTGTATTTCACACATTTGGAGATTACTACTCACACCCTGGGATTCATGGTGTATCACCGCTTTAGTGTAGGCATTCTTCATTTTGCATGTATCCCCTCTTCTCCCTGGTCCCTTAAGACTTTATGGGGTTTCAGAAAAGTTCCAGCTAGACTGTGCATTAGAGTAGATTGTGGCAGGTAGTTTAGGAGCAAGAACCAGCTTTGTCTCTGGAGGTGTATCTCAAGTAGCAAGTCCCAAAACTTGGAGATAGTACCCATGTTACCCAATAACAATGTGAGTTCAAGTATATCTCAGGGGGTGCTGTGATTCGGTGATAACACTTGGATGAGAAACATCTGAACATTCATTTTATTGTTTCCAAGCGATGTATCTTAAAATTGTTTAGTCCTATGA
Source organism: Taxus chinensis (assembly GCA_019776745.2). Classification (NCBI taxonomy): domain Eukaryota; kingdom Viridiplantae; phylum Streptophyta; class Pinopsida; order Cupressales; family Taxaceae; genus Taxus; species Taxus chinensis. Next base: position 761,977,709 of record CM034146.1, on the reverse strand, counting down.
CTACTGAAAGTACATTATTTTTCAAGAAATTTGTACCTTGTTTCGTAATCATGGAACAACTCTGTGTTGAAGAAAGCATTCCTTCGGCTGAATCACCTATTCTCTTCAGTTAACCTGAGTCAAAATCGCTGAGATTGTTATCAGCTCCTATAAGTGCTGATACCCTGTCTCCTCTTTATCGAAATATAGTTTTGCAAGAGTAGGAGCTATGAGAGATAGTTGTTTCGATTGCTTCAAAGCCTTCTCAAGTCCCTGCACCTATTCAATAGAGGAATAGTTTTCTGAACCCTTTAACATAGTCTGTGAGAGGTTTAACCACTTTTGCAAGGTCTTGAACAAATCTTGGGAACAAAGTTCATTGTTCATAGAAATCACTCTTAGATGCCTTCTTATCTTGAGAAAATGATAGATGTGATAGAGCTTTGATTATGAAAGGGTGCTATGATTGCTACAACCTTGCTTAGAAACAATATGACCAAGTAATTTTCCTTGATGTACTAAAAAGATCAGACTTCTAGGGGATTCAAAGATATTCCCAAACTACTTTGCATAATTAAAAAGTATGCCTTAAGTGCATTATATATTCTTCACAATATTTTGAAAATATAGTCACATCATATAAATAGACAAGGTTGTATTTATTAAATAAGCTTGCAAAAATCCATGTCCATTATGCATTGAAACGTTGCTATTGGCATTTGAAATGACCGAAAGGCATTCTTTTGTAAGCATAAGTACCCCACTTGGTGGTGAAATTTGTTTTGTATCTATCCTTCTTCTCGGACTAAAATCTTGATTATAGCCAATTTAACCATCTGAGAAGAGATAGTATATTTGAACCAGAAGATTGTTCTCAAAATCTAATCCATATTCAGGAGTGGGTAATGATATTTTAATGACGCTTTATCAAGATATCTGAAATCCACACATAATATGGTTTCTCCATTCTTCTTCCTAACATGAACAAGATTGGCTACCTAACTTGAATGCTTAACTGGAAAGATTATTCCTAATTCAATCAATTTAAATAATTCTTTCCTCATCAAAGGTTCTATTTTTGGATTTATATGCCTCTCTGTTTTTGCCTATTATAGGATTAGAATTTGGTTGTAACTCAATTGTATGCTGTGTGCAACACTGGGATTGAATCCTTTCAGATATTGGTATTTCCAAGCAGAAAACATCCTTTAACTCTTTTCAAAGATTAATAAATGAATGTTCTTTTCAGCTAAGGAACATACCTTTTCAAGAAGTAAATTTTTCCCTTCATCAATTGAAGATCTCCTTCATAGTTATCAGCATGCGTTGACAGCTTAGTGTTTGATCTTTTCTTAACTAATCATTCAATACTAAAGATGTCTTCCAAAGTGACAAAACCTTATGGTAATTTATTTGTCTTTAATTGAATAATCTGATCACTGTATATAATGTTGTTATAGTTTACCCTGATTCACTACTTAAAAAATTAGCTTCCTATTGCAAAAACCTGTAGATTTGACCATCACTTTCAAAAACTTACCAATTTAAATCATTATCAAGTATCGAGGGCTTAAAAATTATCTTAATATGAGGCCTGAATTTTGTAATTTTCCATCTGTTCTAGCACTTCGAAACTAGCACCAACTACTGCAAGCCTATTTTCATGCTTGTTTTCTGCTCTAGGAATGGACTGGGAATATTAATGGCATCAAAATCTTCCATTAAGTCTGAAACTCTATATATGTAAGAATTAATTAGTGGATTCTTATAAACATTGAAGTTCCTACTTGATTGATAACCAACTAAGAATCACCAAATATCTGTACAGCATGCTCATACCTTTCTTTCTAGCCCAAAGTAAGACATGAATTAACGCTTCATAGTCTGCTACATTACAAGTGCATGTAAATTGAAGACTAAAAGTTGAGAAATATATTTCGTTTTTCAGGGAAGTGAGCATCAAACATACTCCCTGTCCTTTCTTCTTCTTAGATCCATAAAAATGGAGCTTCTAAATCCCTTCCGTCTACATTTTCTGTTTTAGACAACAAGGGAAGTGGTGTTTTTTCTTCATGCATAGCAATATACAAAAAAAAGAGTGTTCTTCAACTTCCTTGAATGGATCATGGGCATGTTATTCAACTATCTTTTCATCCATAAACAGGTTAGAAGCACCATCGAATGCTGAAACATTAGCTATCATCATCAAAATAATAGTGCTTTAAAGCTGAGTAATTAGCTAACTGTATTTGTAGCAATGAGGCTCAATATGGAATCTAGCCAATGGTTTTGAATTGATATTAACCTTAGTTCTATAACGCATGTAGTGAAAAATAAGAAAGACCAATTTGAAGAAAGGTAACCTCTTATCTTCGCTATAAAATCTCTTAGATAAGCACATATAGTAAAGTGTGGACGGTAGATCCTACAATAGTAATATCTTGTAGAATAGAAACATTTAGGCAAGCATGTAACGTTACCTCTAAATTTTTTATTAAACCAACCGTATTAGTTGCAGTTCTATCTAACTGTAAGAAACTCCTTTATGTAGGCTCATACTGCAAGAATAATTTTTTTGCAATCACTTTTGACATAATTGTGCTACTTGTACCACTATCAACCATGTACAGTTGTGAACTAGATGTTCTAACGAATAATCAGTGATAAATAGAATTGAGGTGGCTTCTTAATGTCACGAGTATTTAAGAACTTTTTGAACCATCCACTTAACTTATTTAATACGGTTTTGTTCAAACATTCCAAGGTCCATGTCTGTCTTTCTGGACATCCTTTCTCTGTTGTATTTAGAAGAAATCTGTAGCTTAGCTAGTTCATGAGAAAGTAAATCTTATTTTCCAGGATTACTTAGAGCATCCCACATTGAGATGTTAACATTATGCTTTTTCCTTACATTAACAATGTTAAAAGAAGCAACAATTTTAGAGATAGATTCCATTGTTTTAGTGTAGGCTTTGGTGAAAAATGATTTTGTTTCAGCTACTTTTGATATATGAGGTATAAATAATCTTCTTCGATTAGGTTGTACCTATTTTTTATGTTCTTTACAAGTTGTAACACCTATTTTTGTTTGAGGAAGAGATGTATTGTTAGCTATTTTTGGGCCTATAGTTGTTGTTTTATCAGTAATAGTAGGTAGAACATGCCTATTCTACTTTTTTTTACTCTCTGCAGCCTTTTCCAGAGCCCTAGTAGTAACTGCAATGAAATCATCCTCACTAAAACTGACTAAGTTTTGTTCAGGTTCTTTCTGAACATGTCTTTCTTACTACCCAAAATCCATTTAAGGCATGAATAATGTCCATATGAAGCATGATAATATAATTAATTTTTGAAAAGTGTTTTTGTGGGGCACCATCAAAGTGTCACACGGAAGGAAAATTTTATGGGAATTGATAGAATATTTTAGCTTGGATGTAGATTGGATAGATAAATTATGTGTTTTGAAAGACAAATTAAATTTCATTAAAGGATTGGATGGTTTGGATTGGCATTTAGGGGAGGATGTACATTTGATCAATAGGTTATATGTATTAGATGACAAAAAAAATTTGGTTAAAGGATATAATTATTTGGATTGGGATTGATCGTTGAGAGATGTCATAGATGAAGGGAATACCCCTAAAATAGATACTGTAATACTAGATTTTTGAAAAAATAGAAGACATGAATTTTTACAAGGTTACGCAGGATATTGTTGAGGATTTTTACCATGATCAAGAAGATTTACCCTTGCCATTTATGCTAATAATCTCAACTGGCAGATCTGATGGTGGTGGTGTGGATATTGATGGAGAAATCCTAAACTAGGAATATGATATTAATGGAGAAATAGGTGTTTGTATAATGTAATTAATGAGATCTATGTGAGATGTGGCTTGTTTATGTTTTTGCATGCAAAGACTTAATTATGGAGAGTGTAAACCATCTTTATTTGAATTAGGTGGAGATGATTGTTTAAGAGATGTTTCAAAGGGCATCTTTGATAGTGTTATAGATTTAGAATATTTTTCGTTGTGATAGAAAAATCAGGTAAATAATATTGGGATATAATGGGTGGCATGGCCATGGGTAAGGATATAGGTAAATATTTCAAGGTAGGGACAGGTGGATTTGTGTATATGATAGATATAGGGGTAGTTGGGATAGGTAGGTATGTAGGAATATTTTTTATATTTGTAGATGTGGGTGATGTTGTAACTAATGGAGTAGACATTATAGGAAATGGAGAAAATAAAGGAGTTGTAATGCCCACTAAAAAAACCCACGTGAGACCCAAGAACAACCTAGGATTAGTTAGGAAAATTATGGAATTTTTTTTTTGTTTAAAAGAGTCTACAACTAGGTTATGAAGCAAAAACTATCACAAACAAGTTCTAGAACAATTCTAAATTCACTAGAACATAATTTTCCTTTATAAACAATTATTAGAGGTCATAAGGTCAAGAATTTAGGGTTAGAAGGTATAATAAGGTTTAGAGGGTAATTCCTCGCCATACCCACATCTCTAACGAGGATTAAAGGTTTAACTTAATTTTTCTCAATCTTAACACATTCAAAATTTCACTAAATTATTTCCCATTGGATAGGAAATTTCTTAACCTTTCCATTGATATAAAGAAGGTCCTCTTAACTCCTCATATTTTTTGAGTTTTCGGCCGGTGGGGCATTGGGGTGTAAAATTTTCCCCAAGAAGCGGGCCTGCGGGCCCAGAGGTGAAAATTTTGCCCCCAAGGGTGGGTTGGCAGGCCACGGGGAGACCTTTGGAAACTTTCCCGCATGTGGCCAAAAGAAAACAATTTTACGTGCCCGCGCACCCGTGGATCCGCAAGTCCACTAGGGACATGTGGTGCCTCCCAAGTCAGCGTGGGGAGGAGCGGGGCTGGTGGGAGACAATTTCAAAAAATCTTCCCACACGTGAGGTGAAAGCCAAATTTGCACCCACACTCCCGACATGTCCATGCAAGGGACACGTGGCGTCTCCTAAGCCATCACGTGGGGAAGGCGGGGTGCAGTGGGGTGGAGAGAGAAAATTATTTTAACCGGCGCCTCCACCGACAGGGCGTAATTCCACGTGGTAGCATCTGACCTGGCTGCGCGTCGGCCGGTCGTGGGGAATACTTGGAAAATTTTCCCAAAGTTTTTTGAAACATAAAATGGAAAAAAAAAGGACTTGCTCCTCCATGTATGCCTTGTGATGCCACTTGGCATCACCCTTATTAGTTACAGCCTTGTAGGGCGGCGGGGAAAATTTGGAAAATTTTCCCAAAATTTTCTGTGAGCCCTATGCTTAAAAAGGGGTCCACCCCTCTACCGACACCTTATGCTACCATGATGTAGCCTCTTATTGCATGTAGGTGAGTGGGAAAAAATAGAAAAATTTAGAAAAAAAATTTCTGAAGAGCTAAGGGAAAAATTTGGGCCTGCGGGCCCGCCAAGGAAATTTTTCCCAATTTTTTTTTTTGACGCAAAGTGAAGGAAAAACTTCAGAAGGCCATAACTTTTGATAGAGAGCTTGGATTTTGGAAAATGAGGACTTTTTGGAAATCTCTCGACATGTCCTCTTTACTCAAGGTATCATTAATTTAAGATTTTGATAAAGTTTAAGGGGTCAATTTCAAGAAAATCACCTGCATGGACTTTTACAATGCAAACTGGTAAATTTTAAATTGCTTTTGTTGAATTTGTTCTTGTCCCTCTCATCAACATGTCAAATAGACATGGAAAATTTTTCTTAGATGTATTTAAGAGAGATTTCAAGATTCAATTTGTCTGATTGATTTGCAATTTGAACATTTACATTTATGGACAACATCACGACTGCAAAATGTTTTGAGCCCGATTTTGCTAAGTTTTATAAGAAATTTCTTAAGTGTTAATGTCTAGATGAATTCGATTAGATCTTATTATGCCCAAATTAATGTTTCATTTGTTATTCCTTTGTTTTAGATTCAGTCTGTAGTATTTGGGATTAAATAATTGTCAATTGGAAAAAATAAGACAGATTTCAAATTTGGAAAAGGTCTATTTGCCATTTTCTTCTTCCAAGTATTATAATGTGTTCCAAACCTAATCTAATGCATTCAGTTTATTTAAATCAACTTATTCAAAAACTATAATACATCTCTGATTTCCAATTTTCACATATTTCAAAAGGACAGAGTATTACATTTCCTTTATACACATTTCTTTCTTTCAAACTGAGATTTCAATTACATTTAAAAGATCAGATTCAATGTCAACTTGTGTAATTTGAGAAAGGTGATATATCATTTATTGATTCCAAAAGACAAGTTTGTAACATCCTTCTTTTATTCCTTCCAAAATCATATATATAAAAACAGGGCAGAATATTACATTTTCTTCTCACGTGTTTCACTTTTCCTCTTTTCCAAATAGGGATTTCATAGAACATGTTAAATATAGATTTCCAATGGAAGAATATCATATGAACAAGGAAAAAACTTCCATTAATTCAAATGAAACTCTTACAACCTCCTTTCCATTTGATTTCAAAATACAACATACAAAACACGTGTCATTCTTTCACATTCTTTCCAAAACAGAATAAAGAGTATAACACTTTTACATTTCAAATTTCCACTTTCATTGCCGATAAAAAGTATCTTTCCATTATAATGAATACACAGATCATCCACTTCAAGTGGGAAAGGGGTTATAATAAGATTTCATTTCACAACGGATTGTCAAATTGTGTTTATCTCAGCTCCAGAATAGCAACATGCAGATTTCTCATTCTTCCAATTTGATCACAACAAAAGTAGGGGAAAGGACAACGCTCTCCACCCAACCAAGAGATCCAATTAAGAGGAGAATACCATCTTTCTTCATTGACCCTCGAGCCCCAACCACAATGCAATAAAATATGTGATCCAACTCATGGCAACAACAAGCTTCCACAAACACATCGAGCAACAACATTTCATAATAAAACACAGTCCAAAAGAGAATGTAGTTTTCAACTATATTAAAACATGACAAACATTACTGAGGCTTCATCAAGCAAGAAAAAGGAGAAAGAAACTATGGGGGATGCTACTTATGCCTCCCAAAGGGGAAATGGGTATCACCACCTGAGAACAAACAACCAACATATATATATATATATATATATATATATATATATATATATATATATATATATATATATATATATATATATATATATATATATATATATATATATATATATATGTATGTATGTATGTATGTATGTATGTATTTATCATTTCAAATCCTGACATGCCCTTATGCCTCCCCTCAAGTACCCCTTATTCCTCAAATTTCCTTATGCCTACCCAACCTCTTATGGCACCCCATAATGAGTAAAGAAATGCAAGCTATTTCTTTGTAAGGTGGAACCCAAATCCAAGCTCCCTCCACCCTTATACCTCCCTAAACACACTTGTGCCTCCCATAAAATATAACCACATAGTCTTCTCCTACACCATTCCTAGGCCATCTACCCAACAACCCACAAACATGCCAAAAACATTCATACATTAACACTTACATTCATAAAAGAAGAGCATTTCAAGAGTCAAGCTCCTACCTCTCCATGATGGAGTTGTTCCAAGTTCCAAAACAACAAGATTTATCCCCAATGCAAGCAATCCAAAATAGCCAAGCCCAAGCATGCAACAATCATTCCCAAAAAAAAATTCTTCAAAGCAAGAGCTCCAAAAATAGTAAGGAATTTGCCCTAAGAATAAAGTCTCCAAAATGAAGCAACCCCAAAACAAGGCAAGCCATTCAAATTTTATAGAAGAGGGAAGGGAAGAGGATGAGACAGATCCACGTAGGATGTCATATCACACATATTCAACCTCCAACCCAAAATTCAACTTCATTCTCCAATGGAAAATAAATAGGTGGGTGAATAATATGACAGTTTACTTACACACTCAAATCCAACCCACACCCCAAAAGACTGAAATTAAAACATGTAATAAAAAGGTGCAATAAAAACATTCAACATGACTTACAAAAATGCATTAACGAAGGGATAAATTTAACTCTCCAACCATAGGTAAGGTTGGTATATAAATTTAAGAGGTATGGGCCGAGTTTAACTTGTCCCACAAGTCTCCAAAATTAGCCTCCAAGGAAAATTTCGAATTTCAAAGAAGATGGAGTGTTTCATACTCCAAAATCAACTTACAGATCTCTTACACATCACTTACACATTTCTTACAACACTTTAATTTTAGACCAACAACTCTAATAATTACTTTCTTATGACCCAGTTTGATTAATTAATTTTTTAACAATATGATTACTCACATTAACTAACACACCATTTAATAAATAAGGAAAGGGGTCAAAGCACCACAAAATAAACATATGCAACATTAAACCAAGGAAAATAAATAAAAGAAACATAAAACCCTTGGTCACATTTAAAGGTGATCCCCCCCATGGAAATCCATAACAACAATCAAACACACACAAACAAATAAAGTTGCCATGGTGATCTTGTTGAATTCATCTAGAATTCCAAAGTGGTTGGTCTCCAATCCCCCGATGTGTGTTGTGATATTTTAACCTGCAAAACAAAAATACCTCCTTCGGCCTTGTGGCCGCATCAGAACATCCAAATGAATATAATATACTTCCAAAGTCATCAATATATATGTGAATCACAACAATCATCAAGCCAATCAACAGTGTCCCGTTAAAATTTCATCAACAACTATATCATCATCAATTTTACTTCAATTTTCATTTTCTAGGTCTACTCAAAATATCCAAATATCACATGTCCAAACAACATATATAATGTAACCATGTCAGATAGTATATCAACATCAATATATAAAATATCTCTAATAATCATCATGCATCATATATGAATAAGAGTTAGCAATAATCCATGCTCTAACATCTAATCATCATACTAAATCAAAACTATAACAATGTCCATGGTATAGTCAACAATGTCATGATCAGTATCAAAAGGTGTCAAAGGGAAGTGGGCACTACATCCCCCTCCCCTTAGACTTGACTTCCTCCTTGGAAGTCACAAAAAAGAGAGATAGGAACAAATGCAACAGAAAAAGGATCACTCCCATTATGGGATTTCTTGCTTCAAACAAGTGTGGGTCCATAGAATCCCAAGTTTTGTCCAATGTAATTCAGCAAGAAAAAAGGGAGATTATAAGGGATGAGTTCTAAACTTTCTGCATGTGAGGCTACGACATTTAAATCTAGAGAGTAACTTTACGCTATCAACCAAAATACAACACATAGCAATATAACATGAAGAGTTCAAAAGAGTCTTAAGAGTAACCACCAAGTAGAAGAATAATAAGGAGAATTCCATGAGTTGAGAAAGAGCACATAGTTTCCCAAGGAATACAACATACTACAGTAACAAAAATTAAGGTTTCCACTAGGGTTAAATTATGCTTTCATAATTTGTTGTTTAGGCAAGGCTAGCAGAATCAACCAAGGCCACAATTTTGTACGAGAGACATGTTTACTCAAGTTCCCACAATTTGAGGTCACACAAGACTAGGTTAATCAACAAGGAAGGACACCTAAATCAGCAAGCATTTACAATTGAGGAACTATTTATGGAAAACACTTCTATAACTCGAGAGGGTACAGTTAAATTTTCATGGTAATATTAAGAAATTACATGACCACAAGGTTTCCTATAGTCTGATTTTTTTACACTTTTGTTTTAAGAATTGAACACACCACACCAACCAAATCTAGAGACATCAACCATTTAGCAAAAGAAAACAAATATATATATATATATCCCCTAGAAACTAACAAGCTCAATACAAAAAGTACCATTTACAAATAACACAATGGGGGCTTCATTTATCTTATTTCCTGATCAAGCATGGAATAACCACAAAGAGAGAACAAGCATAAATCATAACACCAAGGACAACACAACATTTATTTTATATCCTTAACATATGTTTCCTTAAAATTACAATAACTTAGGTCTCCAAGGACAGACAACTTGCAAGGAGGTTGCTTAAACAAGAGATAAGTCTCAAACCAAAAAGGCCACAACTCACACTCATCGAGCTATGGGATGATAAGGGTATGATGACCCAAAAATCCCACAAAGAAAGGCACATACCTCTATGAACAAGAAGGTACTAAGAAACTATAACACACCACTATCCACCAGGTGCTTCACAATTCTGGGTAGGTGACAGAACTATAGGTTCAGCTATACATTGTACTCAATACACATAAATCTTACTTATTTATAAATCAACTCATTAAGTCAAAAATTTGTAGTTTCATTTGCTAAGCACATTCCTTTACGAGTTTTCTTAATTAAACTTCCTCCTATTATGACATCACAAGTTTGTGTTATAAGGACCACTAAGGGGCATGATATCTCACCATTCTGTAAAGGTGAAAAATAGAAAAAGTATTTATTTTACTCCTAGGGGAGGTAGATGGACAAATTTTTTCCCTTTCTATTCTTCTACATGGTTTTTATTTCTTCTATTAATCTACCAAGGTTAAAGCAAGGACCATTTTCTCTTTCTATGTTCCAGTTTATTTATTAAGCTTCAAGGCCAAATCTCCTCAATTATAGTTTTATGATGTTTGGGTGAGTCAATTTGTCAACAAAATTTAATGAGAAGGAAGGGTAAACATATCACACTATTACGTTTATGGGAGAGAGAGATAAATCAACACACCACATTTTTAATTCTAAGGAAACAAGGGACATTCAACATAGAAAACACATTATTAATTTGTAAGAACTAGGAAAAAATCAACCAACATGGATCACAACAATATTTCGAGAGTTTTCCACTAATTACAAGTATCATAAAACATTCCTAGTGGGTTTCTACAAGTTCTCAAAGGAAGTTACAAGGAAGACCCATTAAGGAAGCATAATTACTTTTACTGATCTACTAGGGTTTAACAATGTTTGTTGTTTTGGTGAAAACATTTTTACTCACATGATAAGACAAGGAAAGTTTTCAAATCTACACTCATATTACCACAGGATACCACCAACCAAGAAATCAAAATGACAAGGAAATATTTTAACTATAAGAACACCACATACTCACTAGAAAGCATCAATTGTAAGCAACCAATCAGTTATCTATTCAATACGGCTTTATGAACCAAGAGTTATAGTTTCGCAAGAAGAATCCCATTATAAGATACCATTGAGATTAATTCATCAAGGTCTAATTACACTAACATCACTAGTGGCATGGTCCAAAAGACTCAAGGCATCCATAAGTGTCTCCACGTAATTCAAAATTAATAGGTCATAGAGTGTTATTCATAGTAACTAAAAAAATTTAAGGAAAGGGTAGACTTATTTATAGGTCAAGAGGGAAACCAAACACACTTAATTTACACACACAATACTCAAATGGGATTAATTCTAACCATAATTATCAAGATGCATACAATCCTCAAGTCACTACTTTATATAATGAAATAAGGAAATCCTGATAAAACTTAGCATGCCATCGAAAAGAAGCCACTACTAGACACACACTTTTCTACTAACATCCAGAGCCATCCAAAATCAATCCAATCCTAACATAATTCATCAGCCCACAATTAAACACCTCTACTCCGACGAGGTTCAAGCTCTTACCAGATTGTAAGAGAATCACCACCACCGCTAACAGACTGCCAACTAGAATGCTCAACACAACGAGCTCTCTATCTAGCAAGGTCAAGCAATGAAAAATTCACTCTAAGATCCTAGACACCCTCAAGGTTCCGTGCATCCAAAACCAAGGCATAACTTTAAGCACCTAAGAGGACATTCAAGACACCTAGGGTGTACCCCCATACGACGAAATGTCACAATACAAAAAGCATAGAACCAACTCATCATCATGCAAGAAGGAAACCACGTAACGTTTAGCTAAGTAGCCAACAACATAATGAGCTCTGAGTCACCAATCAAAATAAAATCTAAGAAATTTCAACAATCAAGGAAAGTGGCTAAGTAGCCATATTGCAAAGTCTTAAAAATTCTCACAAAAAATAAAATAAATAAAAGAGCCTCTGAGCTTCTCAAATCAATCATAAAATAAGATGTTGGTCCTTGATAAAATAACACAATATTACAAATGTAAAACACAAAAGCTAACACCACATTCACTTTGCAGCCCTTCATGGCCGCCAATAGGGGTACTCTGCCTCGAGGTTAGTTCCAGGACACATACGTAGGATTGGGTCCTAAATGACACCTAGACTTAATGTCCACTCTCCCATACAGGTAACAAAATGGAAAACTGACAACCAAACCCTCTTTCCTAACCACTGAAGGAAGGAATCTCTAAACAGCTTCTAATTAACTCTTCCCGACCCAAAACACAACCACTATTGTCCAACCACAAGAATCACACCATATAACTTATCATTCCAAAAAATTTAATAAGGAAGGTTCTCAAAAGGGCTTAAGACATCATACAATTAAATCAAGATTTAGGACTTGTAAAAACAACACATTTTCAAAGGGGAACCAAATTTCCACTACACTAGAAGTTCACAAACATCAATTTAATTTGACATTCTTAGTTACCCAGGTTTAGACAAAATGCCACTAAGCAAGCACAACAACTCAAACAACTTGTTATTTTATTATGATTTTAATTCTAATAGTTCAAATGAATAGAGTAATGTAATATTTCTTCACATGTATTTCTTTTTTTTTCAATTTTCAAACAAGGTTGTTTTCTAGATTTAAAAGTGTGCTAGGTTTACAGTTCATGTCTCAAGTTTTTCTAGTGTTCCCAAAGGTCCAATATTTTGAACCCACGGCTCTGATACCAAGTGTAATGCCCGCTAAAAACAACCCACTTGAGACCCAAGAACAACCTAGGATTAGTTAGGAAAATTATGGAATAATTTTTTTTGTTTAAAAGAGTCTACAACCAGGTTATAAGGCAACAACTATCACTAACAAGTTCCAGAACAATTCTAAATTCACTAGAACATAATTTTCCTTTATTAACAATTATTAGAGGTCATAAGGTCTAGAATTTAGGGTTAGAAGGTACAATAAGGTTCAGAGGATAATTCCTCACCATACCCACTCTCTAACTGGATTAAAGGTTCAACTTGATTTTTCTCAAACTTAGTGCATTCAAAATTTCCCTAAATTATTCCCATTGGATAGGAAATTTCCTCACCTTTCCATTGATATAAATAAGTCCTCCTAACTCCTCATATTTTTGGAGTTATGGGCCGGTGGGCCTTGGGGTGAAAATTTTCCCCAAGAGTGGGCCTACTGGCTCAGGGGTAAAAATTTTTTCCCCAAGGTGGGTCGGTAGGCTGCGGGGAGACCTTTGGAAATTTTCCAGCATAGGGAAAAAAAAATTGCTTTGCACCCATGCACCCAAGCGTCTGCAAGTCCATTAGGGACACGTGGCGCCTCCCAAGTCAGCTCGAGGAGAGAAGGGTGGCAGGGAGACAATTTGAAAAATCTTCCAATGCGGGGTGAAAGCCAACTTTGTGCCCGCACTCCCACAAGTCTGCAAGGGACACATGGTGTCTCCTAAGCCAACGTGGGAAAGGTAGGCAGTGGGGAGAAAAATTATTTTAACACCCTGAAGGGTTAAGAGGGTAGCATTCACCCGCACCTCCATTAACACCTCACAATGCCACGTGACCTCCTGATTGGTGTGGGCCAGCCGGCGGCGGGGAATTTGGAAAATTTGCCCAATTTTGGTAAAAAGGAAAAAAAAACTTACTCTCCTCTGCCAATGCCTTGTACGCAACATGGCCACCTGATTGGTTGAATTCGGACAAGGTGGAGGGAAAATTTTAAAATTTTCCCAAAATTTTTTTAGGAGCGCTAAGCTTTAAAAATGAGATCCGCCCCTCCACCAATGTGTCATGGTGCCACGTGGCAAGCCCTTGATTGGTTGTGAGTTGGCAGGGCGGGAAAAATTAGGAAAATTTTCCTAAAAAAAATTTTTGAAGTTCTAAGGGAAAAATTTGGGCCCGCCCATCCAAGGAAAATTTTCTGAATTTTTTTTTTATGCCAACTGAAGAAAAACTTTAGAAGGCCATAAGTTTTGATAGAGAGCTTGGTTTTGGGAAAACAAGGACTTTCTGGAAATATCTCGACATCCTCTTTACATCTAGGGATCATTAATTTTAGATTTTGATAAAGTTTAAGGGGTCAATTTCAAGAAAACGACCTGCAGGATTTTACAGTGCAAACTGGTAAATTTTAACTTGTTAAATTTGTTCAATTTTTTCTTGTATCTCTCTCAACATGTCAAATAGACATGGAAAATTTTTCTTAGGTGTATTTAAGAGATATTTCAAGATTCAATTTGTCTGATTGATTTGAAATTTTGAACATTTATTTTTCTAGACAACAACACGACTGCAAAATGGTTTGAGCCTGATTTTGCTAAGTTTTATAAGAATTTCATTAAGTGTTAATGTCTAGATGAATTTGGTTAGATATTATTATGCCAAAATTAATGTTTCATTTGTTATTCCTTTGTTGCAGATTCAGTCTGAGTATTTGGGATTAAATAATTGTCAATTGAAAAAAACAAGACAGAGTTCAAATTTTAAAAAGGTCTATTTGCCATTTTCTTCTTCCAAGTATTATAATGTGTTCCAAACCTAATCTAATGCATTTATTTGATTTAATTCAACTTATTCAAAAACTATAATACATCTCTGATTTCCAATTTTTACATATTTCAAAGGACAGAGTATTACATTTCCTTTATACGCATTTCTTTCTTTCAAACAGAGATTTCAATTACATTTAAAAGATCAGATTCAATGCCACTGTGTAATTTGAGAAAGGTGATACATCATTTATTGATTCCAAAAGACAACTTTGTAACATCCTTCTTTTATTCCTTCCAAAATCATATATATAAAAATAGGGCAGAATATTACATTTTCTTCTCACGTGTTTCACTTTTCCTCTTTTCCAAACATGGATTTCATAGAACATGTTAAATACATATTTCCAATGGAATAATATCATATGAACAATGAAAACACTTCCATTAATTCAAATGAAACTCTTACAACCTCCTTTCCATTTGATTTCAAAATACAACATACAAAACACATGTCATTCTTTCACATTCTTTCCAAAACAGAATACAGAGTATAACTCTTTACATTTCAAATTTCCACTTTCATTGCCGATACAAAGTATCTTTCCATTATAATGAATACATAGATCATCCACTTCAAGTGGGAAAGGGGCTACAATAAGATTTCATTTCACAAGGGATTGTCAAACTGTCTTTATCTCAGCTCCAGAACAACAACATGTAGATTTCTCATTCTTCCAATTTGATCACAAAAAAATTAGGGGAAAGGCAACACTCTCCACCCAACCAAGACATCCAATGAAGAGGAGAATCCATCCTTCTTCATTTTCCCCTGAGACCCAACCACAAAGCAATAAAATATGTGATCCAACTCATGGCAACAACAGGCTTCCACAAACACTCAAGCAACATAATCACAATAAAACACAGTCCAAAATAGAATGTAGTTTTCAACTATATTAAAACATGACAAACAATTACTGAGGCTTCATCAAGCAAGCCAAAGGAGCAAGAAACTATGGGGGATGTTGCTTATGCCTCCCAAAGGGGAAATGGGTATCACCACCTGAGAACAAACCACCAACATATGTATATATATATATCATTTCAAATCCTGACATGCCCTTATGCCTCCCCCAAGTACCCCTTATTCCTCACATTTCCTTATGCCTCTCCAACCTCTTATGGAACCACATAATGAGTAAAGAAATGCAAGCTATTTCTTTGTAAGGTGGAACCCAAATCCCAACTCCCTCCACCCTTATACCTCCCTAAAACACACTTGTGCCTCCCACAAAATATAACCCCATAGTCTTCTCCTACACCATTCCTAGGCCATCTACCCAACAACCCACAAACATGCCAAAACATTCATACATTAACACTTACATTCATAAAAGAAGAGCATTTCAAGAGTCAAGCTCCTACCTCTCCATGATGGAGTTGTTCCAAGTTCCAAAATAGAAAGCTTTATCCCAATGCAAGCAATCCAAAAATAGCCAAGCCCAAGCATGCAACAATATTTCCAAAAAAAAAACTTCTTCAAAGCAAGAGCTCCCAAAACAACAAGGAATTCACCCAAGAATAAAGTCTCTAAAATGAAGCAACCCCAAAACAAGGCAAGCCATTCAAATTTTATAGAAGAGGGAAGGGAAGAGGATGAGGCAGATCCATAGGATGCCAATCACACATCTTCAACCCCAACCCAAAATCAAATTCATTCTCAATGCATAATAAATAGGTGGGTGAATAATATGACAGTTTACTTACACACTCAAATCCAACCCACACCCCAAAGGACTGAAATTAAAACATGTAAGAAAAGTGCAATAAAAACATTCAACTTGACTTACAAAAATGCATAAAGAAGGGCTAAATTTAACTCTCCAACCATAGGTAAGGTTGGTATATAAATTTAAGAGGCATGGGACAAGTTTAACTTGTCCCACAAGTCTCCAAAATCAGCCTCCAAGGAAAATTTCGAATTTCAAAGAAGATGGAGTGTTTCATACTCCAAAATCAACTTACACATCACTTACACATTTCTTACAACACTTTAATTTTAGGCCAACAACTCTAATAATTACTTTCTTATGACCTAGTTTGATTAATTAATTTTTTAACAATATGATTACTCACATTAATTAACACACCATTTAATAAATAAGGAAAGGGGTCAAAGCACCACAAAATAAACACATGCAACATTAAACCAAGGAAAATAAATAAAAGAAACATACAACCCCTTGGTCACATTTGAAGGTGATCGCCGCCCCACCCCCCCCCCCCCCCCCCCCCCCCCCCGGAATCCCTAACAACAATCAAACACACACAAACAAATAAAGTTTCCATGGTGACCTTGTTGAATTCATCTAGAATTCCAAAGTGGTTGGTCTCCAATCCCCTTACATGTGTTGTGATATTTTAACCTGCAAAACACAAATACCTCCTTCAGCCTCGTGGCTGCATCAGAACATCCAAATGAATATAATATACTTCCAAAATCATCAATATATATGTGAATCACAACAATCATCAAGCCAATCAATAGTGTCCCTTAAAATTTCATCAACAACTATATCATCATCAATTTTAATTCAATTTTCATTTTCTAGGTCTACTCAAAATATCCAAATATCACATGTCTGAACAACATCTATAATGTAACCATGTCAGACAGTATATCAACATCAATATATAAAATATCTCTAATAATCATCATGCATCATATATGAATAAGAGTCAGCAATAATCCATGCTCTAACATCTAATCATCATACTAAATCAAAACTATAACAATGTCCATGGTATAGTCAACAGTGTCATGATCAGTATAAAATGGCATCAAAGGGAAGTGGCCCATATAGGAGTATTATTAGGTTTACAAGTAGGTTGGACTGGTTGCTCAATAAATGTTTCGAGGGGTAAGAAAGAAAAGTTTTTCAATGGGGTTGATGTCGGAGGTGATGTTGTAAAGGTACATGTGGTAGAAATGAGTTTGTTTGGGATGATTGTAGAGATGAATGACATAGGTGTAGTAATAGCTGTGTTTGATGCAAATGTGGGTGAAGGCATAGATGTGAGAGATGTAGGGATATGTGTGGACATCAATAGAACCAAAATAGGTTTTAAGGGTGAATCAGATGTGATATATTGAGGCATGGTTGAAGTGGATTAAGTAGATGGTATAGTAAAATTTGATGTAAATGTGGTAAGGGTATTATTATCACTAAAAAACACACTCTGATTTTTAATATCTATGTTAATGAGCAACCAGTGTTTCTGGTTAACATTGGACCATCTCTCAAGCTGTGGGACTTGCGGGATTGAGATGATCCTCCAGAGAGGGTTGGTTCCTACTTCTAAACTACCTTCCATGAGCTACTTTCATTGTAAGAAAACTATCAAATCCTAATCTAACTTTCTAAGGGAGTAAAGAGAGAGAATGCATTAAAACAAATCCTACACTAAAGTTGTGATACACATGCAAAGGATTTTGTTGATCATAATCACGACTTCCTGAAGTGGAGAGAGGTAAGCAATGGAGAGGATGGAAAAGATGCATCATAGACCACAGATGAAATTCACATAGAACAACACTTCAAACCCATTAAAAAAAATCCCAAAACTTGCAATACACTTCAAGAAAAATGCATATTATACCCTACAATGGTGAGAGGCAAGAAGAGATAGTAAAATAAGCAAAGGATGAACAAAATGCATCAAGAAACATATTTTATTGCTCAATGAGTTAACATAGTACATCATTAGTTGGCAAGAGGCAAGAAAATGAAATTACAAAGATAAGAGAGGAGGCTTAAACTTGACATTCAACCCTAGAGAAGTAAAAGAGAGGGGGATAGGAGAGAAAAATGACCAACTCCTTTACAAATAATCCTATGATTACAATTTATCGAATTAAGAAGGGTAGAGATAATTGCAATCTCGAATTGGTCTTTTCAACCACTTGAAAGTTATCATAAATGAGTGTAATTGATAGTATGTTTCTTGTAAAAGGATCTTCATTTCATCCCTCATGCTACAAAAGAGAAATAATGATGACCATGCCTCTTAATTGAACTCCCAACTACCAATTAAAACATTATTCTAATTCTAGTCTGTTTTATCTAAAATCAGCATCAATTCTTTATAAATTTCTTCAATTATTGATTATTTTGCATTTTCCTCATAATTGTGATTCTAATGAGACCAATTTTGTGAAAATATGTTAAGAATTGTAAAATTTATTATCTTCTGAGTGTGAGAAACTATATTGGGTTTGTCAGAGATTTCTTACATTTGACGAGACTTGGAATTTAATTTTTGGAGATGGAGATGTTTATTTTATTTTATCCCACCCAACCTAAATAAAATTGAGAAATATGATTCCCATTGCATAGAGGAAATTGATACCTTTCCAAGGATATAAATTTTGTCAAATTTCAAGCACTAGATCAAAAGTTATACCCATTCAAATTTTCTCGCAAAAACCTGTCATTTTCCTTTGTTCCACGAATTTTCTAGTTTTCTGCAACATTCTGTAGATTTGGTATTTTGTAGTTTTCCACTGATTTTCTATGGATTTTTCAATGGATTTTTTTTGCGGCACATTGCGTGGACTATTTTCTGTAGCTTTTTCTATGAGTTTTTCCACAGACTTTATTCTGCGGCTTTTTTCGTAGACTTTGTTTTGCGGTTTTTTGTGTGGACTTTGTTCTTGTGAAATTTTTTGTTGATTTTTCTGTAGACTTTGTTCTGCGGATGTTTCTGGGGCTCTTCTGTGGGATTTTATGTGGCTATTTCTACAGACCTTTCTTACTGTCTTTTCTACGATACTTTCTGCAGACTTTGTTATATGGATTTTTCAGCAGACTTTGTTACGTGGACTTTTGTATGGCTTTTTCTATGGATTTTGTTTTGCGGCACTTTCCATGGACTTTTTTTGCAATACTTTTTCCTGAAGAAATTATGAAAGCTATCAAAATTACCATGAGGGGTGAATTTTTGATAACAGAAACAAAAGAGGCACATATTATTTTTATTTAAATATTTTATTAAAGATATTATTTTAATTAAAATGGAGGATTAAATTCAATTTTTTGGATTTACGGGGAAATAACAGTGGAATGTTTTTGAGTGTATAATTAATGATGTAATTAATTATTAAGGCCATAATTTGCTATTATTTGGCCTAAAATTTAGGATTTCTCCTCTCTTCTCTTACAACTTGTATTTTCTATAAATGTAAATTAGGATCTTATTTCAATGGGTTAGAATTTTTATTCGATTCCTCTCACTTTTCACAAGTTAGTCTATTGTGTATTTTGGAAACTTTCAAGTCTTTTCTCCAAGATTGAAATTTCAAATAATTCCTCTTCCTAATGTAATGATGGATTGTGCACGTGATTGAAGTAAAAAGAAATTGTGTTATGTGGCTAAGTATTATTCATCTCATTTTTTTGTTGCTTCATTGTGCCTTTCTCATGATTGAAGGTGTATTGTGTAATTTCAAGTTTCCATTGAAGTTTTTGGGAGTTCATGTGCTTATCTAGGAGTGAAGCTTTGTATGTGGTTGGGTTGTGGTGCTTGTTCATCGTTGTTCACTGTAATATCAAAAAATTCTCTATAAGTACCCTTTCGTGGTGTACCACCACTTCTAGTATATGTTTTACTTCTCACAAATCTCTCTCCCTAAATCCCATGAAAATGTTAGTGTAGGTCTATTTAGCTATTTTATTGAATTAGAAGTAGTGTTATGTCTAGTTTAGGAAGAGTAAGGGCGTATGTAAAAACATTGGGGGGCAAGAAGTCAACACAAATCCATTTTTTGGCCATTTTGGCCATAACACGTTCGCGTTATGGATCGGTAATGCTATAACGTAAAAAGGTAAAATATAGGTCGTGTTATAACATGATTGTGTTACGGCTCGGGTTTACCAAGATGAAATGTGTTTGTGTTATAATGAACTCGCGTTATGGTTATATATATGTTTTTTCCACGTTATCCCTCCCAAATGGACATATTTTACATTGGAAGTAGGAACGTGAGACCATTATAATGTGCTCACATTTAATCTTGTTGGGGTTTAGAATACTGGATCTAAAGGCTTCAAATTCCAAACAAGATATTTGGACTATGTATTGCATGAATAAAATTGTGTTTGACAAAAATAAATCAAAATTTTACGTGTGCACCCCAATATCTCATACATTAAAACACAATATTTTAAAATAGATCATACTACAATTTTAAGCTCGTGTTTACCTTGATGACAATATAATTCTTTCTAAACTATGATTAGTCTAAGGCTTTCATCCATAATTTCTTTTACTAGTGCCTTTTTTTCTTGAAAAAACATATGCATACATTTTGGTACACAATTTACGATTTTGTCATCCAAATAGAAAAAATATGGTTTTTTCTAAAAACTATTTGACATACACTCAATTTTTTTTTTCTCAAAGTTATGGGGGTGCACACCCAAATATTTCATATTTGGGATATGTGCATGTTTTAAATTAATAAAAAATTATATATTCATCCAAAAATTATGAAAATTTAGTATCCAAAGGGATTTTTTAAAAAAATATATAACTCATAATATTGGGGGGCATAGACACAATAGGTTCTTATCTTTTTTACAAACAAATAGACATACTTTGTGTGCGTAAAACAATCGAGCCTCTTAATCTCAACCATTTTAAATAAAAATTAGTAGTTTATAAATTAGTTTTTGAACTCTATGGTATTTATTGATATCACTTTATTAAATTTTGAGCATAGGCATGTAGAGTTATTTGATGAAGTTCAAGTTTCACTGATTTTAGGAAACAAGTGTCACTTTTTGACCTCTTTTTGGCCCCCAATCTTTGTATACTTACCCAAAATTTGACCTTCTCTAGAGGTTCACCTCAAGCTGAAAGTCCCACAACTTGCGAGGTGATCCCATGTTACCCAATCACACCAAATTTCCTATGCATCACTTGGGAATTTGGAGGGTGTAGTGATTTGGTGATAACAAGCAGTAAAGTGGGTCCTTTGGTATTTGAGAGGGATCGTTGGGAAATTTTAGTGCTACTGTGGACCATACACCACTTCATGTGGTTATGTAGATTCAAACATGTCATAAGATGTAGACAATAGGAGGAGGATGATATGTTATATTTACATTATAGGTGGGAAAACCCTGAGCTATAATTCATGACTCATAAAATCTGGTGGATTTTTCAACCATGGAGGCTGAGTATGTTTTTCCAACCAAGGAAAACAAAGAGATGATTTAGCTACAACATTAATTTCTAGAGGAGTTGGCGCATAAGCATGAGGAAGGGAAGTTGAATAGTGATATTAAGAGTGTTATTCACCTAGCTAAGAACTCTTCATTCCACTTTAGGATAAATCATTTATAGTTAAGGTACCATATCATTAGGACAACTTTTTGACAAGAGAAGTTAAAGCTACAAAATATTCACACCAGTCATAATCTTGCAGATATGATGACTAAGGTCATCACAAACAGAGAAAATGAAGTTGTGTACAGCTCTAGTTGGTATTCATAGATGAAAATAAAGGGTTAAGAAGCTTTCTCAGAGGAAATATAGTCTCCAACTTGGAGATCGTTATGTTGTGGAGCCTATTTTCTATGTGGAAGTCCTGTAGAAAAATTATTGTACATTATCCACAATTTTCTCGTCAGGGTTCAGGAAATGTGTTCTTCTCATATGTGTCATATTTTTGACCCATAGGTTTATGGGTTTATTTTGGCCCATGGTTTTGGTGCCCACGGTATTGTAAAACTACTTAATATGTTTCATATTTATGTTCTTTTGTGCATATGGTAAGGTTGATGTAACATTGCAGATGTGTGTGAGTTCAAGTGTGAATTATGTAGAGTTTGTTGACCATATCTCCAAACAGATTTGGGTATTATATTGAGAGAATACGTGTCTTGTAACAAAATATGATCAAGTGATTCTTCATGGACGTAGCTCAAATTGGGTGAACCACGTTAAATATTGTTTGTTTGTGTTGTGTTCTTTTTACTCTGTACTGTAATGTTTTTTGCATATTAGTTTTTGCTATTGCGTTTCTATGTGGGATTGTTCTAAATATTTTGTCCCTTAGTACCTAACTATTATCTTCTCATATGTATTTAGAAGTAGTGAAAACTTATGGAAAGCATACGGTGTCTAAAATATAAGAGTTACACTCTCACAATAAATGTGCATTTTTTCCACCATTTTCCTAGATTGGATTTTTCTACAATAAGCAATTCCTATGCAGGAAACCTTAGATGATTGGATTACAGTTTAAATTTTTTGTCTTCCAAGAATACTTCTTTTCCACCGAGGTAGTTTTCCACTACTATTTGGCTAGTCCGTATTGCTTTACATTTCTTAGCTGGACAACAGCTGTCTTTTAGTTGATGTGATGTTGGTTTTTGGAACTTCTCTGAGTAGATTGCTTCTTTTCTTCTATTTGGTCCTTCATTGTTTAAATCTAGTTCATAGAGACTCTTTGTACAAGGGTATAGTCCCTTTCACAAAACTATTTTCCCTTAATAAAATAATAATAATAATAAATTAGAAAAGAATAAAACTATCGCTAATAAATTGCATAATAATAATATTCAAATGCTATAATATATCAAAACTCACAAAAGACTTGTTATAAGTCACATCAAATGAATATAAATTTAGATTCAATAGTAGTATGAATGTCTTCAACAACATCAAAACATCAATGAATATTCAAATTCATATTATTGACATCATCTTGAAACTCCAAGAAATTTCCAATTATTATTTTTTAAATTGACACATACCATTTCATGTGAAAGCCTCATTATAAACTACCAAAATATCCCAAGTTCATCTCCATTTCATTAAAATACATATTTTTGGGGTCCACTAAATTTTCCATACCATGTGATCCAAATCATATGCCTAGAGAAAACTAACAATAACATTTATGAATTTACATTAACATTAGAAAATTTGTAAGTTTTCTTTGAATTTAATTAAGTACAAGTAATTTGAGTAAGAGTTGATTAGGCCAAAAATATCTCTAAAAATATTGGGACAAGAAAACCTGATGAATAATAACTTATAAAAAACTCTGAATAAACAATATTATAAGATTGAAAGATTATAGTGAAATGTAAAAAAATTTAGAGAAAGTGGCTTTCATAAATTGCATATTCCAATATCTCAACAAATATCTATCTATAAATTGACAAACCCTAAAATATAAAAAAAAAGCTTCATGATATATGAGATTTAGGAGTCTTCCATTATTTATGCTAGTATTGTTATGAAAAAAATCAAAACCAATGAGTATGATCACATATTAACTTATTCTATGTAACTTAATATGCCTAGGATCCACCTGTAATTTCCTCCAATAGCATGCATTATCTATAATATAAAATTAAAATTTATGTTGTAAAAATACTCATTAATATTTTATCCTTTTATTGCTATTTCTTCCTTTTTCTTTTGGTCTTTACTATCAATTTTTTTAATCATTTTCTATCTATTGTCAAATTATAGAAAACTTATTTAATGAATTAATGTTATTCAAAATTTTAATGGTGTAATTATTGTAAAAATAGATATTTATTATTATAAAAATGCATAAAAGTCACATTAGGATTGTATTATATAGTTCTCTAACAAATTTTTTATAACTAAAATATTATTTTATCTTGGATAAAAATATTTAATTGGGACCCTACCAAGATACATGTATGTCATACCATGGATATAGAATAAAAATCCAAAAGAGACCAAAACAAGACAGAAACAAGTGCTATATCTACCCACAACCCAACAACAAAAAGAACACAACAAAAAGGAAGTGGTATGATAGGTAATTTTGCATTATAAATGAGCCATATTAAGATAAAAATTCATCAAACATGAGAGGAAGACAACATTCTAGATTTCCTTGACTCCACTTTATGTCGACCCTCATCCTTAATCAAGTTTTCTGCATCATGTGTGATAATTCCAAAAGTATTACAAATATACTCTTAATAACGTGAACCTTCCCAAAAATATAGAATATTGATCTTGTTAGGGTCAGAAGGGTCCCTTTTCATGTTATTAGGCTGCACGACATCCTTTGCTTCTATACACTAAAAAATTCTCTATGTTAAAAACCAATTCTAGATTATCAAGGGTAAAGAAACATTCAGAATATACATCGTCCTCATAAAATTAATCCTCGGTGTCAAGAGTAGATTCGTTATCTAGAACCAAAATATCATCAAGTTATTCTTCAAATCCAAGTTCCTCATTGGACAAATCCATACCATGAATTACCCTCCCTTCATTACAGTAAGTTCTATCATCAACCAATGTTGCATTTGTATTTAATCCATCGTGTAGCCCCACCCCAGACCGCTTACAAGTAGGAAGCATCTTGAAATGCTCAATTTTTACCACCAAGAGTTTGTTCAGCCTAGAGTGATTTAAAGCATCATCAATGGAAAAAACCACCCAAATAAGGGAGCTAAGAGTAGTTTGGAAAGTCTAAGTAACCATTTTTTCCATTGTTACACTGCCCCAAATAAATAATCGTGCCATGTCTAACCATTGTATAATTTTCATAGAAAACATGGTAGATCTCATACTCTAATAGATGATCAGAAATCCCATGAGCAGATTTCAAACACATCGACATAGAAAGAGAGGTACCCAAAGCCACATTGACAAAAAATTTGGCTTCCATGAAGTGAGTCCTAGCCAAAATAGTGGGATCAAAAGTGAGGAGCTCCCCCAACGCTTCATCAATCCTTGCAAGAATATCCCTATATCCCTATATAAGAACTCAAGTGCCAAGGAAGGTAGCTTAGCCAGAAATGGGAAGGAAATGGAAATATTTTCTATAAATAAAACCATAGGAACCATTTGGAGAGGTAGAGAACAATTTTTCCATAAAACCATGGTCCACCACTCAGCGCTCTATGGAATTTCTCCATGGCTCTAAAATGAAACATAAAAATAATAAGGGAAATGGAAATCACCACAACAAGTAGTATGCATTGAATGATTATGGAATATGACGAAGGGGGTGGTGCAGAATAAAGTAGGAAGGAAGAATTTAAATCCCTTGAGGGATGAGATTCTCTTGCATGGGGGAAAATTCATGGAGGGTTTTCTCTCCAAAGTGTGGGGAGACATCTTTCCTAGGATGATAGAGCACATGGTGGAGAATTTGTTCCTCTCCCCCTTTTTTAGTTGTGTCCACATTCGAGTCAGTAGGGCCCTTTGTTGTTCATCCCTAATAGTTTGTTGAATAGGGTAAAGAAAATATTATGCCTTTCTCTTATTCAGACATTTTTGGGCATTAGGCCCAACATTGATGCAGTCAGAGCTTGGGAAAAACAAAAGTGGGCACTTCATGGAGGCTTGAAACTTGTGGCCATCTCCAATAAATCTTTCCTTTTCCAGTTTTGGTCAGAATATGAATATCTCACAACTATTAATGGGGGACCATGATTTTTTGGAAAAAAACATGCTCCATTTGGTTAGATAGCACCCAAGTTTGGTTCTGGGGAGATATGAGCTAGATACATACCCTATATGGGTTAAGCTTCCAACACTACCATTGGAATATTGGGAAAAAAATATGTACTAGTAGGGATAGCTAAGGATTTAATAGATCTATTGTGCATCATCCCAACCACTCTTGTTTGAACAAGGATGATTATAGTAAGAAATTATGTGAATGTAACCCATGGTAAGACTCTCCCTTCTTCCATTCAACTTATCTCTTCTCATCTCGAGAGTATGAAATCTCCCCTATTTTCTGTAGAAAGTGTAGGGGTGTAGGCCACATGGTGAGTAGTTATTATGGCCCTTGTGTTGAATGGAAACCAAAGTCCTATGTTGTTGCCCATGACCCCCCCTTTTCATTTGGCTGGTTGCATGGACATAGTGGCTTAAGAAAATGTTGATCATTGTGCTATGAAAAAGGAGATTAAAGTTTTGTGCTCTATCCTAAATAACAAGCCTGTTTTGGGGACATTGATCAAGATGGATGATGCACTGGCTGAAGATAATAACACTAGAGCTTTAGAGTCGACTATAACACAACAACACAAGTAGGTTTTTTCTTCCTCTTTGTTTCAGGCCTCAGATTTTGTAGATGCTAACAAGAGGGGACACACTAAGGAAGGCACCAATGATGAAGACAATAGGGACATAATGCAGAATGAGTTGGAGGTGACCCCTATTTTTTTGGAAAAAAATAATAGCGAAGCATTTTCTTTTGAATAAGACATGTGGAGTTGTTATGCGGAAAAAATTAGGGTCCTCTAGGAAAAGATCCCAAAGCTAGGTGTGTCAAATGAAGATAGTGACAGTGAGGACGGGATGACTAAAGACACAACTAATTATAGTTTTTGTACCAAAGATTAAGAGGATGTTTTTTAACACCTTTTCTAAATCTCTATTGCTGGGAATATCAAAAAATTTCTTAATTTTGAAACATCGGTTTCAAAAGAGGTTGCACTTAGGGATTTTGACCCCAATCAAATCAAAGTGTTGGATTTCTTAAAAAAAATAGACTATAAAAGTTATATGTTTGAAACTTTTGGATTCAAAAATCATGTTGAGCTCATTAATCATGCTCTTGAGGAAGAGGGATGGTGTAATGTTATTTCAAGAAAATCAAAACAATCCTCTCTTCCTCATTCTATTGGGAGATATTTTTCATCCCCTTTGACGAGTCTTTGTTCTTTATAGTTGTTTGTTCTTAGTAGTTAGGGTTGCTATTTGGGTTGTTGGTCAAGTTTATTAGGATGAATTTATTTGAGGTGCCATTTCTCCCTTGGATTTATATTGTTAGGGGTTTTTTAACTTATCTATTTTCTTCATCTTGAGCCTCTAGGGCCTTGTTTCTTGTTGTCTCTCTCTTGTGCCTTAATACCTTTCTTTCGGTGGTACAGGGTTACCAATCGCCTCAAAATTTGATATATTACCTTATCTAATAAAAAACCACAAAAAACGGTGAACATTTCCTCCTCGCACAAGCTCTAATGACATCAACATTTGGTCTACATCAAGAAAAAATTACAATGTATGCTAGATGATACGTCCTATTTTCCCTGTCTACAAGAGTTTTGAGCACAAGCAAAGAAGGGATATCTAGTCCCCAATTAGGATTCAAGGGGTTAGAAAAGGATTTTTCTCCAAATACTTCATCAACCCAAGAAATATGCTCCTTTTTTTTACATCCCCCCATCATATTTTTCTTCCCCGAGCTCAACAAACTAGTATCTGGAGCAGGGTCTAATTTCAGCCCATGGGGGTTTCAAATTTATTTGTTGCTTTCGTCAAGCCTGCTCCCATATTATACAAAAATATATATTATTAAATATAATTTCAATTTTAAATTTTTGAAATCATAAAAAATTCCCTTACAATTTTTTTTTTTTTTTAAAATGAGTACCATAACTAATGATAATGTATAGCATGCACCACAAATCATGCTAAATTATAGATTGGAGACATATAGAGTTTTCATTGCTACTTGGACTTGAGTGGGAAACTATAGATAAAGAAGTACATACTAGATAATTAGACATGTTAGTATTAAAACTAACTACAATTATAAATCTTATATAGTCGTTAGACATTAACTCAAAAATATATATTATAACTATGCATTTAAAAAGAAGGAATTATTTTTAATATATAGTACATGTAAGAATTCATTACAATAATGTTATATCTAAAAATATATATCACAATTGTGTGTATATATATTTGGAACTCATTAATATATGAATTTATTTAATAAAATAATAAATTTATAAAAATATAATAAATCGTATTCATTAATGAATTGAATTATTTTAAATTGTAGTTTTTAGTGAATTCTGTTATTTTTTCCAGAATATTGGTTTTCTTTTAAAATATTTGGAGACATAAATTTTTTAACATTTTTTATAAATCTAATTATATTGTGGAACATCCAAACAATTTATATTGATTGTGTAAATGTTTGTGAGCTATTATCTATTGTAGTAACGTAAAGAGATCAATGAAAACCCAGTTTCATACGTTTGAAGAGCAACACTCTAACACTAGGTGAGTGCAACTAATCAACCTCTATGTAAGCATTCAAATTCTTAACTATACCCATTGTAGGTATATTAAGAACCAAATCCACAACCTGAACTCCATAAAATGAAGAGTGAGACCAAATGATCCTAAAACTTGTTTTTGATTTATTAGTGACAAAAAATTAATATCAACAAGTGGCATGCTTGAACTGGTGAAGATCTTAGGTCATTGCATGTAGACTATCACACATGTAATGATACAACACCTGAAGAATTTTTCAAAAAAGAATATACATACATACATATATATACACACATAAATATATTAGTGTTGAGATTAGACATTATTATAGTTTTATTTTTTGTATACTTAAAAAAGTACTAAAAGTCTAAATATTGAGTTATCTGGCATTTCTGAAAATATTTGTATAGTATTTAAGAACTAGTTAATGTGATATCTCCAAATAGTGTATTTATAATTTATTTTATTTCTTTGAATTCATTTCAACAAATATATAAATGTGATAGATGCTAGAAATCGTACGTGAAATGTAAGAAAGGGGATCTATTGAAGAATTTAAATTGAAGGGAGAGAAACAATGGGAGAGGAAGAGACACGAAGATCAAGGGTTTGGGAGAGGACCAAGGAAGAGGAAAGTTGGTTTGTGGATAAAAGGGAAAGTGTACTCTTGAATAGTGACATGACAATAATGACTATATTTAAAAATGGAGAAAATTAATGTTACGTAAGACGAGGGGGGAAATGTTTCCCGAGATATATCATAATGTAAGGAGCGGTGTAAAAGTATTTTTGAAGAAAACACATATTTCTAAATACAACTTTTCCTAGAAATTTTTAGGGACCCTTTTAAATTTTAAAGTGGAGAAATTACAAATAGGATGGCAATGTAATAAAACTCATCAAAAATTGAGGATACCCAAGATATGGATAGAAAATAGTAATTATCTACCAAACATACATTATATTTTTTGAATTTATTATTTTACAACTTCAAGTTTGTTAACTTAATGAAGCTTAATTTAGTTATGAAAAGGGAGCATTTCAAATTGTAGAATATAATTTGGTTAATTGTTTTGAAGATTATAATTCATGTGATTTGTTTGAATATTATAATCTATTGATAAGTTAACAAATATCAATAATTGGAATTTATTGAATGAATAGATATTGGTCGATGATTGTATTGAGGTAAAGAATTGTATTGAGGTTGAGTAATTATATAAAAGCATGTGATTCATGAGGGAAAACCAGTGAACATTGGTCCCCTACAGTGGATGGAAATATGAGATAAAGGAGGATTTTATCCAACATTTACACGTTTGTACATACATCAATGACAAGCTAAGCCAGAGCCCTTTGATGTATATGGTGTGTCAAAATCTTTGTTGGTTAGTTTTTCTTCATGAATTATGGGCCTCTCCATCCAAACAATAGTTGTCTAGTTTCATATGGATTGTTATGGATTGAATCAGATTGACACTAGACCATGTTATGTGTCAATCCGATTCAAAATCACAACATAAAAACCTAACGAAATGAAAAATCCTCCCACCACACTGCAAATGGAATAAATAAATAAAAATTGTCAAATTAAGCTCAAGGAATGCATTATACAGTAATCTCTCTCTAGTTTGTAAAATGTAAAGGTTAGCTGAATCCTAAGAATGTTAGAATTTAGACCTTCCAATGTGATGTTGGTCACCAAGAAACATGGCCAATGATATATCTACAATCACTAAGCCAACAAAATTAAACATTTCCACAAATAAATGTCCTTTCTTGTCGTTGCACAAACTTTACAAGGTATAAGTAACCTGTGTACGAATAATTACCTACAAGAAAATTATTATTCTATTGATTGTGAATGATGATGTCTTCACTGTAATATAGTCAATTTATTCTGAGGCATGGTATAGATACAGAGAAAATCTTATGACCAGACCCTTGTATAGAGTAACTATCATTGCTCCTTGGACAGAAATGAGGGTACCCATAACATTTTTCCGGCTGGCTAAAGCTTTTTATATCTACTTTCTTCATCCTAAATTTAGGTCACAAAAAAAACTATTGTAGCCATAGTAATATATATATATATATATATATATATATATATATATATATAAAGACCATGTAAGGACTTCTAGTATGTGAGACTTTTGTATTAAGTGGAGCTTCACTTTGATTACAAACTAAGATAATTGTTGGGTTTTTTTGCGGAAAGATAGACATATAATATTTTTATATGTTTCTACAGTCCATGAAAATTAAAATATGATTTCTGGAATCATTCTGTATAGTTTTTTTCCCCTACATGTTCTGAGCAAAAATAATGGACAGTTGATTACATAAATAAACTTCTAATAAAAGAATTGATTCATCTATATGTAATTTGTAGAGATGCAGTCTATAAACCATCGGACTAGAAAATTTTGACTAGTAAATTGAAATGTGAAAAAGGTTTACAAGTATGTTGTACAAAAACATATGGCATTTAAAGTCCATGGATACCCTAAATCTCCTCCATTTAATCCACTCTAGGGTATATATGAAGAATACGTAAATATGTGCAATGTAAATTGTTGAATGGACTTAGTACCTAAAAATTACAGATTATATAAAGGTAAATCCAGCGATCAAATTCCGTTTTTGTTGGGGTAGTATAATTTACACCTCTTATGGCACAATTCTGCATGAAAGTAATTCAGTAAATCCACATACACTTACTAAAATGATAAATTGAAATTAATACATACATAAGCTTCATAAAATATATATGTTTGAGTAGGTAAATAGATAGTGCTAAAAGAAAGTGTTCTTTTTTATAGGAGTGGTTACTGCACATACAAAAAGGTAAAGTGATTTTCTGGCCCATCGTTTAGAAGAGACCGTTTTTTATGGGTTTTTATCGACTCTAACCTTGATCACTCTTCTGTTCTGAAATTCTAGTGCTCATAGGTAGCTTCTTATTTCTCCTCCTCAGTATATTAATTACAATTTGCGGCAGTGGCCTATTTATTCGACGCTCACAGATTCGAACATTACCTCGTTTGGCATGTAATAGCTTCTATTATGTGTATTTAAAAAATGTTACTCTTGTTTTCTTGAGGGAGGAGACATGAAAATATAAGCCAACTCTTATCATCCTTGTTGGAAGCTATATCTAAGTATTCTACGATGATATGATGTTAAAGGTAATATAGTTTGATTGTGGGTTTTCACATCCTCCTTTCAAATCTACGTCTTCAGTTCAAAAGGTTCTTCAGTAAGCTTCAAAATCCTAACAAATCTTGGCCAAGTGCCATAACCTCCATAACCAGTATGGCAAGACAAACAGAGCCATTAATTCGTATATGGGAAACACCAATCCAAACGATGATTATAAGTAGAAAATACATCCTGTAGATAACGGTGGACATAAGAGATTTATGTATAACTTAGAAGCTATATAATAATCTCTTGTAATCATGAGATACTTCACGGTTTTAGATGTTTACAGGTTACATTTTTAATCAAGAAGTGATTATGCGAGAATAAAATTGCATAATTTAAGATAAAACCAAATGTTATTTCTTAATCTCAAATTTTACCTAAACATGAATCTTTAACAAAATGACATGTGAAAGCTAAAAGAGAAATCCTTGGGACATTTTATTTTATCTAGCCCTTGACAAGAAATGCAATGAAACAAAAAATTATCAAAATGAACATAATCAATTTTTTGATGAACATGATCTTATATTATATTAAAAACTAAAATGATACAAGATAATTAAAAACATGGCGGTATGGAAGCACGTAAATTTTTATTTATACCTATATGCCTTAATTTATGTTCTGTATCTCAATATATCCATAATCCCCCATTCAGCTTCTTGGTATGCAGCTGACTCCAGATTTATTGATCCAGCATAAGGATCCTTTATTGGGCATCCAGGTTGAGGAGTAATTTATTTGGAAGCTTGACTAGGTATATGCCAAAAGATTATTTCAGGAATCTTGTAATCAATAACAAAAGATTTGATCATAATCTTCCACTCATAACAAAATATTTGTTTAATACATCATGCAATCAAAACTTAAAATTATTCTAATTACTTCTCATAGTTCAAGACAGATAATACATTCCTCTCCAACCCACCTCAGTTCAACAAAGATTCAATAGCTCATTAATTTCAAATTAAATGAAGTTTGATTTCCAAGATGACCTGACCAGGGTAAAGAGAAGCATAATATTAATGCATTTTATACTTTCAAGTGTCTTTATAGTCAGGGATTACAACTGCTTATGGATGCTTCTTTGTACCTTGAGCTGGGATTTCTTTTAGCTGATCTTTGTTGAAACCTCTCGCTTTACTATTTGAAATAACTTCAGGGTAAGGACCACCACCTAAATCTATGAAGTACAGCAAGGCTACTGGTGATTTAGGATGCTTATAAGATGCAATCTGAAGCCCATAGTTTGAAACACTAGGACAAACATTTTCATGTCCATACAAAGAGTGAGAGAGATCATGTTGCGCATTTGTTTCAAGTAACTCGGACATGGGTTCTCCCCTATAAATAGTATTTAGCCTTTTGGGCACTTGCTGGGGTAGAAATAAAGGAATCTAAGTTAAAACTTATTGCATGTCTTTATTGTTGGAAATATGCATGTGATGCATATTTAATTCCAACCGTAGTTTTTTTTTAGGAAAGCTAATTTTAGCTTTAGTCTTGTTTTAGTTTGCTTTAGTTACGTTAGCTTTATCTTATTTTTATCATTAGATTTAATTCAAATAAATCTATTTTAAATCATGCATAGCATGCAACTGTTTTAAAGCATGAGTTTAGATTTAGAATGCTCAGTTGAAGAGCTGTTAGTGGGTGAGTTATTCTATTTAAATAACAACAATTGTAATTGCTTTGTATGCACACACAAAGGTGTGAAATCTGCACAAGCAAGGAAGGATGTGCATTGAAAGCACACAGCTACACACACAGCTTGATTGTAAAGAGCTGAAGCTTTGAGTATGATGAAGCTTTTATTAATGGAGATTATGCACAACAGTGCTGGTACGAATATTCATATGTTTATGCAAGTTATTTAAGTATTCTGTTTATTTATTTTATGTTGTTTGTTGTATAAGACTGCAAATTTTCTACCAATTGGTATCAGAACAAGGTTATTCTAGCAACTTATTAAATTGGTAGCAAGCTATGGCTTCTACATCCGGTATGCAGACACCACAATTTAATGGAAAGAATTACGAATACTGGTCATTGACCATGAAGGTGCTATTCAGATCTCAAGACGTGTGGGAGATCGTTGAAGATGGGTACACAGAGCCTGCAAATGCAGCAGCATATATTGCACTTTCTCAAGCAGACAAAGATACTTTGAAGGAGTTACGAAAGAAGGATGGAAAAGCTCTTTTCTATATTCATCAGGCAATGCATGAAAGCATTCTTCCAAGAGTGGCAGCAGCTAGTCAAGCAAAGACTACATGGGATACTTTACAAGTTGCATATCAAGGTAAGGAGAAAGTAAAAACCGCCAAGCTACAGTTACTTCGTAGAGATTTTGAGAATTTAGCAATGAAAGATTCAGGTTCTGTAGAATTATTTTTTACTTATGTAGTTGGCTTAGTCAATCAAATCAAATCTCATTGTGAGACTCTTGAGGACAGAAGGATTATTGAAAAATTGCTTAGAAGTTTGCCTACGAAATTTGATCCTTTAGTTGTTGCTATTGAAGAAACTAAGGATCTGAGTCAATTTTCTATTGATGAGTTGCATGCATCACTAATCAATCATGAACAGAGGATGAATAGATCACATGCAAGTGTAGATCAGGATTTTGCATCTCAGACAGCAGGTAGTCATGGCAAAAGAAGAAGAAGTTTCAACCCAAGAGGCAGAGGAAGAAGTCCATCCAGAGGACGTGGCAACAGTTCATCAAACTCAAGTGGAAGAGGACAGAATCAAGAATAGAGTTATGGTCAGAGACAAGATAAGTCTCATGTTCAGTGGTCATTATTGCAAGAAGTATGGGCACTATGCTTATGATTGCAAGAAAAAGCAATATGATCAAGAGAGACAAAATAAAAATCAGGTTGGAAGTTCTATTTCTAAACCTATGTTTATTACATGCACAAGGATTTCCGAAGCAATACCTTCTTTATCCCCTTTTGAATGTAATTTTTCAAAAGAGAGTCCATGTCATGTATAGTATTTGGATTCAGGTTGCAGTAATCATATGACAGGTAATCTAGATTTGTTTTCTAGTTTGGATGATTCAGTTAAGAGTGATGTAACTCTTGGAAATAACAATATTGTGTCCGTGAAAGGAAAAGGCACGGTTAGTATTCTAACAAGACATGGGGAGCAAAAAAGTATGCAAGATGTTTACTATGTTGTAGGTTTGAAACATAACCTTATGAGTATTGGACAACTGGTACAGAAAGGATACCGAGTCTATATGGAAGACAATGAGTGCATGATTGTGGACAAAGCTCCTAGCACTCAGTTGATTGTAAAAGTGAAGATGAGCAGCAATAGGATGTTTCCATTGATTTTGAAACCTGGAAAGAAGAAGAAATCAGATCTGTTTGCAGCAACGTCATGCATTAAGCTAAATCAGTCTTTTGTTGAGTCCTATGCTCAAACAGATGAGTCTTGCGCCAATGAAAATCAGGTCTGCACTACAGTAAGCGAGTCTTGCGTTGATTCCTACGTAAATATAGTTGAGTCCTACGCTGAAGGAACACAATCAGATTTTCATTCATTCATGAAGGATGAAACATGGCTTTGGCATCTAAGGTATGGACATTTGAATTTTGGAGGTTTGAATTTATTACATAGAAAAAATATGGTTAAAGGATTGCCATTGATTCAGAAACCTGAAAGGGTATGTGAAGCTTGTATTTTGGGAAAGCAACACAGAGATTCATTCCCAGTTGGAAAAACAGCAAGAGCAAGTGCACCACTTGAGATTGTACATTCAGATTTATGTGGACCTATGCAGACAGCTTCTATTGGAGGTTGTATTTATTTTATGACATTCATTGATGATTACACAAGGAAGACATGGGTTTATTTTCTGAGAAATAAATCAAATGCGTTTGATACATTTCAGTAGTTCAAGGCATTAGTGGAGAAGTAAAGTGGATACTACATCAAAGTTCTCATAACGGACAGAGGAGGTGAGTATGTTTCTAATGAGTTTATGAATTTTTGTAGATATCATGGTATACACAAGCAGTTTACTACCAGGTATACACCACAACAGAACTGTGTGGCAGAGAGGAAAAATAGAACCATCATGGAGATGGCAAGAAGCATGTTGAAGGCAAAACATCTTCCAAATGAGTATTGGGCAGAAGCAGTAGCAACTTCTGTTTATATTTTGAACAGGTGTCCAACGAAACTTGTTAGAAACATGGTTCCTCAACAAGCATGGACTAATAGGAAACACAGTGTTTCACATTTCAGAGTTTTTGGTTGTGTAGCGTATGCAAATGTACCTGATGAGATAAGGAAGAAGTTAGATAACAAAGGAGAAAATTGTATTTTTGTTGGGTATTTAGAGAATACAAAAGCATACAAGTTGTATAATCCAGTCACTGGAAAGGTTGTGATCAGCAGGGATCTACAGTTTATTGAGAATGAAGTATGGGATGGAAGTATAGAGAAAACAGTGAGTATAACAACATCTATTCTGCATGATGATATGACAGATGAAACTTTAGAGCAACAAGCTAATGTATCTACAAATCTTGGACATGCACCACAAGTTGTAGCACAAGCTACACCGCCATCTACAGTCAGGAGGTCACCAAGATTTCAGCCATCTTTAGCCATGCAAGAGACACCACAGGGAACACCAGAAGCTACTCCATCACCAAAAAGTAGTCATTTATCGAATACTCCTGTGCAGCGGAAAATAAGAAGTCTAAGTGAGATTTATAATGTTGATACAACTAATTCATTTTCATTTTTTTGCATTATTTTCTCCAAGTTGCAGATCCAGTATATTACAAAGAGGCTATAAAGAATGAAGTTTGGGAAAAAGCCATGGATGATGAGATTGATGCTATAGAGAAGAATCAGACATGGGAGCTAATGGATCTTCCAAGAGGAAAAGACATGATAGGAGTCAAGTGGGTCTACAAGACAAAATACAATGCTAATGGAAAAGTATAGAAGCACAAAGCAAGGCTGCTTACAAGAGGTTTTACGCAGCAATATTGAGTTGACTACAACAAAACATTTGCACGAGTAGCACGTTTGGATACGGTAAGAATGGTTTATAACAATTACAGCTCAAAACAAATGGCCTATTTATCATATGGATGTTAAATCCTGCATTCTTAAATGGATTCCTTGAAGAGGAAGTTTATGTAAATCAGCCAAAAGGTTATGAGATTGAAGGTCATGAAAGGAAAAGTATACAGATTGAAGAAAGTGATCTATGGTCTCAAGCAAGCACCTAGAGCTTGGGTACAGCAGAATAGATTCTTATTTGATTGAGAATGGTTTTCAGTAGGAGTAGAAGTGAGCACTACCTTATACACCAAGATAAATGAACAAGGTAAAATTTTAATTGTTTGTTTATATGTAGATGATTTGATCATTACTGGAAATCTATCTATAGAGTCATTCAAATCAGCCATGAAGAAGGAGTTTTGAGATGACAGATCTTGGTCTTATGCATTATTTTTTGGGTATTGAAGTTCAACAATCAGAAGGTGAAGTTTTTATCTCACAAGCAAAGTATGCAAGTGACATTTTGAAAAGGTTTAACATGTTGAATTGTAAGCCAGCACCAACACCAGTTTGTAGTAGGTTTGAAGTTGAGCAAAGAAGATGAAGGATCGTTTGTGGATCCAACATTGTTTAAAAATTTGGTTGGAAGTCTTATGTATTTGACGGCCACAAGGCCTGATATCATGTATGGTGTGAGCCTCATATCAAGGTACATGGAATCTCCAAAAGAGTCACATTGGTAAGCTGGAAAACGAATTTTGAGGTATGTACGAGGAACAAGAAATTATGGAATTCTTTATTCAATTTCAGATGAGTTCAAACTCATTGGTTATACAGATAGTGACAATGCTGGAAGTATAGATGATCGGAAAAGCACATCCGGCTATAATTTTCACTTTGGAACAGGATTGGTTTCATGGGCATCAAAGAAGCAACCCATTGTCACGTTATCTTCAGCAGAAGCAGAGTATGTAGCAACAACAGGAGCAACATGTCAAGCTTTTTGGATGAGAAGAGTGTTGACAGATTTACAAAAGAAACAAGAGGAAGCTACACAAATTTTTTGTGACAACAACTCAGCCATAGCGTTTTCCAAAAATCATGTTTTTCATAAGAGGAGCAAGCATATTGATACGAGGTATCATTTCATCAGGGAGCTGGTAAACAACAAGGAAATTCATCTTGAATTTTGTAGATCTGAAGATCATTTTGTAGACATTTTTACAAAGGATTTAGCAAAAGAAGTTTTCGAATATTTGAGAGATTGTTTGGGAGTATGTGATCCTACACATGGCAGATCTAAAAAAGAAAACACAACTCTAGAAGAGTGAAAGCTACAGTTTGAAATTAAGGGGGAGTGTTGGAAATATGCATGTGATGCATATTTAATTCCAACCGTATTTTTTTTTAAGGAAAGCTAATTTTAGCTTTAGTCTTGTTTTAGTTTGCTTTAGTTAAGTTAGCTTTATCTTATTTTTATCATTAGATTTAATTCAAATAAATCTGTTTTAAATCATGCATAGCATGCAACTATTTTAAAGCATGAGTTTAGATTTAGACATGCTTAGTTGAAGAGCTATTAGTGGGTGAGTTATTTTATTTAAATAATAGCAATTGTAATTGCTTTGTATGCACACACAAAGGTGTGAAATCTGCACAAGCAAGGAAGGATGTGCATTGAAAGCACATGGCTGCGCACATAGCTTGATTGTAAAGAGTTGAAGCTCTGAGTATGATGAAGCTTTTATTAATGGAGATTATGCACAACATTGGCTGGTTCAAAATATTCATATGTTTATGCAAGTTATTTAAGTATTCTATTTATTTCTTTTATGTTGTTTGTTGTATAAGACTGCAGATTTTCTACATTTATAGATTAATAAGCATGTTTATCCTTTCAAATTTAAGCAAATATACACTGCAAAGCCCATAACAAACAAAACCAAAATGGAAAACAGTCACCTTTCTGCAATCATACTTTGAAATTTTTTGTAAAAGATTACACAATTGACAACAAAATACTATTACATTAAGTTTTACTACATTTTTCCAAGGATGAATCTGGACACTGAATACTGGGCACTCCCAAGTTTCCACACCATTCTTGGGGCCAATTAAAATTTTCGTATCATCATGGCTACCAAACACTGAAGCCCAAGGTATGTTCTTACTCTTTGTGGGCCAAATAGCCTATTGCCAGTACTTGGTTGCATTCTTGATGGGTATATTATTAGTTTTAAGAACATCTCTGAGGTAAACTAAAAAAATCTGCAATGCTAGTTAGGACCTTGAATGATTTAATTCATTCTGAAATGTTAAACTACCGACTACTATGTTATGATTTTGTTTCAAATCCATTACAAGAATGCACACTGCTAAGGTGTTGATAATCATATACATGAATTAAAAGAATGAAAAAACCCAAAAAATAGGTAACATAAACCACATATTTTGATATACTTCATGAATTCGTAGATAAGTCACAAATGATGAAATGCCCAATTACTACTAACTTGTCAATATGATTTGATGTGCTTTTAAAATCCATTAGTACCATGAGCTCTTGTTTAACAAATAAACCTATCAAACTATCAAAAACTCCATTATGAGACATATGTTTTTACTTGTTTAAAATAAAAGAGAATCCCAACAACTAAATCTTAGACATTATATCCTATTAGGTAAAACCACAAAACCTAGATGATATGTTTTTTTAGGGATAATGGCGACCACTAATAAGCCACAAAATTGAAACATTACAATCTTATTGGGATATTTACAGTCATTTTTGAGTCTTCATGCAGTCATCTGAGAAACATTCCTCTCACTGGTGTGAATGGGTTCATT
This sequence comes from Taxus chinensis, assembly GCA_019776745.2. Taxonomy (NCBI): domain Eukaryota; kingdom Viridiplantae; phylum Streptophyta; class Pinopsida; order Cupressales; family Taxaceae; genus Taxus; species Taxus chinensis. The sequence goes on along the minus strand of CM034146.1, from coordinate 761,937,942 downwards.
TAATTTATCTCAAACACTAATAAAATTGGATTTTAATACAACAAAACCACAAAAGAAAACATATGTACCTGACAGTCATACATCTTAAATTGAAAGAAAAAAAACCTATATTTTGAGTATACAACACATTAGACATGACCCTACTGTAATTTTGGTCTTGCTGGGGACCCTAATCAGCGAAGGAACTTTCTCCAAGGTGAAAGTCTGCAAATATTGCTATTCTAAAGATAGAATTAGCAGAAAAAAAATGCAATTTTTTTAGCAAATGGTGTATTTGTTCCCAGAACTACCATTACATGAAAGCACAAAAACACAATCTCAATATAATTTATGCATCTCAAGGAGTTAGATTTGGGTGGCATCGCAAAAATTAAGATGGAATTATTTTGGTAGCTATATGAAAGTCATGACGGAGGTAAAATTCTTCGCCTTTTAGAAAAACATAGGAAACAACTCCAAAACCACTTTATCAAAACCCATGCTACGGAGTCTCACGGGATCCTCCTCTTCCACAAATTAAAACCTCTTGTGGAACACATCTCTCTTCCGATGCCTCAAAAATATATGAGAGTATCTCTGAAACCACCTTGCAGAAGATTGAGGATTAAAAGGTGCTTCATTCGCGTAATGTCTATTTGTACTGATTTTACATCTCCTGCTTTTGTGCACATGTGCCACCTTAGCAAATGGATTTCAAGAAATATTTCAAAATAAAAATTGGATTGCTTCTTTTAATTCTAAAGAACACAAAAGGGATTTGTTCTTACTGAAAGAAAATAAGAGTCCTACACATAATGCACTCCCAATCGAGTTATTTCAAGAAAATTTTCCAATTATGCATAATGAATTTTATGATATTTATTTTTCAAGTTAAATCCTCAGGTTGTGTTGAGATATGAAAAAAATTGTAACGCCCACAAATTAGACATTATACAACCACATTAAACCTTAAATAATTATCTAGAAAGTTTTGGAACATTTTTTTTGTTTTAAAAGATTACAAGGGTGTCAACCCTATAATATGTTTAATTAAATCCTACAAGCAATATTCTACATTAAATTAAATGGAACGGGTCTAGATTAAAAATTAAATATTCTTAACCCATTTGTAAAGTTAGTTTCTGTTACAATCCTCTAGAAATGTGTTTATTAATTCTTTTAGTCGGTTAATTTGTTTTTCCCCTCTTAAATTAACATTCAAACGTCATTTATTAAACCCTTATCCTTACTTACTTTAGTTACCTTAAATTATCAGCATTAATATCCATTGAATCATTTACTAAAACATACTACGAGAGTTACATATTTAACTTAACTTATTAGGGTACTAAGTTGCCCCATTCACCCATTTTCACATACACTTAAATTATTTAAAAGGCCGTAACATATATTACAACCTAACAATTGTATGATTGATTCCTAACCCTTGGGTTAAATCAATTGTGGCCACTAGATTCCAGGGTTCCAAACTATCCCTAACTATCTTTATGAAATTTCATTTAACCTTTTTCCCTTGTCCTAGCCTCATCATTTGGTATCTTTTCTTTTCTTTAATTTGTAGATTGGAGAAGTGGAAGCCATGAAAGCAACAAGGGAATCCATGGATGGATTCATTTGTATTTAGGTTAGTTTAGCTTAGTTTAAGGATTTATTATAGCAATTTCTTCTGTTTGTGGATTGTAGAGATTGTACCCTAAATCTAGAGTAGTTATTTAGTTATTTCCATTTTTTGCATTCTCTATTTGGAAAAAAACTATATTTCCATTGAATTTATAATATTTAATACATTTAAATGCCCATTCAAGGATTGGCATGTTTAATCAATGAGTTTTCTCTCATAGGGTTTGCAGTTCTAAGTTTCCTTTTTACATTTTATAGGCTCATATTTTAATTAAATCAAGTTCAAATTTGCATAGCCACAAATTTTACATTTCCACCAAAAATGATGACACTACCACCTTGAGCAGGTCGACAGTCTGGAGATTCAGGAACCACTACCCTTCCCGAGTGGTGGTTAAGATCCCACCCCTTTGATGAGTTTAGTGGTTTGGAGACTATCGCTTTCCACAGGGAGGAAATCATGTTATTCGAAAACAAAACCATCATTTCAACAATTTTTCCAAAAACAACTTATACTAGGGTAGTTTATAGTTTTTCGTTAGCTTTAATTTATGTTCCTAAAGTAACTAGTTTAAAGGTGAACAACATTTATTCATTCCATGTCTTAAATCGATAATTACATATATTTTCTATTTTAATAACATGTAATGAAATACCCACAAGGATAATTCTCCAATACAATTGGTTTCAAGATCAATTGAAGAAACGAAGTTCCATATTTTTCTAAGTATCATTGCTTTATTTTCCACAACAAAAATGTAATCCTTCAACAAGGTAATTCACTATAGATTAGTGCATTATTTCATTACAATCACAACTATTTATTCAAAGAAAACACAAGAAACTATATTACATTTCCAATTTTCTAAGAATACATTCTCAATTATTTACTACTTCCAAGTTCTCCCTTCATTCTTAGAATAATGCAACTCCTACACATAGCAACGAACATTCCTTTTCTTTCGAGAATAGCTCATTTTCTTACAATGCAAAAAGATTTATTTCCAAAAATACATTACAACTTGATAAATAAAATAAATAATACAACTTTTCTTTACAATGCAAGATTACTAGCCTTCCAACTTAAGTGGTAACTACAAGAAAATATTTGACAATGAAGGGTTTCCTTTTAGGCTTCTACAAATGCTGCAAGTCCCACATATTCAACAAGAGCTTTACCATTTTCCTCACTTCAATCACAACAACAAAAATGGAGGATTAGGCAACACTCTCCACCCAATAAATAATCCAATGATGAGAATAAACTATCCTCCTCATTTTCCCCCAATCCACAACCAAAGTGCAATAAGAAATGGATACAACCCATGAAAACTAACATAATGCTTCCACATCCCAATACATAATCTCAGAACCATTTAACACAAATTCAAACACAAGATAACCATCATAAGAATGTAACTTTCAAAATACATAAGGATTGAAAATTCAAATCCAATGGACCAAGGAACTATAGGGAGATCACTTATGCCTCCTAATGGGAATAGGTTCCCACCTTAAAATAATCCAAAACACAACTCAAAACCCCTACACAAATCTTATCCCTCCATTAAGATCCTCTTATGCCTCCCACATTCTCTTATGCCCCCCCCTAAAATCTCTTATGTCTCCCTCAAAAGAACTAAGTAAGAAAAGCACGCAATTTTCTTATCAAAGGTGGTGCACCCAACCAAACTCCCTCCCAAACATGAAACAAGACTCTTATGCCTCCCTATAATATAAAATCCCCAAAGCCTTCTCCTACACCATACTTAGGCATTCTACCCATGATCCCAACAAGCACACAATCCATTCAGTTGCATGCAATACACACATATAAAATAAAATGATTAAAGCAAGGGTGTAGTTCCTACCTTTCCATAGTAAGAACTTTATCAAAGAATCACACTCCAAGCTCCTTAAAGCTCAATCCAACTCTAAAAATCTTCAAAAATTCAACAAGAACTCCGAAATAATACAAGTGTACAATAAAATGAAAAGTAACTCACAAACAAACAAATAAACTTGCATATATAGAAAAGAAGAAGAGGATGGTGAGGTGGCTCCATGTAGGATGCCACATCACTTATCCTCAACTCCACGTCCTAATTCAAAACTCAACTCCAAGGCACAATAAATTAGTGATTGGGAGAAATTACAAGCCTCTTACATACACAACCCAAACCCACACCCCCTAAGTACATAATTTATAACCCATGTAAGAAAAGTGCAATAAATTTCACCTTTTTTCCTTACAAAACACATAATGGGGTATATTTTTTGACCCTCCAACCCATAGGTATAGTTGGTAGATAAAATTAAGAGGTATGGTACAAGCTTAATTTTTCCCACAAGCCTCCAAAAATGGCCCTTAATCCCAAATCCGAATTTCCCAAGTAAAGTTCCCAAGTAAAGTAGGGTGTACAACACTCAAAGTCAAATACACTCAACTTAAAACACAAGATCCAAAGGACCAATTACTCTAATAAATATCCCCTTGTATCACATCCCCAATTAAATTAATAAACATGATTAGTCCACTTAATTAAAGCACATTAATCAATAATGATTAAATGAATTCCATCACAAAAATAAATCACATACTCCACATTAAATAAAAGAAAAGGGAAATAATTACACACATAGCCCATAGTCACATTTAGAGGTCATAATCCCATGGGGACCCCCTAATAGTATAAAAACAAAACTTCAAACATTACACAAGTTTCCATGGTGACCGTGGTTGTTTCCATCTAGTATTCCGCTATGGTTGGTCTCCTAATCACCTTTTACCTATTGTGATACACTTACCTGTAAAATCATACAATACTTCCTTCAGCCTCGTGGCCAAATCAAATATATCAAAGATAAAATATATGCACATCAATCAATAAACATCCTCATATAACTAAATAATCATTTAAACTAAACAATGATATCATTTTTTTATAATTTCAACAACATCTCAATTCTTTCATTTCATCGATATCAACAAGATCACACGATTAGTTCAAATGCTTAATCATAGTCAATATGAAGAGAATTCTGAATGTTAGTAAATATATATGCTAAGAACACATCATCATCATCAATATAAAATTTCTCTCTATGTCTCTAAGAATCCACACAGATCATACTATGAATCAAAATCCATCAATAGTCAAAATATATCTATCATCTAACATCATGCTTAACCAAAATGATATGATAATATCCATGTCTATTGTAAACACTAATAAAAATCAAAATCTAATAAGTGTCGAAAAGGAGTGGGCACTAGTAAGTTATAATCACACTTATTCTTAAAGGTTCAAAAAGAGATATAGTTTCAGGGCACCAACGTGTACTATAACTCTTCACAATACCATTTACAAATTACTTTCTAAATGGTACGTAATGATATTGTTACAGAAGAACAAATTGGATCTATTGGAGGAATAGGTATACTTCATAATTTATGTTAAGTTGGGAGAATGTGTATTTGGCTACTTTCTCATGTTGATATGCATTTATTATTTTGCTTTATTTGTACAAATCAACTTATTAAAGAATTATATGTTCTTTACAGATAAAATGTTATGATGTGTTGGTTTCAGTATGATAATTATTGATCATGTCAATGTTATCTTTCTTGATGTTGGGACATAAATTATTGTTAATGATTCTCTTATAGAATATTTTTATCTTCAAGGATCCGTAATGAAAGGCTATCAATTTGGACAATTTATTTTTACAAACCAAATCATGGTATTTGGTTCTTAGCGGTCACTAGGGTTTAAACAAATTAAATTAACATAGTCTTAACTTAGTGGCCGATTGGTACTTAAAACGATGTAATAATTTCAGCTTAGTGGTCACTAGCATTTAAAAAATTACTTTATGATATTTTGAGATTAGCGTCTACTAGCTTATGAGACCACATAACCTAAAAAAGGATATTTTAATCTAATAAGTCGCAAGGTTTTAATAAATAAGATCCACATAGAGGAATATTATACCTTCAATATTTTAATGTTGTAGACCTTGATAATGTTGAAAAATATTATAATCTGCAGAGGGACTAAGAAAACATATCTATGTATGTAAGCATTAGACTAATGAATTCCCCAGTGGTAATCTTTAGCTATGGCATTTGGTCTAGAGAAAACTTTGAGAAATTGAAGTTTTCCATCCTTAAATAGAATTGAATTTTAATGATTGGAAGATGTTCAAATTGTATTTATTTGAAATATGTGCTAGTTACTACAAACTAATTTTTATGTTCTACTTATAATATGCATTTTTTTAATAAAAAATATTCAACATTTTTCAATAATAGTTTGCTTTCTTTTAAAATTCGTAGATCAATTGTTTTCACAAAATATAAATTCTTACATTCATTGATGGAGATGAATGACTATAATTCTTAAGTATAACAACCGAAATATCCATTATCAGTTATTGATGGAGATCAATGACTATAATGCTTAAGTATAACACCAAACATATTCATTATCATAACATATGTTGTCTTACAAAGAGTTCACGTGGTGGAGACATTAGCCTTTTCGATAAATAAACTACCCAATCATTACGTTCATATACATGTAATAAACCTTGTTAATAATAATTTTTTTAATGAACTTTTAAATTAAATAATCATATTATTGTTCTTGTATTTAACACACAATATATAATTCATATAAAACTTTGTATTGTTAAAAAAAATTATACAAACATAAAAAAATTGTATTTTGCAAAATTTAACTCACAAATCTATTTTTTTATTACAAATGAGGATAAAGAAAATTGCAAGCTTTTTGAATAGAAATGCCAAAATAGTAAACTATATATATATATATATATATATATATATATATATATATATATATATATAAAAGGAGTGGGATGGAATTTAGTATATAAATGTTTGTGATGTGACTTTGTAAATAAAGTTTATTAATTTTTCTGAATAGTGTTGTATTTTTTATATGTGACTTGTTTGAGCTTACAAATAAGTCTTCATTTTTGGAGAAACATTAAAAAACGGTGAATATTTTATTAATGTTTATTTTTTCTAAATGTCATAGCTCATTTAAATATTGAAAAAATGTCTTTCTTAGAATTTTGATTTTTTAAATAGAATAAATCAATGACATAATAAGGCCTCATATTGTTGAAATGAGTACAAACTAGACAATAAAGAAAAAGGTAAATAAGTTTTATAGATTAAATATTTATTTAAATAAAATATAAACATTAAAAATTTTAAAATTTATTGAAATTTTTGTAACATGACTCGTGGATTTAGGAGAAATTATTTGTTTGAATAAAAGGCATAATATTCCTGCAGGAGGAAGGAACTAATAATGTAAGCTTTTTTTAGATTAGTGCTCGCTAAGGTAAGATAATAATTCTAGAATATAATATTTTTATCTTATGGATCACTAACATTTAACATCTCTGAGAATAATATTTTTAGTTTAGCATATGCTAGCTTCTACCACACCATAGTAATTCGATATTAGTGATCGATAGGAATTAACACAACAATGTAAGATATTGTCATTCTAGAGTCTGTTAGGTTATGCCACAACATCATATTTCAATGTATAACTACTATGTCCATGTTACTGGAAAAGAGTAAATATGGGGGTTTTGAAATGACACACATCATTTTGCAAAAATGCCCTTAAGGTAGAATATGGCATTGAAGCATATAGTACAAAATGCCCGTAGGAAACAAAAGACAAAAATCCACCAAGGCAAAACCCAAGCAAATAAACTTTACATTTTGTGAATATTTTGTAGGATAACTATTGCTTCCACATTAGTAGCGGTGTTGATTCCATTAAAAATAATAAGGAACATCTTAGAGTTTCCTCGTTCCTTGAAATATCCCTCAACAAATATTTATTTGTTCTTTTTTTCACCAAAGTCTGTTTGGTTATCCCACTCTTGAATTACCATATTTTTTCATAGATACCTCACTGTAATTCAACACCAACACATTTATTTGAAACTCACTCTTAACATGAATATGTTCTAAAATATTTTCATTGAAAGTTTCACTAATTTCGTAGGCATTGAATTTTACCTAGTATCTACAACAAGAACTATTTGTGCAAAATAATATAAACTTTATCATCCTAATCTTCTCATTGATTTCTACACACCACCATGACCATGAATCGATTTTGATATTTAATTTTGTATTGCGCAAATTGATCCACCGTCCATAGCACTAGGATTCTTTATCAAAACACAACATAACATGTTTCTGGAAGGTGTTATGGGTTTGTAAAAAGTTTACATATCCTCCTCTCATGTTATTATGGATTAATCTAAGTCATTTATCTATGAATATGGGCTCCATTCCATCCTCTTTCACACCTATTCCAATAGATAAATGTTTTATGAAATTTTTTATTTTATAAAAAACTACATTTTGCAAAATATTAAATAAAAAAATTGCTTCAATTTAATCATCTACAAAATCCATAAATGAATAAAATCCCTACTTATTATGGAAAATTTTACATTAACATTTTTTTGTAATTTTGGAGGGGCTGATGGCGATAATGAGTCCCAATATTTTGCAAGGAGAGGAAATTAAAATTTTTCCAAAAATTGAGCATTAAATTTTTTACGTTTGCCCTGCTAAGATTTTTCTATTGATGAACATAGTGTCTCGCTTACGTATTTACGAAGAGAACAGAAAAACTAATGTTCAAAATATAAACTCATAAAATGTATATTTATAATGATATGCAATTGACAAATCCAACCACCACTTTCTTTGGTGTGTGAATTTAAGAGGGCATGCATATGATTTTACATTGCTTTAGACTAAATGGATTATTTATTGCTGACAAAAGTTACATGCTCAAAATGGCACACATATTTCCAATGGCGCATTTAATTTAAAATGACACATTTTACATAGTTTAGTTTAATGGCTAATTAATGTTGAGGCAAACACAACATTAATTAGCATTTTTCCTTACAAAATGGTTAATGTCAATACTACATTTAGTATTGTAAAGAATTAATGTAATAATTGTATAATATAATATTTTTAATATAAATTAAATCCATTATATAAATTGGGTAAAATAAAAACCTTAATTCTTGTGATCGCACTTCGACATGCAAGTGATTGCACTTAGATGTGAGAATTGAGACTCACACTTAGAACTGAGAGTCGAGAGAAATTTGATTTGAGGCTCACACTTAGAAGTGTGATCAGTCACACTTGTAAGTTTGATCACTCAAATTTTGACCTGCCAATCTTGTAAATATCTACATGATTGTGTGTAGAAGACAATGTTACTTATATACTACTTTAAAAATTTACAAATTACTATTCCCTATTTTTTTTAACTATGCTTAATATATACAAATAAATTTTAACATAAATGTATATAAAATTTGAGGGCCACATTATAAACATGCATGTTACACATGACATTTCTATAAAATATTGGAAAGTATGTTATGTTTAAAATCACAAAAATGTCTAAATGGATATCAAATTTAACAGCATTCCAGGATGTTAAGTTCAAACATGGATGATATCTATCTTAGAGTATAATTTGGATAGAATTTTTAACGTCAACATTTATTGAGTTGAATAAGGTATGCATAAATAGTCGTATATCTATGATGATATTAAGATTGATGTTTGGCATAAATGACAAGAATCACTTATGTAATTTCTTGAATGTTACCCAAATTATATATTTGTTAAATATTTAGATTGAACAATGATTAAGAGATGTTGATATAAGATGTTTATTTTTATTTTCTCAATGTCCTTTCAAGAATTTTATTTAATCTTTCAATTGTTATCGATATTTTTCACGTTAAAATTCTCTATTCTAGATCAAAAGCAAATATTTGGAAGCTAAATAATTATTTACCTCACCTTATTTCGTGGGAATTCAATTATATAAGTTAGATATCATCTATATAAATTTTATTTGAATGTTTTCTCACAATCTAAGGCACCTCATAAGTGTGTGCCATCATATGACTGTAAGATTAACTTATAAGTCAATTATGAGGTAGTTTGGAAGGGTAAAGAAGGTTGAGAATATCCCATGGCATCTTTATAATCCCTATCCTCTCCTCAACTTTTATAAGTGTAATTATTTTCATAAGTGAAACTATCCTTTCCTAAATGTAGAGAAATTTCAAACAATTTATTTCAGAGTGTTGTAATTCTGTGTCGACACTTATTTTGAGTTGTGTATTGTATTCACTTCCTTATTAATGACCTTTGGAAATTGTATATTCCTTAAGAAATAATATCTAGTTGATTGAGATCTTTATCTAACCTTTAGCTTGTGTTATTGCATATTACCTTTCTCTATTAATATTGTATGATGTGTATGAATTATAGCTACATAGTATTAATCCATTGTGTTATTTATAAAAGGATTGAATTTTTATAGATTTAAGTGTGAACTGTGGCTCATATTTTCCCCTTTTAACTATATTTGTCTTTGTTTCCTTGATTTCATCGAGAGTGGTTCCTTGATACTATAGTGTATCACCATTCTATTTAAATTTCAACACTATATCCCCTTAACTTTGCATATATTTTAGTTAGATTAGAGTAGTTTTTAATCTATATATTTTTTTAAAATTATCTAGCTTTGTTATAGAGGTTTATCTAAAGCGTTGAGGTATCACACCTTACAAACTCCCATTTTTGTTACATAGAGTTCTTCATATACTTGAATAGATTACTAAAGAAGAAGTGTGCAAATAAATCTCTTCCAACATGTTATTTATAATATTCCCTTAATATTTCCTCAGTTCTATAATTTAAAAAAAAAATTGGTTATCATTTTCCTATTATCAACATTTCCAATGTTTTAAATTTTAGCATAGAAGATTCATTAAACTTATTTAATGTGGAATACAAAATTATGTGATTATAGATTCTACTTAGATATCTGAAAATTATTTTCCCTTCCTTGCAATGAGAGTATGTTGCAGACTCCATGAACCTTCCAATCAGAAACACTACAAACATTATTTATACCAATGTTTATCATTAATGTTAGACTTCCAATGAGTCTTTTAAGAAATGTTTAATTAACATTGTATCATTTATCATATTTACTTAGTTTCAATCATTACACAATAAGTATAAAATATGGTTTACTATTTAATAGGTTTAACCTTATAAAATTATTTCCTACACACTTGGATTGAGAGAAAAACGTCCAACCTTTTTTTTATATTGGCTCGCTTTAATACCCAAAAAATACTTCATCATTAGTAATCTTGTTATCGATAATTTTTTCTCCATGGCCACTCTAAATAAATTAATTACTAAATCTCCTATGAATATCACGTTAAAAACATTTAATAACTATTTATTATTTTCCCTTGTTAAAGACAAGAAAAAAAAAATCTCTACCATGCTCTAGAAGATTGCTTATTTCCATAGTGGGCTTTGTAATTTCAATTAAAAAAATGTAGAGGTAGAGGAAGAGTGGTTGTAGCTTCTCTTCCATTTCAAGTAAAAATTTTCCTCCTCCAGGGACTAGGTAAGGAGAAGGGGAAGGGGAGGTGTTATCACCGAATCACAGCACCCCTCTGTTTATACAAGTGCATATACTTGAACTTATGGTGTGATTGGATAACATGGGTACTATCTCCAAGTTGTGGGACTTGCTACTTGAGATAGACCTCCAGAGAAAGCTGGTTCTTGCTCCTAAACTACATGCCACAATCTACTCTAATGCAGGGGAAACTAACTATTCTAATCTAAACTTACAAGGGACCAGGGAGAGAGGAATGCATAAAATGAAATCCTACACTAAAGTGGTGATACACCAGAAAAGGAGGGTGTGAGAGTAGTTTTCAAATGTGTGAGATGCAGAAGCAAAGTGCACACTAGAAGGGGTGATGACAGTTCTCCACAATCTAGCAAAATGCATTCACAAAAGTACCTCGAACATACACAATGATAATGGATCCCTACAAGAACATAATAATAGACACAATATTCTTGTAATCAAGGTTGAAGGGGCAAGAAGAGTGTAAGAAAACACAATAGGGGAAGATATATCCACAAACTTATATTTTATTGCTTCATGATATGCACAGTTCAATCTATTACAAGATAAGGGCCTGGATCACCATACAAGGAGTCCACAACAATGGCCTGCAACACATTGGCTTCACAAAGAAATTTGGTAGAGCTTTGCTACAAAACTACCTCTCTTTTTTTACAATGAGCCCAACACTCCAATTTATAGAAAAATGAGAAGGGAAAGAGAAGGGAAAATGGAAATCCCGAAATCCTTCCTTCAACCACTTGTAAGAGGCATTAAATGGATTAAAATGATTATATATTACTTTAAAAAGGCTCTCCATAATGTCCCAGGTGCTACAACAGAGAAAAAATGATGACCATGCCTCTTAATTGCACTCCCAATAACCAAATAAAACACAGTTATGAACCCGGCCACGTTTTCTAAAAAATATTGATCAATCCCTCATAAAATATAGAATTTATTGATTTCTGTGGATTGGGCTCGGAGCCACAATTTCAATGGTACCAATTTTGTGTGATTTTGCTGAGAAATGCAAAAGTTATGGCCTTCTGAGTGCGGGCAGCTATTTTGGGTCTGGCAGGTGTTTTCTGTCATTTGAAGGGAATGTGCATTAACTAACTGGAGCTGAATATGTTTCTTTTATATTAATTGAATAGTGTAGAGGATGTTGTGCTTGTTCCATAAAGTCCAATTTTGTGAAAATCGGAGCTCGGAGTCAAAAGTTATGGCCGTTTGAAATTTCACGGATCAAACGTTGACTTTTCTTCTTTGCCTTCGGCTGTTTCGGCTTTTCATGTCCCTCGCATCCCGCATGTACCTTTGTCCCAACTGTCTGATGGAATTCCTGTGAAAAATATTCGGCAAATCGGCCGATTCATGTCCCGCGCGTACTTTTGTCCCGACTGTACCAAAACTACGCGAAACAAAAAGTTAGACTATTTTCCCTGCTTTCGGCCGATTCGGCTTTTTGTGTCCCTCATGTCCCAATGTCCCAACTGTCCCGTGGATCGCCTGGGATAAAAATGTCTGACTTAGCCGATTTTCTTTGTTTTTTTGGCCCCAAGCTTGGTACGACGAACCTCGGTACGACGCGAATTGGTACGACCCGAACCCTTCAAACCCAAAATGCTTTAAAACAATCTTGTAACCATATTTTTTGCATTTTTCCATTTTTTATAACTCGTTGGGATTTCTTGTTGGATGGGAGAGTTAGAGAGAAGCCGAGGGGGGCCCAAAAACACGATTTCGGGCCTTGAATCAATCTACTTGCTCGGGATTGAATAATTTGATGCATGTTATCAAAATTACCTTAAGGGGTGAATTTTGGATAACAGGAGGAAGACAATTATTGTGCATATACATTTCAAGTAAATCTCAATTGTTGGATATATTTATTCCAACTTTAAGTTTTTATATTAAGATTTATCAAAATAATTAGTTTCTTGTAAAGCCCACATTTTTGCCATGTCAAAACCAACCAAAACTACATCACATTTCTTAGAAAATTACGACAAACGTTTTTTAAAATGATGCAAGGTTGAAAGAAATTAATTAACTTTATTGTTATCAACTTAAATTCCTATTAAATTTATCAACAATCATTAACTAATTTGAAATTAGTTTTATTTCCCTAAGTAATAATATCCATGCCCATAATTTATTTAATTAGCTACACATTAAATTTATTCATTTTAATCCCTTTAAATAAATTATTTAAATACCCATGAACCATATTATTTATTTATCCCATAATCAAAGGGTCATAACATAACCTAATCCCACTTTACCCATGAATAGAATACCCCAAGTGTCCCAATTAATTAAATTACCCATACCCTTTTTAAAACATCCATTCCCATCAATTTTAAGTGGTGAGTATTAAATATGGGTTATTGGATTGATTTAATTCTCACTGTAGATACTAGGTATTCTCAAAAGACCTAATTTCTCCTTATGTTTTCCTTTTATTCATTTATTTTCCCTAATTTATTTCATTTTGTCATGTCATTTTTGCAAGTAGGAGAAGAAGGAGGCCATTGAAGCTTATGGGGAGTTATGGAGGTCTATTTTTTGTGTTAAAGATATAACAATGAGGAAGAATGTCTTCTCCATTTTACATTCTCTTCTATTTTGATTTACCCCTAGGGTTTGTAGTTTCCACATTATTTTTTTGAAAATATACTACCAAAATTTCTGGTTATGGGTATATGTTTTAAGCTCTTTTTTTCCAAAGCACTGGGGTAAACCCAATTTAGGTTTCTCTCTCTCTCTCTCTACAAACACACACACACACACACACACACACACACACACACACACACACACACACACACACACACACACACACCATTACAAATATATTGTCTATATAAATATATTGTGTAATGGTGTGTGTATGTGTGTGTGTATATACACACATATATAATGTATTTTTTAGTATTGTTTGTGTAATGGAACACCCAAAATGGGTTGGGGTCACAAACTACAAGGCTTTGGCGTGGCTTGAATGAAAGGGGATAGGGTGGTGTGGCATTGCCACACCACATGTAGTGGTGTGATAATGCCATATGACTATGCCAACATTACAAGGTAATGGGTAGTCATAGGGAGGTTCAACCCCCTTTTCCCTCCCACACACCCACACACACACACACACACAAACAAAATAATATAATACTATAGTCGATTTCCCTTTATTTTAATCTTATATATATACACACACACATATAGATTCTTCCATATATATTTATACATATATGTAGATTCTTCCTGATTTATTTTCAAAAGGTATATATATTTAGGCAAAGCCTATTTGTGTAGGTAAATATATATATATATATATATATATATATATATATATATATATATAAACACACACACACACACACACACACACACACACACACAGAGAGAAAGAGATAGATATGTATGTATTTGTGTGTGTGTGTGTGTGTAATTGTTGGAATTATTGTTATATACATGGTAAATTTGAAGACCCCAAAAAAAATTCATAGGAATTCATAGGCGAATCAAGAAAATTTGACTTCCGCGTTAATATGTTGTCTGTCGGTAGCATTTTTTATGTTGCTCGCCAACAACATATATTATGTTGTCAGTTAATAGTATATGATGTTGTCTAAAAATATATGTAATTTTGGAAAATATATTTTTGAAAATAATTGTTAAAATGAACAGCTTGACAAGAAACCTATCCTCCCAAAATATGGCACAAACAAAAAAAGTTTTTTTTTATTGAAAAAATACAAATTTCACTAATTTTGTATGGGAATTTTTTTTTATAATTTTTTTTATGTTAGTAGTTACAATGATAGTCTCAATGAGAAATATTTCCTCCCAAAATATTCTACTTGTTGAGAACATAAATATATGTTGTCCGTCAGTAGCATAAAACATGCTATGGGCCGGTAGCATAAAATATGCTACCTGCCGATAGTATAAAATATGTTATCAGCCGGTAGCATATTTTAAGCTACCGATCAATAATATTAAGGCAAGTATTGGGAACTCCTCTTTCATGGGGATGGAGAATAACCCCTTGAATTAACTTTTACCTAGAAACATTTGGCGACCCAAGCCTACTCCCTTCCCGAAAAATTCACTAATTTTAAAATTTTAAAATTAGAATATTCATGAATTAACAAATATTCACCCCTAAAATTTACCCTGATTATTTATATAAAAAATAAATACTCAAGTAGAAATAAAACATGTTTCTTTATTTAATCTAAAAGGGAACTAATTTCATACATTTTTTTTCTTTTTTTAAAGATTGTTTTATAAGGTTTAAAAGTAGTACTTTATTCCAAAATTTGCTAATAACTTTAGGATGATAAACTAGATTATAAATTAGTAATATATATTGTTCACAACCAATCTAAAAGGGAAAACAAAATGGGTATTGTTGGTACCCAAATTTAATCTCCTTCAAAGGTTGAGCATCATCATTGACTTAACAAGACACTCAAAGGCAGATAGATGATGATGTATGTCATTTTGTAGTCAGGGAAGTAGTCTATCTAAATTTTTTAGCACTCAGGCTTTGAAAAGGAGTTGTAGCACCTTAAGAGGATTTGATCTATCCTCACTACTTTATGGTTGTGCCTTTCAATCAAGGTAAGAGAACCTTTTTGCAACATGTTATTTATGGAGGAGATGGAGATATCATTCCTAATGATGTTGTTAAGGATACCTTGAAGAAAATATGATCAATGCAACAAAATCTAACTCTCACAAGTTGTCACTCTAGATAGTGGAGATATTCTCTAGGCAAGGTTAAGACTATTAAAGACATTTGGAATCCGGATTGTTTCTGCATTTTCAATTATAAAATTTGTGCATTTGTATAAAAACATGACAAACAGGGTTAGTATGGGTATGATTAGTTGTTTTGAATGAATTTGGTGGGAGGTGAAGCAGGATAAAGTTGACTATAACAAATCTTTGAGAAATTTTGCAAGATGGAAGACTAAACCAATAGAATGCCACAAAGCAGCTAAAATGTTTCTTTAACCAAAATATGTGCTTCAATGGAGGCCTAGATTATCACTTTTTCATACAATCTATGAGATTCTAACATGAAGGCTCAAGATGGAAAACCCAACAAAACATCAAGATCTGAGCCCAATCATGCGTGAGGTACACCCAGAGGCTTATAGACAATCTCTGTCAACATATGAGAGAAAAGTGATTTTATATCATTTATTTCACTCCCAAATGAAAGCTATTCTAAGAAATGAAATTACAGATGCCACTAAACTATCACAAGGATTGAGACCTATGTGATCGAGACATATTTTGATACAAGATTGCAACAAGAACAAGAATAACTATTTGTAGAAATTCAGAAGTAAAACAAACACATTTTTCAAAAGATTCACATAGAATAACTTGAGTTTGATTAAATTTATCAGTAGGGGAAAGCTTCTAGAAAAATCTCAGAGCTTGTCAATGGTTGTACACTCCCAACCACCTTGACATGATCAAATTCAATACAAAAGAGATACACTGGATTCTTAGACGGCTTCTCAAAAAGATGGGCTCTGTCAAGCCTTTTTCTATTAGAAAAATAAGTCCTGAACCCTTACACTCCAACCATTTAAACGATAAATTTTGGCCATTTATAACATTTATAACAGATCCCTTTTTCCGCCAAAAATCAATACATTGATTGCCACCAGTGCTTTCCATGATCATGATCGTGATTCCCAGAATCAGTCTGTAAAAAGTCACCAGGTGCTCAGGGGGGCAGATCTCTTCGAAAATCTCCCGCATTCAACTCCTTCCTCTAACAAATCACTTCTTCTATTCTCCAACCACTTCCACCCCTAATATGTCAAATATTATTCCTTGCATGCTTGGGAGAACAAAAACAGAAAATCAGATCGAGCCCGATAGTCAGACCATTTTAATTTCGAAATAGGTCTCCGGATCTCCCCCGCCAAACTTAGATATCAAAATTTACTACCCTCCCTTATTGGATTGCAGGAAATACCAAAAAATCATGAAGACTCACACTTCCAGGAGCTTTTCAGTAAAATGGGGGGATAATCAAATTCAGACACACATATGTCGTTGATATTTACTTTTAATTTGGGTTGTCCACATGGAAGATTGTATTTTAAAATAGGCTTGGGGGTTTCCTTTGACTTTTTATAAACATTTGAAAAAATGAAAAAAAATTCTATATTTCTTTGTACCTCTACCCTTGAGAAATGAGCCTGACACATGTCTTAATGTGGGTCCCAGTGGAACCGCACTTCCTTTTTCATCTTTTAACTTCCTTTTCCCAAAAGGAAAATTTTCCAAATTTCCCCCGAGAGTCATCACCTTCACTATTGACTGAAGCAAGATTTGACCTTTCCTCTATTGGGTTTGCGGGCCATTTTTGATATTTTAACCCTTTTGAGAATAAGAAGCAAAAATTTTAAGTTTCCCCCGATTGTCTACCTCCCTGCCACTTTTGAATTTTCAAATTTCCACACGTCACAATGACACGTCTTGATATGGTCCCCAACAGTTGAGACTTTGAATGATCACAGGCTCACCACGTGTCCTGGCCTGAAAAATTTTGTCTGAAGGATTGAAGCTCAGCGGGAGGCATCATGTGTCAGAGTTTGAGGCAATATCTTTTGGCATTTGAAAAGTTCAAACAAAATGCAAAATGAGCGAGGTTTCCTCCTGGCACTTATTTAAAATGAAACTCAAGGGACGGTCGTCAATCATGCGTGGTTCCTTCACATGTCCTAGACTTCCCAAAACATTTTGAAAAAATACTAAGTATGGGAAGACCTGGTGGAAGCCTCCACGTGTCTCTATGGCACAATTTCAAAATGGTGCCCAAATTGAAGACCCTAAATGAGTACAAGATCGCCACATGTCCTCACGGCGTAACTTCAATATGGTGCCTAGAGCAAAGACCCTGAATGAGCACGGGCTCACCACGTGTCCCTGTTCTGCCAGCTACATAAATTTTTTCCTAAGTCCAGGAAAAGCTATGGAAATCTCCACGTGTCCTCTCGGTGCTACTCAAAGGCCAAACCAAAAAGTAAATCTTTAAATGAGCTTTTTTCCTCCACATGGACAAATTTCTAATTTGAGGCAATTCATAAATTTTTTGAAGTACCCAGCTGAGCCACGTCTAGCCATAAGAGGTGACATGAATGTTGAGGAATAACTTTGATAGGAAAAGGACACCTATCAAACTGTAAAATACAGAAAGATGACCATTTGAGCCCAAAGATGAGATTTTTTCCAAGGATAGAGGATCTATAAATGTTACAAGCCTCAAATATGCTCCTTAGACCAACATCCATTCATTTTCCTTCAAGCATTTAGGGAAATAACGACAAGGGCAGAAAATCCCAACTATGAAAGATGAAAAGAATGGGAAATCCTGGGGTTTTAGATAAACAAAGAATGGGAGACCCAAATTATAGACCACTTCAGAGGGACAAAGAAAAAAGAAGGCATAAGAGGACCCATACGTGAACTTTGACCCAGTAACAAATTAATTATGGCAACAAAAACAACGTAGAGAACTCTCAAGTAAAAAATAGGTAAATAAAATGTGACAGAGGCCGTAGATTGAAAAAGTTTCAATGGTAAATGGGGTGAGACAAATTTGAGCTCCAACATCAGCTCTGACTCAAGGATGGGCACTCCCTGTGAGTGTCACAAGAACAAATTAGACCAATTGCTAAAAATATCCATTGGGAAATAGAGTCAGATTGCATAGCAGAGGAACAGAGCCATCTCCTAAAAACAAAATAGAGAAACCAAAAAAAACAAGTCACCAAGGGCTAGAATGAGAAAAAAACACAAAATAAAAGAAAAAAACAAGCTGTTATACACTGTACAAAAGATGTTCACCTTGATTATGAGGAATCAATCTAAGAAATGCTTAAAATGCATGCCATTAATAGGAAATTAGAGTAATTCACTATCCAAATTGTTTAAGAAGAAGGTATGTTCACCAATCCTAATATCAATGGGATAAGGGCACATCCATAGTCAAATTTTACATGCTTTCCCTTATCTTTATGCCTGTTATCCCATAGCAACACAAGATCTCCAACACCAAAAGCTCTGGGAGTGACCTCCTTGTCAAATAACTTCTTTATCTTTTCTTTTAAATTTACATGCCTCTGGTGGGATGCCCTCCTTTCTTCATAAGTTCAAAAATCTAGTTAATGTGAGCATCATAAGGACTTACTTCTTGATCCTCTAGTTGTTGAATGAAATGATATGAGGATAATTACATATGTAGGGGAAGCAGGGCCTGAGTTCCATACACCAACTCAAATGGATTCTTTCCAGTGGCTCTTTTAACAGTGATTTTATCATCCCAAACTATAAAATTTAACTATTCACCCCATTTTCTCTTGTTCATCTCCAAGGTTCTTCTAATAATCTTCAACAGGTTTTTATTACTAGACTCAACTTGACCATTTCCTTAGGGGTTGTAATTAGAGGCATATGTCAAGTTGATCCCATATTCTTTACACATTTTCACCAAAGGTTTTTCTCTAAAGATCATGGCATTGTCAGCAACAATCTTGACGGGCACCCTAAACCTGCAGATGATGTGGTTTAGCACAAAGTCCATGACAATTTGGTGTGTTACCTTCTTGGTGTAGATTGCCTCAACCCATTTAGTAAAGTAATCAGTGGCTACAAGAATCCAGTTATGGCCATCACTTGAAGGTTTTGAAATATCACCAATGAAATCCATTCCCCATTGCTTGAATGGAGCTTCAACTGATACAAGTTGCAAAATAAGGGAGCCTGAAGCTTTCAATCTTCCAGAGAAGCGGTGGTAACTCTCACATCTTCTAACCAACAAGGTTGTATCCTTGAAGAGAGTTTCCCACCAATAACCAACCCTTAATATCTTGTGTGTTGTGAATCTTGCAGCAAAATTCCCCGCACAAACTCCTCCATGGAGATCAGCAATTATCTTGAGGGCTTCTTCTTTAGTAATGCACCTTAAGAGAACTCCCTTTGGATTCTTTCAAGCTAACCCATAATCAGTAATGAAATTTTTTTGGGAAGCAAACCTAAGGGATATTTTCTAGTTCTTACTTAAATACTCAGGGAAATTTAGATGTGTGAGATTAAAAATTACATCTTTATACCACTCAGAACTCATCAATGCTTGAAAAAAATCTATTCTACCTTCTTCTATCTCATTTACCTCAATATTTTGCAAGTTTCTCTCAGCCATAAGCTTATCCAGGCCTAAACCTCTCATGAGCTTTGTGGTTTGGATATCCATGTTATATTCTTGTAACTTATCCACCCACCTAGGCCTCTTGCTTGAGACTTACATCTTTGATAAGATGTCTTTCACCATGGTGTGGGGGACATAAGCAAAAATCTTAGAACTTAAAATGTAAGTCCTGAAAACCTTTATTGCTTTTATTAAGGAAAATGTTTGTTTCTCCATAATAGTGTATCTCAACCCAACCCCCTGCAATTCCTTACTAAAAAAGGCAATTGGCATCTCAGCCCCTTCATCATCCTTCTGCACTAAGATAGAAGCAATAGTGTTCTCTGAAGCAAAAGAGAATAGTTGAAAGGGCTTCTTATAATCTAGAGCTGCTAGAACAGGTGCATGCTTTAGTGCCTCTTTAATCCCATTGAAATATTGGATGGCAACCTCCTCCCATTTAATAGCCTAGTCCTTTTTTAGCATGGAATTGATTGGAATGGTGAACTCAATAAAGTCTTATATGAATATCCTAATTAATTTTATCTAGCCAAAGAAAGACTAAATTCCTTTTTTGGTCCTTGGAATTGGAACCTTGTTGATAGCCTCTACCCTTTCTGGATCAATCATCACCCGTTCTTGTGACACAATGTGGCCAAGCAATTTTTCCTTCTGCACTTCAAAATGGAACTTCTTAGGATTCAGTGAGATGCCATATTCCCTACATCTTATCAACATCTTCTCCAAGTGCAACAGGTGATCACTTCTCTTTTTGGAAAATATAGTTACATCATCTTGATAAACTGCAATAAACTCATTGATGTAACTAGCAAAAGCAACATCCATTTCTATTTGAAAGCTGGATCCAACATTCATCAAACCGAAGGGCATCCTAACATACACATATGTCCCCCAAGGAGTGGTAATGGTTTTCGTGATCCTTTCTAATTCCTTCACCAAAACATGGTTTTAACCAGAGAAACCATCTAGGGTGGAGAGCCATTTAGAACCAGTCACTAATTACATCATGCTTTCCATATTTGGTAAAGGATAATTATCCTTCATAGATCCTTTGTTTACATTCCTGAAATCTACATACAACCTTATATCACATTTTTTCTTTCTAAATGGTACTAGGTTTATAACCCAAGAACAATACCTTGTGGGCTGAATAATCCATCCATCTCTTAGCTTCTTTAGTTCCTCTATCATTTTAAGAGATAAGAGTGGATTGATTAGCCTCTGTTTATTCCTGAATGGCCTTGCATTAGACTTCAAGGGAATCTCATGTTAAAACAGGTCCTCTCTGTATGCTTTTAGTTCATAATAGGTCCAAGCAATGCAATCTTGGTATTTTTTCAAGAATTAGATGTAGGACTGCTTCTCCCCATTGCTGAGATTACTTCCTAACCAAATCTTCCTTGGCATCTCCTTTGTGCCTAGGTCATGCTCCTTAATATCCCTTGAGGCTTCTATGAATTTGTTAATAAAGTGGTCAACACTATCAAAATTGGACTCAAGAGCGACCAGCCCCTTAGGAATGGTATTGGTTTTTAGCTAGATGATGCCCTTAAAAAACAAGGTTTCCTTCCCCTTTGTGGCACATACCATTGGCTCCAAATCAATGCATTGATTAGTAAACTCTCCCTTGTTCTGTAGAAATCTTCTAATCTGAGCATCATCATCAAATACCTTCTAGTGTTTAATTTTTTCAGGGACAAAGGGTCTTGTCAACAATTCCACATCATTTTCACAATATGGGGACACTACACAATTTTCAAAATGAGACTCCAACACTGTAAGTTTTTCTACCAAGTCATTGAACTTCCTATCATGATGCACAATGTTGAATGAATCAAACATCTCAATGAAATCCCAAAGTGCATGCTTGTATTGTTTGATTCACTAATTCTTTATGGCATACAGTTTTCTAACTTTTTTTACAATTAATTCTGAGTCTCCTTTGACAATGATGTCCGTGACACCATATTTCCAAGCAATTCTTAAACCCAAAAATAGTGCCTCATACTCAGTAATGTTGTTAGTGCATTTAAAATTGAGTTTGAAGGAAAAAACAAATTTTTCTTGACCTGGAGAAAGCATAACAACACCACCACCATTCCCAAACTTGGAGCAAGTTCCATCAAACAATAGAGTCCAAGGAGAGCTCGTTTATTCAAGGAATTTGCATTCTTCAATCTTGTGCTCCTTTCCATCATCAAATCCTACAAAATTATCAACATTAACACTTGTGTACAATATTTCATAGGATGCATTATTGGGATCTTCAATAAGGTGCAACATCTTCTTTTCCCCATACAACTTGACAAGGCTACCCTCAATTGGGATGGTAGCATAGGACATGTCCATTTGGACACTCCCACCAACACTTATAGCCTATTTTCTAGACAATAGCATGCCCCACTTGGCTGGGTAGTCAACAATGACAACATCATGTCTTAAATTTTTATCTGGGTAAGTTGCAAGATGCACCACCAAACCATTCACACACCTAACCATTGGCACCTCTCTGGAGTCCATAGCAGTACACTTCCCATATGCTGCTGTAACCTTAATATCCAACTCATTCATGACTTCCAAAGGCATGTCATTGCATGATGCCCCTGAGTCAAACATGCAGTTGTGGAGTAATTTGTCCTTAAATATTAGAGTTGTGAAGAATGGATCCACATTTAACTGAGACTCCACCAAGGATGTCCCCAAATAAACCTCAGGTGGTTCATCTAGCTCTTTAGGTGCCGGTGGTGTCTCCACAATGTTTATATTTCTGCATAGGGAAGTCTTCTCCTCTTTTAGCCCCAAATACTCAAGATCCCTCTTCCCATGCTCAGGAATCCTAAGCAATTCAAAAATTGGAACTGAGATCTTGATCTAACTCAAAACTTGGGCAATATCATAAGCGGCAGAATTTGGTAAGGAAACATTTGAAGGAAGGTTAACACACTCATTAGATGGCATCGGATTTTTGACAACTTGCGCATGAGGAGGGGTATGATTTTTGTTTGGGACAGAAGGGATTTTTGTAGATGCATCTTTCTTAGGAGCGTCTTTAGGAATGTTTGAAAGTAAAGGAGCTTTTTGCTTAGCTTGAGGCCCTACCCCTTTGACATCCTTACTTCTTGTGTTATATTCCTTCTCTTGAGAAACAACAACATTCATCAGTAAATATCTATCTTCCTTAGATGGGATTTCTCCATCATACTTCTTTATCATTAAAGCCCTTAAATATTCAAAGTCATTATTGGGAAATACAAAATCTTGTACAATATCTATTTCTAAATTATGAGAGGGAGGAAGAATAGGTACCCTATGAATGCAGTCCCAAAAAGTGGTAGCAGTCCAGGCACTTATCACGTCAGTTGAAGTTGCCCCTTGTTATGAGCTCGTGGAATAACTCATCATGCAAACATCATCATCATTATCGTCATAAAATTCTTCTTATTTTTGCTAATCTTCTTCACAAGGAGCATGGGGCACGAAACATCTATCACACCAATCAATGACATCTGTCACCTCCACCACAACTCTTACAGCCAAAGGATCAGGTACCATTATGCTATCCCTAGCTTAGGACTGTCTATTTCCAAATCCAGCAGGTCCCTTTCCTCTATAATGATATCTTTGATGATTTGTTAACATGTCTTGCCCTTGCTACTTGTGTTGTCCTTGTGAGCTCTGCCCAATTCCTTTCTCATCCCAGGCTAGTTTGTAGGAAATTTCTTTAACAGCCCCTTCCAAAGTCTTCACAACTTTTTCCAAATCAGAAACCTTGGTTGTTTGGATTTTTTCAGGGTTAACTTGCTTTACACCCTCCCTTTTTTGCGGCTTTCCAATTTTCTTGATGTTATTCTCAATTTTCAGGGCCATGGTGAATGCCTTCCTTAAATTAGTGGGGTTTTTGTCCCTCAAGTAGTAAGCAACGTTTTTATCAAATGCAGATGAATATTTGATCAAGAATGATTCATTACATGGACTTATCCTAACAGGAAATATCCTTAAGGTCTTCTTAAACCTTGTGTTGAAATCATATATTGACTCATTAGGATTATTTTTGTATGTTTTTAAATTTTGTCAAGAGAAACCTAGGGTCAATTCTATAACCATACGATAATTAAAATGCCTTACTCATCTCTATCCAAGAATCAATAGAATTATCTGGAAAATATTTATACCAGTCCCTTGTATCCTCTTCCAGAGTATGGATAAACAACTTGATATACACATCTTCATGTTCAATCTCAAAGTCTTCCATCATATTGATAAAAGGATTTAAATGTTGATCACCAGTTATAGCATTGTTTCCTTGGAACTTTGGCAGTTTGTTCCTTACTTCTTGAGGAATTGCATTTGGATAACCAGCCATCCCTACAAAATTTATAGGTTCAAATGTATTTACAATAAATAGAGGTCTGGGTGGGGGTAGCGCCATGTTGTTTTGAGGGGGTGACCCTAAAGGGGAGATAAATTGATGAGGGGTAGAGGGTCTTTGAAACAGATGGGCATAACTTTCAAATTGGATATCCCCTAAAGGCCTAGTTTCTTGGAAATCCCTATAAACTTCTGAAAAGTCAGGTGTAGAATGAGAAGAAAAAATTTCAAAATGAAATGAAGGCCCCTCTCCAGTTGGAGAATTAATTCCACAAAGAGGCTACCTAATTTAGAAGCACTTGAATTGTAGTATTCAATAATAGCCCAGTCACTTTCATCAATGGAAATCCCCTTTCTTTTCTCCTAATTTCCCATATCTCTCCAGGATTTTCTTCCTTCTGATTTTTCTTTTCCTAGCTCTAGAAATAATGTCCTAGTAGGATCCCTAGCAAAGAAATATCTTCTTCCTTCCAGATCTTTAAATATTAGTAAAAAATCTCACTTGGCAGAGGTTAAGACACTGGTATTCATTAAGAATTAGATCAACGGGGAGTCTCCACTAATGCTTTTCACCTTAGTTGTGTAGATGCACTAAATATGATTTGTCAAATGTTGTCATCACTAAAAACTAGAAATGGAAAGACTATGACTTTTCTTTACCCAGATTTATCAATGAAAGCTAGTGCACTAGCTGTAGAAACTAAAAGACTTGAACATACACTTGTAACTTTGATAACTTCTTACATGCCTAAACACAGGATGACACCTAAAAATATGTATTAGCACTTTAAGCATACAATAAGTGTTTACTACAGTCTGAATATGGATTGTAATCAGTTGTCCTCGACAACAACATAGAAAATGTGTTGGTACACAAATTTAATCTCCTTCAAATACCGAGAAACATCATGGATGTATGTCATTTTGTAGCTGGGAAAGTAGTCTATCTGAATTTTTTAGCTCTCATGCTTTGAAAAGAAGTGGGTAACACCTTAAGAGGATTTGATCTATCCTCACTACTTTATTTTTTTGCCCTTAAACCAAGGTGAGAGAACCTTTTTGTAGCCTATTATTTACGGAGGAGATGGAGATATCCTTCCTAAGGAAAGTTGTTAAGTAGACGTTGAAGAAAATATGATCAATGCAACAAAATCTAACTCTCACGAGTCATCACTCTAGATAGAGGAGATATTCTCTAGGCAAGGTTCAGGCCACTAAAGACATTTGGAATCCTGATTATTTTTGCATGTTTTAGTAATAAAATTTGTGCATTTTTATACACACATGAAAAACAAGAGTAGTATGTGTAGGATTATTTGTTTTGAATGAATTTGGTGGGAGGTGAAGCAAGATAAAGTTGATTTTACCAAATATTTGAGAAATTTTGCAAGATGGAAGACTAAACAAATAAAATGGCACAGAGAAGCTAAAATGTTTCTTTAACCAGAATATGTGCTTTAATGGAGGCCCAAATTAGCACTTTTTCATACAATATATGAGATTCTAACATGAAGGCTTGAGTTATAAAACCCAACAAAACATCAAGATCTGAGCCCAATCACGCTTGAGGTACACCTAGAGGATTACAAACAATCGTTGTCAACAGATGAGAGAAAAGTGTTTTTAAATCATTTATTTCACTCCCAGATGAAAGCTCTTCTAAGAAATGAAATTGCAGATGCCACTAAACTATCACAAGGGTTGAGACCTATGTGATTGAGAAATTTTTTGATACAGGATTGCAACAGGAACAAGAAAAACTATTTACAGACATTCAGAAGTAAAACAAACACATTTTGCATAAGATCCACACAGAATAACTCGAGTTTGATTAAATTTATCAGGACGGGAAAGTTTCTAGAACAATCTCAGAGCTTGTCAATGGCTGTACACTCGTAACCACCTTGACATGATAAAATTCAATATAAAATAGATACACTAGATTATCAGATGGCTTCTAAAAAATATGGGCTCTGTAAAGCCTTTTTCTATTAGAACAATCAGTCACAACGCCTTACACTCCAACCATTTGCATGATGAATTTTGGCCATTTATAAAATTTACAATCGATCCCTTTTCCTCCCAAAAATCAAGACATTGACTGCCACCAGTGCTTTCCATGATGATGATCGTGATTCCCAGAATCAGATCTGCAAAATGTCTTCAAGTGCTCAGGGGGAAGATCTCTTAAAAAATCTCCCACATTCAACTCCTTCCTCTAGAAATTCACTCCTCCTTCTATTCTCAACCACTTCCACCCCTAATCTGTCAAATCTGGTTCCTTGTGTGCTCAAGAGAAGAAAAATGGAAAATTATATTAAGCTCCATAATCAAACCATTTTAATTGTGAAATACATCTCCAAATCTCCCCCACTAAACTTAGATATCAAAATTTACTCCCCTCCCTTCTTGGAATGAAGGAAATATCAATAAATCATTAAGACTTTTACTTCTAGGGGATTTTCAGTAAAATGGGGGGGAAATTAGATTCAGACAGAAAGTTGTCATTGATCTTTACTTTGAATTTGGGCCATCCACGTGGAAGATTCAATTTTAAAACTAGATTGAGGGTTTCCTTTGAATTTTTACAACCCTTTGAAATAATGGAAAAAATTTCCATTTTGCTCTGCACCTCCACCCTTGAGAAATTAGTCTGACACATGTCCCAATGTGCATCCTAGTGGAATCGCTCTTCCTTTTTCACTTTTAACTCTACTTTCCAAAAAGGAAAATTTCCCCTAAGAGTCCTTACCTCCTTCATTGAGTGGAGCAAGCTTTGACCTTTTCTCTATCAAGCTTCTAGGCCATTTTTGATATTTTAACCCTTTTGAGAATAAGAAGAAATTTTTTTAAGTTACCCCCGATGGTCCTCCTCCCTGCCCCTTTTGAATTTTCAAATTACCATGCGTCACAATGGTGCTTTTTGAGATGGTCCCTAAAATTTGAGACTGTAAATGGGCATGGGCTCACCATGTGTCCTGGCTCGAAATTTTTTCTGAAGGCTTGAAGCTCAGCAAGAGGCGTCATGTGTTAGATTCCAAGGAAGTCTCTTTTGGCCTTTACAAAGTTAAAACAAATGCAAACTGAGTGGAGGCCTCCAAGTGTCCTCCTGGCGCTTCTTTAAAATGAAACTCAAGGGTCGGTCCTCAATCATGCATGTTTCCTTCACGTGTCCCAGACTTCCTAAAACATTTTGAAAAAAGAGTAAGTATGGGAAGACCCGGTGAAAGCCTCCATGTGAAAGCAAAGATCCTAAATGAGCGTTGGCGCGCCAAATGTCCCTGTTCTGCAAGCTGCATAAAAAATTTTCTAAGTCCTGGAAAAGTAGCGGAAACCTCCACGTGTCCTCCCAACGCTACTCTAAGGCCAAACCAAAAAGTAAATCTTCGAATGAGAGTCACTCCTGCACGTGGAAAAATTTCTAAGTCGAGGTGATGCATAAAAAAAATTAATTACTTAATTGAGTCGCGTCCAACCAAAAGAGGCCATGTGACCATTGAATTTTGAAGAATAACTTTGAGAAGAAAAATACACCCGTCAAACTATAAAATGTAGAAAAAGGACCATTTGAGCCCAAAGATGAGATTATTTCCAAGGAAAGAGAATCTAGAAATGTTACAAGGATCAAATATGCTCCTCAGAGCAACATCCATTCATTTTCCTTCAAGCATTTAGGACAAAAATGGAAAGGGAAGCAAATCCCGACTGTGAAAGATCGAAAGAATGGGAAATCCCAAGGTTTTAGATAAAAAGAGAATGGGAGACCCAAATTATAGACCACTTCAGAGGGGCAGTGAAAGAAGGAAGCAAAAGTGGACCCATACGTGAACTTTGACCCAGGAACATATTAATTATGGCAACAAAAGAAGGCAAACACCTTTCAAGAATAACATAGGGAAATAAAATGTGAGAGAGGTGGTATATTAAAATATTTTCAATAGTAAATGGGGCAAAAAAAATCTGAGCACCAATAGGAATAACAAAAACCATATACATGCTCTCATTTTTTCTTAAGTATTAAGTATGGTAACAACATTTCAAAAATGAAAAAAAAACCATTTACTTTAATATATTTATAATTCAAAGAGGAACAATTTAAAATTTAAACTAGAATGCAAAATTTTATTTATGTTTCTGGTTTAAACACAATGCATATTTTAATTGGATTCAACAACAATAAGATACAACTTTCAACCATGTACTTCTCATAGCTTAATGATTTACAACAAGTTGGAATAATTCCATCACAAGAAGCTTAACTATAAACTGTAAGTACAAAAATCCCTCCACTTAAAAGTGAAGACAACATGGTGGAATTTATAACAAATCTCTCTCTTTTTTTCTTTAAACACTATAACTTCATCCCATAGATTTAATTTGCATCTTCTTTTCTCTTCCGTCTCCAACACATCAATTAAAGAAGCGAGATAGGAAACACTCACCTCCCAACCTTAATCCAATGGAAAGGTGAATACTACATTCTCATTGGTCCATGAGCCCTAACAATAGAAGAATAAAGGATGCTCACAATAATGGAAGCTCTCACAAAATGGCTTCAAACAACATACACACACACACACACCAATATGCAACACTTCAAGAAGGAAAACACTAAGAATAAAATATACAATATAACAAACATATAGGCTTCAAATTTGAGAAAAAGGAGAAGGGAAACATGAAAACTATATCCTTATGCCTCACAAGTGGGATAGGGGTCCACCCAATCATCTAAGTGCACTATACACACACACACAAAAAAAAAAAACCTATCTCTCCATTTTAAAAGACACAAATGATTTAGTTTCCTTATAAATCCACATAGGTGGATTACCCTTCTCACACTCCCTCTAGAAAATCATCACACAATCCCTTTCACCTCAAGAATGGCCCCATTTCTCTCTCCCTACACCATCCCTATATCCAATTCTACCCAAACCCATACAAAATCAAAAGTATTCACACATTCCGAATTCAATAAATAAATAATAAATTTAACACACAGAGTTTCAAGTCCTACCTTACCATCGAGATATCCTTCAACCTTTAAGCAACCAAGCTCCAAAATTATTTCCAAATCTAATCCAATTGCCATGCAAGTTCTCCAAATTTTTCAAGAAATTATTCCCCAAAATAACCAAAATACTCTAATAAATATAAAATGGTGGAGAGGATGGTGAGGTGGCTCCATGTAGGATTCCACATCTTTTCTCCCCAATCTACATCACAAGTCAAACACATAATCAAAGACTCTATATTTGAGTAAGGTAAAGGTATGAAACTTCCTTTCTCACACATAATCTACCATTCCACACTTATAAGGACATCATTAAGAGAGTTTGGAAAAGGAGGAAGTTAATTTCGTACTCTCCTTCAAAAACACATAATAGGGGAGAAATTTGACACCTTATAACATAGGTTGGGTTGGTGGGTGAGTTTAATGGGTATAGGACAAGTAAAACTTATCCCACACGTCTCCAAAAATAGGCTCAAATCCCAAATCCGAGTTTTGGAGATGTATATGGGTACACAAACCAAAATAAAGAAAAATAAATCCAAAATCATGGATAAAAATAAGGACTAATCTACCACATTCGTTGCACCCTTTGTCATGTCATCCAATTTTCATAATCCACATAGTTAATTAACTTAATCAAGAACATAATAATAAACACAATGACATGAGAAAAAACTAGAATTTAGTATAATAACATACTCAACTAAGACAAATAAATATAAGAAAAATTATAACATTCACACCCTTAGTCACTTATGAGGTCACTCCCCCTTGGATACCTCCTAACAAACATGACAAGTAAAACAACAATGTACACACTCATGGCTGCCGAGGTGACCTTGTTGTAAACATCTAATATTCTTCCATAGTTAGTCTCCTAGTTCCTTCTTTGATTATTGTGATTTATTTTTCTGTAAAAAACCAAGACAATACGATCTTTAGCCTCAAGGCCATATCAATACGTGAAGAAATAAAAAGCACAATTATCATTTATCAAATAACATCATCATACAACATAGATGTATCATTATCATGGTTAATAAATTATATTCTAAATCAATTATTTACAATTACTAATCATCATAATTTTACCATATCCATTAACATTTATTATCACCCTATGCCTAAGCATAACCATCTATCACAATTAATATTTTGTGATAACCTTCCATTTCATGCATCTACTGTAACCTATAATTATCTAGATGTAGTTAAAAACATATTACCGATCACCTTTTATCATCACATTATTAATAAATATTAACATCAATGTGTTAATATGGTTAGTCAAATCATCTAAACATAATCACCCTGTCAGGAGTCCAAGATATTAACATATATCAAAATAACACTAAATCATCATCATGTACTGTAATATCTATCAATGTCCGCTAAGAATCCAAACAATACATAATAAGAGTCACAAACACACTAATAATCATAATGTCCATACTATCGAATAACATGCTATAAAAAATATCAAAATAATCTCCACGTCACTATGGAACTAATAATCATGAGCATTACAAAATAGTTGTGGAAGAGGAGTGGGTACTACATCCCCCCCCCCCCCTTAGACTTGACTTTCTCCTTGAATTCACTGGAATAGATGTGGGAACTATGATCAAAATAGTGTGGAGTCCTCCCATGTAGCTGATGACTCATCATATCGATCCTACTAGACATGCACCTGGTTAATCTCATGCCCTCGAAGCCCTGGGGTCCTGTGCTCTAGAATGTGCATGGGTTACATAATCACCATTCCCTTATCATGCACCTACATGGAAGTCTAATCCAACACATGAGATGGATCTGGTATATATTTCTATAAAAGAGAAACATCAAAGACATCATTTATGCAAGACAAGATGGGTGGAAAACCTAAGTGGTAGGCTACAAATCCAATCCGCTCCAAGATTTAAAATCAACCCAGAAATATCAGAGCTAGATTAGAGTATTTTCCTTAATGGATGGGGCTCTTATGAGGTCTGACTCTCAAAAACACCTTTGCTTCAACCTCATAACTATTATCTAGCCTCCTCTAATTATCATATTGTTTATGTCTATCTTGTGCATCATATAATTTCTTCCTTATTAAGGTGACCTTATGCTCTATAGCCTATAACATAGTTGGCCTAATATCGACCATGTCCCATAATTTCTCCCAAATCAAGGGATTCTTGCACTCTCTTCCATACAATTCCTGGAAGGGTGTCATGCTGATGGAACTCTTAAAATTGTTATTGTATGAAAAATATACTAGATACAAATACTTCTCCCATCGTGAATGATGATCTTTAACATACATCTAAAACATATCCTTTAGCACCTAGTTCACCCGCTCAATCTAACCATCTATCTTAGGGAGATAAGTTGTACTGAAATTGATCTTCGTCGCAAGTGCAAAATGCGTGTTGGTCCAAAAGTGTGAAGTAAATAAGGGTTCGCGGTCACAAATGATCTTCCACAGAATCCTATGTGTTGGTATCCAAATTAATTCTCCCTTAGAAGCCGATCAAGATCACAGATTCAACAAGATACTCAGAGATATATGAATCATAATTCGTTTTGTAGCTGGGGAAGGGATTCAGGTTGCTCTTTGTCACTTGGGTGCTGGAGAAATGATTAACACCATATAAAAGGATTTGATCTATCCTCACTACTTTCAACCATTGCTTTCAACCTGGGTGAGAGGATCCATTTTGTAACCTCTCTTAGTGAAGCAGAATGAAGATATCCTTCTTTGCACAAATTCGAAAGGAAACCTTGAGAAAATATGATCAATGCACCAAACTTTAACTCTCATAAGTTGTCAATTCTAAAGAATAGTGATATTTTCTAAACAAGGCTAAGTTTACTAAAGATGTTATGGAAACCTGATTGCTTCTGTATATTTTGGAAGTAGAATTTATTCACTTGTGGAAATATAGGGAAAATAGGGGTAGTTTACGTGGGATTCATTGTTTTTGAATAACTTTTGGCACAAAATTAAGCATGATAAACTTGATTTTTTCATATATTTGAGAACCTTCACAACATTTGGAAAACTAAATGATAGAATGCTTCAAAATAGATAAAATAGTCCTTTAACTAGAAGGTGTGCACCAATGGAGGCTCAGATTTGCACTGTTTCACATAATCTCCAAGAATTTCACACAAAAGATCAAGCTAAAGACTTAATTAAACATTAAAGACCCCTGGTTCCTCACAGCTAAGATACACTCGAAGGCTTATAGACAATATTTATCAACAAAATGACAATAAAGTTATTTTAAATTATTTATCTCATTACATGATGAAAGATTTTTTTGTAATGAAATTGCAAAAGACACTAAACTGTCACAGGGATGAGATCCTATATTATTCGGAAGATTTTAAGACAAGATTGCAATAGGAACAGGAAAAACTACTTGCAGGCATTCTGAAATAAAGTAGACACACATTTTCCCAAGATTAACATAGATTAATTTGAAGTTGATTAGATTCATTAGCAAGGAAAAGTTTCTTTAAACAATCTCAGAGCTTGTCAATGGTTGTACACTTGCAACCAACTTGAAATGATCAAATCTAAAACATAAGAGATTAACAGGTTTCTCAGATGGTCTCTCAGGAAAATGGGATTTCTCAAATTTTCTCTTAATAAATAAACTCCTGACCATTTACACGACTAAAGCATGCTTTTTATAACACTAATTTACATTAAAGCTTTCCCCCCAAGCAAAGAATATTTGAGGAACCTTTGTTTGTTACATATTCGATCATGATTTTCATAAAATGATGTATAACAGATTTACAACAAAAAAAATTTAGTTGTTCAAAAAGGTGAATCATTGCAAAGATTTCCATCATTGTTTTAATTGGGGCACCCAGTCATCTACTATGGAAACACGTTTTTCATCCGTTGCACCTGTAACTCTGCTCTACATCCAACTTATCTAGTAATTCACATTTTTACAAGTTCCTAAGTAATTCCAACTTCAAAATATCAACATTTACAATCCTTAGACTCATAAATTAAACTCTAAATTCATTCAATTGCACTTTGTAGACAAAATCAACAAGGAATTTCATCAAAAATGATGAAAAATAATGTGTATTCGCATCTCCAAGAGTCTTGGAGCAAAAATGGTGGTAAAATCATATGCAATGCACAACAACCACTGATTCTCCCCTTTCTCAACTTTAGATTATAGCCATCCACATGCTTCCTTGGTGCAACTGCAAAGATGAAGTACATAGGAAAGTTTCCAAACAAGCGTGGGCCTTCACGTGCCATGGGCCCAAGAAATTTGCCTTTTTTTCTTTGAAAAGTCTTAGTATAAAAGGAGCTAATGGAAGCCTCCACGTGTCTCACTAGCACACTTTTGATATGGTGCCCAAAAGAGGAGACCCTATACAAGCGTGAGCTCACCACGTGTCTCAACTAGACATAGTTATCGAAAGACTTTTAGGGACTAATTGAAGGTGTCATGTGCCTAGGGTCTGAGAAATTTTCCTTATCTGTTGAAAATACCAAGCAAGGGCAGAGTGAGCAGAACCTTCCAAATGTCTCATTAGCATAATTTCGATATGGTACCCAAAAGCAGAGACCCTAAACAAGTGTAAGCTCACTACGTGTCTCAGTCTGGCTAAGTTATTGAAAATTTTTAAGGACCAGCAGAAGGCGCCACGTTCCTAAGGTCTGATAAAGTTTCATCAGCCAATGAAAATTATAAGTATGGGAAGACCCAGCGAAAATATTCATGTGTCCTCCTAGCGCTTCTTCAAAATTAAAACGGGCCATCCACATTTCCTAGGCCTTGGAAAGTTGCTTGAAAAGGTTAAGTATAGAGAGTAGCCAGCAGAAGAATCCACATGTCTCCTTAGTGGAAATTCTAAGGTAGGAATCAGACCCAGATCCTTAAATGAGCACCAACCCTCCATGTGTTTATAGTCTGAAAAAAAATGCACCGACCGCATGAAAAAAATGTTGATGTCTAGGTAGGGCCAATAGAAACCTTCACGTGTCTCCTTGGCACAACTCTAAAGGTCAAACCAAGAGGTGAAATTTTAGATCAGCGCAATCCCTCCATGTGGATAAGACTTGAGTTAAATCAGACCTTATAGTTTCAAAATGCCCCGCCGAGCCACATCATATTAGAAAGGACCACGTTTCCATAGATGTTGGGAAAAAAATTGATAGGGAAACTAAAACATGACTGTGGAAAAATTAAAGGAAGGGAAACAACCTAAATGTATGCCCAAGTTACAAATTCTTTCACATGGACAGAGGTATAGAAAACAAATTATGGACTTAAAGTGATCCTCAACCAAAGGAGAGGACTGATCATGGAAACCAAATTAAGGATAGAGCTTTCACACATCAATATGGGGAGATAGAGAATACGGAAGAGCCCAGAGATTGAATAATTTCAAGGACAAACTGAGCAATATTAAATTAAGCACCAACATCGGCTCTGACTCAGGGATGGGCACTTCCTGCGAGTTCCATAAGAACAAATAATAGACCAAGTTCCAAAAATAAACCATTGGGTAACGGAGTCAAAGAACAGGCTTGCAGAGTAGAACAAAAAAAACTAATTCCCATAAGGATGAACTGAGAAACCAACAAAAAATGGTCACCAAGGACAAGGACAAACCAAAATAGAAAAACACGATAGCAAATCGAAACCAGAAGACTATACACTATATAATGGTGTCTGCATTTATTCTAAGAAATAAATAAACAAAATGTTTCAAATGCCTACCATTAATTGGAATTTACATTAAAGCTTTCCCCCCAAGAAAATAATATTTGAGGAACCTTTGATTGTTACATATTCGATCATGATTTTCAGAAAATGACATTTAACATATTTACAACAAAAATTTGTTAGTTGTTCAAAAAGGTGAATCATTGCAAATATTTCTGTCATTGTTTTAACTGGGGCACCTAGTCATCTACTCTAGCAACATGTTTTTCATCCCTTGCACCTACAACTCTACTCTACATCCATCTTCTCTGGTAATTCACATTTTTGTAAGTGCCTAATTAATTCCAACTTAAAAACATCAACATTTACAATCATTGGACTAAAAAATTAAGCTCTAAATTCCTTCAATTGTACTTTATAGATAAAAATGACAAGGAATTTCATCAAAAATGATGAAAAACAATGTGTATTCACATCTCTAGGAGTCTTGGAGTAAAAATGGTTGCAAAATCATATGCAATGCACAAAAACCATTGATTCTCTCCTTTCTCAACTTTAGATTAGAGTCGTCCTTGTGTTTCCTTGGTGCAACTAAAAAGGTGAAGTGCAGAGGAAAGTTTTCAAACAAGTGTGTGCCTTCCATGTGTCCTGGGCCCAAGAAAATTACCTTTTTACCTTTGAAAAGTCTCAGCATAAAAGGAGCTAGCGGAATCCTTCACGTGTCTCACTAGGGCAATTTTGATAGGGTTCCCAAAAGCAGAGACCCTAAAAAAGCGTGGGATTACCACATGTCTCAACCGGACACAGTTGTTGAAAGAATTTTAGGGACCAATGGAAAGTGCCACGTGCTTAGGGTCTGAGAAAGTTTCCTCAACCGTTGAAAATTCCAAGCAAGGGCAGAGTGAGAGGAACCTTCCACATGTCTCACTGGCATACTTTTGATAAGGTGCCCAAAAGTGGAGACCCTAAACAAGTGCAGGCTCACCATGTGTCTCAGTCTCACATAGTTGTTGAAAAATTTGAAGGACTAGCAGAAGGTGCCACATGCCTAGGGTCGGATAAAGTTTCATTGGCCATTGAAATGTATAAGTATGGGAAGACCCATTGGAAACCTCCACGTGTCTTCTTGGTGCTTCTTCAAAAGTAAAGTACAGGGGCAAGTCCAAAATAGGAGTGGGCCCTCCACCTTTCCTAGGCCATGGAAAGTTGCTTGAAAATTTTAAGTATAGAGAGAATCCAGGAGAAGATTCCACGTGTCTCCCTGGCACAACTGCTAAGGTAGGACTCATAGGTGGATCCTCAAATTAGCATCAGCCCTCTACGTGTCCATGGTCCAAAAAAGTTCTAGTGACCACATGAAAAAAATATCTAAGTCTGGATAGGGCCAGCGGAAACCTCGACGTGTCTCCTTGGCACAACTCCAAAGGTCAAACCAATAGGAAAAGTTTCAAGTCAGAGAAGGCCCTCCACCTAGACAAGACTTGAGTTAAAGTGGGCATTAGATTTTCAAAATGCCCTGCCAAGCTCATCTAATCAGAAAGGAACATGTTTCCATAGATGTTGGGACAAAAATTGACAGGGAAAATAAAACATGACTGTGGAAAAATTGAAGGAAGGGAAACAACCCAAATTTATGCCCAAGTCATAAATTCTTTCACATAGACAGAGGAATGGAAAAAAAGTTCTATACTTAAAGTGATCCTCACCCAAAGGAGAGGACTGATAATGAAAACCAAATTAAGGACAAAGATTTCATGCATCAATATGGGGAGATAAAGAATACAACAGAGCTCACAGTTTGAATAATTTCAAGGAAAAACAGGACAAGATCAAATTGAGCACCAACATCGGCTCCGACCTGAGGATGGGCACTCCCAGTGAGTTCCATAAGAACAAAGAGCAGACCAAGTGCCAAAAACAAACCATTTAGCAACGCAGTCAATGAACAAGATTGCAGAGAAGAACAAAAATAACCAATTCCCCCAAGGACAAACTAAGAAACCAACAAAACTAGGTCACTAGGGACAAGGACAAACCAAAATAGGAAAACACAAAAGTAGAACAAAACCAGAAGACTCTACACCATACAATGGTGTATACCTCAATTCTTAGAAATCAATCAAGGAAATGTTTCAAATGCTTGCCATTAACAAGAAATTCAAGAAATTCCCCATCTAGGTCTTTTAAGAAGAAGGTATGTTCACCAATTTGAATTTCAATTGAATAAGGGCCCATCCAAAATGCATCAAAATTTCCATGTTTTCCATTATCCTTGTGCTTTCTATCCAACAATAGCACAAGATCCCCCACACTAAAAGCTCTTGGATTCACCTTCTTATCGAACAAAATCTTCAATTTCTCTCTAAATTTTACATGCCTCAGATGGGATGCCCTTCTTTCTTCATCTAAATCAATAATCCAATTGATGTGAGCATCATAGGGACTAACCTCTTGATCTTCCAGTTGTTGAAGAAATTTAAATGAAGACAATTACATATGCAGGGGCAGCAGAGCTTAAGTTCCATACAACAACTCAAATGGTATTTTTCTAGTAGCTCGTTTAATATTGATTTGATCATCCCAAACAACAAACTTAAACTACTAACCCCACTTCCTTTTGTTCAACTCCAGAGTTCTTCTAATTATTTTCAACCTATTTTTATTTTTCAACTCTACTTCTCCATTTCCTTAGGGATTATAATTAGAATCATATGTAAAATTGATCCCATATTCATGGCACATGGCCACCAATGTTTTATCCTAGAAGCTCATAGCATTATCAACAACTATTTTGGTAGGTACTTGAAGTCTTAAAATGATATGATTCAAAATGAAATCCATGACAATTTGGTGAGTTTCTTTCTTGGTGAGGATTGCCTCCACCCACTTGGTGAAGTAATAAGTGGCTACTAAAATCCACTTATGGCTAGCACTTGAAGGATCTGAAATCTCAATGATGAAGTTCATTCCCCATTGCCTAAATGGGACTTCAACTAATACAGGATATAAAGGAAGGGAGCTTGAAGCTTTAAGTCTTCCAGAAAAGCATTGGAAACTTTCACATTTTCTTACCAATAGAGTTGTATCTTTGAAAAGTGTTAGACACTAATAACCATCCCTTAATATTTTATGAGTTGTGACTCTTCCAGCAAAATTCCCCCCATAAAATCCTCCATGGAGATCAGCAATTAATTTAGGGGCTTCATCTTCAGTAATGCATCTTAAGAGAACTCACTCAGGGTTCTTTCAAGCTAACCCAAAATTTTTGGGAAGCAAACTTAAGTGCTGTTTTTTTATTCTTGCTCAAATGTTCATGGCATTAAAGATATTTAAGATAAAAAATGATGTCCTTGTACCATTCAGAATTTATCAAATTTTCAAGGAAATTCATACTTTCTTCTTCAACTTCATTTACCTCAATTGTCTTTAGATTGATCTTTTCCATAAGCTTTTCTAGGCCCAAACCTCTGACCAATTTTTTAGTTTGGATATTCATATCATACTCTTGCAATTTGTTTACCCATCAACATCTTTTTCTTTAAACTTCCATTTCTGATAGGATATCTTTCACCATGGTGTGGGAACATAACTAATGACATTGGAACTCATAATAATATGTCCTGAAGACTTTTGTTTCTTTTACGAAAGAATATGCATGCTTCTCCATGATAGTATACTTTAACTTAGCTCCTTGTAATGCCTTACTGAAAAAGGTAATTGGTCTTTCAGCTCCCTCATCATCCTTCTGCAACAACACAGATGTAATAGTACTTTCTAAAGCAAAAGAAAACACTTGGAAATCCTTCTCATAGTCTAGAGCTGATAAAACAGGGGAATTTTTTAATGCTTATTTGATCCCAGCAAAGCTTGAATATCTTCTTCTTCCCATTTTATAAAATAGGGGAAAGTGTGCCCTCTAGAGAGATGGATACATGTTTTCTAATCTTTTACAAATGATCTCTCTCTTTCGTAGATACAATGGAAACACCTCAGGTCTATGGGTATACCTATTTTAAGGTGAGTCTCTGGTATCAAGGTTGGTTCCTTATTGGTGTATACTAAACTACTTTCCAGGAGTTTTAGGGTAAAAGATAACTTGAAAATGATTAAAAATAAGGTGATACACCAAATTTGTATGAGGGATTTCACTGAGTATATGCACAACTGATCTGTGAAGGATTCTTGATGCACAAACAAATAGTTTTTCTACAGAATATTTAGGGGAAAAACACTTGATTGTACTGAGGGAGGATCACAACAGTACTAATAAGTTAATATGAACATTAAAATTTATGTAGAAAGGACTACAATTTGCAGTAGGGTAAGGTGGTTGATCAGGGAATTTGCATTCACAAGATTAATATAACATACACAAGACTACAAAGTAACTTGGAAAAGTAGAGAACACTTCACACTCAGAGCGCAAAACTAGCAAAATTTTCTTCAGTACTCTTATATCCAAAATTCCTCCAATAAATCCCCCCTTATGCTTTGCAAAGTCACACATATATATAGCAAAAATAAATTTTTACCTCCTTCCTAAAAATAGACTTAGGATTGTACTCGCCCATGCATCCTAATTTTATCCTTTATTTAATGATAAATAAAGGGATAAAATAATTCAAACTAGAGCATGCAGTTTAAAAATAGGCATTATTAGCCTTAAATACAATACAGTCAAATTGAAGTTGACTGTTCTATTTTGAAGAAAAGAATGGGTGAATAATTTACTAATAATAAAGTTTTTTTCTAGGAAAGTCTCCCTCATTTGAGCATGCAAATTCCTCTTCTTCTCCGTTCTGTCTTCTTGTGAAGGCATGCACAAAAAAAACAACTTCCTGTATGTGAGCAAAATAATTACAATACTTAGCAATATTTGCAAAAATTATTCCCCATGTGGGGACCACATGCTATGTGCACATGTTCTAATATTTACATTTCCTTTTTTAAAAATATGGTCACATGACTAACATTTTAAAAATCAACCCTAGCTCCTTAGAGTGGGGACCACCTGTGGTTGTGAACTCTTTTCTTCATTGGGTTTCGCCACCTTTGAGGACTTAGCATATACTATGGTTTTTTTGAAATATGTGTGGCACTTTGTAAAGGCCACCATATTATGCTCGACCACCTTTGATTATATTGGCCTTGGCATATTATAAAACTCACCTTTTTTGGTGATCATGGTATATGATTTGGTCGGTTTTTTATTTATTTGAAACATGCACTAAGTTAGAATTTCGAAAGTCATATGCAATGATTTATTATTTGATTTGATGATGTGGAATGTGCCCTTCCCCATGGTGACTCACCCCTTGGAAATATTGTCGGTGACATTTGTAACTAACCTCTAATAAAAAAGAGAGTAACTCGGGTTTGTGTGGAAGTTGGTAATCAGACCTAGGCTGTCGATCTCTGTACCTCCTATGTTTGATGCCGTTGATCCTCGACTATGATTAGGGTTTCTGATCTGGTGTTAATTGTGGTTGGTGGCATATTACCCAAGTGGTTTTCTTTGAATATGGAGCTTGAATTTCACCCTTTGATCTATGTACTTGATATTTCTTGATTGTTGATCACTAAATCCAGGTGAGTTAGGTAAAACTGAGCTGAAGGGGGCAAGTTAAAACAACTTGAAGTCCCTCATGTGGTCATTTCACATCTAGTTTTGAGGGCGAAGCCCTAGAAAAAAATTCTTGGATGCGATGGTTGAAATTTTTGAGCTCTGTTACATTGCTTTCCTTGCGAGATCTGATCAATTTTCCCCAGGTCACCATGAACGATCACTCCTCAAATTTATCTGGTTTATGTTTTCTGTACAGCCATGAAAGTTTGACATTGATATTTCTTTGTTGTTTTTGAGATTTGGGTGCTCAAGCTCTGTGGAGGGAATCATAAGTTTAATTTCCTTGAGTTTTCATGGTCATAACTTGGTCATTCTCGAGCTTTTTGCAATCTGACCATCTATACTCTCGGAACTCTATGAGATTGTTTTTAAAAAAAAAGGGCAGCCACCAGTTTGTTCGAGCTCAGTATTTTGAGGTTTCTCTCACTATAGATTTTATTGTTTCTGATCTCTATGAGTTTTTCTTTATTCTTTGGATACTTGTGTTGTTTTTTTTTTACCTCCAATAAATATTGATAATCGATTCTTTCTTTGTATTTCCTATGTTTTCATGGCTCGACCTTGGTCATTCTCAAGTTGAAACTCTTTGGGGTTTTTTCCTCTTAGCTCTTAACTTGATGAGATGTCAAGTTTCTTCTCGGATTCAATTTTATCAGTGAGTATTTACTTCTCCTTTTGACTCGACAATGTCTTAATGGGTCTGTAAAAGAAAGATCTATATTTTACTTGTTGTGATTGATTTGTCTTTTCTCGCTAAAACCTCGGTGACATTTGTTAGGCTCTTCACTTTGAAGTTGGAGATTCTATTGCTATTTCTAAATATGCTTATGGTATGAATACTCTATTTTTCTTATATGTGAGGTAGTTGTAGGTGCTTCATACATTATTGTAATCTCTTTCTGTTTTATTGCTTGAATATTGACCATTCTAAACTTTGTAAGGTTCATTGATGTTGTTTATTGATACATGTAGTCCATATTTTTGAATTCTTAAGGTAATTTTGTAACATGTATCTTCTGTTTCTCGTAGCTCTTCAAGTTTTATTAATATAAAATGCTATTCCAAGACTGCCTTCATTAATAAAATTATGTTCTTTGGCATGAGAGTAACTTCTTTGATTACAGTCTTGAGTTATAATCATCTCTTTTACTCTGATCCTGAAATGATATACCTGTTCTGAATAGATAATTACACTTTAGATCTAGGTTGTTATGACTTTTATAGCTCTGAATTTGTTCTAATGATGAAATTTCCCTTTGAATATCATTTGGAACTAGAATAGTGGCTTCACTTTGATCATTTCTTTTACTTATCTCATTGCTTGTACCTTTTGAATCTTCCAAACTCATAAAATAGTTTTGCCATCATCTTAGGACTACACATTTTAACCTTTCTACTCCAAGTTTGATGTTTTCCTACAATAGGTAATGATGTTTTACATGCTTTCCTTCTTGTTCTTGTTAGCATGAAGTAATGTTTACCTGTTTGCAAAAAAACATCTAAATTTGATGATTTCCATAATGAAAATCTGAACTTGTAATCTTTGTATTCCTTTACTTCAAATTCTAAGATCCAGTTCTTTGTAATATTGTAAGCAGCTTTCTGGAAATTGTAAACAATTCTCCACCTACTATGACACCATTTTCAAGCATAAGCCTTGACTTAGATGTTTTTTTTTACTACAACCTGTTGCTTTTACTTACATGTTTTTATTTCCTAGATAGTAGTATTCCTAGCATGTTGGAAAAAATTTTAAGTTGATTTTACATGGCGAAGCCCTGGAAATATTTTCCCAGAATTATCTATCTTTTCAAAACATCTTCAACCTAGACATGTTCTTTTCCTGTAAGTATCCCCTCTTATTATGAAAAGGTTGAGCTTATGAAGACATGTAGTTTAATCTGGTCTTTTCTTGTATGCTTACTATATGATGATCATTCTGGTGCTTTATGTCTTCTGTAGATTACTTTAAACTATTCATGTATCTACTTTTAATGTCATCACGAGATAGCTTCCTTTTTTCACTTGTAATGGCTTCTACTTATCTTGTAGGTGAGTATTACCTTGCTTGAATGAATGTACTTCATTGACATTGAAGTAATTTTGTGCTCTCATATCTGCTTTATTTTATAAACTGCAACTTAGAAAAGCTTAAATTTGTAAGATAATCTTGGAATTTCAATTCACTTCAGTTGTTTAAGTTATACAGAATTCTTTTCTGCATTATATATTGTATTTCCTTTCATTACAGCTTTGATATGTATGCTAAAAAATCTGAAATGTTGATTTTACATGGGAAAGCCCTGTCAATTTTTTTCTAGAATCCTATTTCAGCTGTAATCCTTTTTGCTTTTAGCTTCATATTTTTTAAATCTGATTTTTCTTCTTTTTTACAAATTGAAAAATGTACTTCTATCTTCCATTCTCTCTTATGAGCTCTAACCTCTTCCATTTGTAGAATGTTTGTTGAACTTTGAGTTACACCTTTGCTTCTTCTTAGCGTGTACTTGTGACTTATTTATTTCTCTCTTTGGCTGCAACCTGCACCTGCACACTTAAGAAAATAGTTAGGAAATATTTAGGCTTTTTGGCCTCTCTTATGTCAATTTTTTCTTCTTTCTTTTCACTTTCTTCTTTCTGAGTGATTAAAGCATGCATGCAGATTGTCCTTCAAGTAGAATACATCTCAGGTTAAGGGGAAGATTCACATGCATGAAGTAGGCTAGTGTAGGATTATATTTTGATCCCTAAGCTCGGAACTGATGGTTGACTTGTTTTTTCTTTTCAGGTAACATGATTTGAGGATGAAGGAGTTACCTAGGAGATTCTCTACAAAAACAAGAATATACAAGGAAATGATGGGTTCACCCTCATACTCCTTTGCTTTCTCTTTCAAGCATGTGTATCTTCCTTTTCAGTAGCTGTACTT
Organism: Taxus chinensis; assembly: GCA_019776745.2. Classification (NCBI taxonomy): domain Eukaryota; kingdom Viridiplantae; phylum Streptophyta; class Pinopsida; order Cupressales; family Taxaceae; genus Taxus; species Taxus chinensis. The sequence goes on along the minus strand of CM034146.1, from coordinate 761,893,888 downwards.
TACTTTTTAGTTACATCCCATGGCTTGTGTGGGAAACATTTGACTCTTCTTGTGAATAAAACATTAAATTCTATAAATGAGTTGTATATCTCTTTCTGCATTTCTGCTTTCTATATAGATTGTATCATGAACTAAAAAATTTAGTAACATAATTGAATGTGTTAATCATGAAGGAAAGAACATTGAATAGAACTTGTAACATTTAATAGTGAACTCTGATTTCATGTGATCTGCACTTATGTATGATTGTCCAAAACTTTATACTTCACCTATTCTGCAATTATATGTTCTCATCAAGACAACATAACTGTCCTTCGGGGATCATGTTATTTTGCTAAGGATGGTCATGAAATTGCAAACTATGTGATCTGTTACATTTTGTAACAACACACATAGCTCCATATTTCATGTAATCTTTTAAATAAATCAGCAACGATGACATAATCTTATGTGATCTCCCCTATCTTAGGTATACTTCACCTATTCTATCCATCGTAACAAAGTTTTGAGTTGCCCATTTTTGCACAAGTGTAAAGATTTTCAACATTTCTAGCAATCCTACGGGGAAAGCTTCCTACTAGCTTATATACCTGTGCCTTGCTTTTGTCCATTGGGCATTAAGTCTGAAGCATATAACCAAAATCTACCTTTCCAAAAGATCGAACCCTTCCAAAAATAACAAAATCTAGGAAAGGATCTGGTAAACCAGATCACATGCATTAATGCACTTATTGAATTCAAAAACAATACAATGTGTAGAAACTACACTTATTGAAGGGAAATCCTACTCTAACAATCACTGTAATATTTTCAATAACAGTGTTTGAGAAACATACCATTCACGTGAATGGGAAGTTCCTCCCCATTTAGCTTTAAAATTTGAAAAGCATTGCGTTCTTTTTAATCTGAAATCATGTAAGGGCCACTCCAGAGTGTATCAAACTTTGAGTGTCTTCCTAGTTTTACACGATCAACATTCTATTTTAACACAATATCTCCTTCATTAAAGACTCTGAATTTCGATTTCTTGCCAAAATTCTTCTTGATTTGTTTGTGATTCTTTTCCATATTTAAATGAGCTTGATCTCTCAGCGCTTGTAATTCCATTAACTCTACATAACAAATCTGTAATGGTTCATTCCCAAGTAGCTCCATTTGATGCAGTGAATCTAATGCTTGTAACTCAACTGAAATAGGAATTCTTGCTTCTTTTCCATACACAAGCTTGTATGGTGAATTAGCAACTGATATTTTAGGAGTCACTCTATCATCCCAAAGTGTGGAATTCAAAATCAGATGCCAAGCTCTTTGATTATCCTTGAGTGTTCTTCTGATGATTCTTAACAGATTCTTGTTAGTACATTCAGCTAAACCATTACCCTGGGGGTAATAATTAGATGAAGAACTTAGATATATTCCATGTTTGATAGCCCAATCTGTTACCTTTGTTTAGAGGAATGCTAAAGCATTATCTGATATGATTGCTGATGGAACACCATACCTGCAAACTATGCCTTCATAAAAGGATAGTATCAAAGCTTAGTTAGAATCTTTCAAAGCTATTACTTTAGTCCATCATGTAAAATAATCTGTAGCAGTTAAGATTCACTTATGCCCTTGTGACGATAGTGGGTTTAGCATTCCATTAAAATCAAGACCCCACTACATAAAAGGTTGATTAAATGAAATAGGCTACAAAGGCAACGAAGCAAGATGTTCTTTTCCAACAAAGAAATCACATTTATTACACTTTCTAATCCATTCAAAATAGTATTTGAATATGCTAGGCCAATAGTAACCTACTTTCATAATTTTTGAAGTTGTAGTTCGTGCTAAGAAGTGGCCTCCTGCATGTCCTTCATGAAATTCTGATAATATTTTCTAAATTTTATCATAATCAACACATCGCAGCAAGATCCCATTTATATCCCTTTTGAAGAATACACCATCAATGAAAAGATAAGGAATAGCTTGAAATCTGAAATATCTTCATTTATTCTTATCCATACCTTCCACATAGGTGCCACACTGTAAGTAGTTAACCAAATCAGTCATCCACCTTGATGCTTGGATCTCTTGAGCAAGTTCAGCTTGCTGATTTCCTAATTGGACCATGATATTTGATTGTTGATACATAACTTCAGCATGCTATTTTTCCATATCAGCAATTAGATGTTCACATAAACCTTTACCTCGAACCGTCTTACCAACTCAGATATCAACATCATATTCCATAACCTTTTTATCCAACCTGACCTTTTTTCATTCAATTCTTTATTTAAAAGACAAGATTTCACACTTGGATGAGAAACAAAAATGTGAATTTTATTGTTTGAAAGCATGTGCTTAAAATTCTTTAGTCCTTTGACTATTGAAAGGACTTTCTTTTCAAGAAATGTGTACCTTGTTTCGTAATCATGCAAAATCTATCCAAAGAAAGCAATTGGATGCTTAATATTTTCATCATTAACCTAAGTTAAGATAGTTGAGATTGTTTTAGCTCCTGCAAGTGCATACATTGTAAAATATTTATCGAAATTTGGGTTTGCAAGAGTAGGAGCCTAAGAGATAGCTTATTTTATTTCTTCAAAAGCTTCCCTTTCTTCATTGGTCCAAGAGAGTTTTTTCTTTCTTTAACATAACTAGTAATGGTAATATCATCCAAATAAACAAGAATGCATTTATTTAACAATCTCTAAAAAGCCATGTCCATTACACCTTGAAACGTTGCACCCGCATTTGAAAGACCAAAAGGCATTCTTTTGTAAGCATAAGTACCCCACATGGTAGTAAAATTTTTTTTCTATGTATCTTCTTCTTGGACTAAAATTTGAATATAGCCATTGTAGCCATCTAGAAGAGATAGTCTATTTGAACGTGAGACTATTCTCAAAATTTGATCCATATTCAGAAGTGGGTAATGATCTTTTAATGAAGATTTATTAAGATCTTTGAAATCTACACATAATATGATTTCACTGTTCTTCTTCCTAACAAGAACAAGATTGGCTACCTAGCTTGAATGCTTAACTGGAAAAATAATACTTGATTCGATCGACTTGGATAACTCTTTCCTCAACAGAGGTTCTATATTTGGATTTACAGGCTTCTATTTCTATCTTACAGCTTAAAATTTGGATGTAACTTGATTGTATGCTATGCTAGATTGAGATCAAATCCTTTCAGATCTTGGTATTTCCAAGCAAAGATATCCCTAAACTCTTTACAAAGATTAATAAATGATTGTTTTTCAGCTGAGGAACATACACCTGGGATATATTTTTGCGAATTAGGGGGGGTATACATTCCAAGAAATAACTTTTTCCCTTCATCAATTGAAATCTCTTCATAGTTATCAGCATGTGTTGACATCTTAGTTTAGTTTTTTCTTAATTTATCATCAGTGCTAAAGATGTCTTCCAATGTAACTAGACCTCGAGGAAATTTATTTGTCTTCAACTAAACAATTTGATCACCATATAAATGCTGCAACTTATCCTGATTAACTACAGAGAACTCAACTTTCTCCTGACAAAACCTATAGATTTGGTCATCATTTTAAAAAACCTACCAATTTAAATCATTATCAGGCATTGAGGGCTTGAAAATTAGCTTAATATGAGGCTGAATTTTGTTGTTTTTCATTTTTTCCAGCACTTCGATACTAGCACCAACTGTTGCAAGCCTATCTGCATGCTTGTTTTTAGCTCTAGGAATAGACTGAATATTAATAGCTTCAAAATCTTCCATTAAGTCTTAAAATCTATGTCTGTAAGACTTCATTAGTGGATTCTTACAAACATTCAAAATAAAAATCATAAAGAAGTTTTTTACTTGATTGATAATGAACTCAGAATCACCAAAGATTTGTAATGTGCTAATACCTCTCTTTCTAGCCCAAAGTAAGCCATGAATTAATCATTAATATTCAGCTACATTACAAGTGCATATAAATTGGAGACTCAAAGCTAAGAAATACCTTTCATTTGTCAAGGAAGTGAGCATCAAACCTGCTCCCTATCCTTTCATGTTCTTAGCTCCTTCAAAATGAAGCTTCCGAATTCCTTCTGTTGAATCATCTGTTTTAGATAGCAATGAAAGTGGTGTATTTTCTTCATGCATACAATACACACCAAAAAGATGTTCTTAAACCTCCTTAAAATAATCATGAGCATGTTCTTCAACTATCTTTTCATCCATAAACAAGTTATAAACACCATCCAATGGTGAAACATGAGCTACCTCGTCAAAATCAGATTGATCCAGGAATGAATAATTAGCCACTACATTTAAAGAGTGAGGTTCAATGTGAAATCTGGCCAATGGTTCTGAATTGATAGTAACCTTAGTTCTATAATGTGTGGTGAAAAATAAGGACCAATATGAAGAGAGATAACCTCCTATTTTTGTTGTTAAATCTCTAGATAAGCATAAAGCAAAGTATGGAGGCAAGTCCACAATAGTAACATCTTGCAGAATAGAAACATTTTGACAAGCATGTAACGTTACCTCCAAAAATTTTATTATACCAACCATGTTAGTTGTAGTTCCATCAAGCTGTAAGACACTCATTTCTATAGGTTCATAATGCAAGCCTAATTTTTCTGCAATCACTTTTGGCATAAATGTGCTACTTGCACCACTGTCCACCATGCAGTAATGAACTAAATGTTCTCCAATAATCAGTGATAAATAAAAGGGTGGTGGCTTCTTAATGTCATGAGCATTCAGAACTTTTTGTACCATCCACTTACTTTCCTTAATACGGTCTTGCTCAAACATTCCAAAAACCATGTCTATTTTCTGAACTTCCTTCTCTACTGTATTTTAAGAAATCTATAGTTTAGCTAGTTAATGGGAAAGTAAATCTTGTTGTCTAGGAATACTTAGAGCGTCCCATATTGAGATGTTAACATTATGCTTTTTCATTACATCAACAATTTTGAAAGAAGTGACTTTCTTGGAGATAGAATCAATTGTCTTGGAGTAGGCTTTAGCGAAAACTAATTCTAATTCAGTTGCCTTAGATATATGAGTTATAAAAAATATTCTTGGATCAGGTTCTAGATTTTTTTGATGAATTTTATCAACTAGGACACTTGTTGAGTTTTGAGGAACAATAGGGTTATTAGTTGACTTTAGAGTTGTTGTCTTGTCAGTGACAGTAGGCAAGATAGGCCTATTTTATTTCTTTTGATTTTCAGCAGCCCTCCCTTGAGCCCTAGTAGTGGCTGCAATGAAATCCTTCTCATTAAAGCTGACTAAATTTTGTTTGGGTGCTCTCTGAACATGAGTTTCTTGCTAACCACCCTCCATTTGAGGCATAAATAATGTTTTGGATTGAGTTTGTGTAACAAGATTTAGATTCAGAAAAGTATTTGGGCAAGTTGCAGCTAAATGAGGTTTATTACAAGGTTGACACCACTCCTCTGTAGCCATATTAATTGGAATTAAAGCGTTATAATGAACTAGGAGCCTTTGGGTCAAACTACCTTTGCTGCTAAGGCTGCCTATAATTCTGATTTTGCTGGTAGGGATACATGTTTTGTTGATTTTGTTGGTAGGGCTGATAAGGAGCCTGGTAGGGTTTATTAGGTAATTCAATTTTGTTCTCAATTGAATTCAGCTTATTCCCCATAGTCTGCAAAGCTTTGAATACATCATCTAATGGAGCTACAATAGTGGGTTCTATGATTGTAATAGGATGAGGAATAGGCACTAAATATACTAAAAATGGCATTGATGGCCTTGGTGCTAACTTTTTCAGCTTGAATAAGGCTATTTTCAGCTCATATAGCAATATCATAAGCTGTTGGGAGTGTCTCTCCACCCATTGACTGAATCATAGTTGAGATATCACTATTTAATGATCTAAGATAATAAAGGAAAGCATGATCACCTTGAGACTTAACACTTGTTGGAATTCTCTCCCAAGTTATGGAAAAATGGATATTGATTCTAGACATAAATTCATTGGGAGCTCATTTAATAGTATATAATTGTTCAATGAGAGACAAATGATTTGAGTTATCTTGGAATTGTTTCAGAAATTTTTCACCTAAAATATCCCAAGTTCTTATGCTTCCAATTTCTAGGTTTCTATACCATTGCAAGGCTTGCCCTCTAAAAGATGCAGCTAAGAATCTTAAGGCTATGTCTTCATGAGTGATATTATGGACTGCGCATAGGGTTGTAACATCTTTGATATGTTTCTACTGGTGTAACCTGATTTTCACCCCTAAATTATGGCAAAATTTTCATGGCAATGTTGGGAATATCATGATAAACTAGAATTACTAATGGGTTGCCATTAGTAAAGGGCATAAAATTCATGGGTGGTTGAAGGGCCATCAGAAAAACTAGGATATTGATAGAAAAATTAACACGTGGTGAAGGAATATTAGGAGGAGGGTTACCAAAACTAGGTATATTATAAGGCAAAGTATTACCAACTCTTCTCCATCTAACATAATTCAAAGGTAAAGAAACAAAATCAGAAGGAATCCCTCTTACTGATGATCTTGTAGTCACTTTAGGCATGGAACATGTTGCAATACTGGTCTGAATTCAGCTTTATGGATTCACCAAAAGATCATAAAATATTTCAAATAAATTAGCTAGAGTTTCCTCCTGAAAATGATTTTTAATTTGCTGTAAATCTGCAATAGATATGTTGTAGATTTGATTCGCATGTAGATTTGATTCATGGTCCCATCGGACGTGCCAAAAACTATTATCTCTTGAAAGTGCACCCTATAGACAGATAGCTGCAGGCTTTCTAATCTTTCAGAAATTACCTCTCTCTTTCGTAGATACAATGGAAACACCTCAGGTCTATGGGTATACCTATTTTGAGGTGAGTCTCCAGTATCAAGGTTGGTTCCTTGTTGGTATATACTAAACTAATTTTCGGGAGTTTTTGGGTAAAAGATAACTATAAAACGATTAAAACTAACGTGATACACCAAATTTGTATGAAGGCTTTGACTGAGTATATGCATAACTGATCTATGAAGGATTCTTGATGCACGAACCGATAGTTTTTCTATAGAATATTTACGGGAAAAACACTTGATTGTATAGAGGGAGGATCACAATAGTACTAATAAGTTAACATGCACATTAAAATTTAAGCAGAAATGACTGAAATTTATAGCAGGGTAAGGTGGTCGATCAGGGAATTTGCATTCACAAGATTAATATAAAATACACAAGACTGCAAAGTAACTTTGAAAGGTAGAGAACACTTCACACTCAGAGGGAAAAACTAGCAAAATTTACTTTAGTACTCATATATCGAAAAGTCCTCCAGTAAATCCCCCTTGTGCTTTGCAAAGGCACACAATATATAGCAAAAATAAATTTTTACCTCCTTCCTAAAAATAGACGAAGGCTTGTACTCACCCATGCATCCTAATTTTATCCTTTATTTAATAATAAATAAAGGGATAAAATAATACAAAATAGAGCATGTAGTTTAAAAATAGGCATTAATGGCCTTAAACACAATACAGTCAAATTGAAGTTGACTGTTCTCTTTTTAAGAAAAGAATGGGTGAATAATTTCCTAATAATAATGTTTCTTGCTAGGAAAGTCTCCCTCCTTTGAGCATGCAAATTCATTTTCTTCTCTGTTTTGTCTTCTCTTGAAGGCATGCACAAAAAACAACTTCCTGTATGTGAGAAAAATAATTACAATACTTAGCAATATTTGTAAAAAGTATTCCTCCTATGGGGATCACCTGCTATGTGCACATGTTCTGATATTGACATTTCCTTTTTTTTTAAATGGTCACATGAGTGACATTTTTCAAATCAACCCTAGCTTCTTGGAGTGGGTACCACCTGTGGTTGTGAACTCTTATCTTCATTGGGTTTTTCCACCTTTGTGGACTTAGCGTATACTATGGTTTTTTTGAAATATGTGAGGCACTTTGTAAAGGCCAAAATATTATGCTCAACCACCTTTGATTATATCGTCCTTGCTATATTATAAAACCCACCTTTTTTGGTGACCATGGTATATGATTTGGTCAGTTTTTGATTTATTTGAAACATGCACTAAGTTAGATTTTTGAAAGTCATTTGCAATGATTTATTATTTTATTTGATGACATGGGTTGTCCCCTTCCCCATGGTGACTCACCCCTTGGAAATATTGTCAGTGGCATTTGTAACTAACCTCTAATCAAAAAGAGAGTAACTCAGGTTTGTGTGGAAGTTGGTAGTCATCCTGGGCCGTTGATTCTTGACTATGATTAGGATTTCTCATCTAGTATTAATTATGGTTGGTGGCATATTACCCAAGTGGTTTGATTTGAATATGGATCTTGACTTCTGGCATTTGATTTGTGTACTTGATATTTCTTGATCATTGATTACTAACTCCAGGTGAGTTAGGTTAAACTGAGCTCAAGTGGGTGAGTTAAAACATCTTGGAGTCCCTCATTTGGTCATTTTGCATCTAGTTTTGAGGGCGAAGCCATGGAAAAAAATTATTGGATGCCATGGTTGAAATTTTTGAGCTCTATTACTTTTCTTTCCTTGTGAGATCTGATTGATTTTCCCCAGGCCACCATGAATGTTCGCTCCTGAGATTTATCTAGTTTAGGTTTTTTGTACGGCCATGAAAGTTTGACATTTATATTTCTCTTTCATTTTGAGATTTTAGTGCTTAGGCTCTATGGAGGGAATCCTAAGTTTGATTTCTTTCAGTTTTCATGGTCATGACTTGGTCATTCTCGAGCTTTTCGCAATTTGACCTTTTGTACTCTCGGAACTCTACGAGATTTTTTTTTAAAAAATAGCCGCCACCATTTTGTTTGAGATCGATCTTTTGAGGTTTGTCTCACTGTACATTTGATTGTTTCTGATCTCTGCTAGTTGTTATTTATTCTCTTGATACTTTTGTTTTTATTTTTACCTCCAAGAAATGTTGATAATCAATTCCTTCTTTGTATTTCCTATTTTTTCATGGCTCAACCTTGGTCATTCTCAAGTCGAAACTCTTTTGGCTTTTTTCCTCTTAGCTCTGAACTTGATGAGATCTCAAGTGTCTTCTCAGCTTTGATATTATCAATGAGTATTTACTTCTCCTTTTGACTCGACAATCTCTTAATGGGTCTGTAAAAGAAAGATATATATTTTACTTGTTGTGATTGATTTATCTTTTGCTCACTAAAACCTCGGTGACATTTGTTGAGCTCTTAAGTTTGATGCTTGAGATTCTATTGCTATTTATGAATGTGCTTATGGTATGATTACTCCATTTTCCTTATATGCAAGGTAGTTTTAGGTGCTTCCTCCTTTTTTGTAATCACTTTCTATTTTGTTGTCTGAATATTGACCATTCTAAACTTTGAAAGGTTCAGTGATGTTGTTTATTGATACATATAGTCCATATTTTTGAATTTTGAGGGTGATTCTGTAACTTGTATCTTCCTTTTTTCATAGCTCTTCAAGTTTTATTAATATAAAATTCTATTCCAAGACTACCTTCATTGATAAAATTATGTTCTTTGGCATGAGAGTAACTTATTTGATTACAGTATTGAGTTATAGTAATCTTTTTTACTTTGAGCCTGAAATGATATACCTGTTCTGAATAGATAATTACACTTTAGATCTGGGTTGTTATGACTTGTGTATCTCTTAATTTGGTCTAATGATGAAATTTTCCTTTAATTATCATTTGGAACTAGAACAATGGCTTCATTTTGATCGTTTCTTTTACTTATCTCATTGCCTGTACCTTCTGAATCTTCCAAACTCAGAAACTAGTTCTCCATCATCGTGGGACTGGACATTTTAACCTTTCTACTCCAAGTTTGATGTTTTCCTAGAATAGGTAATGATGTTTTACATGCTTTCCTTCTTGTTATTGTTAGCATGAAGTATTGTTTACCTATTTGCAAAACAACCTCTAAATTTTATGATTTCCTTAATGAAAGTCTGAACCTCTAATCTTTGTATTCCTTTATTTCAAATTCTCAGATGGTTCTTTGTAATATTATAAGTGGATTTCTGGAAAGTGTAAATAATTCTTGACCTGTTGTGATACCATTTTCAAGCATAAGCCTTGACTTAGATGCTTTTATTTTACTCCAACCTGTTTCTTTTACTTAGATGCTTTCATTTCCTTGATAGTAGTATTCTTGACATATTGGAAATTTTTGAAAGTTTATTTTACATGGCAAAGCCCTAGCAAAATTTTCCCATAATTATCTCTTTTTTCAAAACATCTTCAACCTGGACATGTTCTTTCCCTACAAGTATCCCATCTTATTCTTAAAAAGTTGAACTTATGAAGCCCTGTAGCTTAATCTGGTCTTTGCTTGTATGGCTACTATATGATGATCATTCATGCACTTTATGTCTCTTGCAGCTTACTTTAAACTATTCCTGTATCTACTTTTAATGTCATCATGAGATAGATTCTTTTGTTCACCTATAATGGCTTCTAGTTATGTTGTAGGTGAGTACTACCTTGCTTGAATAAATGTACTTCATTGACATTGTAGTAATTATGTGCTCTCATATCTACTTTATTTTGAAAACTGCAACATAGAAAAGCTGAAATTTGTAAGATAATCTTGGAATTTCAATTCACTTCAGTTGTTTAAGTTATAAAGAATTATTTTCTGCATTATATACTATATTTCCTTTCATTACAACTTTGATATGTATGCTGAAAAATATGAAATGTTGATTTTACATGGCGAAGCCCTGTCAAATTTTTTCCAGAATCTTCTCTCTCATCCTATTTCAGCTATAATCCTTTTTGCTTTTAGCTTCAGCTTGTTCAAATCTGATTCTGCTTCTTCTTTGCAAACTGAAAAATGTACTTCTATCTTCCATTCTCTCTTCTGAGCTGTAACCTTTTCCATTTGAAGAATATTTGTTGAACTTTGAGTTGCACCTTTGCTTCTTCTTAGCATGTACTTGTGACTTATTTATTTCTCTCTTCAGTGACGATCTGTACCTACACACTTAATAAAATAGTTAGGAAATATTTAAGATTTTTGGCCTGTCTTATGTCCATGTTTTATTCTTTCTTTTCACTTTCTTCTTTTCGAGTGATTAAATCATGCATGTAGTTTGTCCTTTAAGTAGAATACATCTCCTATTAAGGGGAAGATTCATATGCACAAAGTAGGATAGTGTAGGAATATAGTCTGATCCCTGAGCTCGTAACTTATGGTTCACTTGTTTTTTCTTTTTAGGTACCATGACTTGAGGATAAAGGAGTTGACTAGGAGATTCTCTGCACAAAGAATAATATACGAGGCAATGATGGGTACACCCTCATACTCCTTTTATTTTTATTTCATGCATGTGTATCTTCCTTTTTTAATATTTTTACTTTACTTTTCATTTACATGCCATGACTTGTGTGGGAAACATTTGACTATCCTTATGAATAAAACATTGAATTCTATAAATGAGTTGTATATCTCTTTCTGCATTTCTACTTTCTGTATGGATTGTATAATGAACTAAACAACTCAGTAACATAATTGAATGTCTTAATCATGCCACAAAGAACATTGAATAGAACTTGTAACATTCAGTAGTGAACTCTGATTTCTTGTGATCTACACTTATGTATGTTGTTCCAAAACTTTACACTTCACCTATTTTGCTATTGGATGTTATCATCAAGACAACATAACTGTCCTTCCGAGCATATGTTATTTTGCTTAGGATGGTCATGAAATTACAAACTGTGTGATCTGTTACATTTTTGTAATGGCACACATAGTTGCAGATTTCATGTAATCTTTTAAATAAATCAAAAACGATGACGTAATATGATGTGATCTCCCCTAGCTTAGGTATACTTCACCTATTCTATCCATCATAACAAAGTTTTGACTTGCCCATTTTTACACAAGTGTAGAAATTGTCAACAATTATTTCAGCAAAGTTGGAGATAAATCTCCTAATAAAATTAATCTTCGCAAAAAAAATATAAAATTCGCTTCTTGGTTCTTGGAATAGGGACTTTGTTGATGACATCTACCCTCTCAGGATCAATCATTACCCCTTCCTTTGACACAATGTGTCCAAGCATCTTTGCTTTCTGAACTCCAAAATGACACTTCTTGGGATTTAGTGAAATACCATACTCCTTGTATCTTAACAACATTTTTTCTAAGTATTGCAGGTGGTCACTCCTTTTTTCTAGAGAAAATTGTCACATCATCTTGATATACAACAATGAAATCATTAATATAGCTAGAGAAAGCTACATCCATTGCTCTTTGGAAAGTGGATCCAGCATTCATTAGACCAAAAGGAATTCTAACTTATACATATGTTCCCCAAGGAGTCGTAAAAGTATTCTTGATTCCATCTGATTCCTTCACAACTACTTGGTTATATGAAGAAAAACCATCCAAGGTGGATAACAATTCCAAATCAGTAACCAATTGTAACATATTTTCCATATTTGGCAGAGGGTAGTTATCCTTCATTGATGCTCTATTCAATTTTCTAAGTTCCACACACAACCTTACATATATGTTGTTCTTTCTAACAGGTACCAATTTTACAACCCATGATGAGTACCTTGTGGGCTGTATGATTCCTCCATCCCTCAACTTCTTCAATCCTTCTTGCATCTTCAGGGAAAGGAGTGGATTGATTGGCCTTTATTTATGCCAAAATGGCTTAGCAGAAGCTTCCAAGGGAATTTCATGCCAGAAAAGATCCTCTATATATGCTTTCAATTCAAAATAAAACTATGCTAAGAAGTCATGGTATTTCTTCAAAAATTAGACATACGAAGGATTTTCTTCCTTTCTCAGATTACTAACTAGCCAGATCTTACGTGGTTTTTCCTTTGTTTCTAGGTCGTGCTCTTCAACATCCCTCAAGGATGAAATGTGTCTATTGACAACGCAATCGGCATTATAAAAGTTTTATTCAAGTGCTATCAAACCTCCAGGAATATTATTAGTCTTAAATTGAATTATGTCTTTTCCAAATAAAGTCTCCTTTCCATCAGCCACACAAACCATTGGCTCCCATTATATACATTTATCAACAAATTCTCCTTGGTTTTACAAAAAAATTTACACCTGGGCGTCATCTTCACACACTTGTCAGTGTTTAACATAGTCAAGAATAGATGGCCTAGTCAATACCTCAATATTATACTCACAATAGGGGGATATAGTACAATTTTCAAATCTAGACCTCAATATAGCTAATTTTTCTACTAGAATATTGTACTTCATGTCATGATGTATTATGTTGAAGGAGTCAAACATTTCAATAAAATCCCAAACTGCATGCTTATACTGCTTTGTTCTCTGATTTTTTGATCCATACAATTTCCTAACCTACTTGACAATTAGCTCTGAATCTCCTTTAACAATGATGTCTCTAATACCATATTTTTATGTAATCCTTAGACCCAAGAGTAGTGCTTCATACTCAGAAATATTGTTTGTGCACTTGAAATTGAGTTTAAAAGAGAAAACAAACTCTTCCTGGCCTAGTTATATCATAATAATACCAACACCATTTCCAAATTTAGAGAAAGCCCCATCAAACAACAAATTCCAAGGATAAACTACTTGATTAAGAGACTTGCAATGATCAATTTTGTGCTCTTTACCATCATAAAATCCAACAAAGTTATCAACATCAATGTCACTGTATAACACATCATAGGAAGCATTATTGGGATCCTTAATGAGATGTAGCATCTTCTTTTCACCATACAAATTTACAAGGCTTCCCTCAATAGGTATAGTGAAAAAATACATATCCATTTGCACACTCCCACCCACACTGGTAGCCCATTTTCTTGATAACAACATTCCCCATTTGGCAAAGCAATCAACAATTACAATATATCTAGTTTTAAGTTCTTTCCAGGGTAGGATACCAATTGCACTATCAAATCTTTAACAAATCCACCCGCTAGCACCTCTCATGAATCCATGGTCAGTACACTTTCCATAAGCTACTATCACTTTTATATCTAATTCATTCATGACCTCAAGAGGCATAACATTGCATGATGCTCCAGAATCAAACATACAGTTGTGTAGCAGCATGTGCCTAATAATTAGAGTAGTAAAAAATGGATCTACATTCATCTGGGACTCAACCAAGGATGTTCCCAAATATAATTCAGGTGGCTCACCTAGGTCTTCCAGCACCTAGGGTTTTTCCAACTCTACAATGGTAAGAGGAGTCTCAACATTGTTGACATTTTTACCTTGGGTAATCTTTTCTTCATTCAATCCCAAATACTCAAAGGCCCTTTTCTTGTGCTCAGGAATCCTAAGAAACTCAACAATTAGAAAAGAAAAAATGATCTGACTCAAGACTTGGGAAATTTCATAAGGAATGTATTTGGGCAAGTCAAAATTTGGAGGAAAACTGACAAACTCATCTGACAGTAAAAGAGTTTTCATGGTCTAAGTATGGGTAGGGATACCAATTCTGTTTGGGGAAACAAGGCCTCTACCTAATTTATGTTTCTTAGGAGTTTCTTTTGAGATATTGGTGAGAACTAACATTTTTGGTTTGGCCTGAGGCCATTCCCCTTTGACAACTTTACTCCTAGTGTTATATTCATTTTCTTGGGCAACCACGACATTCATTAACAATTTCTTATCCTCCTTAGAAGGGATTCCTCCCTCGTAATTTTTAATCATTAATTTCCTTAAGTATTCAAAATCATTATTAGGAAATTAAAAATATTGTACCATATATATATCAAAAACATGAGAGGGAGGAAGGGGTAGTACCTGGTGGATACAATCCCATAAATATGCAGCAATTCTGACACTAATTGATTTTGTCAAAGTTGCTCCATGTCGTGAGCTTGTAGAGTACCCCATCATGCACACATCATCATCAATGTCATCACCAACTTTATCAACTTCTTTGTCTTCATCACATGGGGCATGTGGAAAGAAACATCTATCACACCACTCAATTTCATTGGCTTCTTCCACAGCAGTAACTATGGCAGCTAAAGGATCAAGCACCAATTTTTTTTCCAGAGGTTAGGGTTGTCTATTTCCCGACACCATCGGTCCTTTTCCTCTGTCATCAGATCTCTGATCACCCCTAGGATGATTTTCAAATATTTCTTGACCTTGTGCTTTATGTTGACCTTGGTAACTTTGTCCAATCCCCTTCTCTGCCCTAGCCATTTTATAGGATATTTCCTTAACAGCTTCAGCCAAAGTTTTCACAACCTCCTCCAAATCCACAGACTTACTTGAATGAAGCTTCTCTGGATTGATCATCTTGAAACTTTCCCTCTTAGGAGGATTACCAACTTCTTTGATATTGTTTTCAATCTATAAATCCACGGTGAAGGCATTCCTCAATGTTGTTGGGTTCTTATCCCTCAACTAATAGGTAGCCTTCTTATCAAAAGCATCACAGTACTTTATTGAACAAGAAACATGACTTAGCCTCAGGATCATAGATAGGATATTTAGGGTCTTATTGAACCTTTTATTGAAGTCATGAATAGATTCATTAGGATTATTTTTAATATTTTTAAATTATAAAAAAATAAACCAAGGGTCTATTTTATCTGCATACTGCAATCTAAAAGCATTCTTCATTTCTATCCATGAATCAATGGAGTTGTCTGGAAAATATTTATACCAGTCCTATGCATCCTCCTCTAGAGTATGAATAAAAAAATTAGTCGTACACATCCTCAAATTCAATCTCAAAGTCTTCCATCATATTGAAAAAAAGTATTAAGTGTTGATCACTAGTAATAGCATTATTTCCTTAAAATTTAGGTAGTCTGTTTCTAACCTCTTGGGGCACAACATTTGGATATCTGGCCATACCTCTAAAATATATAGGACCAAAAGTGTTCACAACAAATGAAGGTCTGGGTTGGGGCTGGGATATATTGTTTTAGGGAGGTGATCGTACAGGAGAAACAAAATGATGAGGAGTGAGGGGTCTGTGGGGCACAAGGGAATACAATTCTGAAAATGAATGTTCTCTAAAAAAATTATTTCTTGGAAGATCCTATCAGCTTTGGAAAACACAGGGACAGAGTGAGATGAAAAATTTTCAATTACAAATGAAGGATACTCTCCAGTTAGAGAATTCAGATCTATAAAAATACTACCTCATTCAGAAGCACTTGAGGAAGTATGGCAATCTTTAATGAAACATTGATCAGTTTCCACAATCGATAACTCCTTTCTTGATTTCTGATCTCTAACAACTTTACAAATTCTTCTTCCTTTAGAATTTGTCTTTCCTAATTCTGGAAACAACCTTCTAGTAGGGTCTTCGATGAAGAGAGATCTTCTTCCTTTTAGCTTTGCAAAGATTAGAGATAAATTTCAATTGACAGAGGTCAAGACACTTACATTTATCAAAAATTAATTCAACACGAAGTCACCACTAAGGTTTTTCACCTTAGTTGTGTAAATGCACTAAAATTGACTTGTCAAATGTCTTTCAACACTAAATTCATTCAAAACTTCATAGATCTAACCTTCCTTTACTCGTATTTAACATTGATGATGTAAACTTAGTGCAAAAAACCAACAGAAACTGGAAATATTACACATAAAACTTCTAATTTTTCTCGCTTCTTACAAATTTGAACACAGTATGATGTTTCAACAACGTATTTTCACTTAGAGAATGTAAGAAACATTACTAGAGCCAAATATAAGTATTCCTTTGAAGATACCTGGTAGCTGCGCCATATTGGTGTTGCTATCAAAATTTATTCTCCCTTGGAAGATGAACAGCAACACAGATTCAACAAGATACTCAGAGACACACGAATCATAATTCATTTTCTATCCGGGGAAGGGATTCAACTAGTTCTTTGTCACTCGGGCACTGGAGAAATGGATAACACCATATAAAAGTATTTGATCTATCCTCACTAATTTAGGCCGTGTTTTTCGACCAGGGTGAGAGGAACTGTTTTGTAACCTCTGTTAGTGAAGGAGAATGAATATATCCTTCTTTGCACAAATTTTAAAGGAAACCTTGAGAAAATATGATCAATGCACCATAAATAAACTCTCACAAGTTGTCACTTCTAAATAATGGTGATATTTTCTAAACAGGGCGAAGGTTACTAAAGACATTAGAGAATCTTAATTTCTTCTACATATTTTGGCAGTAGAATTTATTCACTTGTGGACATACAGGGAAAACAGGGGTAGTTCAGGTGGGATTCGTTGTTTTTTAATAATTTTTGGTGGGAGATTGAGTACGATAAACTTCATTTTTCCATATCTTTGAGAACCTTCACAAAATTTGGAAAACTAAATGACAGAATGCTTCAGAATAGCTAAAATATTCCTTCAACCAAAAGGTGTGCATCAATGGAGGCCCAAATTTACATAGTTTCACACAATCTCCAAGAATTTCACACAAAGACTCGAGCTAAAGACTCAATTAAACCTTAAAGACCCTTGGTTCCTCGTGCCTAAGATACACTCAAAGGCTTACAAACAATCTTTATCAACAAAATGAAAATAAAGTAGTTTTAAATTGTTTATCTCATTACATGATGAAGGCTCTTCTTGTAATGAAATTTCAAATGCCACTAAACTATCATAGGGATGAGATCTTGTGTGATTCAGAGGGATTTTAAGACAAGATTGTAATAGGAATAGGAAAAACTACTTGTAGACATTCCGAAATAAAGTAGACATAAATTTTCCCAAGATTAACATAGATTAATTCGAAGTTGATTAGATTCATCAGCAGGGGAAAGTTTCTTTGAACAATCTCAAATCTTGTAAATAGTTATCCACTTGTAACCAACTTGACATGATCAAATCTAAAACATAATATATCAATAGTTTTCTTAGATGTTCTCTTAGGAAGATGGGATTTCTCAAATTTTCTCTTAAGAAATCAACCCCTGACCATTTTCATGACTAAAGCATGATTTTTATAACACTCATTTACATTAAAGATTTCCCACCAAGAAAAGAATATTTGAGGAACCTTTTTTGTTACATATTCAACCATGATTTTCAGAAAATGACATTTAATAGATTTGCAACAAAAAAATTCCAGTTGTTCAAAAAGGTGAATCATTGCAAATATTTCCATTATTTTTTTAAATGGGGCACTCAGCCATCTACTATGCCAATATTTTTTTCATCCCTTGTGCTTGCAACTATGCTTTGGATCTGGCTTCTCTTGTAATTGAAATTTTTACAAGTGACCAAGTAATTCCAACTTCAAAATATCAACATTTACAATCCTTAGACTCAAAAATTAAGCTCTAGATTCATTAAATTGCACTTTGCGGACAAAAACAACGAGGAATTTCATCAAAAAATGATGAAAAACAATATGTATTCACATCACCTAGAGTCTTGGAGAAAAAATGGTAGAAAAATTAGATGCAATGCACATCAAACATTGATTCTCCCCTTTCTCAACTTTAGATTATAGCCATCCACGTGTTTCCTTAGTGCAACTGCAAAATTTAAGTACAAAGGAAATTTTTCAAACAAGTACAGGCCTTCCATGTGCCCTTGGCCCAAGAAAATTACCTTTTGGCCTTTGAAAATTCTACGTTTAAAAGGATCTACTGGAAGCCTCCATGTATCTCACTGGCTCACTTTTGATATGGTGCCCAAAAGTGGAGACCCTAAACAACTGTTGTCTCACCACATGTCTCAGACTGACACAGTTGTTGAAATAATTTTAGACACCAGTGGAAGGTGCCACGTGCCTCATGTTCAAGAAAGTTCCCTCGGCCATTGAATAGTCCAAGCAATGGAAGACTGAGTAGAAACTTCCACTTGTCTCACTGGCGCACTTTTGATATGGTGCCCAAAATTGGATACCCTAAACAAGCTTGGGCTCACCACGTGTCTCAGTCAGGCATAGTTGTTGAAAACGTTTAACGACTAGTTGAAGGCACCACGTGCCTAGGGTATGAGAAATTTTCATCAGCCATTGAAAATTCTAAGTATGGAAAGACCTAGCGGAAACCTCCACGTGTCCTCCTACAACTTCTTCAAAAGTAAAGTACAGTGGTAGGTCCCAAGCAAGCGCTGGCCCTCCATGTGTTCTAGGTGTTGAAATTTTTTGTTATCTCTCGAAAGTGCACCGTATAGAGAGATGGCTGTAGGTTTTCTAAGTTTGCAAAAATTTTATGTCTCTATTTTGTAGATATAATGGAAATACCTCAAGTCCGTGGGTATACCTATTTTGAGGTAAGTCTCCGGTATCAAGTCCCGTTTCTTATTGATGTATCCTAAATTGATTATGGGGTTTAAGGGTAAAAGATGACTATAAAATAATTGAACTTAGGTGATACACCAAATTTGTATGAGGGATTTGACTGAGTATATGCACAATTGATATGTGAAGGATTTTGGGTATACGAACAAACATTTCTTTTGCAGAATATTAAGGGAAAAAAAACTTGGAAGTATTGAGGGAGATTATCACAATAATACTGCTAAGCTAAACATGCACATTAATATCATGCAGAACCTACTAAATTTTACAACAGGATAAGATGATTAATCAGGGTATTTACATTCACAAGACTAATAGAAACATACACGAGACTGCAAATAATTAATAAGGAAGAAAGTACTTCACACTCAGAAGGAAAAACTAATAAATATTGCTTCAGTACTCCTATATCCAAAAGTCCTCCAGAAGTTCTCCCTGTGCTTTGGAAAGGCACACAATATATAGAAAAATAATTCCTCACCTTCTTCTTACAAATAGCCTAAGGCTTGTACTCACACATGCATCCTATTTTTACCCTTTATTTAATAATAGATAAAGGAATAAAAATAGAGCATGCAATTACAAATAGCCATTATTAGCATTAATTACAATATAGTCAAATTGAAGTTCATTGTTCTATTTTTAAGAAGAGAAGGATGAATAATTTACTAAAAATAAGATTGCTTGCTAGGTAAGTCTCTCTCCATGAACATGCAACTCTATCTTCTTCTCTATTCTGTCCTATTGTGAAGGCATGTAAAAATACTCCTGTGTATTGAGCAAAACTAAATTACATTAATTGGAATACTTTGCAAAATAATTCATCCAAATATCTATCCTGATTGAGACCACCTTTATCTCTAATGTTGAAACTTGTTCTTTCTTTTAGTGATCACATGAAAAACACTCCTCTGCAAGAAAATAAACACTTTTGATCTACAATACTTCAGCAAAATTATTCACCTCTGAGTTGGGACCACCTCTAATTCATACAATTGTCTTCAACTGAGTTTGGCCACTCTTGTGGACTTAGCAAATATACATCCATCATACTTTAGTCTCTGCCACCTTTGATAAATACATACATGTATATATGTGTCAGCCTTTTTATTTTAAAGAATATAGTTTAAAATTTTACCTTTTCGGTGATCATTGCACAATATAATTGGGTCATTTTTTGAATTATTTGGAGTTTGGACTATAGTTGAACCTTGAAAATCATTGCAATGATTTTATGATGGAAACGTGGGCTAGCCCCTTTTGCATGATGAGTCAACCCTTTAATCGATTGTCATTCTCATCGTGGAGGCTTAGGCTTGCGGGAATTTTTTAGAACTTGTAACATTTTTGTAAAAGGTTTCAAATTTAAAATACCCCCGGTCTCCACTTTTCTGCTTCATTTCTAGTGATGACACGCATCCTTGTTATGTGCTTCTTGGGCATGCAGGAAATTTTTGGAACTTTTAAATTTTTTGCAAAAGGTTTCAAATCTAAAATACCCCCGGCCTCCACTTTTCCGCTTCTGTTGTGGTGATGACATGTATCCTTGTTATGTCCTTCTCAGGCCTACGGATGAAAGTTTTACAATTAGAAATTTTGGTAGATTGGTCAATTGACCTCTATTTTGATTGGATAACTTTTGCCTTGATTTTGATGAACCATTTGGGAGCGTCAATATCTGTACCTATTAATTTTCAATCGTTGATCTATGAAGCATGATTTTTTAGGGTTTCTGACATGTGATAAATACATTTAATGGCTTGAACCATGGTTTTCTTCGAACCTGGAGATCGATTCTCGAGTGTTGATCTGTGCACTTGATGCTTTTTGATCATCGATGATTTAACCGTGGTTGATTCCTGTTAACTCCTCTCTCGATTTTACATGATAAAGGGGACCTTGACCCATAATGATCACTTCATTTGGTTTTTTAGTGATGTAGGCGAAGCCTTTGCAAAAAAAAAATCGCCATTATTCTGAGCATTTGAGCTCAGCTTTAAGCATTTCCCTATCCTACGGGGCCTTTGTGACTTTATATCTGGTTAATTCATATCCATTCTTATTCTTTTTGAGCTCTCTATGTGGGAATGTGAAGGTAGCCACCATTATTGCTTTTCAGACTTTGATGCTTCAACTTTACAAAGTCCTATGCATGTATCTTGTTGTTTTTCTACTCTATAAGTGTTCTCTCAGCAAGGTAGTTGTAGGTATTTTCTACCATTGTCGATGGTTCAAGCTCATGTGATTTCCCTACTGTATATTGCTCATCCCGAGCTTTGAAATTTTTTCTTTAAAAGAGATCTCTGTGTGTTGTCTTGGCAGCAATTTTTTTTTGTGAGCTCAAATGTCCAACTGGGATCACTTTTTGATGAGGTCGGTAACTTTTCAATCTCTGAGTGTTGTAATCACTTCATCATTGCTATTTAGTCCTTCGAGATACTGATGTTTTATCCTTCTTTACATATTTTGTGATCTTTGGGGCATCATCAGTCTTTGATTTGAAACTCATTCTGTGATCATTTGAGGGTTTTCTCAACTTAGATTTAACAGGTAAGTACTTGTTTCCCACTCTAATTTTAGTACCCATTAATGGATTTTTGGATTAGAACCAAGATCTGTATCTTTTCCCTCTATAGTGGAATTTGAGACTGATTGGTTTAAATGGGAGTGTTAACTTCTGAAATACTTGAATATTTCCTCAACTCGGATGTGTATGCATTTTAACTCAAAATTTTCTGTCTGATCTTTTATTCTTATTACTAAATGGGTATTCTTATTTGCTTGAAACTTGCCATATAGAATGTTTATTGATATGATTACTCAAAATCCTTCATTCCTTTTGATTCTGCTATATGTTCTTGAGGGGTATAATATTTTCTGAAAAGTTGTGATTCACTTCACATTATCTTAAGTTCCACACTTATTTGATTTGATTTGACCATTAATACCCACCAAGTTTTTGTTCCGAGTAATATTCCAATATATGTTCACTTGGTACTTGTCTTCATAAGAAATCCCCTTTGGATCTACACTATTTATACTTTTGCCCCTTTTAGATCATGTACATTGATATTTATGAGTTCTAAAACTCATTTTCTCACATCTGTACCTGCATATTTTTCAATCTGTGTCTTTGAAACATTGCAACCCAGATTTGGGTGTTTCTCCTCTTAGAAGGGTATCGGAAATCATTTTTACTTGTAAAAAACCCATTCTTTTGCTCTATTATTTTTCCTTTCTAGTCGAGTGACTCAAGTTCTACTATGCATTTTACTATACTTGTAAAAATTGTGAATCATGCATTATCTGTAGCTATGAAGCTATATTGTAGCATTCTGTGCACTTTATCTGCTTCTGGTTCTATAACAATGAATCTTGTATGTACTTTCTAGAAATTACAAGCAGTTCATCTATTTTGCTGCTATTTTTTAGGCATAAGGCTTGATTCAGATGCTTGTTAAGATTTCTATTACTTTGTTTCCTTCACATAGATGTTTTGTTCCCTTTATAGTAACATTTCGGGCATGTTGGAAAATCTGAAATGTTGATTTTTCATGGCAAAGCCGTAGCAATTGTTTTCTAGAATTCTCTCTTCCATCAGTTTCTAGCTATAGTAGTTGTATTTTCTGGTTTAGAATATAGAACATAACACTTCATGTTTGAAGCTAAATAAAAATGAGACATCATACATGTTTTTATCTTGATCGCGACATGCTTTACTACTTTTATGTATTACTTACTTGATTTAAATAATTCCTTTAAGCATGTAGTAGTTAAAAGAATCATGATGGAAAGTTATAAATGTCCATTTTACATGCCGAAACCATGTCAAAATTTTCCTAGAATATTCTTTTTTCATTATGTTTCAGTTGTACCCCTTTTCTTTTAATCAAATCCAGCTTTCTGAAATCTGATTCTTCTTCTTCAGTCGCAATCTGAAACATGTGCTTCTATTGCTAGTCTCTTTTCTGTACTTAAGCCCTTTCCATTTCAGAAAACTTACTGAAATCTTTGAGTTACATTCTTCCCTTTTATGCATGCACTTATGACTTGTCTATTTTTTCATTGGCTGCAACCTATACCTACACACTTAGGAAAACAGTTAGAAAATACTTAGGCTTTTTGGCCTCTCTTATGTCCCTGTTTTCTTCTTTTCTTTCTCTTTCTTCACTCTTTCTGAGTAAATAAAGCATGTATGTAGTTTGATATTCAAGTAAATTATATCTCTTGTTATTAGAGATTCATATGCATGAATTAGGACAATCTAGGAATATGATTTGATCACTGAGCTCATAGTTAATAGTTATTCTTTTCTTCTTTTCAAGTACAATGGATTCTACAACGGAGATGAAGAAGGAACAAAAGATGGAGATGGAGATGCTTCAATTGAAGAAAGGAACCCCAAGACAATGATGGGTTCACTCATACTCCTTTACTTTCTGTTTCATGCATGTGTACCTTTTATTTCAATACATGTACTTTACTTTCCAGTTACATCCCACAGCTTATGTGGGAAACATTTAAAAATTCCTTATGAATAAAAAATTGAATTTTATAAATGAGTTGTATATTTCTTCCTGCATTTCAGCTTTCTATATGGATTGTATGAGGAACTAAACAACTCAGTCATTTAATTGAATGTCTTAATCATGAAGGAAAGAACATCAATGAGACCATGTAACATTCAGTAATGAACTCTAATTTTTTTATAATCTGCACTTATGTTTGCTGTCCCAAAACTCAACACTTCACCTACTTTATAATTCAGTGTCTTCATCAAGACAACACAATTATCCTTTAGGCCCTTATGTTCTTTTGTTGAAGGTATCGTGAAATTACAGACTATGTGATCTATTACATTTTGTAACAGCACACATAACTGCAGATTTAACTTAATCATTAATTAATTCAGCAGTAACTAATAACATCATAAATTCCTTATCTTAGGTATACTTCACCCATGACTTTCATCGTAATGAATAAGTTTCAAGTTGCCCATTTTTGCACAAGTGTAAAAATTTTCAACATTTCTGGCAATCCTACCGGGAAAGCTACCTACTAGCTTAAAGACTAGTCCCTTGCTCTTGTCCATTGGGCATGGAGTCCAAAGCATATAACCAAAATCTACCTTTTTGAAAGGTCCAACCCATTCCAAAATGAACTAAAACTGGGAAAAGGTTTGGTAAACCGGAATCACGCACATGAATGCACTTATTAAATTGAAAAACATTGCAATGTGTAGGAACTGCACTTATTGAAAGGGAAATCCTAATCTAACAATCACTAGTAAGATTTTCAGTAATAGTGTTTGAGAAACATACCATTCACAGGAATGGAAAGCTCCTCTCCATTCAGCTTTGAAATTTGAAAAGCATTGTGTTCCTTACAAGCTGAAATCATGTAAGGACCACTCCATATTGTATCAAACTTTGAGTGTCTTCCTGGATTTGCATGATCAGCATCCCATTTTAACACAATATCTCCTTTATTGAAGACTTTAAATTTGGATTTCTTGTTAAAAGTCTTCTTCATTTGTTTCTGATTCTTTTCCATATTCAAATGAGCCTGATCTATTAGCTCTTGTAATTCCATTAACTCTGTCATAACGAACCTACAATGGTTCATTTTCAAGAAGCTCCATTTGGTGTAGCAAATCCAATGTTGGTAACTCAACTGAAATAGGCATTCTTGTTTCTTTTCCATACACAAGTTTGTATGGTGAATTGCACTAACTGATCTTTTAGGAGTCACTCTGTCAGCCCAAAGTGTTGAATTCAACATCAGATGCCAAGCTCTTTGATTATCTTTAAGTGTTCTTCTAATGATCCTTAACAGATTCTTGTTAGTACTCTAAGCTAAGCCATTACCTTATGGGTAATAATTAGATGAAGAATTTAGATATATTCCATGGTTGACAACCCAGTCTATTATCTTTGCACCAAGAAATGCTAGAGCATTGTATGATATGATAGTTGTTGGAACACCGAATTTGCAGACTATTCCTTCATAAAAGGATAGTATTGAAGTTTCATTAGCATCCTTTAAGGCTATTGCTTCAGTCCATCCTTTGAAGTAATCTGTAGTAGTTAAGATCCACTTGTTTCCTTGTGATGATGGTGGGTTGATCATGCCAATAAAGTCAAGAACCCACTGCATAAAAGGTTGATCAACTGAAATAGGCTATAAAGGTAGAGAAGTTAGACGTTCTTTACTGACAAAGAAAGCACATTTTTTACACTTTCTAATCCATTCAAAATGGTCTTTGAATATGTTAGGCCAATAGTAACCAACTTTCATAATCTTTAAGGCTATGGTACGTGCTGAGAAGTGACCCCTTGCAGGTCCTTCATGGAATTTTGACAATATTTTCTGAATTTTATCATAGTCAACACACCGCAACAAGATTCCATTTATATATTTTTTGAATAACACATTATCAATGAAGATATAAGGTATAACTTGTAATCTGAAATACCTTCATTTATTCTTGTCCATACCTTCTAGATAGGTGACATGCTATAGATAATTAACCAAATCAGTCATCCATATCAATTCTTGGATCTCATGAGTGAGCTCAAGCTGTTGATTTCTTGGTTGAACCATGATTTCTAATTACCAATACATAATTTCAACATGTTATTTTGAATCATCTAGCTCTGTAACTTGTTGTTTTTCTATATCACCAATTAGATGCTCACATAAACCTTTCCCTTGAACCATCTTAGTAACTTTAATATCAACATAATACTCCATGACCTTTGTTATCTAGTTTTCTATTTTCTCATTCAATTCCTTATTTAGTAAGAATGATTTCACACTTGGATGAGAAACAAGAGCATGGATTTTATTGTTCGAAAGCATATAATTTAACTTCTTTAGTCCTCTAAATACTGAAAGTACCTATTTTTCAAGGAATGTGTACCTTATTTCATAATCATGCAAACTTTGTCCAATGAAAGCAATAAGATACTCAATATTTTCATAATTGACTAGAGTTAATGTAGCTGAAATTGTTTCATCTCCTGCAAGTGCATACATTGTAAAATATTTATCAAAATTTGGATTTGCAAGAGTAGGAGCTTGAGAGATAGCTGTTTTGATTGATTCAAATCCTTCTCTCCATTCACTTGTCCAAGAGAAAGTTTTTTCTTTCTTTAGCATAGTTGTGAGTGGTTTAACCAATGCTGCAAAATCTAGAACAAATCTTCTAACAAAGTTGATTTTCCCAAGAAAACTCTATAATGCCTTCTTATTATGGGGAAATGATAGTTGTGATATTGCTTCGATCTTGAAAGGATCAATTCTTAGAAACAATATTATCAAGTAGTTTACCTTGATGTACTGAGAAGAAAGACTTCAGTGAATTCAAAGATATTCCAAATCACCTGCAGAACTAAAAAGTCTAGCTTAAATAAATTAGATGTTCTTCAGAATATTTTGAAAATATAGTAACATCATCTAAATAAATGATGATGCATTTATTTAATAAGATGTGAAAATGCATTTCCATTGCATGTTGAAATGTTACACCAGCATTTGAAAGACCAAAAGGCATCCTTTTGTAAGCATAAGTACCCCACTTAGTGGTAAAGGTTGTTTTATATCTATCTTCTTCCTGGACCAAAATCTGATTATATCCATTATAACCATCTAGAAAACATAGTCTATCTAAACCTAAGACTGTTCTTAGAATCTAATCCATGTTTGGGAGTGGGTAATGGTCTTTTAATGAAGCCTTATTAAGATCTTTGAAATCTACACATAGTCTGATTTCACCATTTTTCTTCTTTACAGGAACTAGATTGGCTACCCAACTTGAATGCTTAACTGGAAAGATAACACCTAATTCAATAAACTTAGACAATTCTTTCTTTATCAGAGGTTCTATTTTGGGATTCACAGGCCTCTATTTCTTTCTAAAAGGTTTAGAATTTGGTTGCAACTCAATTCTATGTTGTGTTACACTGGGATCAAATCCTTTTAGATCTTGGTATTTCCAAGAAAAAACATCCTTAAACTCTTTGCAAAGATTAATAAATGACTAGTTTTTAGTTAAGGAACATACCTTTCCAATAAAAAAAAATTCCCTTCATCAACCGAGATCTCTTCGTAATTATCAGTGTGGGTTGACATTTTAGTCTTGACCTTTCTTAAATGATCGTCAGTGTTGAATATGTCTTCCAATGTGACAAAACCTCAAGGCAATTTATTTGTATTTAACTGAACAATCTGGTCACCATATAAGTGTTGTAATTTATCCTGATTAACTACAGAAAACTCAGCTTCTTGCTGCAAAAACTTACAGATTTGATCATCACTTTCAAAAACTTGCCAATTTGAATCATTATCAAGTACTGAAGGCCTAACAATTAAGTTTATATGAGGTTGGATTTTGCTATTTTCAATCTGTTCTAGCACTTCAAAACTAACCCCAACTGCTTCAAGTCTGTCTACATGCTTGTTTTCAGCTCTAGGAATAGACTAAATGTTAATAGCATCGAAATCTTCCATTAAGTCTGAAACTTTATGTCTCTAAGACTTCATTAATGGATTCTTACAAACATTGAAATTTCTTTCTTGATTAATAATCGAATCAGAGTCACCAAAAACATGTAGCATGCTAATACCTCTCTTTCTGGCCCAAAGAAAGCCATGAATTAAGGCTTTGTATTCAACTACATTACAAGTACATGAAAAATGGAGACTTAAAGCTAAGAAATACCTTTCGTTCGTTAGGGAAGTGAGCATTAGACCTGCTCCTTGTCCTTTCTTGTTCTTAGCTCGATCAAAATGAAGCTTCCAAATCCGTTTTGATGAATCTTCTATTTTGGACAACAAGGGAAGTGATGTATTTTCTTCATGCATACAATACAAACCAAACAGGTGTTCTTCGACTTCCTTAAAAGGATCATGAGCATGTTCTTCCAATGTCTTTTCATCTATGAACATGTTAGAAAAACCATCTAATGATGAAACATGAGCTACCTCATCAAAATCAGACTAATTTAAGGCTGCATTATTAGCCACTGCATTTGAAGAGTGAGGCTCAATGTGAAATCTGGCCAATAGCTCTGAATTTATAGTAACTTTTGTGCCGTAATGAGTAGTGAAAAATAAGAAGGACCAATCTGAAGAGAGATAACCTCTGATTTTTGTTGTGAACTCTCTAAATAAGCATAAAGCAAAGTATGGAGGAAAATATATAACAGTTACATCTTGCAGAATAGAAACATTTGGGCAAGCGTGTAACATCACTTCTAAATTTTTGATTATACCAATTGTATTAGTTGTAGTTCTGTGAAGCTGTAAGACACTCCTTTCTGTAGGCTCATACTGCAAACCCAATTTTTCTGCAATCACGTTTGAAATAATTGTGCCACTTGCACCATTTTCCACCATGCAATTATGAACTAGATGTTCTCCAATAATCATTGATAAATAAAATGGTGGTGGTTTCTTGATGTCATGATCTTTCAGAACCTTCTGAACCATCCACTTAAGTTTTTTAATATGGTCTTGTTCAAACGTTCCAAGGACCGTGTTTGCCTTATGAACTTCCTTTTCTGTTGTTTTTAAAGAAATCTATAGCTTAGATAGTTCATGAGAGAGTAAATATTAATGTCCAAGAAGAATTAGAGCATCCCACATTGAGATATTAACATTATGGTTTTTCATTATATCAAAAATGTTAAAAGAAGAAACATTTTTAGAGATGGATTCAACTATCTTAGAGTAGGCCTTATCAAAAACTGATTTTGTTTCAGCTGCCTTGGATATCTGAGGTATAAATAGTCTTCTTGGATTAGGCTGTAGTTGTCTTTGATGGCCTCTATCAACTGGAACACTTGCTATTTTTTTAGGAATAACAGGATTATTGGTTGAATTTGGGACTTTAGATGTTGTATTATCAATGATAGTAGGAAACATAGGCCTATTTTGTTGTTTCTGGCCTTTAGTAGTTTTCCATTGAGCCCTAGTAGTGACTGCAATGAAATCCTCCTCATTAAAACTAACTAAATTCTATTCAGGTTCTTTCTGAACATGAGTTTCTTGCTGCCCACCCTCCATTTGAGGCATGAACAATGCTTCATATTGAGGTTGTGCAACAAGATTCAAATTCAAAAAAGTATTTGGGCAACTTGCAGCTACATGAGGCTGATTTCAAGGTTCACACCACTCTTCTGGAGCCATATTAACTAGGATTAAGCATTAGATGAACTAGGAGCTTTTGGGTCAAACTACCTTTGCTAGTAAGGCTACCTATAATTTTGATTTTGTTGTTAAGGATTCCTATTTTGTTGATTATGTTGATTTTGCTGATAAGGATCCTGATAGGGTCTGCTAGATAATGCAATATTATTATCAATCAAAGTCAATTTATTTCCAATAGTTTGCAAAGCTTTAAATAAATCATCTAATGGAGCTACAATACTAGGTTCAATGATTGTAATAGGATGAGGAATAGGTGCTAAATCTGCCGAAAAGGGCATTGAAGGCCTTGGTGCCAATTTTCCAGCTTGAATAAGACTATTTTCAGCTCAGATAGCAATATCAAAGGTGATTCAGAGTGTCTCTCCCCCCATTGACTAAATCATAGTTGAGATATCATTATTCAATGCCCTAAGATAATAAATGAGGGTATGATCAGCTTAACGCTTGACACTTGCTGGAATTCTTTCCCAAGTTTTGGAAAAATAGATATTGAAACTGGAAATATATTTCAATGGGAGCTCTTTTAATTGTAGACAACTATTCAATTAGAGAAAAATGATCTAAATTTTCCTTGAACTGTTTCAAAAAAAATTCACCTAAGTTATCCCAAGTTCTTATTCTTTCAATTTCTAGGTTTATATAACATTGCAAAGCCTACCCTTTAAAAGATGTAGCTAAAATTCTTAAAGCTATGTCTTCATGAGTGATATTATGGACTGTACATAGGGATGTAACATCTTTGATATGTTCAGCAGGTGTAACCTGATTTTCACCCATGAATGATGGCAAACTTTTCATTACAGCATTAGGAATGTCATGGTAGACTAGGATTACTAATGGACTGCCATTAGTAAAGGTCACAAAATTCCTTGGTGGTTGAATAGCCATTTGAAAAACTAGGATGTTAATAGAGAAATTGATATGTGGTGAAGGAATATCAGGCAGATGGTTATCAAAACCAGATACATTATAAGGTAAAGTATTACCAACTCTTCTCCTTCTAGCAGAATTCAAGGGTAAAGAAACAATCTTAGGAGGAATTCCTCTTACCAGTGATCTTGTAGTCACTTTAGGCATGGAACATGTTGCAATACTGGTTTGAAATTACTAGGCCCCTAGAATATTGACCAGGTATGAAGGCACTCAGGTGTGCAGGACCCCAGTTATAGAATGGCGTGCAAGGTAAAAGTGCACAAGAGAAAGGCTTAAGGAGACAAATAGAGCACGTGACACATGAAAGGATGTTTGGGACTTAGCCAATTTGAGCGCCCAAGGTAGAACACTTGAAAAGCATGATCGGTTGCACACGGATAAGATGCCATCGTGGCAACAGGTTGGCCTAGGAAAGAGCATGTCCAGATGGAATCTTCTAGAAGATCATCATGAGATGGAATGGAGAGCTCAAGCTTGAAGGAACATGCTCACATGGAGGACCACATTCGACACTTGGTGACGGATTTGAGGATATGGCAAGGTGAGTTGGCATCCCAAGAAAGTGATAAATACAAGTTCCTGCCGCGGGAATAGAGACATAGATATAGATAGATACATATACATAGATAGAGAGATACTTGGGGAATAATGGGTTAGAGAGTTAGAGAAGCTCTACAGAATTGCTGCAAGTGGATATTCTAGTTCATGTACTAAGCACGGAGTTGTATTTTTCTATTATGTTAGCTTAGCTACATACGTCTAGTGATGTGAATGATTGCGGTCTACACTCTGTGACCCTCTGTAATGAATCAATGAATATATTAAGGTTACCTGTTACAAAAATATATGAATGTCAATGGGTTTAATGGATATTTTTCTCATATGAGTTCTCTTTCCTTTCATGATATGAATGAATGGTTGTATCTTTTTGTTTGTTATAGTAAATGTTTTGGGATCTATTAAAGCACTCAATCTGAAGTGACTGCAAGGATCTGGAGGTCATTTTGAGCCCTATGGTTGTTGTATATCTCAACTTATTTCCTAAATACTCTTACACTAATCATAGATAATGCTTCCCACTAGACTCACATAAAAAAGAGAGACTCGGCATCCACGCATGCCTCGGGTGAGCGCTCAGCTTCTGCTGGGTGATAGGCCGATGCGCATGGGGTTCTTCCTTTTGTGATAGGAGTAAAAATGACTAAAGAAATCTGCTCTATGGAGTCACCAAAATATCTTCAAATCTTTAAAATAAATTAGTGCAACTTGCTCCTGACAGTGACTTTATAACTGCTATAAATTTGTTGTAGAATTTGTAACTTGCATGCAGATCTAATTCATTGTCCCACTGGGCATGCAAAAAAAAATTATCTCTTGAAAGTGCACCCTATAGAGAGATGGCTGCAAGTTTCTTAAGTTTGGAAAATTTTGATTTCTCTCTTTTGTATGTACAATAGAAACACCTCAGGTCTGTGGGTATACATTGGGTTTAGTGGATATTTTGCTCATATGAGTTCTCTTTCCTTTCATGATATGAACGAATGGTTGTATATTTTTTTTTTATAGTATATGTTTTGGGATCTGTTAAAGCACTTAATCTAAAGTGACTGCAAGGATCTAGAGGTCGTTCTGAGCCCTATGGTTCTTGTATGTCTCAACTTCTTTCCTAAATACTCTTACACTAATCATAGATAATGCTTCCCACTAGACTCACATAAAAGAGAGACTCGGCACCCACGTGTACCTCGGGTGAGTGCTCAGCTTCTGTTGTGTGATAGGCCGATGCGCATGGGGTTCTTCCTTTTGTGATAGGAGTAAAAAGGACTATAGAAATCAGCTCTGTGGAGACACCAAAAGATCTTCAAATATTTAAAATAAATTTCTGCGACTTGCTCCCGAAAGTGACTTTGTAACTGCTATAAATCTGCTGTAGAATTTGTAACTTACATGCAGATCTAATTCATTGTCCCACCAGGTGTGCAAAAAACTATTATCTCTTGAAAGTGCACCCTATAGAGAGATGGCTGCAAGTTTTTTAAGTTTGCAAAAATTTGATTTCTCTCTTTTGTATATAGAATGGAAACAACTCAGGTCTGTGGGTATACATATTTTGAGGTGAGTCTCTGGTATCAAGGCAGTTCCTTGTTGATGTATCCTAAATTGATTCTATAATTTAAGGGTAAAATATGACTGTAAAATAATTAACATTTGGAGGTATTGAGGGAGATTATTACAACAATACTGCTAAGCTAAACATGCACATTGATATCATGCAGAAACTAATAAATTTTACAATATGGTAAGATGATTAATCATGGAATTTACGCTCACAACACTAATAGAAACATACACAAGATTGCAAATAATTGGTAAGGAAGAAAGTACTTCAACCTCAAAAGACAAAACTAGAAAATATTGCTTCAGTACTCCTATATCCAAAAGTCCTCCAGAAGTTCTCCATGTGCTTTGCAAAGGCACACAATATATAGCAAAAATAATTCCTCACCTTCTTCCTAAAAATAGCCTAAGGCTTATACTCGCCTATGCATCCTATTTTTTACCCTTTATTTAATAATAGATAAAGGAATAAAAATAGAGCATGTAATTACAAATAGGCATTATTATCCTTAATTAAAATATAGTACAACTAAAGTTGACTTTTCTATTTTTAAGAAGAGAAGGATGAATAATTTTCTAAAAATAAGATTGCTTGCTAGGCAAGTCTCTCTCCATGAACATGAAATGATGTCTTCTTCTCTATTTTGTCCCATTGTGAAGGCATGCAAAAATACTCTTGTTTATTGAGCAAAAATAAATTACATTAATTGCAATACTTCACAAAAAAAATCATCCAAATAAATATCTTGATTGGGACCACCTTTGTCTCTGATGTTAACACTTGTTTTCTCTTCTAGTGATCACATGCAAAACACTCCTCAATAAGAAAAATAAACACTTTTGATCTCCAATACTTTAGCAAAATTATTCACCTCTCAGTGGGGACCACCTCTAATTCATACAATTGTCTTCAACTGAGTTTTGCCACTCTTGTGGACTTAGCAAATAAACATGCCATCATACTTTAGTCTCTTCCACCTTTGATAAATACATACATGTATATACATGTTGGCCTTTGTATTTGAAAGTATATAATTTAAAATTTTACCTTTTCGGCGATCATTACACAATATAATTGGGTCATTTTTTACATTATATAGATTTTGGACTATACTTGGACCTTGGAAATAATTGCAATGATTTTATGATGGACCCATGGGCTAGCCTCTTCTGCATGATGAGTCAACCCTTTAATCAATTTTTGGTGGCATTCTCATCGTGGAGGCTTGGACTTACGTGAATTTTTTGGAACTTTTAACTTTTTTGCAAAAGGTTTCAAACTTAAAATACCCCCGGCCTCCACTTTTCCACTTCTATTGTGGTGATGACATGTATGCTTGTCATGTCCTTCTTGGGCCTGTGGGCCTGCAGATGAAAGTTTTACAATTTGTAATTTTGGTAAATTGGTCAACTGACTGCCATTTTGATTAGATGAATTTTTCCTTTATTTTGATGAACCATTTGGGAATGTCAATCTTTGTACCTTTTAATTTTTTATCATTGATCTATGAAGCATGATTTTAGGGTTTCTGACATGTGATAAATGTGTTTAATGGATTGAAACATGGTTTTTTTCGAACCTGGATATCGATTCTCGAGTATTGATTTGTGTCCTTGATTCTTTCTGATTATTGATGATTCAACTGTGGTTGAGTCCTGTTAACTTGTCTCTCGAGTTTGCATGATAAAGGGTTCCTTAACCCATAATGATCACTTCATTCATTTTTTAGTGATGCCTAGGAAATAAAAATTATGCCATTATTCATAGCATTTCAGCTCAACTTTAAGCATTTCCCTAGCTGGCGGGGCCTTTGTGACTTTGTATCTGGTATACTCATATCCATTCTTCTTCTTTTTGAGCTCTTTGAGCTAGAATGTGAAGGTGGATGCCATTATTGTTTTTCAGACTCTTATGGTTTAACTTTCCAAAACCCTATGCATGTATCTTGTTGTTTTTCTACTTTGTAAGAGTTCTCTTAGCAAGGTAGTTGTGGTTGTTTTCTACCATTGTCATGGGTTCAAGCTCATGTGATTTCCCTACTGTATAATGCTCATCCTAAGATTTGAAATATTTTCTTTAAAAGAGATCTTTGTATGTTGTCTTTGCTTAAAATTTTCTTCTTTGTGAGCTCGGTTGTGCAGCTAGCATCACTTTTCGATGAGGTCGGTAAGTTTTCGATCTTTGAGTGTTGTAATCTCTTCGTCATTAACATTTATTCCTTCAAGATACTGATGTTTTTATCCTTCTTTGAATATTTTGTGATCTTTTGGGCAACATCGGAGTTTGATTTCAAACTAATTCTGTAATCATTTGAGGTTTTTCTCAACTTCGATTTAATCAGTAAGTACTTGTTTCCCACTTTGATTTTAGTACCCATTAATGGGTTTTTTGTATTAGAACCAGGATATGTAAATTTTCCCTCTATACTGTAATCTGAGACTGATTGGTTTAAATGGGAGTGTTAACTTTTGAAATACTTGAATATTTCCTCAACTTGGATGTGTATGCATTTTAACTCAAAGTTTTCTATCTGATCTTGTATTCTGATTACTAAATAGGTATTCTTATTTGCTCAAAACTTGCTAGATATAATGTTTATTGATATGATTACTCGAAATCCTGCATTCCTTTTGATTATACTATATGTTCTTGAGGGGTATAATATTTTCTGAAAATTTTTGATTCACTTCACATTATCTTAAGTTCCGCACTTATCTGATTTGACTTGACCATTAATACCCACCGAGTTTTTGTTCTTAGTAATATTCAAAGATATGTTTACTTGGTACTTTTCTTCATAAGGAAACCCCTTTGGATCTAGACCGTTTATACTTTTTCCCCTTTTAGATTACCTGTACATTGATATTAATGAGTTCTAAAAATCATTTTCCCATATTTGTACCTGCATATTTTTCAATCTGTGGCTTTGAAACATTGCAACCTAGATTTGGGTGTTTCTCCTCTGATAAGGGTACTAGAAATCATTTTTACCCCATTTTTTTGTTGTATTATTTTTCCTTGCTAGTCGAGTGACTCAAGTTCTACCATGCATTTTATTGTTCTTGTAAAAACTATGAATCATGCATTAAATTTAGCTATGAAGCTATACTGTAGCATTATGTGCACTTTATCTTCTTTTGGTTCTATAACCATGAATCTTGTATGTACTTTCTGGAAATTACAAGCAGTTCATCTATTTTGCTGCTATTTTTAAGGCATAAGCCTTGATTCAGATGCTTGTTAATATTTTTTTTACTTTGTATCTTTCACATAGATGTTTTGTTCCCTTTATAGTAACATTTCAAGCATGCTAGAAAATATGAAATGTTGATTTTTCATGGCAAATCTGTGGCAATTTTTTTCCATAATTCTCTCTTCCATCCATTTCCAACTATAGTAGTTGTATTTTTTGATTCAAAATATAGAACATAACACTTCATGTTTGAATCTAGATAAAAATGAGACATCATAGTTGTTTATCTTGATCATGTCATGCTTTACTACTTTTCTGTATCACTTAGTTTATTTAAATAATTCCTTTAAGCATGTACTAGTTAAAAGTAGCATGATGGAAAGTTGTAAATTTCCATTTTACATGGCAAAGCCCTATCAAAATTTTCCTATAATCTTCTTTTTTCATTCTATTTCAGTTGTACCCCTTTTATTTTAATCAACTCCAACTTCCTAAAATCTTATTCTTCTTCTTCAGTTGTAATCTAAAACATGTGCTTCTATTGTTAGTCTCTTTTCTATACTTAAACCCTTTCCATTTCAAAAAACTTACTGAAACTTTCAGTTACATTCTTCCCTTTTATGCATGCACTTATGACTTGTCTATTATTTATTGGCTGGAACCTGTACTTGCACACTTAGGAAAATAGTTAGAAAATACTTAGTCTTTTATGCCTCTTTTATGTTGATGTTTTCATCTTTTTTTTTCTCTTTCTTCACTCTTTTTGAGTAAATAAAGCATGTATGAAGTTTGATATTCAAGTAAATTACATCTCATGTTTTTAGAGATTCATATGCATGAATTAGGACATTCTAGGAATATCATTTTATCCCTGAGCTCATAGTTGATAATTATTCTTTTCTTCTTTTTAGGTACAATGGCTTCTACAATGGAGATTAAGAAGGAACAAACGATGGAGATGGAGATGCTTCAATAAAAGAAAGGAAAACTAGGACAATTATGGGCTCACTAATACTCCTTTACTTTTTGTTTCATGCATGTGAACCTTTATTTGAGTACTTGTACTTTACCTTCGAGTTACATCCCACGGCTTGTGTGGGAAACATTTGAAAATTCCTTATGAATAAAACATTGAATTTCATAAATGAGTTGCATATTTCTTCCTGCATTTCAACTTTCTGTATGGATTGTATGATGAAATAAACAACTTAGTGATTTAATTGAATGTGTTAATCATGAAGGAAAGAACATCAATGAGAACCTGTAACATTTTGTAATAAACTCTGATTTTTTGTAATCTACATTTATTTATGTTGTCCTAAAACTCAACACTTCACCTAATCTATAATTCGGTGTCTTCATCAAGAAAAAACAGTTGTCCTTCGGGCCCTTGTGTTCTTTTTCTTAAAGTATCATGAAATTGTAGACTATGTGATATGTTATGTTTTGTAACAACACACATAGCTGTAGATTTCACTTAATCATTAATTAATTCAGAAATAACTAATAACATAAAAAAATCCTTATCTTAGGTGTACTTCATCATGACTTTCATCATAACGAAGAAGTTTTGAGGTGCCCATTTTTACACAAGTGCAAAAAATTGTCAACAAGTTTCTTGAAAATTTTAAGTATAGAGAGGAGCCAGTGGAAGCCTCCACGTGTCTCCCTGGCACAACTGCTAAGGTAGGGCTCAGAGGTGGATCCTTAAATGAGTTTTAGCCATCCACGTGTCTATGTTCTAACAAAGCTCCACCGGTCACATGAAAAAAATGTCTAAGTCTAGGCAGGGCCCGTGGAAACCTCCACGTGTCTCCTTGGCACACCTCCAAAGGTCAAATCAAGAGGAAAATTTTTAGATGAGCACAAGCCCTCAATGTAGACAAGACTTGAGTTAATGCAAGCCTTAGAGTTTCAAAATTCCCCGTCGAGCCACATCCAATCAAAAAGGACCACGTTTCCCCAGATGTTGGGAGAAAAATTGATAGGGAAAATAAAACATGACTGTGGAAAAATGGAAGGAAGGGAAAAAACCCGAATTTACTCCCAAGTTACAAATTATTTCACATGGACATAGGAACAAAAAAAAAATTATGGACTTAAAGTGATCCTCAACCAAAGGAGAGGACTGATCATGGTAACCAAATGAAGGATACAACTTTCACACATCAATACGGGGAGATAGAGAATATGACAGAGCCCACATATTGAAGAATTTCAAGGAAAAATAGGATGAAATAAAATTGAGCACCAACACTATCTAACCTCACTATCTCATCCAACTAAACACATGCAACTTCAATGGATATGTTGGTGGTATAAATTGGAGAAAAATTAGCCAATTTTGTCAATTTATCTATCGTGACCATGATCACGTCATGCTAATATCTAGACATAGGTAGCCCAACAATGAATTCCATGCCAATGGTGTCCAACTTGCACTCCAGTATAGCATGAGGATAAAGAAGTCCAGATGGATGCTTGTGTTTGTCCTTCACCTTCTAGAACACCAAACACTGAGACACATATCGAGTTATATCACTATGAATTCCACTCTAATGAAATAATTTTTATTATGTAGCGAGCATTGTTTTCACCCCTGGATGGGCTAAATAAGTTACATGATGAGCCTCTGCTAGAAATTCCTATCATCAAACTCCATCTCTAGGCACATAAATTACACCCTTGTGTCTAAAAAGCCCATTAGAATCCAGTTATAATCTCTTAAATTTTACCTTAAGTGGTCTTTGTGACTCAATCTCTTCCCTAGCTGAAATATAGAACATGTCGTGTGAAAGCTAGTGTAAGATCCTACTTCGTAAGTTTGTAACCATTAATTTAGCCATGATAATGTGTCTCCATCGACTAAAAGCATCTTCTACAACATTCTCCATCCCCTTCACATGCTCAATCACCATATCATAATCAGACAAGAGCTTCATCCAATGTAGTTGATGGGCATTGAAATTGGGATATGTGATGAGGTATCCTAGGCTCAAATGATTTTTACTGAGGTTGAACATCCTTCCCAATAGAAAATGATGCCATCAATCTAAAGCATGTACCACTTCTATAAGCTCAAGGTCATGAATCGGGAAATTGAGCTAATAATCCTTGATTTTGCAAGACTCAAACGTGACATCTCGACCATCCTGCATGTGTACTCATCCTAACCCTGCCAATGAAGCATATGTACAAAGAAAGAAGTCCCTCTGAAGATATGGTACTTTTAGGATAGGTGTTGTAGTAAGGAATTCCCTTCATAGTCTTGAAGGCCTGCTCACATTTGTCTAACTATAAAAACTTCTTCCCTTATCGCTGCATCAAAATGATGAGATGAGAAATACATGAGAAATCCTATACAAACCTCATGTGATATGTTGGTAATCCCAAGAACCTGCACACCTCGGTCACATTAATCACTATCAATAAATCAATGATAGCTTGAATCTTAGAAGGATCAACTGTGATATCCTCCCATGAAATGATGTAACCGAGATATTGAACATCCGATTGAAAGAATGAACACTTCTCTAGGTTCCCATATAGCTGATTCTCTCGAAGACACTGTAAGAACTATCGAAGGTGCTTCTCACACTCCTCACACGTGCGTGAGTATATAAATATATCATATAGGAACATGATTACAAAATGGTCGAAGAACTTCATGAATACGCAAAATGGTCCAACATCTTGTCATGCATCAACAACAAAGGATTTTTGCGAGTCAAAAACCTCCTGTTTTGTGTCAACTGATTCTAATCACACGATAGGAAATCACGCTTGTCATGTGTCAATAGACTTCCCTTGTCACATGTCAATAGAAATTCCTTATCACACATCAAAAGAAATTATTTGGTAGGCATGAGTGATCAATAGTTTTTGGGCGTCAAACATAATCCCTTGTCACTATAAGACTAGTAAATAATACTTTTCACCCGACTACAAATTTGCTAATTATCTATAAGACTATTCTTTGTGTACTGGACTCTGTTTCTTCGCAAGCTCACTGTAATTGATATGCTTGTAGTGGTCGGTACCTTAGTATGAGTATTCTATAGTATACTACCTTAAAATACCTTAGATTTTTATAGGGGATGTTTTCAAGGGTAGGTGAAGCCGACCCATAAACAAATTATACTGTAATTTTTAGACAAAACAAGAGAATTCCCTGTTTCAAAAAAATCACCTTTTTGAAATTTTCCTAAAATGGAATATTCACCAAATTACAAATATACGCCACTAAAAAATAAATGCTTCCGAGATCTAAACACAAGCGCCTAATGAGCCTGTGTACCTTGAACTGCTCATTCTGATGTACTATAGCAAGTCTAAAAATCTACTCTCATAATCTTCCACTATCATACTCAGTTGTCGAAGATCATGCAACTCATCAATCCACTATTGAATGAACCACGTAGATAAATACCTGCTCTGAAATCACTTCTCAAATATCTCCCATGTCATGGTCTCTAAATAAAAGTGGAGATTTTTCTCTTTTTTTCATTCATCATACTCCTTCCGCATCCCTCAAAAGATTTATAGCAATAGGAGCCTTCCTGTTACTAATGCATGGACATAGCTTGAAGCATCTGCTCAAGATAACTAATCAGGCCTTGGCCTGGGACCCTCCCGTAGCTCCAGTGAAGTGAGTTGAATGAAGCTTCAATATCTCATCGATGTGATCAGATGATGATGTTTATCTGCTCCTCAGTCTCTCCTCATGACCTTCTACTTTCCTAGGGTTCCTATATCGCTCCCCTCTATCACAAAAACCTCTCTCTACTCTATTTTTCGTGAGTCCTATCTATCTTCCTCCACATGGGAGTTCTCTACCCTCTGCTCCTCACTATGTCATGGACATTCATGATTCTCCTGTGAAATCTCCTTCTCATGTGGGTTAGAACATTCCTTTCACGACATTGTTAAATTTTAGCTTACCATTACAATGGGTAGTTTTAACATGCATAGTTCTTGCGAACTGACTCAAGTTAATACTTGTGCAGATGGCTTGTGCGTGTCAATAAAGGAAAGATTTTTAAAGTTTTCATTGGGTTGTTTTATGTGATTCCTTGTACGAATGTCAAATTTCTTGTAATTATTTAAATGGTGCTTGTAATGGAGTTTGGAATGCCTTTTGCCTTGGATTTTTGGTAAGTTTGAAATAAAGTTGTCTTGTCCTTTTGTAGTAAAACTTGTAACTATCCTTGTGATAAATAATATTCAATATTTACATTGTTTTGAGTATTCTTGTGGTAATATTATTTATCATTCCTGAAAATTTTGTGGCATGGCTTGACTAATTTTGTCACCTTCTTATTCTCAACCAAGTTCAATTGAATCTTTTAACACCTTTGGTTTGTGTGCCATATCGAATAGAAATGTTATAACCATGTTTTTATTTCTCTCGATTAGAAATGGCAGTTTCTGCTTTCGATTCATAAAACTTTCATTTTTTAATAATCCTCCATGGTATTGACATCCATGTTATTCTATGTATATTTTAATGGGTTGGCAATCTTGTTTCTAAAGTTAATAAAAAAACTAAATAAAATGAATACATAGATGAATAAATAAATAATATGATAATGAATTTTTACTTTGTTGCTAGAATTAAGAGTCTTTAATAGGAAAGAAAGTAGTTTTCTACAGGTGTAAAATAACCTACTCTCGTTAACCTTAAGCTGCAGATTAAAATTTATCCCTTATTGTTGTGAAACATTAAGTAAGAACATTGTTGGATTTAGGGGATGTAGTTATATCTTAGAGAGTAGGGAAGTATGATTAAGAACACCTTAAGTCTTGTGCTTCCATTTTGGGAATCCCCAAGCGTATCCTTTGTAAACTTAATCAAGAGATTGCTAAATGAATCTTTTACCCAAATGCATTTGAACTCTTAAGTCTCGTTAAAAGACTGGTTAATAACTAAATAGGTCATAATGAAATAAATTAACCTTCTCTCTCTAACCATTGCCATAGTAATTTGTAACTCTTTCTTAAGAAATGATAAAATTTTGATCCTTACTCAAAGGGGTTTTTCATTCCAAACCTGAAACGATACCTCCACCAATTGGATCTTACACTCGTCTCCATTTGAAATGGAGGTCGAAAAGAGGATTCTGTAGCTTGTGGTTGTTTATATAACCTTGTGGGATTTGGTTCACTCCACCCCTTGTAGCATTAATCTAATAACTAATTAAACAAGTATTTTTCAAAGTAAGATGACTCTCTTTCAGAGATTTTTAGCTAAGTCTTATGTCTCTAGTATAAAAGAAAGGAGTCTAACCTTTTAAGAAAGAATGTATGGTTCATAACCTGAATCTCCTAGAACGTAATTAAATTTTGATGGGTGTGTTTTAGTAAAAAAATAACCTTAAGAATATTTTCACAATGGGATGTCCTGAACTGTAACTATGTATTGTGGTTAGTATTTAAGTTGTGCCTCATTAAAGAGGAAATTAAATTTTCCTTGATGGGTGCTGAATGTTTCCTTGTTTTCTAATTGGTCATCATTTTTTCAAGATGTTCGAAGAGTTAGTTGTAGCCATTTTGACCACTTGTTGTGTCATTCTATACTTTGAACAAGTTCAAAAACAATTATCCTGTATTTTTGATATGTTGTCTTGTGTGTCTGAAATAGTGGGAGTTGCATAATGTACATGTTCCTCAATCACATGCATTCATTTAAGGCTCAATTTACTCATGTACTTATGTTACAAACATATTTCAATTAAAGTTAAGAGAGATAGATTTGAAAATTTAAGTTTGCAGTTCATCACAGGCTTTCAGGGTGTAACTACTTAAGACTAGCACTTGACAAGCATGAGCAACTCAAATCAGCACAATGCAAAGAAAGAAGAAACAACATAATTCGAGGAAAAACTAATCAAGTAATTGGTAGTTGTTTTAACGCAAATGTCATGTGGAAAGAAATAGCAATCTCTTTCTCCATAAAAAATAATAATTAATAGGTGGTCGTTTTAATGCAATGAGAAGAATAAATAATAACAATCCAAATCAACGCAAGACTATGCAATAGTTAACAAACATTACTTTACTTCTTTATAAATAAAATAATTAAATAAACACAAAATTGTTGCAATGAATAGATAATATGCTTTTCATATTTTTATACACTACTTTACTTCTTTTAAGAAGTTAGTCATCAAATCGACGCAATGAATAGAGAAAGGCGGTTAATTACTATTACTTTAATTTTTTTTAAATAACATAAGAGAAATAAAATCATATCGACACAATGAATAAAGAAGCAAGGCATATTTAAATCGAAAATAAGCAAGGCATATTTAAATCGATGTAATGAGTAGAGACATAGACTTCCATAAAGAACGCATATTACATTACTTCTTTCAAAACAAAGCAAGTAGAGTATGTTCAAATTGACAAATTGAATAAAAGAAAGAAAAGCATGTCAGGATCAATGTAGAACTAAGGATAAGGATTGTGGTATTTTAAAAATACTTTACTATTTTTTCTAAGGGAAGTAAAACACAATTGATTCGATGAAGGTAACAAGATTTGCGGTGATTTTGTATAACTCTACTTTCATTG
This sequence comes from Taxus chinensis, assembly GCA_019776745.2. NCBI lineage: Eukaryota > Viridiplantae > Streptophyta > Pinopsida > Cupressales > Taxaceae > Taxus > Taxus chinensis. The sequence continues at coordinate 761,850,620 of CM034146.1, read as the reverse complement.
AAAAAACAAGTAAATCATATATCAATTGACACAATGCAAGAAGAAGCAAATGAAACTGACGCAGAATAGGGAAAATCCTTTGTGGTTTATCCAATCAAATTTACTTTTGAAGTCAAGGAGAAGAAAAACAAATCAACTCCTTAAATGGGCACGTTTTACATTGATTTCACCCTAATTTACTCCTATTACAAATGTAAGTAACACACACCTAAGTTGACACAAAACAAAACAGGAACAACAAACTGCCATGAACAACGAGCAAGATGACTGATAGACATAAACCTAAAGCAAGACTAGGGAAAAAATTAAATGAATATTTCCCCAAAGGTAACAACTAATCTAAAATTGAATATGAATTGAAATCCCAATGAAGTAATGAAATAAAATTTCAAAATTTTAACCCTATAAAATGGAAATCAAAATAAAATGCAAACTAGAACCTAAAACAACACACATAAGAAATAAAAACTAGAAAATAACAAAGGAAAACAAACCACTAACCTTAACCACAAAAGGGTTGGAATAAATTCATGCCAATTCTTCCTCAATCAATTGCTAGAGTTTCTCAGTATTTAGAGGATCAAAAAATGGTCACTCTTTAACAATGTGAATGTGTGGATCCTTGGTGGAATTACTTAGGAATTTTATATTTTCCACCTCATTAAATGCCAACCATACAAATGCTAGCTTAGCCTTCTTCTTTATGTGGCTTTTTGAAATGTATTTACTTCAATAGTGTATAAAATAAGTAAAGTAATCCTAATCCATTGATAGCTTAAATCATTAGTTGTGCAGCTTTTTTGGATTACTTTAATCATTTTAAGGTTAAATATGTAAAAAGAGTTGGATTTAGTGCAATGAATAGAATATTTAATCAATAAGGTTAGAAATCAACGCAATACATGGGCTTAGTTCAGTGGTATTTGAGCATTGCTTTACTTTTTTTATAAATAGTACCAGTAAAGTAATATGAATTCAGTGAAATGAAAGGAGACATTAAATCACTCTAGGTTTAGCATATTACTAAGATAACATAAGCTAGTTCTATGACTTTCTTGAACCACCTTACTTATTAAGCAGTAGTACCTCAAAATAGCGAAAAGAAGAAATTTTTTTGATTTTTTGAGGATCTACAGAGGATCTAACACATGATTACTTAATGATCCTCCCTCGAACAACCTTATGTAACCTCTTGAAAAATCATTGTGCACTTACACAACCCAAATTATTCAATGTAAAGACTTAAACACATACTAAAAAACAATCTATAGCTATAAACAAACATGAACACAACTCATCAAAAAACATGAGAACCTAAAATTTCAAAGGGGTACTGTTAGTGCAAAATCACAGCACCCCTGGATGCAGATCAGGCTTCTAGGTTGATCACTCAGGCATCCAGTGTGATTGCACAACATGGAAACCTCTCTCCAAGTGTGGGACTTGTGAAACTGAGAGAGGAATCTCCAGAGAAGGCTGGTTCCTGCTCCTAAACTACCTGCCACAAGCTATTCCAGTGCAAGCAAGCTAATCTAATCCTAATCTAACCATGCCAAGGAGACAGAGAGAGAGAGAGAGAAAGGAAAAGAACAAAAGCCTACACTAAAACGGTGATACACCAGAGAAGGAGAATGTTGGACATCTATCAAAACTGCCATGGGACAAAGAGAGGTGAGCAATGGGAAGGATGGACAGATGCATCACAGGCCCAAGGATAGATTTCACACAAAAAATGTCCCAAAACTCCATGAACACAGCTCCAAACCTGCAATGAACATTCAAACATGCACAAATACCTGCAATGAAGAGAGGCAAGAAGAGAACAAGCAAAAACGAGCAAGGATGGACAGATGCATCACAAAACACGTTTTGTTGCTCCAGAAGTTTGCACAGAACATCATTTCAATAATAAAAGGAAAAAAAACACCATTACAGAGCAAAGGAGGAGGTTCGAACTCCATTTTCAACCCTAGAGAAGAAAAGAAGGGAGGGCAGAGTAGAAAAGATGAACAACTTGTTATCCCCATATAAAATGAGCCAAATCTGGCTTTATACAATGCATGGGTCGAGCCCAGGAGACAAAAAACATAGGAAAACATGTAAGCAGCCCAACCATTGACCAAAACGCATTCTTCATTAAAATCAGTGGTTGAGACATCACTTCTGGCCATGCTTCTGGCCATTATCATTAAAACTGGTTGTTGAAACATCACTTCTGGCCATTATCATGCGTCAGAGCCGTTTCTCAATTTTCTCCCTCCAGACTGCACCAAAATTCAAGATTGATCCCAGAATCATGTAGAGAATTTCAACAGCTTTCTGTTGATATAAAGAACGTGCAAATCTGAGCTCTGGATCAAAAGATATGTTGATCTGAAGATTTAGGGCACAGAATAGACCAAAACGGATTTTGAAATCTTTTCCCGCGCTTCGCCTCCTGGACGACACATGGTAGGCTTTGATTATATACGTAATTCTATCTCCTCTGCATTTGCATCAGGTTTGGGGAATGCCTCGACATGTGCTTGATGCTTGTGTTTTCCCGACACCCGCTTCCGCCGATATTGCCAAGTTTTCCTTTGTTTCAGGTTCAGAAGTGTGACTTGCATTTGCATCGGGTTTGGGAAGTGGCTCGACATGTTTTCCTCCCATGCTTTTATGACTTGTTTCCCCGACTCCAAGACCTGATTTCCTTTGTGTTGGGCTTTCCAACCCCTCCGACACATTTCTTCCTTGGTCGGGTTTTCCAACCCTTTCGGCATGATTTTTTCCTTGTGGGCCCTAGCTTGGACACGTGGCACTATCCCATTCATTCGGGTCAGTGCTTGAGACCTCACCCTTTGACTTTTGGGACTTTTCTCCTTGTGACATGTGTCATGATTTGGTTGGTTCTCGACCCTTTCAGCCCCTTCGCGCCCTTCACGTCTTTATGTCCCAGATGTCCCAAACTGCTTGGGCCAAAAACTTCCGATCCGCCCGAAATGGGCTTCCTTGTCCTCATTTGGCCGATGACGTGGCATTGTTTGATTGGATTTCGGCTCCTTTGGTGATCCGCGTCCCGCGCGTCCCTTCGTCCCAGATGTCCCAGTATGAACTTTCTCTGTTTCGGGTGAACCGGCCGGTTCGCGTCATCACGGCCCAAATGTCCCAATTGCTTCCGGACTGTTTGTTCTCATTTCGGCCGATCCGGCCGGTTCACTTCACGTACTCTTGTCCCGAACTGTCCTGCTCAGCAGTTAGTCATTTTTCTTCCTCTTTCGGCCGGATCAGCTTCTCTCACCTGCCACGTACTTCTGTCCCAGATGTCCCTTTGCTTCACGGGCCGCCTGGAGGCTTTTCGGCCGATCCGCGCCTAGATGTCCCACACGTCCCTACTGTTGCAAGGACTAGGACTTAGTCATTTTTTATGATTTTTCCTGGCTCAATCTACATGCCTTCTGCAACTTTTTCCGCATTTTCTCAGAGCTCATTCTTTTCGACCTGGACAGGGAAGTTAGAAAAATTTCTGAAGGGACCCTAGAAACATGATTTTTTCCCTGAATCAATTTATCTGCCTGGGACTTGAGAATTCTGATGCATGTTATCAAATTAACCCTGGGGGTGAATTTTGGATAACAATTTGGCGACTCAGCGGGGTCATCTGCCTGCTAGATGAAATTACCAGTTGCCTGAAGCATCCATTGGGCATGGAGTCATGAGTTGTAACCTGCAACTGATCTGAACTTTGAAAACCTCCCTTTGAGTCACTTGGAAACCCATTGAACCTGGAGTGTTCTCACCAAGATGCCACTGAAATGAACTGTGCAAGAGCAAAACCAGCACAACAAAAACTATGTACAGAACTCAAAATCATACATGCTCCAAATGGAACATGCAGAGTGTGCACAAGCACTTCTTCTGCTGAAAGCAAACCTACCTACTCTATTCTAACTGGAAGCAAAGGTAAGCTAAACAAACCCTGCAACTGGTTGTGCAAAATAGCTTCCTTTCTTCAAAATTGTCAGCCATGCAATTGATTTGGCACTGATCATGGCTGTTTGGATGGATGGAAAATCAACAAGAAGCTGGTCTTCTATCCAAATCATCAAGGTGTCAACTAAAAAATCCAATACCTCTTTTAGTCGCTCTGCATTTGGATTGGAGAGGTATGGCAGCTGATCCTTGGTACTCTGTAGCTCACCCTCATGCTCAGAAGCGAGCATGACTGGTTGTGGCTTCCCCTTTGGCTCCAATGAAGTCAAATACCTAATTGGGCAAGGTCTGATCCGTTTGATATGCCCATAGCTCTGATTTTCAACTCCAAAAATGGAGTCTTCTTGTAGATCTTCTTGAATGGATGATGTGGAAGAAATGGTGAAATTCCTCTACCCTTTCTCCTCCTCCAATGAAGGACATGAAAGATTAAAATCTTCCAATCTTGGTTCCAAAGAGCTGCTATAAGATGCAGGATTATGTAAATGAAAGATCTCCTCCATGATAGCAGGCTCTGGTGTTTGGGATGTGGATGATGAAAAAGAGAATGGTGAAAACTCAACTAGCTCTTCCCATCAAAACAGTCCTCCAAATCTGACAGGTAAACTACCTCATTACTGTCCTTTTGCTTATGTTCAACTTCCTCCATGGTGTCCTCTTGATCTATAACTTGATCACCATGGTTTCCTTCACTCTCCAATATTGAGTTTGAGAGATCGAACTCCTCTTCAACATTGGAGCTAGAGAGAGATGAAGTAGAAAGAAGAACTGAAGGTTCTCCTGTAGCCTGCTTTGTGCTCAGAGCTCTTGGATCTGCACTTTTCTCCTCCACAACTGGGATGTGCTCCTCTTCTTTTTCCTTTGGAGCAGCTTCTCCCTCCTCTATTACTCGAGGGCAATCTTTCTCTTGATATAACTCTTCCTCCAGCATGAAGTTTTTTAATTCAAACTCTTCAATCTGCTGCTCTAGAGGACAAGTTGGGACTGCAAGATCTTCTTCTTCAACAAAAATAGTCCTCACCACCATTTGTTCAACCTCAGCCTCTTCTGTAGGTTTTACCAGCAAAGGGATCTTCTTAATTCCAAATTTAAGAGCCAAATTTACTAAGCTCTTAATCATTTCTTCTTTTCTTGGCTCTTCCTCTTGCTGTCCTTGATGACTGATTTTTGCAATTTCTTCTTCCCCTCATGGAATTGGGAATGCAAGAGGAGGGATGGGTTGAAACTCAACTGATTTTACAATTTTTTGTGGTGGTGGAGGAGGTGAAACCTCTTGTTTCTTTGGAGAAGGGGGTATTTCATTTAGCTCTTGTGGAGGGGGTTTGGATTTGGAAGAGAAGAGGGCGGAAAAACTGAGATGGGATGGAAGACTGAGAGATGGATACATGGGATCAACATTTGGGACAGCAGATGAAGGTTTTGAAACTTAACACTGCTGAAATGATACAGATTGGGAAAGAGGAAACAGAAAGGCATGAGATGGTGTGCTTCACCTGTTGACAAGGTTCCTGAATACTCCTCTCATACACCTCTATTTCTTCAATCCACTTTGCAAGCAAAGGCAGCATTGCAATCATGAAGTCAAGCTTCTCCTGAGGGCTGTAATGCCTTGGAAAAGGTCCCACCCATGGACAAGGTGCTCTGCAACCGATTCCAAATGCTTTCATCTGTGCCTGAGCCCTGGACTGCACTATGTTTACCTCCATCTTTTGGATTTTCTCCAACAGACCAGCATCTTGCATCTGATGGTCTTCATTGTATGCATACTCTTGCTCTTGGAAGGCTCCATAGCCAAACTGACTTTGGCACTGCTGCTCATATGGGTATGCATACTGATCTTGAATCTGCTCAAAATGTTGATTTGAAGGATTTGTAAAACATGTTGGAGGTGGAATATACTACTGTTGTTGATGTGAATTCCATGATGGAAATGAAGTCATGATTGCACAACTTCATAGAATGAAAGATTGATGGAAGAGATGGAAGGAATAATGGATGGAAAATGAATGAAAATGAATGGAAAGGAAGGTCTGCAACTTCAGAGATGGGTTTTTGACCAGATGGAGTCACCAGATGTGTTTGCAAGTGCCTCCAAAGGCTGAAATATTCACAGGAACACATCAACCTGTAAAAGATGAAGTGGAAGACCTCTAGAGTCCCACCGGGCGTGCCAAAACTGTTAGTGTAGAATCACAGCACCCCTGGATGCAGATCAGGCTTCTAGGTTGATCACTCAGGCATCCAGTGTGATTGCACAACATGGAAACCTCTCTCCAAGTGTGGGACTTGTGAAACTGAGAGAGGAGTCTCCAGAGAAGGTTGGTTCCTACTCCTAGACTACCTGCCACAAGCTATTCTAGTGCAGGCAAGCTAATCTAATCCTAATCTAACCATGCCAAGGAGACACACAGAGAGAGAGAGAGAGAGAGAAAGGAAAAGAACAAAAGCCTACACTAAAACGGTGATACACCAGAGAAGGAGAATGTTGGACATCTATCAAAACTGCCATGGGACAAAGAGAGGTGAGCAATGGGAAGGATGGACAGATGCATCATAGGCCCAAGGATAGATTTCACACAGAAAATGTCCCAAAACTCCATGAACATAGCTCCAAACCTGCAATGAACATTCAAACATGCACAAATACCTGCAATGAAGAGAGGCAAGAAGAGAACAAGCAAAAACGAGCAAGGATGGATAGATGCATCACAAAACACGTTTTGTTGCTCCAGAAGTTTGCACAGAACATCATTTCAATAATAAAAGGAAAAAAACACCATTACAGAGCAAAGGAGGAGGTTCGACCTCCATTTTCAACCCTAGAGAAGAAAAGAAGGGAGGGTAGAGCAGAAAAGATGAACAACTTGTTATCCCCATATAAAATGAGCCAAATCTGGCTTTATACAATGCATGGGTCGAGCCCAGGAGACAAAAAACATAGGAAAACGTGTAAGCAGCCCAACCATTGACCAAAATGCATTCTTCATTAAAATCGGTGGTTGAGACATCACTTCTGGCCATGCTTCTGGCCATTATCATTAAAACAGGTTGTTGAAACATCGCTTCTAACCATTATCACGCTTCAGAGCCGTTTCTCAATTTTATCCCTCCATAATGCACCAAAATTTGAGATTGATCCCAGAATCATGTAGATAATTTCAACAGATTTCTGTTGATATAAAGAACGTGCAAATCCGAGCTCTGGATCAAAAGATATGTTGATCTGAAAATTTAGGGCACAAAATAGACAAAAACGGATTTTGAAATCTTTTCCCGCGCTTCGCCACCTAGACGACACGTGGCAGGGTCTGATTGGATACGTAATTCTCTCTCCTCTACATTTGCATCGGGTTTGGTGAATGCCTCGACATGTGCTTGATGCTTGTGTTTTCCCGATACCCGCTTCCATCGGTATTGCCAAGGTTTCCTTTGTTTCGGGTTCGGAAGTGTGACTTGCATTTGCATCAGGTTTGGGAGGTGGCTCGACATGTTTTCCTCCCATGCTTTTCTGACTTGTTTCCCTGACTCCAAGACCCAATTTCCTTTGTGTCGGGCTTTCCAACCCCTCCGACACATTTCTTCCTTGGTCAGGTTTTCCAACCCTTCCGGCATGAGTTTTTCTTTGTGGGCCCTAGCTTGGACACGTGGCACTATCCCATTGGTTCGGCTCAGTGCTTGAGACCTCGCCCTTTGAATTTTTGGAATTTTCTCCTTGTGACATGTGTCATGATTTGGTTGGTTCTCGGCCCTTTTGACCCCTTCGTGCCCTTCGTGTCTTTATGTCCCGGATGTCCCAAACTGTTTGGGCCAAAAACTTCCGATCAGCACGAAATGGGCTTCCTCGTCCTCATTTGGCCGATGACGTGGCGTTGTTTGATTGGCTTTCGGCTCCTTCGGCGATCCGCGTCCCGTGCATCCCTTCATCCCGGATGTCCCAGTATGAACTTTCTCTATTTCGGGTGAACCGGCCCATTCGCGTCATCACGGCCCAAATGTCCCAATTGCTTCCAGACTGTTTGTTCTCATTTCGGCCGATCCAGCCGGTTCACGTACTCTTGTCCCGAACTGTCCCGCTTAGCAGTTAGTCGTTTTTCTTCCTCTTTCGGCCGGATCGGCTTCTTGCACCCACCGTGTACTTCTATCCCAGATGTCCCTTTGCTTCACAAGCCACCTGGAGGCTTTTTGGCCGATCTGCGCCTAGATGTCCCACACGTCCCTACTGTTGCAAGGACTAGGACTTAGTCATTTTTAATGATTTTTCATGGCTCAATCTACATGCCTTCTGTAACTTTTTCCACATTTTCTCAGAGCTCATTCTTTTCGACCTGGACAGGGAAGTTAGAAAAATTTCTGAAGGGACCCTAGAAACATGATTTTTTCCCTAAATCAATTTATCTGCCTGGGACTTGAGAATTCTGATGCATGTTATCAAATTAACCCTGGGGGGTGAATTTTGGATAACAGGTACCCTATTTTTTTTGTATGAAATATTGGGGACACCAACTGGATCCGTCTAAGGACATATTTATTTTGTCCTAAAGGGAAACAAAAGAAGATGATATTCTAGAATCTCTTGCTTCAAACCTTTTTCATTGGCTCACAGTCAAACAACAGGAAAACAAAAAACAAAATAAACCTAAGGATTTTTTTATATACATACATAGTTTACCTTGAATCATCAATTCTTGTACATCTTCATATGCTTTCCATTGTATGATAGTGGAAGTTTAAATCCATCCTGATAACCTAAGGATGAAACTATCAGGTCTAGTAACTCTTACAATTCTAAATGGCCCTATCCATAACAAACCAAATTTTCCATGCATTCCTTTATGGTAATTTCCCTTATCCCACAAGAGTACCCAAACTCGAACCTCAAATTTCCTTTCTTGATATTTCTTGTAAAATATTATCTTGACATTCTTTTGGTGTTCATCCAACCTAGTTGATACTTGAACATGTACTTCTCATTGTTTAGTCAAATACATTATTCTTTTATCAATGGCATTTGTATAAGTAGTGTCTTCTAATATTCAAATGAGTTTCAATGTAGGTATTTCTAGAGTAATAGGAAATTCAACATCTCTTCCATATAACAAATTAAAATGATACATACCTATATCTTTCTTTGGATTAATCCTATCAACCTACAATGCATCAAACAAGTTCTTATGCCAAGTTCTTTGATTTTTTGTTATCAACTTTCCCATGATTGTTACTAGATTCTTATTACTTGATTCATCCTAACCATTTCCTTGTGGATATTACTTGGAAGAATATACCAATTTAATTCCATGTGTGTAGAAAAATTTAATCAACTCATAAGAAGATAGATTAGGAGCATTATCTTCAACTATTTTACTAGACATGCCAATCTTTATGACAATATTTTCTTTGATGAAATTTCACACCTCCTTAGAAGTGGTATTTTTGAAAGGTATAGCTTCCACCCACTTATTAAAATAATCTATAGCAGTGATAATATAATGATGACTAGCACTAGATAACTTCAATGTTCCAATGAAATCTATACCCCATTGCTGGAATGGTTCGTCTATCACCACTGGCTTTAAGGGAAAAGATAGAAGCTTAACATTCCCAAAAAATAATTGAAATGCTTGACATTTTGAAACCCAATTAGATATATCTTGAAATAATATAGGCAAGTAATATATTTCTTGAAGTATTTTGGGTGCAGTAACTCTTTCTGAGAAGTTTCCTCCACATGCTTTATCATGAAATTGTTCAAGTAATCTCTCTTACTGAGAATGATACACACATTTGAGAAAAACACCATCTATTCCCTTATTATATAAACAATTTTCCCAAAGAAAAAAATCCTTGGACCTAGGTTTTATTTTTCACTTTTCTATATGAGAAATCTAATCCAGAAATTGTCCATATGTCAGAAAATAGGAAATCTTACTATACCATAAGCCTACCAGATCTACAAACAGAACCAAAGGTAGACTTACTTCCTCCTTTGAATATTTTTTCTTTGACTCAGTCATCAGTTCAAAAAATCACCTTCCTCGAACCAACTTTTTAGACAAAATATTGAAGTGATACTCTTTCACCTTTATTGCCCATGAGACTCTCAACAACCCTAACTCTTTTTGTGTTAGGATAGACTTTGTTGCAACATTTGGAACACAAACCACAGTGTGTGAAAAAAGAATGTAATACCTGAATGCCTCGCATGCCTTCATATTTGCATATATATGTTTCTCAATAGGAGTGTAATTCAATTGATAATCCTTCAAAGGTGTACTCATGAAAGTGATTGGGGCTTCAATATCTTCCTAATTTTTATACAAGTGTAAACATGGCACATCACTTGTAGGCAAGGATAATAGTTTGTTAAGTGGTTATGGCCACATTGGAAATGTTTTCTTGGCAAGGTGAATTGTATTTGAATGTGACAAGATATATAACAGGACTATTTTTTATTGCATGGGAATTGTTAGATGGAATGTTAAAAGAGAGTTGGAACCCTGTAGAATATGGGTAAAACTGCCTAGAGAAACTTGTGCACTGCGGACACTAATATTTTCAAGGCATGGTCTCCTTACCTTCATCTTTTATAATTTTCATATAATTTTATTTTTCATTTGCACTATAATATAAATTTCAAACTATTATATACTTAACCAATCAATTATTTTCAATAGACTTGTATCACAGAATAATAACACATCCCCTTGTAACTTACGAGTTTCATGTAAACAATAAGTGTAAAATTTATACTTAAACCCACTTTCACAGATGTTTTGGAAACTCTGTAATCAAACTAGATAGCTACAGCCCCTCAAGTGGGCTAGTTGAGTTTGAGTTCATTGTTAAACTTAGCTAACATTATTTAGTAAAAGTAGGTAAATTACAACTTTTGAAGACTCACAAAACAACCTTATGGGCCCCGGAAAAGGGATGGTAAGTTTTGTTTATGTACCTTGTTATGTGCGGAGTCACATGAAGCTCTAGATTGACCCCCGATTGATCATTTTTTCTCTCTTATCCACCCATCTAGGATCCCTTTTATCCCATTAATCAGTTTAGGGAGCTATTAAAAGTGGAAAGTTGGTTTTCATTTCCGATCACTGTTTAGACCCTGAGTGAAGGAATGTTTTTCCGCGTTTGCAAACCTCTAGTATTTATACTAAAAAAATTCTTGTAAACCTTAATTTACGAAAAACACATTTATAGAAATTTTGGAAAAGGGGCTTTGCAGGCCTTTGGCTACTATTTGACTAGGTCAAACTGGACCGACTACAATAGGTTTCTCCTAAAAATCCATGGCCATTTGTAACTTGTTTTTCAGTTCTCAGTTCCGTCAACCTCGATGAATTCTTTGTATACATGAGGACATGTAGTAATATTTCCATGGAGAGTTCATTGATTTAAATTTAGTATTTTGATGAGGTTTTTCAGCCCTTGAGCTAAAAATGGCTTCTTTTACAACTAAGGCAAATTATGAACGATAACCTTGGAAAACTAGTCGTATATTGTAGATTGTTCACTAGTTTTAAATCCCATAAGTTCCTGTAAATTATTTGTATATAGGAGTACATGACGGAACTTAAATTTTAATAAATTTTCCCATCATAAGACATTTTTTGAATGTGGTTCCTTAGCCTCCAAGACAAATATAGATGTTTTCACAACTATTAGAAAAATAAAAAAATAAGGTCGTATGACCCTAGTCAAGACAATAAACCATCAAGAAAACTATTGAATGTATAACTATAATAAACTCTCTCTTGTGGCTTGTGGTGTGAAATGTGACTTTTGAAAAAATAGTGTTTCTCTCTATTCCCTCTCTTCCCTATCTCTTTCTCTCTCCTCCCTTAGATAAGAAATAAAATGAATATGTGTCTCTTACCCTCTTCTGTTGCATTTGAATTATTATGATTATGTCAATGGAAAACTAATAATGTTAATTATGTTATATTTAGAAAGATGCCACGCCAACACTTGTGCTAACCATGCAGTGGTTTTAGGTACTGAGACACACAGAAATCAAAGTCTACTAGAGAATTCATAACTTGTTATTCATAAAAATGTAATTTTAAAAGTTGTAGAAATAATAATTTTAAATATATCGAAAGGCTTATTATTAAAATTTTGTAATATGTATGAGTCGCAAGTGTTAAGGATTATTTGGGAAATGTGTGTCTAACCATAAATGTAATTTTGATTCAAAATTATGTATTTTAATAGTTGGATATATATGTTAAATGTAATTGAGTTTGACATCTTATAGTACCTTTTTTAGTGTGAAATTAAGGACTACATATCTTGTGTGTTTTGTTATTTTCCTTGATAATATAGAAATAAAATCTAAATAAAATAGTCAACCCTGGTATAAAACTTTCACATAACTACCTTTTTGTATGATCCTTCCTAACAAGGAAAACTAAAACCATAGGGTAAACCTAAATCAATAAAATTGATGGCAAATTCTATCTTAAGGAAATTAAATCCCAAGCTTGAGGTTATCATCTTAGTCTGTGTGTTTAGTGACATTATCATGAACATGAAAATTAGGGACAACATGGTTAAACTTTGTCTTGGGTATGAGGTTCCCTCCTAGGATTGGTAGTCACGTGTGTAGTAATGAGAATGTGTTCTCTTAAGGTAGTAAGGAGAATTTGTTCCATGGGAAACAAACCATTAACATAATGTAAAACACTATTAACTTGACACATGTGTAGAGTGAAGGATGTTAGGTAGAAAATATCACCAAATACTATTGAAAGTCACCTTTAGATTATAAATTAACTTGACACCCAACTTAGATTATCGTTTGGGATTCTATGGTAAAATGTGAAGAGTTAATTGTGGAACTTAAAACCATATTAATTTATGATTATTTTGTGAAAGGGTAACCATATTAATCTCATTTAGATAAATTTTTTGTTACATATTTAAATTATCATGTTGAGAGAAACAAAATCCATGACGCGTAAACTTTAATGTGAATCTTAGTCATTAAACGAAGAGTTACTCCCTCTTTTTCTCCAACTTGTCCCATTGTGAAATGAATGTATCATGTGAAACTAGGTAATCATGTTCTTGAGGAAATTACCTAGGACAAGAACCAATAGTCTCATGAGTGATTAACTAAAATTAACTAAATTAGGATAAATTATAATGATAGTTAATCTAATCAATGACAACATGACCATTGTATATAAATGCACTAAATCAATATAAAGTAGATAAAAAATTAAAGAAATAGAAATTAAACCCTAATGTGCAAGGAGAAGGTAAGGAAGAAACTCAGTTGATTGTAGATGGTTTTCGTAGAGTGTCACAGTTATGACAGGAAATTCTAGAAGTAGGAATGACTACATAGAGGTCCCAAAAAGAGTGGATCTAGTAGATCTGAGTACACTGAAGTGCCCACGAGGTTATCGGGGGTACTTTGGGGTGCCTTCGTATGGCATAATAGGTGCCCTGGTATCTTAAAATGGTCAGAACTTGATTCTTTCATGGTCGTAATATACTCTATAAACTTTTTTTTTCTATCACACTTGATTTTTTGAACTACACCTGATGTACCAAATAAAGAAAGATGATGTTAAAGACCTATAAAATATAAAAGTAGTATTAAAACCTTAAAAAATAAAAAATGCAAATGAATGCGTTGGACTCACCTCAGCTGCCACAATAGTGGGATTTCTAAACTGAGCGTTGCACTACATTTCAAACCCAAATGTAGTTGTGGTGTGTGTTTTCATGTCATTTTGTAGGTGCTCTTGTGCCAATCATACTATACAAAGTAGTAAGCAATAACTAAATTTAGAAAATGTAATAGCATGTGTGCATGGAATAAAATAGAATCTGTAGCCCTATGAAGTGTGTGTTAATGCAGATATCATATCCTTGATGCATGGAACTATGTGCATGCATGTGATGTAATGCATGTAACTGTAGATGGAGTGATAGTAGTAGGTGACACTCAAACGATCATTATGGTCTCATAAATTTATATTCATAGGATTCTCTTTCTCTAATTTTTTAATTAATCCTAAGATGATCAACTATGTAAAATATAAAGATAAAAACGGTTATAAGATGCGTAAAAATATGAGGTAAACTAGAAAATAGATTTGGGCACCTTGAGTGGGACTAAAGCACCCCAGGGTGCCTATGTAGAAGCCTGAGCTACCTGGTTTAGGCTAAAATGATGGGAAAGTGCCAAAATATAACTACCTTCTCGTGTGATCCTTCTTAACACGAAAAAATATTACTATAGGGTGAACCTAAATCATTAAAATCGATGGAAAATTCTATCTTAAGGAAATAAAATCATAGTTTTGAGGTTATCATCTTAGCTTGTATGCTTAGTGACATTATCATGACCCCAAAAGTTAGAAACAACATGGTTAAACTTTATCTTTGTTACGGGGTTCCCTCCTAGGATTGGTATTCATTTGTGTTGTAAGGAGAATGTGTTCTCTTAAGGCAGTACTCCATGGCTAACAAACCTTTAACATAATGTAAAACCCTCTTGGCCCGACACATGTGTAGATTGAAGGATGTTAGGTAGCAAAGACTTCCAACTATTCTTCAAAGTAACCTTTAGATTATAAATGAGCTCAACATCCAATTTAGATTATTGTTTGGGATTTTATGGTAAAATGTTAAGAGTTAATTATGGAACTTAACAAAAATTTAATTTATAATTATTTTGTGAAAGGGTAATCATGAGATGGTATACTAGCATGAAAAAGAAATTATATCTTTCTTGTAACGTGTGTAAATCAACATGTTGAGATAAACAAAATCCATGATGCGTAAACTTTAATGTGACCTTAAAATTTAAATAAAGAGTTACTCTTGTTCTTCCACTTTTCCCATTGTCAAATGAATGTATCATGTGAAACCAAGTAATCGTGTTCTTGAGGAAATTCACTAGGATGAGATCCATAGCCATATAAATATAATACTCACAACACAATCAATAAAAATACTACACAAATATTGTCGATATCATTCCAATGACAACATCATTCAAAGTCTCCATATTCAATTCAAGAAATTCCACCTATTAGATGCATATCTATTTTATATACTGGATATATCTCTGAAGAATTCCAATCAACAAATTTAAATATTTATCTAGTTTTAACCCTTTAATAACCTTATTTTGTAGTTTCTAACAAAAACCAAACAGATAAAATATATAAAAATAGAAGGCAGAATTGCGTGGGGAAGTGAATGAGTGTTTTTCTGGTGGAGTCTGGGTTTGCGTGTGGTAGGTAGAAGGGCCTACCAACCTATCATTTTCTTTGCACAATAATTCAATAAATTTATTTGGGATCTAAGGTGTTAATCATGGTGAAACCTAAGTTAACGTTGTAAATCTAGTAGTAATTGGATAGTGATAGGGAGTGCAGAGTCAAAGATTTGTTTTACTGACAATGGTAAACTAGAGTTATGTACTCACATAATTAAATAAACATAATGTTGCATGGAATTTTGTTAAATGGATCTCTCTCTAATATCCATACTAAAATCTATACCATTGTGGGTTAGATCAGAGTTTCTTACGGAGATAAATTTATAAGCCATTATCTCCTCGTTTCACTATATGAAAATTAATTGAATTGGATTTGTATCTCTTTCTGAAGTGGATTATATTTTTTCCAAGAGGAGAAGAAGATTATTTTCTATGGTTGGGTTATTTTTTTTATGCAGAGGAAAAAGCATATTTGGGGTCAAGAGGCATCATAATTTTTTGTTGTGTTGATTTTGCTTCTTCCGTTTCTAAGCATTTTTGTTATGTGCATTGTAACCTTCCAGCACAATTTTTTCCCACTAATTATATTTTTATTCGAGTAGTTGTTATATTGATTAAGGAATTTAAAGTGTCTCTTCCTATTGTTCCATGTATGTCTCTGCTAGATTTATCTCTTCCAATGTTCCTCTTCGTGAAACCCTCTATTTTCTATTATCAACCGCTACTTCACCAAATGCAACTGAAAGGTGCCACATGAATTTTTCACCTTTTCTATCATATTATAAACCTTATTAAAATGAGGAGGGTTTGAATTAGGAAAATTTAAATTTCCCTGGTTGACAAGTATGCAAAATATGAGAACATACACATGGCACGTGAATTGTTTGACAGAATTCCCCAAATAAATATGTTTCATGCAATGTCAGGGTTGTATGATATACAGAAAAATGGATTTTGTGAAACATATTTAGAAGTGGTGAATTGCAATAGCAATAGGAATTTTTGTAGGGAATGATCAATACAAATGGTCTTTCTATAGAGTTCGTTTTTGTACAAGTGTAAACACGGTGCATCATTTATAGGAAAGGATAATAGCTTGTTAAGTGGATGTCGCCACGTTGGAAATGTTTTGTTCATAAGGTGAATTGGATTTTTATTTGGAAAGTGATAGGTTAGGGGAGTTTTAGATTGCATGTGAACTATTTGATGAGATACTAAAAGAGAGTTGAATCCTTGTAGAATACGATTGAACCCTCTTGGAGAACCTTGTGCACTCTGGATGCCAATATTTTCAAGGCATGGTCTCCTTACCTTCATATTTTATAATTTTCATATAATTTGGTTCTTTATTTACAATATACTAGGAAATTTCAAACCATTAGATACCTAAACAGTTGGTTATTTTAAATAGACTTGTATCATAAAACAATAAAACATCACCTTGTAACTTACACGTTGGAAATAAACCCTGGGTGTAAACCTTAGAATTAAACCCATTTTCTCATATGTTTTTAAAAATATGTAATCAAAATAGATAGATGCAGCCCCTTGAGTGTGCTAGTTGAGTTTGAGTTCATAGTTAAACTTATCTAATGTTCTTTGGTAAAAGTAGGTAAAGTGTGATTTTTGAATACTCACAAAACAACCTTCTGGGCCCAGACAAGGGATGGAAATTTCTTTTTGTGTCCCTCATTATGTGGGGAGTCACATCAGGATTTATATTAACCCTTGATTGATAATTTTTTCTCTCTTATCCACCCCTCTAGGAGCCCTGTTATCCCATTTTTTAGTTTAGGGAGCTATTAAAAGTGGAAAGTTTTTTTTTATTGTCTCACTTTTTGGACCCTGAGTAAAGGAACATTTTTCAGTATTCACAAAATCTCTAGTATTTCTACTAGACAATATATTATAAAATTTAGGTTGGGAAAAATAAATTTATAGCAAGTTTGGCAAAGGGGATTTGTAGGCCTTTCACCGCTATTTGAATAGGTCAAACTAGACTAACTATGATAAATGGCTCTGGAAAACCCATCATCGTTTGTAACCCACTTTCCAGTTCTCGGTTCTGTCAACCCCGATGAATTATATATATATATAGGAGGGCAAGTAAAAATATTTCCATGGAAATTTCATCCATCAAAAGTCAGTTTTTGGATATTTTTTCTCATCGCTCATGAAAAAATTGGGTGTTTTTGTAACTAAGGCCATTTACGACTGATGGCCCTGGAAAGCTAACCATAAATTGTAAACCGTACACCATTTCTACATTTCGTAACTTCACGTAAATTCTTTTTATATTAGACTACATGAACAAAATTAACCATTTTAAATTTTCTCATCAGAAGGCATTTTTCTAACGTGGATCCTTAGCCTCCATGCCAAATATTTATGTTTTTGCAACTATTAGAAAAATGTAAAAGTAAGGTCGTATGACCCTATTCAAGACAATAACCCGTCATTAAAAATATTGAAACTTATAAGTAATTGTAAGAAACCCTCTCTTTTAGCTTTTTGTATGAAATGTGACTTTTGGGAAAATAGTGTTTCTCTCTATCCTCTCTCTTCCCTATCTCTTTCTCTCTCCTAAATTAGGTAAAAAAATGAAATGAAATAAAATCAATATATGTCTCTAACCCTCTTCAATTATGTGTGAATTATTATGATTATGTAAATGAAAAAATTAAATATTTAATTATCTTATATTTAGGTGGATGTCATGAAAGCACTTGTGCGGACCATGTGGTGGTTGCACGTTACCAAGATACAAAGAAAGAAAAGTGTATTAATGAATTCATAACATGTTATTTAGAAAAATGTAATTATACAAGTTGTAATAACAATAATGTTAAATATATCAAAAGGCTTATTATTGAAATTGTGTAATGTGTATGAGTCACAAGTGTTTAGGATTGTTTGGGAAACATGTATTTACCATGAGTGTAATTTTGATTCAAAATTATGTATTTTAAAATTTGCATATATATGTTAAAAGTAATTGAGTTTGAAATCTTATAGTTCCTATTCAATATGAAATTGATGACTAAATATTTTTTATGTTGTGTTATTTTCCTTGACAATGTGGAAAGAAAACTTAAATAAAACAGTCAACCCTGGTATAAAACACTCACATAACTACCTTCTCGTGTGATCCTTCTTAACATAGAAAACTAAAACCATAGGGTGAACCTAAATCATTATACTCGATGGAAAATTCTAGCTTAAGGAAATAAAATCCCAAGTTTGAGGTTAATATATTAGCATGTATGGTTAGCGACATTGTCATGAACCTGACAGTTAGGAACAAAATGGTTAAACTTTGTCTTAGGTATGAGGTTCCCTCTTAGGAATTGAAGTCTTGTGCATAGTAAGGAGAATGTGTTCTCTTAAGGTAGTACTTTGTGGGAAAACAAACTTTAACATAATGTAAAACCCTCTTGGCCCAACAAATGTGTAGAGAGAAGGATGTTAGGTAGGAAATACCGCCAACTACTCTTGAAAATTACCTTTAGATTATAAATGAACTCAACACCCAATTTATATTATTGTTTGGGATTCTATTAGAAAATGTTAAGAGTTAATTATTGAACTTAACAAAATTTTAATTTATGATTATTTTTTTAAAGGGTAACCATGTGATGGTATGTTAGGAGAAAATAAAAATTAATATCTTTCTTGTAAAGTTTTTAAATCATCAAGTTGAAGAAATAGAATCCAGGACGCGTAAATTTTAATTTGAACATTAATATTTAAAAAAAGAGTTACTCCCTCTTGTTCTCCCATTTTTCCCATTGTTAAATGAATGAATGATGTAAAACCAGGTAATCATGTTCTTCAAGAAATTCCATAGGACGAGATTCAGTATTCTCATGAGCATTCAAATGTTCCTTATTAACAATTGGGTTACACAACTAATTTTAAAATGTTATTTAAATCAAGTTAAGTGAAATTATTTTAAGTTGAATGTAAATGATTCGACTAGATCATATTTCTTAGTTACCTGCACTTGAGAATATTGAGTGTGAATCCCATTTAACCCCTTTCAAAAAAGAGTGTCAACTTGGCAAGAAGTATCGAATCTACCTAGAGTTACTAAAAAATAGTATCCACTCTACCCCTTACAAGATTGAAATTTTATATTTTTGGGAAGGTCCACACTATTAGGTGTATGTCTTAAATAATTTTGGTATCAAGACTCATGCTATTTCTAATGTGTTTCATACCAAGAAAGAGGGGTGCCACAAAGTATATCTTAGTAAATCCATAATTCCCCACTAATTCTTTATAGTTGTTTTGTGTTTACTTATACTCTGGTGTAACTATTTTTCTTTATATCTTGTTGTGCTTATGGTTTATTATGTACTTTTAGACCTTTTTATTCCTGATTTTGGTCCCAATCTTAAAAACCCCTTTTATCCTTTGTCTAAAAAAATCATAAACAATATTCAAAAGTTAAAATCAATACATTATAATCCTTATAATCATCTTCTCAATACAATTTTTTTTTGTAGAGATGTTCATACATGATATACAATCATGTCATGTACATTTTTTTCTCATTTCCAATTGTACTTTCTTGACTATAAAATTGGTCATTGGTTTCATATAAGGTCATTGTTTTTCATTTGTTTATTTTCCATATTTACTATGTTTTATTTTTTGTTTGGTGTTTTAGAGAGTATCATCATTTTCGTTCTCTTCTTTATTCTTTTTATCTATAATTTTTCTCTTTAATTTTTAAATTCATTTTTGACATCCCATGTAGCTTACACATATATTTTATGAATTAAATAAATATTTATTTAATGTAAATATTATGAAATTATACTAAAAACAAATATTAAATTCATCATGAGTTATAAATGTAATATGTCTATTAATACACTATTAATTAAATGTATTGGACAATCATAAAATATTTTTATGCAAAAACATACATATTTAATAATAATAGTTTCAAAACTAATTGTAAAATAATACCTTATTAATTTTAAGTAACTTATAATATAAATATAAATAAGATATAAATGCATGTGTTCTATGTAATATAATGTATGATATATACAAATAATAAAAGGGTTTTGAAAGACCTATTATTTGATCCCCTAGATTATTTATCACAAGTTAGCTTAATGGTGATGAACTTGTGCTTTTGAAATAGTTGTGAAAAGTTCAAATTCTGCATGGAGCAGGGTATGTACACATCATATTTTAAGCATATTTAGCTATCTCATTAATATTGGGAGTATGATGTAGTCCCATATGCTCCAAGTCACTTCAAGACCAAAACAAAGAAATCTGACATAGTGGACTATAATAAGAATTATTATTATTATTATTATTATTATCATGAGTGAGGAGAGTGAGTAACATCATTCCATGTAAAAGAAAACACATTCATTTTCTAAATATTGTCCATGATTAATAAATTTTAATTAAATTCACCAAGTATAGAAAACACATTGGTTTTCTTAATATTGTCCACGTTTAGAAAAAAAAATTATGGTGGAACTGATGAAAATGTAGAGTAATACCAAGAAGACAAAAGGTAAAATTATTCGACCAATCGAAGGGATTTTGGTCTATTGGAGTTGATGTATGGATTTCGATGTGCACACCACTAATCAAGTCTTATTGAGTGTAAGGCTTGGAGACACCCGTTGTAGAGAATCAAATGGTTGACACCAAGATCATACCATGGGTGATTTTAACACTGAGGATGCCCCGTGTTCATCTATTTAGTTTATTCATTTTCTTTGCATTGTTATATTTTTAGATAAAAGTGTTCATCGGTTTAGTCTACTTTTATTCATTTTCTTTGTATTGTTAGATTTTTATGTTCCCTAAAAAAATTGCATGAAAATATCATCAAACTATGTAATATGGTGTCCAATTATATGATAACCCATTAGGTTCTCAATCCAAAAACAAAATTATTTGACAAAATACTCATGCTCCTTTTCAAGCATAAATCATATATATATATATATATATATATATATATATATATGCCTTATCGATGACTGTTCTTAACAAATGTGTTTAAATCAATCAATTATAATGTTAATTTATTCACTAAAAATTACATTAATATTACATAATAATAGTGTTTCAAGAGTAGTCTAAAATCAAGAGACTTGTTTAGCAGCCAAAGACGTGTAGGTTTTAATAGCGTTTGTTGTAGTCAGGGAATTCTAGGCTTGATTGAAATGAAATGAAAGTTTTTAATGACGTCCACGATACTGAGGAGTCTATGGGACATGAAGTGAAAACACAAATCAATGCCCCTTACTTCTACCTTTCTTCCAGCTCGTTCCTAAGCTTGATACTTCTGCTATGAATTTTGATTAAGAAATTTTTTGTTTTTCTCACCCTTTCCTCTTCAAACAAAGTTGTAAGATCATCCACTGTTAAAATATCTGTGTAATTTCTCCGTATGTCCCTGTAAGCTACACATTCCATGAAAAAATACCATTCTGATTCCACCACGTGCGACATGCAAAACTGTCAAACCCTTTCTGACCACTTCTCTTTGGGCATTTTCCATCTCCTGGTTTCACACCTAAGATGATGTGAACTATTTTTTAGTTGCACAATTAACATTTTAGCCTTCCACTTTATCATCACTCCAATGTAGCACTTTTTCCCATGATCGCAAGTAGGATTAAAATTATTGACATAGTATTCTCTTTTTCAACCAAGCTGCTTTTTCCACATTATATTTTTGAATTTTTCTCTCACAATTTTTATTTTATTTTTTCGTTAGTAATAAGGAGATTCTTGAAAGTAGATACCTCAAATCCTTTACAGATCAACGAAAGATAACACATTACCACTTCACTTGAAGTTTTCCATCATCATGAAACAAAATTTCAAACAAAATTTATTCACCAACCCTAGACCACTAAAAGGGAATCCAAAAAAAACATTGAACATCCACCATTTCCGAAGTATCCTAATAGTTGGGTAATCGCCACAATATTGCCACATGGAAGAGCAACGAACAATCTAGCAAGAATGATTTCATATGGAACTATGGTATCTTCTCTTTTGATACTGCAATGCCGTTTGAACCTGTTCATTTAATTCTCTCTATTTTTTTCCATTTCTTCTTGGATTGAGTTGCACCATTGACCATGCCTAAAATTCTGTCGGAGAGATGGGCAAGAATCAAAGTTAATGTATCACTCTATGGGATGATAACGACATTTATCAGTACTAAGGGTCACCTGATTCCTCTGATCTTAGTCGCGGACCTATAAAAGTCAGTCTATTGCTATCCCCTTCCTAAAAATGGCCCAAAAATTACTCCTCTTTGATTTTTTATTTTGTTTTAGCATTCCTCAATGGATTTTACTTTAGACCAGTATCTTACTGTACTCACATGAATTGTGAATATATACTTCTCCCTAATGAATATTTTAAATATTACTTATTCTAAATCATTAATTCTGGGTCAACATGTATCCATATAAACTCTTGGGGTAGCTTCTATAGGTGGAACCAACCATATTCTTAGGACTCTACTGTTATCATAAGATTAACCAAGTGAAATCCTTCCATATTAAGCCTCCACCCTTTTTACATTCACCTGATGTATGCATATCCGAAGACTTAAGTGCCCAAATTTCAAAATATTTGCAGTATCGAAAGGGAATACCCTCCTAACCAAATATTTGACCTCATGACTATCCCTCCACATTTCAGATCTAATCTTCGTTAGGATATCAGATGATATGTCAATATCAACTAGAATTTGTGCATAGAGTGGTGTGGGTAGGATTATTCCATCCATTGTAGGATCCACTAAGAGAAATTCCTTTATAACTGGCCTGAAACCCTGACTATGTTCCAAATCTATTTCAAATGGTTGGTGATGACAGCTCACAAATGTGCAAGGATCAATACTTGTATTGAAATATGTACGATGAGGTACTGATTCTCAAACCCCTGCAGATATTTCTATGGATCTTTCATTTGTTGAGTCATGATGTTTATCCTCAACTCTACATAATTATTTTGATAGAATATCTATGTGGTCGTATCCCATCATGAGACATATATAAAGAACAACAATAAAAATATCCTTTAGGATACAAGGGAAGATCTAGGTCCATTTTCCTGTTTGCAAAGGGTCTCACCAATGGGTTTTATTCATCCACTTGTTAATATTCATATAGCCTTAGTCACGTCCAAGTTATTGAAATGGCATATGAGCCACCGTTCCATGAATAGGTCCTCCCAGGGAAAAAACTTTCTCTAGTGTTCTGGTCTTGTAAATTCTAACCATAGTGGTCATCCCATAGCCTATCAAAGGGCACTTAGGAATTTTCCCTTCGAGTTCAACTTCGGGTAAAGGAGCTATTAGGGGCTATTATTACAGCTTTGCCCATTTTTGAATGAGCTCCATCCTGTTCGACACCTAGACCAGTTTGAAGCTTTATTATGGGCCTAACCCTTCTTAACACAAGGGGGATCCTGATAACATGGGTTTCTGTTGAAATTGATTCTACCCTCTGGATATGCAGGACCAGGTTCAGGATCTAAGGTTTGGTCCAGGTGAATGCAAGGCGCAGAGGAAGAGTGCTAGAAGTCAACATGTGACCCAATACATGGTTTCTCTGTCAAGCTACTGACCCTTGGATGTCCAGAATGCCCTCTTAATGGTTACACCAAGCCTTGTATTAGGTAACAATTTTTCATTCAGGAAGTGATCATAATGAATACAAATGGATCATTATGGCTATTTATTAATGTGTCAGTGATATAAGCCTACATTTTGCAATTCCCCTAGTTTTCTTCCCCACAAATAGTTAGTTGTGTCTCCATATATTTCTTATCGACTTCTTTATGACTTTATTTGCCCTAATTATCTATTTATTTATTCAATGCATTCTGCAGGAACCAGAATTCATAGCATGGAAATCCTAGGTACGTACAACCAAACAACACCATTCTCGAAAATACAAATTGCAGAGAACTATGAAGATCACAATATTCTTTCGAACGGGCCAAAGTGTTTCACTACGATGATGGAGACACACTAGTATAAACCAGGTGTTTACAAAACATATATCCTCACTCAAATAATAGGTTTGGTATTAGAAAAACATAGGAAATGAGGTTATCTCCATAATGGGTACAAGGAGTGGATATGATCATCTCTCAAACAACTCACGTGAAGTTATCTCTCATGGAATGTTACAATATCTCCCAAAAATATTACTTGCAAATAAAATTATATGTGCTCCCAAGCATGAGTTTATTCAGATTAGTAAGAAAATATTTATGTTCACATGGATGGAGGAGTGTTTACACAAACTTTTTAAAGTGGTTTTTATTTTTTTAATAATGATCCTATGAATTGATTATATATGCATACTAAACTACAAGCATCTTGTAATAATTATTCTTGACTTGGAAAGAAAGAAGGTATAAACATGATTTCCATATATATCCTATATATATATATATATCCAGGATATATATACTATGGGTAATATATATATATATATATCATACCATATGATTTATAAAAAATAAACAATAGTAGTTTTATGCTTGATATGATATATTTGTGAAATTCCCCTATATAAATGGCACTGAAATTTAATACACATACAAAAAGATTAATCTGGGATGATAATTTACCATTTTCATATTGGATTTAAGATCTTAAATTAAGTAATCTGGTTAATATAACCATAGGATAGAATTTCTTGTAAACAACTAACTTTGCATATGGTGAATGTTAGACATTCAAGACAGCATTTGTGCCAATGAACTTATAAGTTAATAGATGGAGAAATCAAAGACCCACTATATAAAAGGTAGCGGGACTTTACTTCCTGATTAAAGATCCTAAATGGTCAAGTAATCTTCTCATACCAATACTTGTGGGAACATCTTCCTTCATAAACCACTAACCTCATAAATTCTAGACATCTCCATATTTGAGATAGGATTCTATACCAAAAACATATAAGTTCAATATTTCTTCATGAATACCAAAACCTACATTCATTTTTCCTGATGTTAAGATCCTAAATTAAAGGAATCTTCCTGTACAAATAATAAATTTTCTCGTAAACCACTAACCGTCACTATGAGAGGAGGTGTTAGAGTAGGTATCTACACTTGAGATACATTTGTCACCAAAGCTACTTTATAAACCTCATGTATATGATCCTCGCCCAATTATGTAAGTGTATATATTTGGATCTAATTAACTTAGATCATTAGTGTAATGATAATTATGATGGGTCACGTTATAGCTAGTGTCTTTCCTAAACGTATATGGTCTTGACTAGTTAAAACACTAAACATATGGAATGTTCATTTTTTCAGTTAAAAACAATAGGAAACGTACAAATATAACATGTACTAGACAATGAATTGTGTCGACGGTTGAAATATTCTCTTAGATTTGATATGTGAGGGTCGCGGAAATTTAATAATAAAGGTTAATTTTCAATGTATTTCATAGAGTAGATATAATAATATACAATTAATCCCACTACGATGTTTTTGCAAAGGTTTTTGTACATTTATTCAAGGAGATTGGCATTTACTAACATGTCATACAATGTGGAATTTTTTGTAGACAATTGATTTACATTTTCAGTTTATATAAAGTATAGAGTAGATTTCTATGGATATTATACGTTGTTGAACCTTAAAATGGGACATAAATTGGTAACATTATTCACGCGTCACAATCATTCAATTATGATTTAAAAACCCTTCATAAATCTGTAAAATCCACGTGAACACCTTGTATAAGAAAAACAAGCCATCCTACAATGGGAGAGTTATACTTCTTTGAAAATGTGATTTGGCATAACTATATGTAAGTACAACAAACTGGTAACAAGGTATATGAATAGTTAGTTTGCAATGTTACACAAATTCCTTCGATGACTTTTATCTTGAGTTTGACATCACTTGGCTAAAAGTGTAGTGTTCACTCCTCTTCGACACTATTCTCATCTTGATATTGATACTATTGGATTGATGTTTAGACATTTGAGTATGATACATTGATTAGTAGATGATGGATTATACTGATATGTAGATTATTGACACTATGATGTTTATATTTTATCATGATGCACTAGATAGTGATGTTAGACAGTTAGATGCATGTTGATTTTTAGCGATATGTGATTTTTTAACTGACATGTTATATTTATGAGATGTTGGAATATATTTGACATCTCATATATGTTAGGATTAGATTTTGGCATATTGATGGATAATATAATTGTTAAATGTTGAATGATGAATTTGGAGATTACGATATATATATATATATACATACATGTATATATGTATATGATTTCTCGATGTTGTTAATACGGCTGAAAGGCCCAGAGAGGTATTTTTTGTGTGTTACAGAACTTTTATCACAAACATCGAAGGGGATAGGGGACCAACCACAGAAGGATGTCAAGCATTGAGCAAATTGACAACTTGTGGCCAAAATTACCCATGCAGGGGGTGGTTTCACAACTTGTTATTTCCCTAATGTTTTGTTTATGTATGTTTTATGTGTTTTTTTTTCTCTCTTCATTAGTTGTAATTGGATTAGTTAATCCCTCTTGTTTAGTTTAATCTATATATATATATATATATATATATATATGATTTCTCGATGTTGGGCTGAGGCCTGAGTGGTATTCAATGAATATGAAGGGGATAGGGGACCATGGGGTGAGCATTAAGCAATGGGGCCCTTGTGTCTGTTGTTTTGTGTAGTGTTTTGTTTGTCTTGTTTAGAAGTTAATTGGTTTGTATGCGGCCATGGGGTTGATTATTTCCCTTTCATTAATTTTTGTATTTGTCTATGTATGTTTTATGTATTTAAATTTGAAATTTCTCTTCATGGTAACATGTCTAATTTGTCACTTTATTAACATGAATATATAATTATATATTTGTGTCTTATTATATGATTTCTTGATGTTGTTAATACGGCCGAAAGGCCTGAGAGGTATTTTTTGTGTGTAAGACTTTTTTAAACATTAACCAAATGGAAGGATAGAGATGTTGACAACTTATAGTAATTACCGATGCGGGGGGTGGTTTCACATTGTGGCCATGTCCTTTTGTAAGTATGAATTTATGTTGATTTGAATGTGTAATTGTGTTTTACTTCACCCCTTGTTTAGTTCAAAATTCGGATTTTTTTACTTGGGGGGATTTATGTTTTTGAGAGTATTTTACTTTCAAAATGGGACAAGACTTGTGGGACTAAGCAAGGTTTGTCCCATGCCTCTTAATTTGGCCCAACAACCTTACCTATGGGTTGGGAAGCTTAATTTTGACTTACTTTTTCCATCTTTTGAGTGTAGGAAAAGGAAAATCATTGCACTTTCTCTCTTTCCAAATTTATTTTTGTCCCTTGAAAGCATGGTGTGCAAGTTTTGAGCCATGTGGGTTGTCATAGTCCTTACTTGTGCATTGATGTTTCTTGGTTTTGATGTTTTAACTTGAGTGTGAGGATGGAGGGATGATGAAGTGGCATCCTACATGGAGCCACATCATCATCCTCACTTCCCAATTCTATTTATTTGTGACTTTTGGTTGGAATGGGGGTTACTTGCTCATTTTGTCTTCTTGTGCACTTTTGGATTTGGGAGCTTTTGGAGTGTTTGGACTTGAATTTGGAGAGACTTGTGAAGTTTCTTCTTGGATCTTGATGGAGAGGTAGGATCTCCACACTTTTATTATTATGTTACTTTGTGTGTTGTAAGCAATGTTGTGCTTGTTAAAAGTATATTTTTTCTTTTGATGGTGTTGTGTGTGGTTGGTTTAGTAGTTGGCCTTAGTTGGGTGTGTTGAGAAGGGTTTATGGGACCATTGGGGAGGGAAAAGGGAGTTTATAGTGAGGCATGCAAATTTGGTGGGAGTGTGAATGGGAATCTTCACCTATGGGGAGAGAAAAGGGATTCATGGTTTTAGTTGCTTGTTGTAAGGGAGAGATAAGGAATTGTGTTGATTATTCTTGTGCACTTGGAGGCTTAAGGATGAAGACTCCCACTTCACTTGGGAGGCATAAGGTGGTGGTCTCTCAATATCCCTTGCTCTACTTGGTTTGATTTTTTAAACCATTTGTTTATGTGAATGTGTATACTTGATGGTTGTGTGAACTTGGTGGTGTTGCTTGTCTTGTATGTGTGTTTTGCTGGAGAAGCCTCTTTGTGATAGTTGTCGATGTTTCTTAATTCCATTCATGGTTCCTTGGTTGGGTCTCGGGGGCCATTAAGGGAATAGGATTCTTCCCTTAATGGATTTAAGGCTGGGCGGAGAGTGTTGCCTACTCCCCCTGGTTCTTGTGTTTGTGATATCCATTGTGGAAGATTGAAGAAAGTCCCAGAGTTGAAGCTACCTTTCTGGTGGAAGACATGCTTATTGGAAAACTTTTAACTTGGCCTTGTTAGCAAGATATCTTGTGGCATAATTCATTCAAATATTATACTTTCCACTTTGAGTTGATGCATTGTAAAAAATTGTAAGTGGTGGTAAATTATTTGTACTATCTTCAGAAATCATGTTACCTTGTAAACTCTCAAAGTGTGTGAATTGAGAAAGTTAAAATGTCAAATGTGGTTAGTCTTGTGAAAGGAAATTATCAAGATTGTATTGATTGGAAGAAATGAATATTTGAAGGTAGATGAAACAGATATACTTTTATTAATCTAAGTTTGTTTTCTATATCCCCAAGTTGATACACTCTCATTTCTAAAATTATTTTAAAGTTGTTAGACTCTAGTTTGGGAAGAAACAAGTATGTTTGTTAGAGTTGCTTTAGATTATGAAATGGGATGGTTATTTTGTTACCTTGAAATAGAGTAGATTGAAGGGCTTAAACTTTACATGTATTTCTAAAACTATTGTTAGGTTGTGAGACTCCATTTTTAAAGGAATAAGTACCTTGAGGGTTGTATTTTCTTGTGAAATGAAATCGGATATTTTTTCCTCCTTCAAAAAGAAAAAAACGGGGGAATTGAAGCATTGTAACTCTAAAGGTGTTACCTAACTAGGTGATTGAAATAGTAGTTAGATGTATTAAGAATGAATGAAAGCAATCTCTTTTATCACCACTTTTTGTTATATGTTGTGTAAAAAAACTCACATTTCTACATAAATGCAATTGTAGTAGGTTACTTTTATAGACTTATTTTTGCAAATATTCCCTATTCTCATTTATCTAGCTTCGACCTCGTTTAAATCCATCAAGGAGAAATTATATAAGATAGATTACCCTAATACTTTCCATTTAATACATTTTATTATGCTAATATTTTTATAAGCTTACTAATATTACTAGTTTCGAAATTATGGCTAATAATTAATATATATTAATAATTATATGTATTAATATATATATAATATTATTATTACTTAATATTATCAATATTTATTATTATTATTATCATTATTAATTAAGTAGCATTGTAATGAAGAGGAGTTTTAATTAAATAAATAAATATAAAAAAAAAAGTTTTCAAAAACAAAAATTAATATACTTGATAAGCCTCACGGCTTTATTCATAGAAAAGGGAAATGGGGTGGGGAGGGGTTGGCGACCCCACCCCCCACCCCATATTGTTATACAGGGTGGGGTCACCTACCCCACCCCGCCCCACCAAAGCTTGACAAAATTTTTTGTACGGTGGGTTCTAACCCTCACCGAATACATTGCTCTCTCCCCGTGGCTAAACCGCCGCTGTATACATTTTCTCAGTCACCAAAAGCTAACCGTCGAGCCCTCTTTGGCATATGTGAATACTATTTTGGTAAATAAACACACACACACACAGACACACACACACACACACACACACACACACATATATAATTGTATTTATTATTTTAATAGATAAAATATTAAATTTCGGGTTTCATACAATCTTTGTTTGGTATATAAAATATATTTATACATATATGTATATACACATAAGTATGTATGTATGCATGCATGTATGTATGTATATATATATAATGCAAATATATACATGTGTATATCCTTAGTATGAGTTCTTTACAAAAAAAAGTTGAGAAATTATAGATCTATGGGAGAAATGGAAAATACCCAAATGGGAAATATTTTAAATCTTGTTTTCCAAATGGAAATATTTTACAAACCCTTGTGAAAGGGTAGAATATAAAAAGAGAAATAAAATAATCATGGGTTTGGGGATGTGTATATCCATCCCCAAGCTTGCAACCTCCTTCATCCATGACTTCTTCCTCTTCCTTCATCCTCTAACCTGCATAAATCAAAACAAATAAGAAATGGATGAAATGAACAAAGAAGAGAGGAATAAAAGTCTTAAGGATTTTTAGGTTTGTTTTGATTTACCTTCATCCAATGGCCTAGATTAGATTCATCTAATGGCCCAAAATGCCTCCTAGAAAAATTAGATGGGTGGTAGGTGAGGTGATCATTTGATCACATGGGCCCCCCTTTTTGAATGGGGCCATTTGAGTGAGTTGAAAGTAATTATAGCTTTTGGTTGTTGTATTTTGCTGTTAAATTTATAAACTCTCTTTCTTATTTAGTTAGACTATCCCTTATTAGAAAATTAAGTAATTAGTTTGCCTTTCTTTTGCAACGGGGAATTAGATTTAATTAGCTTACTATAAATGAAAGAATTGTTTTGACTTGGAATTTAATTATTTAATTTTTGCATGACCTTAGTAACCTAGGTATTAAATTTATTTAGGATTAATGGAATGAAATATTTTAAAACTCTTCTAAAGATTTGAGAAATTCAATTATCTAACATTATGATTTAATTAATTTTTTGATGATCATTTATTAACCTAGGGATTATCTTAACGTTTAATCCATCTTCAAACAAAAAAAATAGTATTCCATATTTTTTATTATAATATTTTCTTGGCTTCGGGTTTCGTGTGTCAACATTTACAGGCATTACATTTGGTATCAGATTCATGGGTTCAACTCTTGGACCCCGAGAACACCTAGAAAACATGAAACAAAAACAATTAAACCTAACACAACTTTAAACCTAGTACACACAACTATGCATGATGATTTGAAACATAGAAAATTTTAGAAAACTGAAAACAAAATCTTAGATGATTATAAACTAAATCTTGCTTTTTTCTGGGCAAAAGGCATGGACCAGACGAGGGTTTCTTACATATGGACCTAGATCTACCACCCCTAGATCAAGCAGTAGCTATTATCCTACCTCAGATATTATAGATGTTACAGGTGGTTAATGTCGCTATATGCGAAGGATCAATAGGACGGAAACCTAGCAGGCAGGAAAAGTAGTCATAAGTGGAGGCTCGTATGCCTTCTCGTCACACTATAGAGGAGATGGAAAATAACTTCCATGTGGATTCGTTTAGACATAATACACCTCCTTCAGAGCTTAGAGATTAAGATGTGATACACAAAGATAGGTCTAGGAGCCCTAGGCCGAGATCTGATCACACAGAGAGGCCTAGAGGGCGGAAATCCTCTGTAGTGGAGAACATCAAAGATATACTCAAGTTACACCCACCTCATTTTGTTGGAGACACATATAGATTTCAGGCCAAGGCATGGTTGGTTAGCTTGAGAAGATGCTTCAAGTTATGCCCTTGTTATAACAACATGAAATATCATGTTGCCATCCACCTTTTGAGAGATGGAACCGAAGTATGGTGGAGGATTGAGGATCAGAAGCTCCATGTAGATTCTGAGATAGTCACTTAGAAGCTATTTGAGGAGTGTTTCAGGAGAAAGTATATTTCCAGGAGGCTCATTCAACATCGTATTGATGAGTTCCATGACCTATGATATGCCTCCTTGATGGTAGCAGAGTATGAGGGGTGGTACTTGGATCTACTTTAGTATGTAGATTATATGCAAGATGAGAAGGTTTGAGTTCAGAGGTTTATCAAGGGCTTGAACTTGAACTTGGGAGGGGCTGTGCACATTCATTACCCATAGACTTTATCAGAGGCCATGGAGAAGGCCTATATTTGAGAGGAAACTAGGGGGGAGATGCAGTAGGAACATGAAAAATTTAGGAGTCGCATACAATAGCAACATGACAATAGATCGAGAGGATCATCTCCTACTCCTCATGATGTACAAACATCAGTGTAGTCTTCCTTCTAGCCTCCTCGACCTCCTTAGCAATGATAGCTACATAATCAACCATCCTTTCAACATCCTCAGTGCCATGATGCTCAGAGAGATTGTAGCATGGGACCTCTAGCTAGGGATTCCAATAGGACATAGGCTCCACCTTAAGCATAGTTGGTAAGAGCACGTCCACTTCAACACCCACATAGATCTATGACCAGATCATTAGGTATTTCTCCACATACTACTGGGCCACCTAGAGGATTATATTCATAGTGGAGAGGACCAATGACTTGTTATGGATTCGGTGTGCACAATCATCATTAGAGAGAGTTTCGTTAGAGCCCTGGTAATAAGGGTAAGACAAGTGTTTCTTATCCTACTGTTGGTAACATGGCTAGGAACCACATGATTTATGAAATGGTCAAGAACCACCAAGAAAAGCATGAGGGAATAGTGATAGAGACCATAGGTAGCATTGTTTGTATTTCTATCCCTATTTTATTTGACTCGGGCTCTCTAGATTCTTTCATTTTGCCATCTTTAGTAGAGCATTGTAGGCTATGGAAGTTAGGCAGAGTCTTAATGAGGACATCAAGATGACTTATGGAGCCAAGATATTAGTTTACTCCTTAGTCATGGAGTATGTAGTGGAGTTAGGACCCTTAAACACTACTTTGGATCTTCGCATCCTTCCCTTGGGATCTTATGGTATTATTTTGGGCATAGATTGGTTGTCTATGCACAGAGCCAGAGTGGATTGGCACAGTAAGCTTATATCTTGTGCAGATGATTTGAGCCTAGAGTTAGTTATTGTTGGAGTCAGGAGACCCATCTCTATCCACATTATTTCTACTATGGAGTTGAAGCGGTGTCCACGGTGGGGTTGTCAGCTTTATTCTATTATAGTCAATGATAGGTCGGAGGATGAGGCTAGTTGACCGTCACTCGATGATCACCCCATATTTTAGGATTTCTAAGATGTGTTTCCTAGTGAGTTTCTAAGGATGCATCCCCTGTGTGAGATATATTTTCACATTGACTTGGTTCTAGTAGCGGAACCTATCTCCCATGCCCCTTACAAGATGACCACACCTCAGATATGTGAGCTAAAGTTGTAGCTTGAGGGCCTTCTTGAGAAAGGTCTAATCCATCCTAGTGTATCCCCTTAGGGTGCACCAGTGATTTTGTGAAGAATAAGGATAGATCTTTGCATTTATGTATGGAGTATCTTTCAGCTGAACAAAGTAACGATCAAGAATCGTTACCCCCTTCCTCACATTGACGATTTGTTTGATCACATGAAGGAGGGTACAATATTTTCTAAGATTTATCTTAAGTCAAGATATCATCAGCTGAGGATTTCCACAGGAAGATATCCATAATATAACTTTCGCCATGAGATATGGCCACTATAAGTTCACAGTTGCACCATTTGGCCTTGTGAACACCCCTACAATAGTCATGAGTCTAATGAATGGGGTGTTCAGGAGAATTCTAGATAGTTTTGTACTCATGTTTCTTGATGACATCTTGATCTTCTCACATACGCATGAGGAGCACAATGAGCACCTTTGTCAGGTTCTGCAGTGTCTTCATGAGAAACATCTTTACAGGATCCTGTTGAAGTGTGCATTCTTCAATCAGAGGTGCAGTATTTAGGTCACATCATTTCTAGGGAAGTTATTACAGTTAATCCTTACAAGATTAGAGCCATTATGGATTGGTCAGCACCTACTAGTTTGACCAAGGTTTGTATTTTCATGGGGTTGGTAGGATACTATAGGATATTTAATCAAGACTTATCTCGGGTTACGCACCCCATCACTTCCCTTCAGCGGAAAGGGAAGAAGGTTCATCCAGTCAGATAGATGTGAGAAGGTATTTAGGACACAGAAGGAATGCCTTATAATGGCACCTTTTCTTGCATTGTTAGACCCTTAGGGTGAGATCTTTGTTTACACAGATGCTTCTTTGGAATGATTACAAGATCTATTGATATAAAAGGGTTATGTTATAGCTTTTGAGTCTTACAAACTCAAGGATTATGAACTTAACCATCTGACTCACGACCTTGATCTTGTAGCTGTAGTTATTGCCTTGGGTCGATGGAGGAATGTTCTTCTTGGGAGGAGATTTATGCTCAGGACTGATCACTTGAGTCTTCACCACCTCTTCACGCACCCCAATCTCAACATTCATCAACGATGTTGGATTGAGTTGCTTTGAGAGTAAAACATGGAGATAGAGCATATGAAGGGAAAGAAGAATGTGGTTGCTGACACCCTAAGTAGATGGAGGAATGTGACTATGACTACCTCAATGAGTACAAATTTGTGGAGAAGGATCTTGCAGCACCTTCCTCGCAACATTTTTTACCTTATAGCTAGATCAAAGATTGAGTCTATGAGATGCCTTGAAGGGAAGTTTGATGGATTATCATTAGAATAAGATGGTTTTCTCATACATAGAGGTCAGATATATGTTCCTATATAAGGATTATTGAGATAGGATATCTCGATAGAGGCTCATCATGCACCCTATTCAACCAATCCAAGGGTGAAGAATATGCACACCACTTTGAGACAACTTTATCATTAGAGAGGTCTTCAGCGGGATCTAGCTCAGTTTGTGTCACATTTTTTAGAGTGTCACATGGTGAAGGCCAAGTATCAACATCCAGCTGGCCTTCTCTACTTGCATGCCTTACCGGAGTGGAAATGGAACACCATTTCCATGGATTTCAGTATAGGGCTACAGACGTTGAGATACCACCATGATGCCATCATGGTCATGGTGGATAAATTGACGAAAGTGGCTTATTTTTCTCTAGTGAAGACCACCTATATAGCTAGTGTTATAGCATGGGTATACCTTGATGATATTGTTAGACTACATAGGATTCTGGGGAAGATCATTTACAATCGTAATCCCTTGTACACTTCTCACTTCTGGACTACCATGGAGAGAATTCTTGGTATGAGTATAAACTTTATCACATCTTATCATCCAGAGATAGATACTCAGATAGAGCGAGTGAACTATATTTTTGAGGATATTTTGTGGATGTATGTCATGTACCAATAGTATAGGTGGGAGGAGTACCTATTTTTGGTGGATTTTTCCTACAGCAATAGTTTTCATAGTTCGATTGGCATCTCTCCTTTTCAAGCGTTATATGGCAGAGAATGTAGGACACCTTTGTGTTGGGATAGGTTAGAGGAAAGCGTTTATCTTGGGTCATCTTTGGTATATGATATGGAGCAGCAGGTTGTCTTGATTCGTCAGGGGCTTAAGGAGGCTCAGGTTAGGTAGAAGAAGTATGCATATACGAGGAGAAAATATCATAGTTTTGAGGTGGGCACGAAGGTGTTTCTCCGTGTTAGGCCTTATAAGAGCCTGATATGTTGTGGAAAGGGCTCTAAGTTGGATCTAATATTTGTGGGTGCCTTTGAGATGTTGGAGTGTATCGGTCCCTTGGCCCACTATTTAGCATTTCCACCGATCTTGTCTCGCGTGTATAATTTTTTTCATGTATTTTTACTTAGGAGATATATTCCAGATCCCTCTCATGTTTTGGATTGGACTGCATTGTAGGTGCAAGACCAAGGGCAGGTGATAGTGGATCCCATGCACATCATAGAGCATAGAACTCTAGCCCTTTGAGGCCATGATATTAACCAGGTGCGGGTATAGTGGGATAGATATGAGAAGACTACAGCTACTTGGGAGGATGCTACTATTTTCTAGTTCAATTTCCTCATCTATTCCAGTGACTTACAGGAGGAAGTCGAGTCTAAGGGGAGGGGAATGTTGTACCCACTCCTCTTCGACATTGCTCTATCTTGATGTTGATACTATTGGACTGATGTTAAGACATTTTATTATGATACTTTGATCAGTAGATGCTAGATTATACTTATATGTGGATTATTGACACTATGATGTTTATGTTTTATCATGATGCACTAGATAGTGATGTTAGAGAGTTGTTATCCTATTTTTTTCCTTTGGGTAAAATTGGTCAAACACGACCCTACAAAGAAGAAACCCAAGAAATCATATTCAAATCTAATGATAAGGAAACAACATGACTCTCAAAATGGAGGAGTAGGGTGTGAGAAGGATTAAACGACCCCACACAGAAGACATCTAAGGGATGCTTCCACCAAATGATACCATGTTTCAAATCTAATGATTAGGTTGTAGAAGGGATTGAAAATGGAGAAGAAGCATTGGCTAAAGAGGTAAACAGTGTCAAAGAAACTAGAGGCTCTCAAGAGAGAAACAAGGAAAGGCTCACATTCTTCGGGCTTTATAAATGATTCAGAGCTAGAAAAAAATGGCTAAGTATGGAGGAGACGGCAGAAGCTTCCACGTGCCCCATCGGCGCATCTCCAAAAATTAAATCTAAAGTGGAGACTCAAACCAACACCAAGCCTCTATGTGCCACACCAGTGTAACTTCAAAGGTAAAATCCTAAGCGGGTTCCCAAATGAGTGTAGTCCCGCCACGTAGTCCAAGTAAAAAATTAGGGCAATGCGGGCCCAAATCAGCTAAGTATAGCGAGCTAGTGAATGGAAGCACATGTTGCATTAGGGAAAATTCAAAGGCACGACACAAAGTGGAGACTCAAATGAGTGCGGGCCTTCCACATGTCCCAGGTTCAAAAGGGACAGACTCAGGGGTTGAATAGTCAAAATGGGGCAGGCCAGTGGAAGAAGCCAAGTGTCAACATAGCGCTACTTCAAAAGTAAAATTTGGAGGTGGCTTTCAAACAAGCGCCAAGCCTCCATGTGTCCATGGTCAAACTTATGGCCCCACCAAGTAGAAAATAAATTAGCCAAAATACAAAGCAACGGAGAAAACTGCCGAAGGCACCACATGTCTCTTCGGTGCAACTTCAAAAGGTAAATCTAGAAGTGGTCCCTGAATACGCGTCGGCTCGACACGTGCCCATTTTGAAAATTCAAGGCAGGTCATCGGAGCCAATTTGAACTTTTTGGCTCAAAAGGTGTAAAGTGAAAAAATGAGCTACACCTCCATCGATGCCAAGAGGAGCCCCATGTCAGGCCTAAATTACATGTGGCCAGCGGGGCTTGGAGTGAATTTCTGCCCAAATGGAGAATGTGGACTGGTGGGCCCGAAGATGGGTTTTTGACAAAAATGAATTACGGGGCTATGGAGCATTTTTTGCATTTTTGTATTTTTGTGTAAAAGGTTCAAAGTGAATTTGAGGCCCGCGGACCCATTTTGCTAAACTAGTTGTCACCATTTTTATACAGACCCGACTCAAATATTCAAATGGACATATCTTTTGATCCAGTGCCTAAAATTCAAAAAAATTGGCACCATTAGAAAGGTCTCGACCTCGTCTATGCCATGGGAACCTAAAAATTTAATTTTGATGAGGGTATGTGGGTCAAAATGGGAAAACAACTTTTAGGACATTAATGTAAAATATGATTGCTTCAACTACTAGATTTGATTTGATTAGATTTACCTCTCTTCCTTCTTTAACATGCCCAACATACATAGAGTGGCAGACTCAACAAATTTTGGGCTGATTCATAGCGGGCATTGATGGTTGGTGGTTTGAATTTAAGAGATGAGTTGAGTTTCTCTTCTTTCCCTCTAATTTTCATCATCTATATTTTGTAACACTTCTCATTTGAGAAGGAGGAGACATTCTGGGATGTGGGGAAACTCTGTTAAAGTTGTTTCTTTCTCCATTTGAGCTATAATCCTTCTTCTACGCCTAAAGAGCATATTTGTGCCTCTAAGTCCTGCATGTAATAGTTTGTGGACCTTATAGAGCAATAAAATCTATTTTTATGGCGTCTTTCAACCATTGGCACTGTTTTTTTATTTCTCTATGCCTCTATATCTCATGTTTTCTCCATGTGTATGTATTTCACGTTTGCAGGTGTAGGATGTTGTGCTTCGTAGAGTTTCAATGGTGGATTTTGATCTGGGTATGTGTCACTTCTGTCTGACCTCCCTCATTCCCCTTTTCAATGTTTCATTCTCCCTTAGTAGAGTATCTCGCCACTTCCTTTTCTTATGTATCACCACTTAGTGTAGGCTCTTTCACCCTATCTCTCTTTCCCTGTTTCCTTGGAATGGTTAGGTTAGGACATATTAGATTCTTCCTGCACTGGATTAGATTTTGGCAGGTAGATTAGGAAGTAAGAACCAACTTTCTCTAGAGGTCCATCTCAATTTTTGTAAGTCTCATGGCTTGAGAGATGGTCTCATGTTGTGTAATCACACAAAATGCCCTACTTCAAACCTAAGCCATTCGGGGGTGCTATTATTTTGCACTAATAGTTTTGGCATGCCCAGTGGGACAGGTTTGAAGCACCTTACCACTTCATTTCATCAAGTTGATGTATTCTTAGTGGGATTCAACCTTTAGAGGCACATTCAAAGCATATTTGGCGACTCCATCTAGTCAAAAACTCATTCTCTGAGTTGCATACCTTTTCCATCCAATTCCACTCATCTTCATTCATCTCTCTTTCTATATCTTTCATTTTCTTCCATTCCATGAAGTTGTGCAACCATGACTGCATTCCCTTCGTGGAACTCACACTTGTAGCAAAGGCATTTCCCAACTCCTTCAGATCAGCATTATGATCAGATCAAGAACCATTATGCTTACCCATATGAGTAGCATCAAAACTAGTTTGGCCATGAATCATATCAAGAACAAGGGGACACATATAATGGTGACAGATACATGGATAATGCTAGTTTTCTGGAGAAGTTCCAAGGGATGGAGGCTGGCAAGGGCAGTCCAATGGTACAACATAGATGAAGGCATTTAGGATTGGTTTTAGGGCATCTTGTCCATGGGGAGGCCCTTTTCCAAGACATTATAGCCCTCAAGAGAATCTTTACGTCATGGTTGAAGATTTTCCTCAACTTACACAATGGATTGAGGACATTGAGGCTTATGATCAGAGTGTGAGATAGCCTTGCCAATGGGTATGTCAATCACTAGCTCACTATCTTTCATTTTCTCTTTCTCAAACTCCATCATTTCAGCATGATCAAGAGTTAATATTCCTAGTTGTTGCCCCAAGTGTTGATTTATCTCCTACATCTTCTAGTATCCTATCTCATTTCAATTCTTCTCCCCTTTTCCTTCCCAAAGAATTCATTCCCTCCAAAAAAATAATAAGTTCCACCTCCCTCTCCACCAAAAACAATAGCAAAACTGGTTGAATCCCAACCTGCCACTCCTCTTTCTTTCCCAAGTCCATGTTGGGAAGAGACTCAAGAACCCAGTCAAGGATAAAAACAAGAATAGGTGCCAAATAGAAAATAAATGATAGAAAATCTGAGGATTTGGGCTGCCAAATTTGGGTTTATAAATATACCTTTGATGGTTAAGATTACAGAGCACATCAAAGTTGAAGAGCCATTGGTGGTTGAGGCTGAGTTTCTAGCAGAAGAAGAACAAGAACAAGAACAAGAAGATCAGCAATATTTTTTCCCTGGATGTAATTTCCATGATGACACCCTATCTAAAGAGGATGCTGATCTAATCCAAGTTGCACAACTAGTTAAGGAGGAGGAACAACCAGCTCCAAGCCCCATTAAAGAGGAGCATCTGGGAGAGATCAAATCAGAGTTGAAGTCACTCAATGAAGAAAGCTTCATTGGAGATTTTTTACTTTCATTTCAAGGGTGTGATTTGATTGATGAAACCATGATGGAGGAGGACCATACAATTTCAGAGGCTCCAAGTGCAAAGCAGGCCACAGAAGAACCTTCAGTTCTTCCTTCTACTTTGTCCCCTTCAATCTCTAAAGTTGAACAATATTTTGAGCTTTCAAACTTCATGTTTGAAGAATATGGGATGCATGGTGAGCAAGTTTCAGATCAGGAGGACACCATGAAGGAGGTAGACCATCTGTAACAGGGAAATGAGGAGGCATACTTCCTGTCATACTTGGAAGATTGCTTTGATGGAGAGGATCCTGAGGAGATAATATCCTTTTTTTCACCATCATCCAAATTCCAAGAACATGATCATGCTTCCATGAAGGAGAAAACTCAAGTGCAATAGCCTGCACTTTGTGACAGCCCTCTGGAACCAAGGTTGGAAGATATAAGTCCTCCATGTTCTTCATAAGAGAAGGAAGGGAAGGAGCAGGAGGATTTCATCATCCTGTTGATTTTTTTTTGCACTTGTGCATAAATGTGCAACTCAAAACTTTGTTACAATGGATAACATTGGTGAATTATACCTGAGCTATGGGATTTTTCTTTTAGAGAATATTGTTACTGTTGAATTAATTAATGATTGCATGGAATTTACAGTTGTGTGTTGTCACAAAATATAACAAATCACATAGTCTACAATTTCATAACTATCTTCAGCAAAGAACACAAATCCATGAAGGACAGTTTTGTTGTCTTGATGAAGACATTCAATTGCAGAATAGATCAAATGCTAGGTTTTGGAACATCAAACATAGCTGCAGATTGCAAAGAAATCAAAATTCATTACTGGATGTTACAGGTAGTCTTTAATGTTCTTTCCTTCATGATTAAGACATTCAATTATAGTATTGAGTTGTTAAGTTCATCATACAATCCATCTAAGAAAGTAGAAATGTAGAAAGAAATACACAACTCAATTTCACAATTCAATGCTTTATTCATAAGGAATTTCAAATGTTCCCACACAAGCTATGGGATGTAACTAGAAAGTAAAGTACAACTACTAAAATAAGAGGTACACATGCATGCAAGATAAAATAGAGGTGTATGAGTGAACCCATCATTTCCTTGGGTCTTCTCCTTTGGTTGATGTATCTTCATCTTCATGTTATTCCCTCTTCATCTTCATCACTGGAAGTACTGTACCATAAAAGAATAAAAGAGGAAGATTATCAGTTAAGAGCTCAGGGTTAATCCATATTCCCACATTGTCATTTTTCGTGCATATGGATCTCTTAACAATAGGATATATAGATTACTTGAAGATCATATTGCATATACGATCTACCCACTCAAGATGAAGGAGGAAATATAAAAGAAAACCATGGACATAAGAGAGGCCAAAAAGCCTAAATATTTTCTAACTATTTCCTTAAGTGTGTAGGTATAGGTTGTAGTAAAGAAGAAAATAAATCATGTTTTACAGTCTTCACTATTAGATAAATGTTGTAGTTCTCAAATGAATTCCATCCTATGGTACATGAAGTAGATAATTCATAAGTATATGTTCCCGATTGCAACTAAAGAAGAAGGAATTCTGAGGAAATTTTGACTAGGCTTCACCATGTGAAATGGAATTTTTAAAACTTTCTGGCATACATATAACATTTGTAATAAAAGTAAATGTAGTATTAAATAGATTGTAGAATCAAGAAGAAATAAAGAAGTCTGAATGCCCATATCAAAGGAGGCATACCCAAATCTATGTTGAAATACCTCAAGCCACAAATTGAAAAATACACGGGTATATATAGATTATGGAAAAAATAATTCATTCATGTAGGACAGTTAAAATTCCATATACAAATTGCAATATGACATTAAGGAAACACGAAATAAAAGCACTAATTTCATTAATTAGAGAGCACTACTAAAGACAACTCACACATAATTATGGTCAAGATGCTACAGAGGTTCAAAACACAATTTTTGTATATTTTCACAGTATAATAACTAGATATCAGTAGTTTGAATGCTCACAGAAATCTCTAAATTAGGGATCACATAGTTTAGGAACTAATATCAAAGGCACCAAGAGCCAAAGTTTTGGAAGAGTAACAAATCAAGTAGAAAATAGCTTCATGTTTTCATCAATGGCCAAAGATAGAAATTTTGGAGAGCTTGCTAAGACAAATGGAGCTATAAAATGCAAATACCCACAATAAATCTAGATTTAGCTCACAACGAGATCAAAATTTCAATGATATATAGATAAACCTTTAAGGAAAAGTCCAGATCCATGGATATAAAAGCTGAAAATACGAATACCCAGAAACTAAAATATGTGGATCTAGATTTCTAGACAAAAAATAACCAATATCCACATCAATAACAGTGACAGTATTGAAGAAAGCAGACAAAAATAGAAAATTCTGAGGGAAATCTTCATGAGCAACACTCTGTCGTGATAAAATTGTCAAGGTACTTGTAAAATATGACCAAGTGGGTCTAAGCATTGACCCACAAGAACAAGAAAGGAAAATCATCATGATAAAGATCTAGCTCGAGCCACTGTAAAAGCATAGAAATCCAAGATGTACCTTGAAAAGTGAAGCTACAGAACTCTAAGAAGTCCTTCATCAAGCCACCAAGCAACATGAAATGTTGTAAAGCTTCAAGTTCTCAACATGGTGGCCAAGAGATCACATAGAATTCTGAGCCCAACAGAAAACCATTTTACAGAAGTGACGAGCTCAAAGTTTTCAATAATAGCAGAAAATGCCTGCAACTACCTTACTTGACAAACACTACAGAGGAATGACTACAAAAATGAAGGATAAAATGAGATAAGAGAATTGGTCTGGTAAAGAACAAAGCTCAAAAGGCTTACTTAATGGTGGCCAATGAAATTTCCACAGAGTTCACTTAGCTCAATTGGAGCCATAAAAAAAGATCGAAGTTAGGGGTAGAGTTACCCTTTACTATAAAAACTTGATAAGAAAGTCAATGGAACTCAACCACGGTTGAAGCATCAATGATCAGAAATATACAAGTATACAGA
Organism: Taxus chinensis; assembly: GCA_019776745.2. Taxonomy (NCBI): domain Eukaryota; kingdom Viridiplantae; phylum Streptophyta; class Pinopsida; order Cupressales; family Taxaceae; genus Taxus; species Taxus chinensis. Next base: position 761,807,558 of record CM034146.1, on the reverse strand, counting down.
TCAGTGAATCGAGATTGATCCCTAAATTCTAAGAAAACTACCATGGTTAAAGTTTTTACTGACCACATTCAATGCAAGTGAGAAACACAAAAGATCAATGAATGTGGTTACTTCATGCAAAGGATTGAATGGAGGAAATCAAATAACCAAAATAGTTGCAAACCTCAGCTTGACTCATGAAAATGGTACGTCTTTTGACTCACTTAACACTTTTTATTATTTTGAAAAAACGTGTCAAATTGGTCCGCAAGCTCGACAAAATATAATTGGATGCGGAGGGGCAGGCCATTTTTTTGTTTTAAGACCTTGTAGAAAATGGTGTAAATTCCTAAAATAACCTGCGGCCCCGATCACGCCAAAGGAAAAAAAGTCAAATATTGAGCTCGCATCAAGAATTCAAAGTGGAGAAGTGAACCGTTGGAATGTTTTTTTTCCTTAGAAACTTTGAAAAAAGGGAGTAAACTTTAAAAATTCCCCACAGCCCCCGCTAAGCATCAAAATTCAATCATATTAAAGTAATTCAAAGGGGATCGCCAGGATAGTTTGAAAATTTGAGCCTTTTGTAAAGGAAAAAAGTTTAAAAGTGCCTCGTGACCCCGCTAAGGACCAAACAAGGCCACGTACTCAATAAAGTCAAAACGTGGAGCATCAGGTCAATTTGAAACTTTGAGCCTTTTGAAAAAAAGGTGAAAAAGTGTTTAAGTCACCCACATCTCCACCCATGCATCAAAGGTTAAAATTTGGGAAGAGGTCCATTAGGGCATTTTAAAATTTTAATCCTTTTTCTAGAAAAAGCAACAAAGTATCAAAAGTAAGCTGCAATCCCACTTTAACTAGATTCAGACACATGTAAGGCCCAAATTAAAAGCAAATAGGTAGGTTTAATATTCAAAAATGTAATTTCTATCAGAAACACGAAAAGAAGGATTTTCCATACCCGTTTTGGATCAATTTTTTCTTACGTGGATGATCTTTTCGAGGTAATAATAGAAATATTTCTTCATATAACCTTTAGTCGAGCTCGAAGTCTGCATCAATGGCGGAATTTTAAAAAAAATCAGACATAAAGCTTGAAGTTATTAATGGCGACCACAGGACAAATTTTACATAGCTTTGCTAGCTCGAATGGATCTTAACAATGAAATTACCAAAAATGATTAATTTTTCAATACTTTTGCACCTTAATTCGAGTCCTGAGTTCACCAGATTCAACTGTAGTTATAAATTGGTAATATTATAACTAAAAATGGATAAGGTTGCATGCCTTTGCAAAATAACAGACTAGAATATGAATTTGCATGCACAAAGAAGAAAACTTTCTCATCAAGCAAAACTTATTTTTAGCAACTTATCACTCATGCTTTTCTTAAAAATATAATAGTCGACGGTAATTGACTGAGTTGTAACCAATGGTTGTTAATGCTTCTTTGTATTTACATGTTTTTTCATATTCCTTTATTTATTAATAGATGAGGGATAAAAATAGGATGCATGGGTGAGTAAAATTTTAGCCTATTTTAGAAAGGGTGGGAAATATTTTTCTATATATTGTGTGCCTTGGTAAAGCACAAAAGGAGTTAGGAGAGGAATTTTAGATACATGAGTGCTGAAGAAATTTTCTACCATTTTTTCCCTTTGAATGTGAAGTATTTTTTGCATTTCCAATTATTTACAGTCTTGTGTATGTTCCATTAATCCTTTTAATGTAAATTCCCTGGTTAATAATCTTACCCTATTGTAAATTCAGTAATTTTTGCATGATATTAATGTGTATATGTAGCTTAATAGTATTGTTGTGATTTTATCCATTAATAAATCAAAGTGTTTACCCTTAATTATCTTCAGAAAATTGTTTCCTTGTGCATCATAAATCCTTTTCATATCAATTGTGCATATACTCAGTCAAAGAACTCATATAAATTTGGTGTATCACCTCAGTTTTAATTTCATTTTACAGTCATCTTTTAGCCTTAAACCGCATAAAATCAGTTTAGGTTAGCAACAATAAGGAACCAGCCTTGTTACCAGAGACCCACCTTAAAATAGGTATGACCACATACTTGAGGTGTTTCCATTGTATCTATAAAAGAGAGAGTTCCATTTTTACAAGCTTAGAACACCTGTAACCATCTCTCTATAGGGTTCACTTTTAAGGGATGACAATTTTTGGCACCCCCCAATGGGACAACGAATCAGATCTGCATACAAGTTACAGATATCTACATCAGATCTACAACAGATTTACAAAAGATCAAAAGTTACATTCGGGACAACGAGCTGCAACAATTCTTTATAAATATTTAAAGATATTTTTGGTGACTCCATGAACCTGATTCCAAACTAGTATTGCAGCATGTTCCATGCCTTAAGTGATTATAATATCATCGGTAAGAGGAATTCCTCCTCAGTTTGTTTCTTTACCTTTGAATTCTGCAAGGAGAAGAGTTGTTAATCTTTTACCTTATGATAGACCTAGTTTTGATAACCCTCCTCCTTATATTCCTTCGCCACGTATCAATTTTTCTATTTGAATCCCAGTCCTTCAAATGGATATTCAACCACCTAGGAATTTTGTGACCTTTACTAATGGCAGCCCATTAGTAATCCTAGTTTACCATGATATCCCCAATGCTGGCATGAAAAGTTTTCCATCATTCACTAGTGAAAATTAGGTTACACCTATAGAGCACATTAAAGATATTGTAGCCTTATCTGCAATTCAAAATATCACTCATGAGGATGTAGTTTTGACAATTTTAGTTGCATATCTTAAAGGACAAGCCTTGTAATGGTATATAAATCTAGAGATTGAATGCATAAGAACCTGACATGATTTAGGTGAAAAATTGTTGAAATAGTTCCAAGATAATTCAGATCATTTTTCCCTCATGGAACATATGTCTACTATTAAAAGAGCTCCTCATGAGTTTATGTCTAGTTCTAACATCCATTTTTCCAGAACTACCTTCGGAAAGAATTCCAACAAGTGTCAAGCCTCAAGCTAACCATGTTTTCCTTTATTATCTAAGAAATTTAAACAGTGATATTTCAACTATGATTCAGTCTATGGGAGGAGAGACTCTCCCAGCAGCCTATGATAATACCATCCGAGCTGAAAATAGTCTTATTCAAGTTGAGAAAATTAGCACCGAGACCTTCAATTCCTTTTTTGGAAGATTTAGCACATATTCCTCATCCTATCACAATTATAGACCCTGTTATTGCTGCCCCATTAGATGGCGTATTTAAATCTTTGTAGACTATGGAGAACAAGCTTACTTCAATTGAAAATAGGCCTTGCATTACCTAGCAGACCTTATCAGGATCCTTATCAGCAAAATCAGCAAAATAGGTAGCCTTTCCAACAGAATCAAAATTATAAGCAGCCTTATCAGGAAAGACAGTTTGACCCGAAGGCTTCTAGTCCATCTAACACTTTAGTCCCAGTTAATATGGCTACTAAAGAGTGGTGTCAATCTTGTAATCAATGTCATTCAGCTGCAAATTGCCCAAATGATTTTCTAAACATAATTCTTGTTGTACAACCTCAATCTGAAACATTATTCATGCCTCAAATGGAGGTTGGGTAGTGAGAAAGTCATGTTCATAAAGCACCTGGACAGAACTTAGTCAGTTTCAGTGAGGATGATTTCATTGTAGTTACTACTAGGGCTCAGGAAAAGGCTGTGCAAAGAGTAAAAAAACAATAGAATAGGCCTGTTCTACCTACTATCACTGATAAAACAACAGCTATAATCCTAAAACCAACTGATAGTGCATTTGTTCCTCAAAAAAGAATAGGTGTTACAGCTAGTAAAGAAAATAAAAAATAGCTACAGCTTGATCCAAGAAGGTTGTTTATACCTCAGATATCAAAACTAGCTGAAGCATAATCAGTTTTCGCCAAATCCTATGCTAAAAGATTAGAATCTATTTCTAAAATTGTTGCTTCTTTTAACATTGTTGATGTAATGAAAAATCATAATGTTAACATTTCAATGTGGGATGCTCTAAGTATTCCAGGACAACAATATTTACTTTCTCATGAACTAGCTAAGCTACAAATTTCTTCTAAAACAACAGAAAAGGAATTCTAGAAAGAAGACAGTGTCCTTGGAACAATGGAATAAGACCATATCAAAGAAGTTAAATGGATGACTCAGAAAGTCTTAAATGCTCATGAAATCAAGAAGCCACCACCATTTTATCTATCACTGATTATTGGAGAACATCTTGTTCATAATTGTATGGTGGACAACGTTGTAAGTAGCACAGTTATGCCAAAAGTAATTGTAGAAAAATTGGGCCTGTAGTATGAACCTACAAAAAAGAGTTTCCTATAGTTGGATAGAACTGCAGCTAATACAAGTTGGTGTCATCCAAGATCTAGAGGTAACATTGCATGCTTTCCCAAATTTTTCCATTCTGTAAGATATTATTGTGGTAGACTTACCTCATTACTTTGGTATATGCTTATCTAGAGATTTCATAGAAAAGATAGGAGGTTATCTCTCTTGAGATTGGTCCTTATTTTTCACTACTAGTTATGGGACTAAGGTTACTATCAATTCAAAACTATTGGATAGATTTCACATTGATCCTCACGCTTCTAATGTAGTAACTAATTATGCATCCTTATATTAGTCTAATTTTGATAATATAGCTCATGTTTCAGCATTGGATGGTGTTTCTAACCTATTTATGGATGAAAATACACATGAAGAACATGCTCATGACCCTTCCAAAGAAGTTGAAGAATATTTGTTTGGTGTGTAATTCTTGTATGAAGAAAATACACCAATTCCCTTGCTTTCCAAAATTGAAAATATGAGAGAAGGGATTTGGAAGATTCATTTCAATGGAGCTAAAAAACAAGAAAGGACAAGGAGTAGGTTTGATGCTCACTTCCCCAAAAAATGAAAGGTATTTCTTAGTTGTGAGTCTCCAATTTTAATGCACTTGCAATGTAGCTGAATACAAAGCATTAATTCATGGCTTACTTTGGGCCAGAACAAAGGTATTAGAATGCTACATACTTTTGGTGATTTTGAGTTGGCTATCAATCAAGAAAGAAATTTAAGTGTTTGTAAGAATCCATTAATGAAGTCTTACAGACATAGAGTTTCAGACTTAATGGAATATTTCAAAGCTATTAACATTCAATCCATTCCTTGAATAGAAAATAAGCATGCAGATAGACTTGCAACAATTTGTGCTAGTTTTGAAATGTTGCAACAGATTGAAAATAGAAAAATTCAGCCTCATATAAAGCTAATTGTCAAGCTTTTGATACCTGATAATGACTTGAATTGGAAGGTTTTTGAAATTGATGGTCAAATATGCACATTTTTGCAGCAAGAAGCTAAATTCTCTGCAGTAAATTGAGATAAGTTACAACACTTATATGGTGACAATATTGTTCATTTAAAGACAAACAAACTACCTCAAGGTATCGTCACATTAGAAGACATCTTAAGCAATCATGATTAGTTAAGAAAAGACAAAACAAATATGTCAACACATGTTGATAACTATGAAGAGATCTCAATTGATGAAGGTAAAAATTTGTTTCTAGGAAAGGTATGCTCCTTGGTTGAAAAAAATTCATTTATTAATCTTTGAAAAGAATTTAAAGATGTTTTTGCTTGGAGATACCAAGACCTGAAAGGGTTTTATCCTAGTTTAGCACAACATACTATTTAACTACAGCCGAATTCTAAGCCAGTTAGGAAAAAAGAGAGGCCTGTAAATCCCAAAAAAGAGCCTCTAATGAGGAAAGATTTATCTAAGTAAATTGAATTGGGTATTATCTTTCTAGTTAAGAATTCAAGTTGGGTAACCAATCTTGTTCCTATTAGGAAGAAAAAATAGACAAATTAGATTATGTGTTGATTTTATATATCTTAATAAAGCTTCATTAAAAGATCATTACCCACTTCCAAATATAGATCAGATTTTGAGAATATTTTCTAGTTCAGATAGACTCTCTTTTAGATGTTTATAGTGGATACAATTAGATTTTATTTCGAGAAGAAGATAGGTACAAAAAAAACATTTACCACCAAGTGGGGTACTTATGCTTAAAAAAGAATGCCTTTTGGCCTTTCAAATGTTGGTGTAACGTTTTAACATGTAATGGACATGGATTTTCCTATCTTGTTAAATAAATGCATCCTTGTTTATTTATATGATGTTACTATATTTTCAAAAAATTCAGATGAGCATCTAATACATCTAAGGAAAACTTTTCAGTTATGCTGGCAGTTTGGAATATCTTTAAATCCCAAAAAGTATATCTTTTCAGTACATCAAAGAAAATTACTTGGCAATATTATTTCTAAGAAAGGTTTATCAATTGATCCTTTCATAATCAAATCCATATTACAACTATCATTTACTCATCATACGAAAGCATTACAGATTTTTATTAAAAAAAATCAACTTTGTTAGAATATTTGTTCCACATTTTGTAGCATTGATGAAAACATTGATAGCTATGTTAAAGAAAGAGAAGACTTTCTCTTGGACCAGAAAAGGGAGAGAATGATTTGAAGAAATCAAAACAGCCATCTCTCGAGGTCCTACTCTTGCAAATACAATATTTTGATAAAGATTTTACAATGTATGCACTTGCAGGAGCTGAAACAATGTCAACCATATTAACTCAGGTTAGTGATTAAAATGTTGAACAACCAATTTATTTCTTTGGATAGATCTTGCATGATTATGAAACAAGATACATATTTCTTGAGAAACAAGTACTTTTAGTAGTCAGAGGGCTAAAGAATTTTAAGTGCATGTTTTCAAACAATAAAACTCATGTTCTTGTTTCTCATTCTAGTGTGGAAGATTTCTTGTTAAATAAAGAATTGAATGAGAAAAGAGTAGGCTAGATAACAAAAGATATGTAACATGATGTTGATATCCGAGTTGCGAAGACAGTTCAAGGAAAAGGCTTAGGTGAGAAAATAATTGTTGATATAGAAAAATAGCATGAACCAAAACTAGAAGATCCAACACAACATGCTAAAGTTAAGCATCAACAATTAGATGTCATGGTTTAACCAGAAAACCAACAACCTGAACTTTCTCAAGAGATCCAAGAATCAAGATGGATGAATGATTAAGTTAGCTATTTGTAGCATGGTATTTGTCCAGAAGGTATGGACAAGAATAAAATAAGGTATTTCAGATTACAAGTTATACCCTATGTTTTCAATTATAGTGTATTATTCAAAAGGGAATAAAATGGAATCTTGTTGCGATGTGTTAAATATGACAAAATTTAGCAATTATAATCAGAATTCCATGAAGGACCTGTAGGAGGTCATTTCTCAGCACGTACCATAACCTTAAAAATTATGAAAGTTGGTTACTATTGGCCCAACATATTCAAGGACTATTTTTAATGGATCAGAAAGTGTAAGAAATGTGTTATCTTTGTTGGAAAAGAACATTTGGCTTCTCTACCTTTACAACCTATTTCAGTTGATCATCCTTTTATTCAGTGGGGTCTTGATTTTATTGGCATGATATACCCGCCTTCTTCACAAGGACACAAGTGAATTTTAACTGCTATAGATTACTTTACATGTTGGACTAAAGCAAAATCCTTGAAATATGTTAATGAAACTTTGATATTATCCTTTTATGAAGGTATAGTTTGCATATTTGGTGTTCCAGCAACTATTATATCATATAATGCTTTAGTATTTCTTGGTGTAAAGGTAACAAATTGGGTTGTCATACCATGGAATTTACTTAAGTTCTTCATCTAATTATTATCCACAAGGTAATGGGTTAGCTAAAAGTAATAACAAGAATCTTTTAAGGATCATAAGGAGAAAAATCAAAGATAACCAGAGAGCTTGGCATCTAATGTTGAATTCATCACTTTGGGATGATAGAATGACTCGTAAAAGATCAATTGGCAATTCACCATATAAGCTTGTTTACGAAAGAGAAACAAGAATGCATATTTCAGTTGATTTACCCACATTATATTTGTTGCATCAAAGGATTTGCTTGAAAATGAAACATTTTAGGTTCGTTATGCAGAATTAATGGAATTACAAGAGCTAAGAGATCAAGTTGATTCAAACATGGAAAATAATCTGAAATAGAGGAAGAAGACTTTTGATAAGAAAGATGAATTCAAAATCTTCAATGAAGGAGATATTGTGTTAAATTCATATGCTAATCGTGTAAAGCCATGAAGATAATTGAAGTTTGATACAATCTGGAGTGGTTACATGATTTCAGATTGTAAACAACACAATGATTTTCAGCTCCCAAAGTTGAATGGAGAGGAACTTACCATTATTGTGAATGGTATGTTTCTCAAACATTGTTATTGAAAATCCTACAGTGTTTGTTTAGAGTAGGATTTCCCTTTAATAAGTGGAGTCCTTACACATTGAATGCTTTTTCAATTCAATAAGTGCATTTTTACACATGATCTGGTTTACTAGATCCTTTCCCAGTTCTAGTTAGTTTTAGAAGCGTTGAACATTCAGGAAGACATATTTTGGTTACATCCTTTAGACTCCATGCCCAATGGACAAGAGCAAGGAATTGGTTTACAAGCTAGCAAGTAGCTTTCCCCACAACATTGCCAGAAATGTTGACAATTTTTTCACTTGTGCAAAAATGGGAAACTTGAAACTTTGTTACAATGGATAGCATTGGTGAAGTATACCTAAACTAGGGGAGTTTTCTTTCAAAGAATATTATTACTGTTGAATTAATTAATGATTGCATGGAATTTTCAGCTATGTGTGATGTCACAAAATATAACAGATCACATACGTCTACAATTTCATGACTATCTTCAGCAAAGAACACAAAGCCCCAAAGGACAGTTGTGTTTTCTTGATGAAGACATCCAATTGTAGAATAGATGAAATGCTAAGTTCTGGAACATCAAACATAGTTGTAGATTGCAAAGAAATCAAAGTTCATTACTGGATGTTATAGGTATTCTTTAATGTTCTTTCCTTCATGATTAAGACATTCAATTATATTACTGATTTGTTTAGTTCATCATACAATCCATATCAGAAAGCAGAAATGCAGAAAGAAATACACAACTCAATTTCACAATTCAATTGCTTTATTCATAAGGAATTTCAAATGTTACCACACAAAGTGTGGGATGTAACTGGAAAGTAAAGTACAACTACTGAAATAAGAGGTACACAAACATGAAAGAGAAAATATAGGTGTATGAGTGAACCCATCATTGCCTTGGGTATTCTCCTTTGGTTGATGTATCTTCATCTTCAGGTTATTCCCTCTTCATCTTCATCACTGGAAGTACTGTACCATGAAAAGAAGAAAAGAGGAATATTATCAGTTAAGAGCTCAGGGTTAATCCATATTCCTACATTGTCCTTTTTCATGCATATGGATCTCTTAACAACATGATATATAGATTACTTGAAGATCATACTGCATACATGATCTACTCACTCAGGATGAAGGAGGAAAGACAAAATAAAACTATGGACATAAGAGAGGCCAAAAATCCTAAATATTTTCTAAATATTCTCCTTAAGTGTGTAGGTACAGGTTGTAGTAAAGAAGAAAATAAATCATGTTTTATAGTCTTCACTATTAGATAAAGGTTGCAGTTCTCAAATGACTTACATCCTATGGTACATGAAGTAGATAATTCATAAGTATATGTTCCTGATTGCAACTAAAGAAGAAGGAATTCTAAGGAAATTTTGACAGGGCTTCGCCATGTGAAATGGACTTTTGAAAACTTTCCAGACATACATATCAATGTTGTAATAAAATAAAATGTAGAATTAAATAGATTACAGAATCAAGAAGAAATAAATAAGTTTGAATGCCCATATCAAAGGAGGGATACCCAAATCTGGGTTGAAATACCTCAATCCACAAATTGAAAAATACATGGGTATATACAGATTTTGGAAAAAATAATTCATTCATGCAGGATAGTTAAAAGTCCATATATAGATTTATTGTAATACAACACCAAGGAAACATGAAAGAAAAGCTCCAGTTTCATCAATTAAAGTGCACTACTAAAGACAACTCATGCATTATGGTAAAGATGCTATAGAGGTTCAAAACAAAATCTGAGTATATTTTCAGAGACAAAATAATAGATATCAGTAGCTCGAATGCTCAAAGAAATCTCTAAAGTAGGGATCACAGAGTTTAGGCATAAATATCAAAGGCACAAAGAGCCAAAGTTTTGGAAGAGTAACAGATCACAAGAGGATAGAACAAAGCTTCATGTTTTCATCAATGGCTGAAGATAGAAATTTTGGAGAGGCTGGCTAAGACAAATGGAGCTAAAATATGCAAATACCCACACCAAATCTGGATTTATCTCACAACGAGATCAAAAATTCAAAGATATACAGATAAACCTTCAAGGAAAAGTCCAGATCCAGGGATATCGAATAAAAAGATGAATACCCAGAAACTAAAATATGCAGATCTAGATTTTTAGATAGAAAATAACCAATACCCACATCAATAACAGTGATAGTATTGAAGAAAGAAGACTTAAATAGAAAATGCTCAGGGAAATCTTCATGAGCAATGCTCTGCCATGATAAAATTGACAAGATACTTGTAAAATACAACCAAGTGGGTCTAAGGATCGACCCGCAAGAACAAGAAAGGAAAATCATCATGATAAAGATCTAGCTCGAGCCACTATAAAATCATGGAAATCTGAGATTTACCTTGAAAAGTGAAGTTATAGAACTCCAAGAAGTCCTTCATCAAGCCACCACAGCAACATGAAATGTAGTGAAGCTTCAAGTTCTCAACATGGCGGCCAATAGATCACACAAAATTCCAAGCCCAAAAGAGAACCATTTTGCATAAGTGACGAGCTCAAGGTTTTCAATAATGGTGGTAAATGACTGCAACTACCTTACTTGACAAACAGTAGAGAGGAATGACTACAAAAATGTAGGATAAAATGAGCTAAGAGAATCGATCTGGTAAAGAACAGAGCTCAAAAGGCTTCGTCATATGGTGGCTGAGGAAATTTCCATAGAGTTCACTTAGCTCAATTAGAGCCCAAAAAAAGATCAAAGTTAGGGGTTGAGTTACCCTTTACTATGTAAACTCAAGAAGCGAGTCAACATAACTCAACCATGGTTGAAGCATCAATGATAAGAAATTGACAAGTACATAGATCAACATCTCCAGATTGATCCCCAAATTCGAAGCAAACCACCATGGTTAATGTTTTTACTGACCACATTCAATGGAAGTCAGAAACACAGAAGATCAACGAAAAAGGTTACATCATGCAAAGGATCGAATGAAGGAAATCAATCACCAAAATAGATGCAAGCATCAACTTGACTCATGAAAATGGTGGGTCTTTTGGCTAACTTAGCACTTTTTCATTATTTTGAAAAAAGTGTCAAATTGGTCCACAGGCCTGACGAAATTTGATTAGATGCAGAGGGTGAGGCCCTTTTTGTGTTTTGAGACATTTTTGAAAATGGTGTAAAGTCGTAAAATGACCCGTGGCCCCACTCACGCCAAAGGGGAAAATTCAAATATTGAGCCTGCATCAAAAATTCTAAGTGGACAAGTGGATCTTCAGAATGTTTCTTGTCTTTGAAACTTTTTGAAAATGGAGTAAAGTTTAAAAATTCCCTACGGCCCCGTTCTGATCATCGAAAAAGTCAATGTTGAGCCCATATTAAAGTAAGTCAAAGGTGGATCACTGGGACAATTTGAGAATTTGAGCCTTTAGTAAAGGAGCAAAGTTTAAAAGTTCCCTGCAACCCCACTAAGGACCAAACAAGGCCACGTACTCAATAAATTCAAAGGAGGAGCATCGGGTCAATTTGAAACTTTAAGCCTTTTGAAAAAAAGGTGAAAAATGTTTAAATCACCCACGACTCCGCCCATGCATCAAAGGTTAAAATTGGGGAAGCAGGTCGTTGAGGCATTTTAAAATTTTAAGCCTTTTTTGGAAAAGCAGCAAAGTATGAAAAGTAAGCCACAATCCTTCTTTGACTAGATTTAGAAATGTGTAAGGCCCAGATTAAAAGCAAATGGGTAGGCTGAATATTAAAAAATGTAATTTCTATCAGAAACACAAAAAGAAGGATTTTCCAGGCCTGTTTTTAGATCAATTTTGTCCTACGTGGATGATCTTTTTGATGTAAGAAAAGAAAGAGTTCTTCAGAGAACCTTCATTCGAGCTTGAAGTCTACATCTATGGTAGAATTTTTAAAAACAAAACACACACAGAAAGCTTGAAGTTAATAATGGTGGCCACAGGAAAATTTTTGCAGAGCTTTGCTAGCTCAAATGGAGCCTAACAATGAAAATACCAAAAAGAATTAAGTTTGCAATACTTTTGCACCTTAATTCGAGTCCTGAGTTCACTAGATTCAACCATGGTTAGAATGTGCTAATATTATCACTAAAAATGGATAAGGTTGTATGCCTTTACAAAATTAATAGACCAGAATATGAATTTTCATCCATGTGCAAAGAAGAAAACTTGCTCATCAAGCAAAACTTATTTTTAGCAAATTATCACTCATTCTTTTCTTAAAAATAGAATAGTCAACTGCAGTTAATTGATTTGTAACCAATGGTTGTTAATGCCTCTTTGTATTTACATGTTCTATTTTTATTCCTTTATTTATTAATAGATGAAGGATAAAAATAGGATGCATGGGCGAGTACAATTTTAGACTATTTTTAGGAAGGGTGGGAAATATTTTTCTATATATTGTGTGCCTTGGCAAAGCACAAAAGGAGTTAGGAGAGGAATTTTAGATATAGGAGTGTTGAAGCAATTTTTTGCTAGTTTTTCCCTCTGAATGTGAAGTATTTTCTGCCTTTCCAATTATTTACAGTCTTGTGTATGTTCCATTAATCCTGTGAATGCAAATTCCCTAGTTAATCATCTTGCCCTGTTCCAAATTCAGTAATTTCTACCTGATATTAATGTGTGTATGTAGCTTAACAGTATTTTTGTGATTTTATCCCTCAATACATTAAAGTGTTTACCCTTAATTATCTTTAGAAAATTGTAGGCTTGTGTATCAAAAATCCTTTTAATATCAATTGTGCATATACTGAGTCAAAGACCTCATACAAATTTGGTGTATCGCATCAGTTTTGATTTCATTTTATAGTCTTATTTTACCATTAAACTCCAGAAAATCAGCTTAGGATACATCAATAAGGAACCGGCCTTGATACCGGAGACTCACCTCAAAATAGGTATACCCACAGACCTGAGGTGTTTCCATTCTATCTACGAAAGAGAGAGATCTATTTTTGCAAGCTTAGAACACCTGCATCCATCTCTCTATAGGGTGCACTTTTGAGATATAACGCATCCCTCTCACACCATCCACCCAAGAAGGTCAACAAGAAGACTCCATTCTTGGATTTGAAATTCAGAACCATGGGCACATTCAAAGGATCAGACCATGGCCAATAAGATACTTAAATTCATTGGAGTCAAGGGAGAAGCCTCAACCACTCATGCTTGTTTCTAAGCATGAGGATGAGCTCTACAGTACCAAGGATCAGCTACAATGCCTCATCAATCCAAATAAAGAGCAACTAAAAGAAGCATTTATCTTTTTTTTAGTTAACACCGTGATGATTTGGGTGGAGGACTAGATTATAGTCATTTTTTCACTCATGCAAGCAGCCATATTCAACGTCAAATCATTTGCATGGATACCCCTTTTAAGAAAGGGAAGCTATTTATCCCTTCCTGTGGCTAGCTTTGTGTAAGCTTTCTTTGACAGGGTTATTATAGGAGTAGGAGTAGATGTTGTTATCAGCAAAAGAAATGCTTGTGCACACTTTACATTTCTCGTTTGAGGCATGTATGATTTTTTTTCTTTGTATATAAATTTTGTTCGTATTGCTTCAGAGGTACAGAGGTAAGGCCTTTCAATATTCACGAAAGAGAGACCCATAGTTTCCTATAACAGTTGCTAGTTTCAAATAGAACATAAATACAAAGAAAATAAAGTTGGATTCAAGACAGTCCATTCTCGGGAATAAGTAAAGTCCCGGCAGGGTGAGTTCAGGGTAAGCAAGATGCAGGTACTCAGGGAAAAGTTTCAAATTAAAAAGGATTAGTATCAGGCTATTATTCTTGACTCCACACCCAATGGATGCTTTAAGGTTACTGATCCCTTCATCTATCAGACAGATGTCCCCATGAGTCACCAAATTGTTATCCCAATTTTTCTCTCCAGGTAAAATTGGTCAAACATGACCCCGCACAGAATAAATCTGAGAACTCACATCCAAATCTAATGATTAGGCAACAACAAGACTCTAAAATAGAGGAGAAGGGTCTGTAAAGGATCAAACAACCCCACACAAGAAATCTAAGGGTTGCTTACATCGCATGAGCCCACGTTTCAAATCTAATGATCAGGTTACAGACAGGCTTGAAAATGGAGAAGCAGGGTTGACTAAAGAGGAAAACAGTGTCAAAGAAACCTAAGGCTCTCAAGAGAGAAAAAGGGAAAGGCTCAAAGTGATTGGGCTTTACAAAAGATTCAAATCCGGCTCAAATTGGCTAAGTATGGAGGAGATGGAAAAATCTTCCATGTGTCCCATGGGTGCATCTCTAAAAAGTAAATCCAAATCAGATACTCAAATGAGCGTCAATCCTCCACGTGTTGCATTAACACAACTTCAAAGGTAAAATCTTGAGTAGATTCCCAAATGAGCGTGGTCTCACCTTGTAGTCCAATTTAAAAAGTGGGATAGAGTGGGCCCAAATCGGGTAAGTATAGATAGCCATCGGACGGTGACACGTGTTGCATCAGCAAAAATTCAAAGGCACAACCCAAAGCAGAGACTTAGATGAGTGCAGGCCTTCCACATGTCTCAAGTTCAAAAAGGATAGAGTTGGGGGTTGAATAGTTAAAATGAGGAAAGCCAGCAGAAGAAGTAGAGTGTCAGCATGACGCTACTTCCAAAGTAAAATTCAGAGCGGGATTTCAAACAAGCACCAAGCCTCCACATGTCCAAGGTTAGACTTATGGCCCCACTAAGGAAAAAAGGACTTACCCAAAATACAAAGGAATAGAGCAAGCCATGGAAGGCGCCATGTGTCTCTTCGATGCATCTTCAAAAGGTAAATCTAGAAGCGGTCCCCAAACATGTGCCAACTTGACAAGTGGCCATGTTGAAAAGTCAAGGTGGGTCATCGGAGGCAATTCCAACTTTTTGGCTCAAAAGGCGTAAAGTGAAAAAATGAGCCGCACCTCCGCTGACACTTAGAGGAGCCACGTGTCAAGCCTAAATTACATGCAAGCTGGTGAGCCTTGGAGTGATTATTTCCCAAATGGAAAATGTGGACCGATGAGCTCGAAGATGGTTTTTTCACAAAAATGAATTGCAGGGCTGTGAAGCATTTTTTGCATTTTGGTATTTTTTTGCAAAATGCGCAAAGTGAATTTCGGGCCTGTAGACCCATTCTACTAAACTGGTTTTTGCCATTTTTGTACGGACCCAACTCAAATATTCAAATGGACATATATTTCGATCCAGTTCCTGAAATTCAACAAATTTTGCACCATTGGAAAGGTCTCGACCTCTTCTATGCCATAGGAGCCTAAAACTTTAATTTTGATAAGTTTAGGTGGGTGAAAATGGGAAACACTATTTTAGGCCATAAATGTAGAATCTGATTGCTTCAACTACTAGATCTGATTTTATTTGATTTGCCACTCTTCCTTCTTCAACATGTTAAACATGCATAGAGTGGTGTACTCGATAGATTGTGGGTGGATTCACAGTGGCCATTGATGGTTGGTGGTTGGATTTTAATATCAGAGTCACGTTTCTCTTCATTGTCTATACATTATAAAACTTATCATTTGAGAAGGAGGAGACATTCTTGGTTGTGGGGAAACTCTTTCAAAGTCATTTCCTGACTCCATTTAAGTTTTAATCCTTCTCCTACATTTGGAGAGCATATTTGTGCCTCTGAGCACTACATGTAATAGTCTGTGCACCTTATAGAGTAATAAAATCTTGTTCCGTGGCATCTTTCAACCCTTGGCATTGTTTTGTTGTTTCTTTGTGCCTCTCTATCTCTTGTTTGCTCATTGTGCATGTATTTCATGTTTGCAGATGTAAGATGTCATGCTTCATGGAGTTTCGATTGCAAATTTGGATCTAGGTCTATGTCACTTCTGTCTGACCTCCCTCAGTGCCCTTTTCCCTATTTCATTCTCCCTCAGTAGGGTGTCACGCCACTTCCTTTTATGGTGTATCACCACTTAGTGAAGGATCTTTCACCCTCTCTCTCTTTCCCTGTCCCCTTGCAATGGTTAGATTAGGCTAGATTAGATTCTTCCTGCACTGGAGTAGCTTGTGGCGTGTAGATTAGGAAGAAAGAACAAGGTTTCTCCGGAGGTCCATCTCATGTTTTACAAATCCCACAGCTTGAGAGATGGTCTCATGTTGTGCAATCATATCAAATTCCCTACTTCAAACCCAGGCCATTCGGGGGTGTTGTGATTCTTCACTAACAACAGTTAGATGCATGTTGATTTTTAGGATATGGATTTTACACTGACATGTTATATTTCTGAGATGTTGGAATATATTTGTAATCTCATGGATTTTAGGGTTAGATTTTGGAACATTTATGGATAATATAATTGTTAAATTTTGAATGATGAATTTCAAAGTTTATATATATATATATATATATATATATATATATATATATATATATATATATATATATATATATATATATATATATATATATATATATATATATCATTTCTCAATGTTGTTAATATGGCTGAAAGGCCAGAGAGGTACTTATTGTGTGCATGACTTTTATCACAAACATCAAATGGGATAGGTGACCAACCATGGAAGGATGTCTAGCATTGAGGAATGAGGCAAAATTGACAACTTTTGTAATGTTGTTTTGTGTAGTGTTTTTGTTTGTCTTGTTTAGAAGTCACCCATGGGGGTGATTTCACATATGTCGCCATGGGGTGGGTTGTGTCCCTTTCATTAATTTTTGTATGTGTTTATTTATGCTTTATGTATTTTGAATTTAGAGAATTTGTCACTTTATTAGCATGTGTAATTGTGTGTTTATTAGACTTAATCCCTCTTGTTTAGCTTAACCAAAGTAGATATGTGACTTATAGTAATGATGTAATCTTGTAGTCCTTATGTGAGATGAATTTTTGTTGATTTGGGAATATTTTACTCCACCCCAAGTTCAAAATTCGAATTTTGACTTGGGGGAACTTTTGGAGACTTTTGGGACAAGCAAGGCTTGTCCAATGCCTATTAATTTAGACCAAAAACCTTACCTATGGGTTAGGAAGCTCAATTTTGACTTCTTATTCTATATTTTAGTGTAGGAGAAGGAAAATCATTGCAGTTTCTCTCTTACCAATTTTTTTGTTGTCCTTTCAAAGCATGGTGTGCAAGTTTTGAGCTATGTGGGTTGTCATAGTCCTTTCTTGCGCATTGATGTTTCTTTGTTTTGATGTTTTTACTTGAGTGTGAGGATGAGGGATGATGAAGTGGCATCCTACATGAAGCCACCTCATCATCCTCACTTCCCAATTCTATTTACTTGTGAATTTTTGTTGGAATGGGGGTTATTTGCTCATTTTGTTTCTTGTGCACTTTTAGATTTTGGAGCTTTTGGAGTGCTTGGCTTGGATTTGAAGAGGCTTGTGAATTTTATTCTTCAATATTGATGGAGAGGTAGGAACTCAACACTTTTATTATTATGTTACTTTGTGGTTGTAAGAAATGTTGTGCTTGTTAAAAGTATATTTTATCTTTTCATGGTATTGTGAGGGTTGGTTTAGTAGTTGGCCTTAGTTGGGTATGTTCAGAAGGGTTTATGGGACCATTGGGGAAGGAAAATGGAGTTTATGTGAGGAATGAAATTGGATGGGAATGTGAATTGAAATCTTGCCTATGGGGAGAGTAAAGGGATTCATGGATTTGTATCTTTTTGTAAGAGAGAGATAAGGAATTGTGTGATTATTCTTGTGGATTTGGAGGCTTAGGGAAAGAATCCCACTTCACTTGGGAGGCATAAGGAGGTGTTCTCCCATATCCCTTTATCTACATGGTTTGATTCTCAAACCATTTTTGTTATGTGAATGTGTATACTTATTGGTTATGTGAACTTGGTGGTGTTTCTTGTCTTGTATGTGTGTTTTGTTGAGAAGAATCTTTGTAATAGTTATCAATGTTTCTCAATTCCCTTCATGGTTCCTTGGTTGGGGCTCAGGGGCCATTAAGGCAATGGATTATTCCATTAATGGCTGTAAGGTTTGGCAGAGATTGTTGCCTACTCCCCTTTCCTTGTTTTGTGATCTCATGGTGGAAGTTGAAGCATGCCAAAGTTGGAGCTACCTTTCTGGAAGGGACCTACATGTTGAAGACTTGAAAATTTGATTTTTTAAAAACCTTGTTGTAATTCATTCAAATCTTATACTTCCCACTTTGAGCTGATGGATTGAAAAAATTGTAAGTGGTGGTAAAGTAGTTGTATTCTTTGGAAATCATGTTACCTTGTGTTGGTGCTCAATTTAATCTCAACCTATTTGTTCAAAAATGTCTCAGTCTGCATGGTTTGAAGATTTCTCTATATCCCTATATTGATGCGTGAAATATTTATCCTTCATTTGGTTTTCATGGTCAATCCTTTTATTTGGTCGAGGATCACATTTAGTCTAGATATTGTTTTATGTTTCTCTATTCATGAGAAAGAATTTGTAATTTGGGTGTGAATTTGGGGTTTCCCCTTCCTTCTACTTTTCCACAGTCATGTTTTATGTGTCAATTTTTATCCCAACATCCGTGGAAACATGGTACTTTCTGATTGGATGCGGCCTAGTAGGTATTTTTGGTGAAACTTGTCACTTTTTTCACATTTGTAAAAAATACCAAATTTGCCCCATGGCCTCTATAGCATATAATTGGTTATTCAGAAAATATGAAGCAGTAGGGAAAAAGTCTTACTTTGACCCTGAAGAAGGACACGTGGTAGTTTTTCAAGTTACAAGCAGGGAGGCGGGTCACCAGAGCATTTGACAGATTTTTTCCTTTTTGTACGAGGAAGAAAAGCTAGGAAATAATCCGCAACTCCATTGGGGCCCACATCAAGAGTTAGAAGACGGAGAGGTGGGTCACCGAGGGAATTTTGAGACTCTCAATCCTGATTCAACTCAAAGCTTGTCCATGTGGAGGGCCTGTACTCATTTCAAAATTTACCTCTCGAATTGACATTTAGATTTATGCCAAGGAGACACATGGAGGCATCTGTTGGCTCCTTTCTATACTTAGACTTATCAAGAAAATTTATAAGGCTTGGGACATGTGGTGAGCCCGTGCTTTTTTGGCATCTCCTCTTTTGGGCTCCATATAAAAAATGCATTGAAGAGACACGTGGAGGCTTTCGCTAGATCCTTTTTATAATAAGACTTTTTCAATGGTCGAGGTAACTTTCTTGGGTCAATGGCACGTGGAGAGCCTACACTTGTTTGGGAACCTACCTCTAAAATTCATCTTTGAATTTACACCAAAAAAACATGTGGAAGCTTCCGCTGGGCCTTCCCATACTCTAACTTTTCAGCAACCGATGAATTTATTCTAGGGTCTTGAATACATAGAAGGCCCACGATCATTTGAGAACCCGCCTCTGGACTTCACCTTTGTAGTTGTGCCATGGAAACATGTGGAGGCCTCCATTGACTCTTCTTTGCACTTGGCCAACTCAAACTCGCAACACACGAATGTAGGCATCCATGCGAGGACACTCATTTCTCAAGGTTTATTCTCGAGAGTGAAAAGGATTTCTTATCAAATCCATCCATATGGAGCCACCTAAAAATTATTAAAAAAAGGGATTTCTCACACGAAAAAATAAAAGAATGATTAGAAGGACTATCAAAAAGTTATGGCATGTCATCCCATTCATAGTAGAGGGTCTAAGAAACTTGATCAGTTCATGATTCATTCAGCTAGCTCCTTTGGGTGTAAATTTTTTAAACATCACTTTCTGAGACAAATTTTTGACAAGCAAAGGATTCCTTGAATATTACTATTTTTGGGGGGGAAATTTGGGATGAGTGAGTGAGTGAATTGTATAAATGTAATGAGAATACTCTTACAAATGGTCGGGGGTTAATTTCTACAAGAAAATTTGGGAAATCCCATCTTCTTGAGAAATCATCTGAGAAACCTATTAATCTCTTGTGTTTTAGATTTTATCACATCAAGATGGTTGCAAGTGTATGGCCACTGACAAGCTTTGAGATTATTCAAGAAAATTTCCCTTACTAATAAATATGATAGATCTCAAATTAATTTGTGTTGATCATGGGTAGAATTGTGTCTGCTTTTATTTTAAAATGTCTTCCAAATGGTTTTGATGTTCATGTTGCAATCTTATGTTAAAATTCCTCCAAATCACACAAGATATCATCCATGTGTTAGTATTTTGGCCTTTGCAATTTCATTATGAGAAGAGCCTTCATCGTGTAATGAAATAAACAATTTAAAATCATTTTACTTCCACTATGTTGATAAAGATTGTTTATAATACTATGAGTGTATATTAGGCATGAGGAACCAAGGGTTGTTAATGTTTAATCGAGTCTTTAGCTCAAGCCTTCGTGTTGAATTCTTAAATATTGTGTGAAACCGTGCAGATCTCGGGCTCCATTGATTCACACCTTTTGGTTGAAGGAATATTTTGGCTATTCTAAAGCATTTTGTCTATTAGTTTTCTAATTGTTGTAAAGGTTCTCAAATATCTAGTGAAATAAACTTCATCTTTCTTAATTACCCACTAAAATTTTCATATAACCATGAATCCTACCCAAAGTACACATGTTTGTGCTATATATCCACAAATGAACAAATTCTACTTCCAAAATATACAAAAGCAAGTAGGTTTTAAGTGTCTTTAGTAACCTGAACCTTGCTCAGAAAATATCTCCATTCTTTAGAAGTGACAACTTGTGAGAGTTAAATTGTGGCGTATTTGTCATATTCTCTCGAGGTTCCCCTGAAAATTGTGCAAAGAAGGATCTCTTCATGTCCTTCACCAACATAAGTTACAAAACATGTCCTCTCACCCTGGTGGAAAGGCACGACCTAAAGTAGTGAGGATAGATCAAATCCTTAATGAAGGTGCTATCCATTTCTCTAACGTCTGAGTGACAAAGAGCCAGCTGAATCCCTTCCCTAGCTACAAAATGATATATGATTTTTCTGTCTCTGACTATCTTGTTAAATCTATGATGCTTCTCGACTTCCAAGGGAGAATCAATTTGGATACCAACACCTTGTAAACTCTCAAAGTGTGTGAATTGAGAAAGTTAAAATGTCAAATGTGGTTAGTCTTGTGAAAGGAAATTATCAAGATTGTATTGATTGGAAGAAATGAATATTTGAATGTAGATGAAATGGATATACTTTTATTAATCTAAGTTTGTTTCTATATCCCCAAGTTGATGTACTCTCATTTCAAAAATTACTGTAATGTTGTTAGACTCTAGTTTGGGAAGAAAAAAGTATTTTGTTGGGTTTCTTTAGATTATGAAATGGGATGGTTATTTTGTTACCTTGAAAGAGAATAGATTAAAGGGCTTAGACTTTACATGTATTTCTAGAACTATTGTAAGGTTGTGAGAATCTATTTTGAAAGGAATAAGTACCTTGAGGGTTATATTTGCTTGTGAAATGAGATGGGTATTTTGTCCTCTTTAAAAAAGAAAAAAATGGAATTGAAGCATTGTAAATATAAAGGTGATACCTAACTAGTTGATTGAAATAGTAGTTAGATGTATTAAAAATGAATGAAAGCAATCTATTTTATCGCCACTTTGTGTTATAAGTTGTGTAAGAAAACTCACATTTATACTTAAATGCAATGGTAGTAAGTTACTTTTATAGACTTATTTTTACAAATATTCCCTATTCTCAATTGTCTAGCTTCGACCTCCTTTAATCCATCAAGGAAAAATTAAATAAGAAATATTACCCTAATATTTTCCATTTAATACATTTTAGTATGCTTATATTTTTATAAGCCTAATAATATTGCTAGTTTCAAAATATGGCTAATAATTAATATATATTCATAATTGTATGTATTAATATATATATATATATATATATATATATACCTAAGATTATTAATATGTATTATTATTATTATTAATATTAATTAATATTTTTATTAATAAGTAGCATTGTAATAAAAAGAATTTTAAATAAATAAATTTTCAAAAAAAATAATAATATACTTGATTAGCCTTACGGCTTTATTCATAGAAAATGGAATGGGGTGGGGAGGCGTAGGTGACTCCACCCCCCACCCCATATTGATATACGGGGTGGAGGGTGCGGTGACTCCACCCCCCTCAGTCGCTAAAAGCTAACCGCGACCCCTCTTTGGCATATGAACACTATTTTGGTAAAAATAAATATCTATATATATTTAATTGTATAAATTATTTTAATAGATAAAATATTAAATTTCAGGTTTGATCAGATTTTTGTTTGGTATATAACTATATCTATACATATATGCATATATACATAAGTATGTATATATATGTATAAATGTATATATACAATTGTATATCCTTAGTATGAGGTTTTTACAAATAAAAGAGGAGAAATTATAGATCTATTAGAGAAATGGAAACTACTCAAATGAGAAATATTTTAAATCTTGTTTTCCAAATGGAAAATTTTACAAACCCTTATGAAAGGGTAGAATATAAAAAGAGAAATAAAATATCATGGGTTTGGAGATGTGTATATCCATCTCCAAGCTTGGAACCTCCTTCATCCATGGCTTCTTCCTCTTCCTTCATCATCTAACTTGCAAAACAAAAACAAAGAAATGGATGAAATAAACAAAGAAGAGAGGAATAAAAGTCTTCAGGATTTTTAGGTTTTTTTTTTATTTTCTTCATCCAATGGCCTAGATTGGATTTATCCAATGGCCTAGATTGGATTCATCCAATGGCCCAAAATGCTTGGATTCATCCAATTGCCCAAAATGTCTCCTACAAAAATTTAGGCGGGGGGGGGGGGGGCGGGGGGGGGGGGGTGGGGCGGAGGGGGGTAGGTGAGGTGATCATTTGATCACCTCGGTCCCCTTTTGAATGGGGCCACTTGAGTAAGTTGAAATTAATTAAACTCTCTTTCTTATTAGTTAGACTATCCATTATTAGTTTAGTTTTCTTTCTCAATGGAGAATTAATTTATTTGCTTAGTATAAATGAAAGAACCATTTTGACTTGGACGTTAATTATTTAATTTTCCATGACCTTAGGAACCTAGGTATTAAGTTTATTTAGGATTAATGGAATGAAATATTTTAAACTCAACTAGAGATTTAATCAATGCTCTTGTCTCACATAATGATTTAATTAATTTTGTGATGATCATTTATTAAACTAGGGATTAGCTTAATTAAAGTTTCATCCATCTTCAAACAAAACATAGTAATTTTATTCCATAATTTTTCTATTATAATATTTACTTGGCTTCGGGTTTCATGTGCGAAAATTTGTGGGCATTACACATACTTGAATTGATTAATGAAAAATTCATTACTTGTTTCATTTATTTCAATGTCAATAATTTTTTTTATCAAATATAAGTGTTTCATTTAAAATTATTTATTTATTTCTAACTCGAATTTATCAACTAATAATTTTATTTTGAATACTAAATCATATATACTAATACACAATAAAAAATTCAGCTTTATCATTCTTTTTGTATAAAAATTTGGGCCTTTGTTCTTTTAAAAAAACCATCACTCATCAAGTATGAGTCAATGCAACTATACCAAGATCTTGGAGAATTCTTGAATCCATATAGATCTTTGTTCAATTTTTATACTTTGATCTCGTAACTACGAGTCTCATATCCTTTTGAGTATTACACATCTAATTATTTTTCCAATATTCCATTAAAAAAATTTACTTGAAATCCATATAATAACATTTCAACTTGATCTAAGATATTATTATTGGTAAAACTATTCAGAGTGTATCGAGCCTTGCTACTTCTTCAAATTTCTCATTGAAATAGATTCTCAGATGCTTTCAATATCGCTTTGTAACCAATCTTTCCTTTTGTTTATGAATATTTAAAAACGTATTGATCATTATTTTGTAAAACCATTTTACTCAAATAACATCCTTTACTCCTGGAATTTTCAATAAATCGTGTCTTATTTCTATCTATTTCATCAATCTTCTCATCTAGGGTTTTTACCCAATTATCATTATGAATTTATTTTTTAAAATAGATGACATCAATTATAATGAATTATAAAAAAGCCACAAGTTTATCATTTTTTTAATTGTTAGTAAATTTCCTTCAAACTTTTTTCTTTTGTGTTTTTGTAGGAATGAGAGCTTAGAA
The DNA here is from genome assembly GCA_019776745.2 of Taxus chinensis. Lineage (NCBI taxonomy): Eukaryota > Viridiplantae > Streptophyta > Pinopsida > Cupressales > Taxaceae > Taxus > Taxus chinensis. Next base: position 761,783,093 of record CM034146.1, on the reverse strand, counting down.
AATATGGACTTGAACTTTATCTTCAGATGTATCCAAAGTGATATCTTGTTGGGTACTATATATGTTACTATAAATATATCCTATGGAGTTTTCTGAGATCCCTCATTTCTCATATCATGGTGTTGTTGAGTATGAAACTATTACTAATTTTCCTCTTGCGAATGATATTATTGGAGGAACATGAGAATATGCTCTGAAAATTTCACTTTGGTGATATCTTGCGAATCTTTTATGCCATATAATGGAGATATCATTGGGATGATATATTGTGAGGTATTTGATGCCTCACTTTCATTTATCAAAATATTTTCAACCGAAGTATGCATTGCAATGATATCTAAATTATTTCCAATAGGGATAATTGCACCCATTATAACTTATTTATTTTCAATTCTTCATGCTCATACTTATTGTACAATAACATAAACATATCTTTTTATTCTCATTTTTAATTTATTGAACTATATAACTTGTATGTTTCCTAAATAATTTTACTAGAATGCACCCTTCACGATCTTTATTTAGATACTCCATTAAGGGAAATCCTTTTACCATATTTATCTTATACAACAAATTAACACCATTGAAACTCAAAGCATCATCTCTTAGATGTCACATACTTGAGTAATATTCTATGACTACCTTAAAAGAAATAGAATTTTTTTTCTATATTTATAGAAAAACATCTATTTCTTTGTCATTGGAACTTGAGAAAGTAACTTTTAACTGTTAATTTCCATCAAGAATTGCACATGCCCTAGACTTTAAAAATAGATTATATTTTTCTATACAATATTCCTAGTGTTTATTAGATTGTGTTTAGGACCTAGAATATAATATGCATCTAGGATGTGTTTCCTTGTTTGGTTTGAATTCTTATTCTCTATTTACCAATGACATGTAAGTTTTTTGTCATTCCCAAATTTTACTAGTTATTCCACAATCCCATCTATGTTTCCAAATAGGTCATGTTTTCAACTCGTGTGAGTACTACAAACATTGTCTACATATCACCCCTCTTTTATTCTTTCTTCAACCACATCACAAGAAAGTAAGTTGTACCACCATTTTTATTTTCACCATTATTTACTCTTGATTACTTCATAGTTTTCTTTTCTCATCAATTTTTTTCCTTCTACACTCATTTTCATAATGACCAAACATTTTTTCAAAAATGAAATTGGACATTAGATTTTCCATACCTTTGAATTATGCAAGTGTGGATATTATTAAGGTTTTTTCTTACAAATTATCTTCTTGGCAATAAATTTGTGTAGGATCTTCCTTCTTGATGAAAACTAGACATTTGAAGGTATGTCTTCATACCAATTTGAATGTATGATATTATACCTAAAATTTCTATGCATGAAAATAATTAAAAATTACATTAAAATTTTTTGAAAATATTTTTAATATATTGGAAACAAGCATTATTTTAAACCAAGACATTGATGTAAAAAACTTAGTTGCTACATGCTCAAAAGTGTTATTCTCTTATCTTCTTCTCCTATTCTATACTTCTCTTCTTCTATTACATCTTCTACTTCTAACTGGCACATGTGATTTGAAAGCATATTCTACCAAAAATTCAGTTTTATTGTTCATCCTTTTCTCATGGGTATGTATAGACTCCATCAACTTGTCAATTAAAAATTGGGATAATTTTTGGCCCTTCAATAGAAATCCTAGCCAATAGACTCCCTTGTATTTTTTCTACAACTGTTTCATCCTCTTATGCATCACTGTGATTTTTTTTTTAACGACTTCCATTTCAGTTAAAAAACACATCAGTTGAATCAGAATCTTTTGTATATAGTTTTTCAAAATCTCTATACATCAGCTAATCTACAACTTAGCTAGTTTAATATGTTTTATTAGGGATAAAGGTTTTTGTACTGGGATCTTTCCCAGGAAAAAAATAAACAAACGCCATGATAGAACATTAAAGACCAAATGGAAAACCCTAGAAACAAGCAGCCCAACAGCGACACCAGAAAAAAACAAAGACAAAACAATCATTTCAACTTAGAATTTCTATGTGAAACGATATTCTAGCCATTATTTTCAGATGGATCCTTAAGATTCTGCTACGAGTAAAAGATCCTCCTTGGATAATATTTATATCGAGGGCCATCCCAAACCTTAAATATTTTAAGAGAGCCAGCGTTAAGAGGAATGGTGACCAACCCACCGTTAGTCTTGAATAGCAGAAAAATAACATTAAAAGAATCAATATTCAAAACAACTTCTAATTTACCTTTTGAGAATTGTTCTTCCTGATTCAATCTTGTTTCATCAAAGGAATCTTCAGTGTTTGTCTCCTCAATGAAATTGTTGTCCAAACCACTCATCTCTAGAGGAGACTCCAGAACAGTACATTGTAGGGATTGCGCTAGAGTCTAGATTTCTTTCTCAAAATTAATCCCAAAACATTCAAATGGAGGGGCCACATCGGTTAAAAAAGCGTACGTGGTAGGGGCAAGTGAATCCTCAATGGATTCAACACATCCACCAGGAACTTGTAACTTGGTCTCGGATCCCAATCCTTCCAGCTCGTTAATGTCGTCCATCTCAAAAGACAGGCTACACTCAGGCCGCTTGACCCCCATATCCACCATCTGTCACTAAGGAGTAGCAATAATCTCCCCCATCTGCATGTTGGAATTTTATTCCGAATGAAGGTTAGATGCAATAGACAGTGCCACATCCCTAGCCAACTGTACACCCCATTTAGTGCATAATGTAGAAGAGAAAGGATAGGGAACATGGGCATCCTTACATGCCCAATCTAGCGAGGCCACATAGCCAGCTGAGAAAGCCCCCACTTCAAAAAAAAATGGCGTAGAAAATCCTTCGTTATTCAAAACCAAGGTTTTATACCCAGACACCTTTTTTTAATCTGACCCTGATATAGGTAGGGGGCTTCCCTACTGGGACATCGATGCAAAATCAGTCATAAATCAATCTCGAGCAAGATTTGGTGATCAGATCAATAGCTAAAAGGATTCCAAGAGCACTAGCAATGCTCTGAATCACCTCAGTCTCCCAAAACTCAAGAGGTAGAGTAGGGAGTCTATCCCAGATAGGAAAAGAGCTAGGAGGACAGCCAAGAAAACTAGGGGCCCAGTTGATCATATTCCGAACAGTCTTGCCATAGAACTAAGGGCCTTCCTCAACAATCATAATAAAATCCTCTTCAATAAGGAAATAAAAGATAAATAATTTTTTGGCCATGGAAACAATATCTAGGTTACCTCTTGGCTACCATTTCCTCTGTGCCCAGCTCCTCACATCATCAATGTTTGGACGGGTGCCAAGTGCCAACAAATATGCCTTGCAAAAAAATTACCTTTGATCAGATCTAGTGATAAGCTCGTTAGGAACAGTTAAGGAGAGGTCTTCATCATCCAATGAAGGGGAAGGAAGGGTAGCCCACAAAGTCACCTTAGACAATTGCGAAGGAGAAGGAATGGGCGAAGGAGGGCCCAAGTCATTCTCCCACCCATCAACATTTTCAAACTCATCCCTAAGGAAATGGGGTAGGCCCTTAGCTAGTTTACTCTTATTTGTACCTTTATATCTTGTCTGTAAACTCTCACATCCGTGTTTGTATATTTTTGTTGATGTAACCCTTGGAAATATAAATTTCTATCCATGGTTTATTTTATGATGGAAAAATGATTTAAATCTTTGTTCTCTTTCTCTATCAGCAAATCCTTATCTAATTGAGACAAGGAATTGAATTTTATTTTATTTTTAGGGTCTATAAATTCTTCTATATAAAAACTCATACATCTTCTGAGAAATAAGATTCTTAGTTTGATACTATTATTTCCTATTGAAAATAGGAATTCACGGTTAAAAGGAATATAATACTTAATTTTTGACTAATCCAACAAAATTGAATAATAGATTTAGATCGCAACTTAGCCATGATACAAATTTAGAGGTATACTATGATAGATTGAGTTGCTATGCATTCAAGATAAATAAAAACTACACAAAATTTTAGTTAAAATAGTTTTCATACATAGGAAATGAATTTAATTAAATCAAAACATTCTTTCAAACAACCCTCATTATTACAACTTCATAATTCTTCTCTTCTCTTCTCATATCATACTCTCCTATTGTTTTCTCTCTCTTCTTCTTTATAAAAACCTAAATACTACAAGCATATATATGCATTACAATTCTTTTTCAATCCTATTTTTAGATTTATTTTCTAATATTTCATTTCTTAAATTAATTCTAAAAAGTGTTTCCTAACGTTAACTCCTTGTTCCTAGAATTTCAAGATGTGTGTGCATGCATGGAAGTGTTAGGTGAAGACAAGTTTATATTTGTAATGGAAATTATCCTAGGTAACGCGCATTTTTCTATTACATGAAGAAATTTGATAATTCTCACATAATATCCCATAGACTCTAAATTTGGTGAACACACAATATTGTTAATAGATTCTTTGAAGGAGTTCACATGCAACAAATATGAGTTCATAATTATATTCATTATATATGCCAGCGCCTACATGGTACATAAAAAGAAAAAATACACACACTATAATCCATTTTATACCTAATTATGGAACTTCTTCATTTAGGAGAGATAAAAATCCCTAGCATTATGTCATATCTCTAGGAAATGCCTTTCATACTAGTCTGTGTGGATATTCCCTATCATTTCCATTTTTAGGATAAGAATACAACTTTGAGATAGCTATACGATGAGGTAAAGACATGATACATATGATAACTCATAAATTTAAGAAGCTCATGTGTGTCCTCACCTCTTGCTTAACGTTTTATCTCACAAGTATGTGTAAGAAATAACATTGTACACATGTTCCTTGACCTATGGGTGTAGAATATTACTAAGAACTAACTATTAGTGTAGAACCACAGCACCCCCGAAATACCTCGTTATAAGTGGGGCATTCGGTGTGATTGCACAACATTGGACCATCTCTCAAGTTGTGGGACTTGTAAAACGTGATATGAACCTCCAAAGAAGGCAAGTTCCTGCTTCCTAATCTACCTACCACAAGCTACTCTTGTGCAGGATGAAACTAATCTAATCCTAATCTAACCATTCCAAGGAGATAGGGAGAGATAAAGAGAGGGTGAAAGAGAGCCTACACTAAGTAGTCTTACACCAGAAAAGGAAGTGGTTGATCACAGATCCGACTGCCTGAAGTGAAGAGAGGTGAGTAGAGGGGGGGTGGACGAGATGCACCACAAACCAAAGATGAATGTCACATGGAACACCACCTCAAGACCCATTAAGCACAACTCTCAGAACCTGCAATAAACATTGGAATATACACAGTATACCCTGCAATGCCGAGAGGCAAGAAGAGACAAAAAAATAATCCAAGGATGCACAAATGCATCATGAAACATATTCTATTGCTCCAAAAGTCACATGGTACATCATTAGTGGGAAAGGGGCAAGAAAATGCCATTTCAAATCCAAGAGAGGAGGCTTAGACTTCACATTCTACCCTAAGGAAAAAAGAGAGGGGGGGTAGGGGAGAACCAATGACCAACCATTTGAATATTCCCCTCCTTTACAATATATAGGAAGAATAAGAGAGAGGGAGGGAAAAAGAAAACTTTGTTCCAACCACCCCTGAAATGCATCAAATTCCACCTACTCCAACCACTCCAGAAAGCATTGAAATCCACCTGCAACAGTGATGGGATTTACTGCAACACCCATGCCTCATCAATGTCCCTTACTGGGTGAGAAAGAGGCCCATTCTTCATCATGGAAACAAGTGGGATACTTGACAGCCCCTTAAAATAGCGGGCCAAAAAATTAATGGAGGCAGGTGAGAAATTGGCACCAAGATCTTTCCAAAAATTCCTCTCCTGCCCAATCTGAGTTTCAGGTCGAAATATATGGTTATCTAAAGATCAAGGTCACGGGCATGTAATGTTTAAAAGATTCTTTCCGTACTGGGTCCATGTGGACTCCTTGCGCATCTTGAAGATTTGGATCCTTCTTTTTGCTCTTAAAATCATGCCGAACTAACACATGGCAGCTTCCGCGGGATCCTCCGTTTCCTTTGTATTTTCCTGAGTCTCTCCTGTTAGCAGAGACATTGTGCCTGACCCAAGACATGTGGAGGCTTTGCACTTGTTTGGAAACTGCCCCCAGTTTTTACGTTTGAAGTTGAACGCTTGAGACACGTAGAGACTTCTGCAGGCTTTTGGAATTTTCAACGGATGACCTTACCTTTTTAAACTTTGGGACACGTGGTGGGTTGGCACTCATTTGGGAACTGTCTTTTGGGCCACGCCTTTGAAATTACGCCAAAGAGAAATGTGGCTCTTTCCACGGTTTTTCCCTATTTCTTTTTGTTTTGGCTAAGTCCCCTTTGCTTGGCGCGGCCATAAATCTAACCCTGGACACGTGGAGGCTTGGCATTTGTTTGGGGACACACTCTAAGTTTTACTTTTAAAGTTGCACCGTGTAGACACGTGGAGGGACAGTGCTTGTTTGAGTCTCTGTTATGGGTCACACCCTTTGAAATTACACTAATGTGACACGTGGCGCCATCTTCTGGTTCTCTATAGTTAGCCGATTCAGGCCTTGATTCATTTGATTTCCGTTGGACCTAAGACACGTGGAGAGTCTACGCATGTTTGGGAACCCACTCTTTAGACCTAGCCTTGGAATTGCGCCGATGAGACATGTGGAGGATTCTGCTGACATCCTTATACTCAATCATTTTAAACGGCCAGCTTTGTACCCCTTTTGGACATGAGACACGTGGAAGCCTCGCGCTCATTTGGAAACCCGCTCTGGATTCTACCTTTGAAGTTGCACCGAGTCGACACATGGCACCTTCTGCTAGCTCTACCCCATTTTGACTTTTCAACTTTCGACTTTGTCCCTTATCAGACCTGGATGAAGTGGAATCCTGGCACCTATTTGGGGTACCCATTTTGGATTCTATCCTTGGAGTTACGTTGATGAGACATGTGATAGCCTCTATGGGCCTATGACTTTTGAACGACTGATGAGACCCCGCGGGCTCGTGGGCCCACATTTGAAAACTGTACCTTCTGAAAAAAAGTGAAAAAGTTCCAAAGTGCCCCACAAACCTACCTATCTAATTTTAGACTTGGGAAAAAATTCCTCCTAGACCCCGCAAACCTGATTTTGGCAAAAAGTCATGCTCAGGTCCGTTGGTCCGCATTTTCCACTTGGACAAAAATAAATCATTTTTTGGACCCATGGGCCCACAATTATACTTGTGCCCCTTTGTGAAAATTGGAAAAATGCCAAAATATCTCCCACCACCCCGCAGGTCTACAATTTTCTATTGGCAAAAAATCTTCCCTAGGCCGTCGGCCCGGTTTTGGCAAAAAACCTTCTAAGGCCTGTCGGCCTGTAACTTGAAAACTATGAATAGTTAGAAGGACTTATTTATATATCTGGAAAGGGGAATAAATTTCCTATCTAATGGAAATTCTTTCAGGGCCCTTATGTGCTTAAGATATATACAAATTAAGATTCAATCACAAAGGGAAAAAATGGTTTCAGTTGACCCAAAATAAGTGTGAGGTTATTTTGGTGAACACTAACCATTCACACAACATCATATAAGACATTGAATTGTTTCATAATTTTATCTAAATGTGTCCTTCATTCTTATGCATGACCATTTTGTATATTACTCTACCTGCACTTCTACATGAAGTGTGCAAACACCAACTATTAATTTTCATGGCAATTTTTTGTGCTTGTATCTACACTTATATGCGTACAATAAGAATTTCCATCTTCCAGGTTGCATAAAAAAAAAATTTGCACTCATCTACAATTATATTCCAAATTTTAAAACTCCATCTTCTATGTGATTATCTACTTCTATGCAAGACATCAAGCCTATATTGTATCTACGTAGATACTATTACACCTACACAGGGTTTAGGAAAGCAACTTATTGTACATATTCATTTCAGATTATATTGATTTTTTGTACACCAGAATGCTTCTTTATCATATATTCTCTTGCAATTCTTGGAAACTTAAATGTACTATTTTAATTTTGTTTTTATAGAGGACTTATATTCAACAAGTAGTTTTTTTAAAAATTTAACAAAGAGAAAATGATAGCACCATGACATGATCATAAGTGCACCCTAACTATTTACATCCATTAAAAATAGGGATGTCATAACTAAGCAACACTGAAAAATAAATATGAGTAGCATGTAATCCAAATTTTAGACGTGTTAGGAACATGAAATACATGTTTGTAATAACATTGAAAAACACCTAGAATCAAAAACTGAGAAAATTTCAAGAGTTAAATTAATTTGATTTTTTTTAGCATAATATTTTTTGTTAGAGTTTACTCCATAATATTAACCTTCTCATTATATTTGGATAGTTGTATATATTATAGTTAAATTATTACATTGAAAAGTGTTGTCTAAGTGAGAAATGCCTTGCCCCTTTCGACATTTTCGAGATGATCAACAACATGGATTGAAATTTCAGGTTATATGTTGAAATCTAATGGTTGTCCCTCCTACTTTGAGTTGTCTGTCATCCTCCGCTGCCAGCATGCACCTTCCTATTTGATCTCTCCACACCTATCACTACATCCTTTCACCATCCCATTACCTATCACTTCATGATTTTATAAAGCTTTTAATGATTTTGTGGGAGATGTTGAGAGTTTTCCTAGGAAAAATTTGTAGTCCCCACTTCCCTTTGACACCTTTTGATACTGATCATGATACTGCTGATCATATTATGGACCTTATTATAGTATGATGTTAGATGTAGATCATGGATTATTGTTGACTTGATTCAGTTATGATGCATAATGATTATTAGAGGCATTTTGGATATTGATGATGATATAATGTTTCACATGGTTTATATTGTGGATGTTGTTCAGTACATTTGATATTTGGATATTGTGAGTAGACCTAGAAATGGAAATTATTGGATGATGATATAGTTATTGATAAAACTATAAATGATATTGTTAGATTGCTTTGATGTTGTTGTCATTCATATATCTAAATGATTTTGGGAATTATATTTATATTATTTTGGATATTCTGATATGGCCACGAGGCTAAAGGAAGTATTTGTGTTTTGCAGGTTAAAACATCATAACAAACATTGTGGCCCAGATTGGAGACCAACCACATTGAAATTCTAGATGAATTCAACAAGGTCACCATGGCAACTAGTATTTTGTTTGTGCATGTTTGTTTGTGTTAGGGATTCCCATGGGGGGGTCACCTTTGAATGTGACCAAGGGGTTGTGTGTATTTATTTATTTGACCCTGTTGTTTAAATGTCGCATGTGTTTTTTTTGTGATGCATTTGCCCCTTCCTTTATTTATTAAATGTTGTATTAAATATTGTGGGTAAGCATGTTGTTACTATTAATTAATTAAAATATATCATAAGAAAGTAATTGATAGAGTTCTAGGCCTTGATTTAAAGTGTTGTAAGAGATGTGTAAGTGATGCGTAAGTTAAATTTTGAGTGTGAAACACTCCACCTTCTTGGAAATTCGAAATTTGTCCTTGGAGGCTGATTTTGGAGGGTTGTGGGGAAAGTTAAACTTGTCTCAATACCTCTTAAATTTATTTACCAACCATACCTATGGTTGGAGAGTTGAAATTAGACTTTTATAATGCTTTTTGAGAAGAAAAATTGTAGGTTTTAATTGCACTTTTCTTACATGATTTAATTTCAGTCCTTTGGGGTGTGGGTTAGATTTAAATGTGTAACTAAACTGTCATATTATTCACCCACCTATTTACTGTGGATTGGAGAATAAAGGTCGACTTTTGGGATTGGGGTTGAGGATGTGTGATGAGGCATCCTACATGGATCCACCTCATCTTCTTCTTTTCCCTCTTCTATAAAATTCAAACTCCTTGCCTTGGTTTGGGGTTGCTTCACTTTGGAGACTTCATTCTTGGGTGAATTTTTTTGTTGCTATTTTGGGGGCTCTTGCTTTGAGGAATTTTTTGGAAGGTTGTTGCATGCTTGTGCATGGTTGAATTGGGATTGTATGGCATTGGGATAAAGCTTGTCTGTTTTGGAACTTGGAACAACTCCATCATGGAGAGGCATAGAATCTTAGCTCTTGAAATAATTCTTTATTGTTGGTTTATGAAAATGTTAATGTGTGAATGTTTTGGCATGTTTGTGGGCAGGTTGTTGGGTAGATTTCCTAGGAAATGGTGTAGAAGAAGACTATGGGGTTTATTTTATGGGAGGCACAAGTGTGTTTTAGGGAGATATAAGGGTGGAGGGAGTTGGGATTTGGGTTCCACCTTTCAAAGAAATAGCTTGACATTTATTTACTCGTTATGGGGTTCCATAAGAAGTTGGGGAAGGCATAAGTAAATGTGAGGAATAAGGGGTACTTTGGGGAGGCATAAATAATGTTAGGGTTGTGATATACTATATTTTGGTGGTTTGTAATTTCAGGTGGTGATACCCATTTCCAAATTTAGGGAGGCATAAGAAGCATCCCCCATAGTTTCTTTCTCCTTTGGCTTACTTGATAAAGCCTTAGTATTGTTTTTCATGCTTTAATTGTAGTTGTAAACTACATTTTGTTCCGGATTGCTGTTTTTTAATTATGAAATTGTTGCCACTTGTGTGTTTGTCGAATCTTGTTGTTGCCATGAGTTGGATCACATCTTTTATTTCTTTGTGGTTGGGGATCGGGGGCCAATGAAGAAGGATGGCTTATCATGTTTCATTGGATGTCTTGGTTGGGTGGAGAGCAATTGCCTTTCCCCTACTCTTGTTGTAATCATAGTTGGAAGAATGAGAAATCTGCATGGTGTTGTTCTGGAGCTGAGAAAAAGATAGTTTGACAGTCCCTTATTGAGATAAAATTTTATTATAACCTTTCCCACTTGAAAATGGATGGACATGTAAATGTTTTGTAATGGAAAGACTGCTGTGTTGATTTTGAAAGTTACAAAGTGTTCAATATAAAAGAGATAAAATTTGTTTTGTTTTGAAAGAATGTGAAAGAAATTGCATTCGAAGAATTAAAGAAGGATGTTACAAAGTTGTCTTTTGAAATCAATAAGTGATGTATTACCTTTCTCAAATTGCAATATGGTATTGAATCTAATCTTTTAAATGTAGTTGTAATCTTTGTTTGAAAGGAATAAATGCGTATAAAGGAAGTGTAATACTCTGTCCTTTGAAATATATGAAAATTAGAAATCGGAGATGTATTTTAGATTTTGAATAGTTGAATTGAATCAAACTAAAATGTATTAGATTAGAATTGGAACATATTATAATACTTGGAAGAAGAAAATGACAAATAAAACTCTTTAAAGTTTTATCTTTGTTTTGTATTTTTCAAACTGGCAATTATTTAACCTAAAATGCACAGACCAAACATGCAACAATGAAATAACAAACTAAACAATTAAATTAAAGTATTTTTCCCTAAATGAATCCAATTAGACAAAAATAGTTGAAGGAGATATTTCAAAACCTGGCAAAAACTGAGTTCATAGCTTTTACAGTCGTTTTAATTGTCAAAATTGTAAAATTTTGAATTCGAAATTCAGTCAAATATATCTACCTCACAAACTTATCCTAACTCCATTCTCAAATTTCACTATGGTATTGAATCTAATCCTTTAATGTAGTTGTAATATTTGTTTGACAGGAAGAAATGCGTATAAAGGAAGTGTAATACTCTATCCCTTGAAATATGTGAAAATTGGAAATCATAGATGTATTTTCGCTTTTCAATAAGTTCAATTGAATACCCTAAAATGTATTAGATTATAATTGGAACATATTATAATACTTGTAAGAAGAAAATGACAAATAAACTGCTTTAAAAGTTGATCTCTATTTTGCATTTTTCAAACTGGCAATTATTTACCCCAAAATGCACAGACTAAACGTGTATCAATCAAATAAAAAACTAAATGATTAAATGGAATTAGTTTTCCTTAAACGAATCAAATTAGAAAAAAATATGTCAAGTAAATATTTCAAAACCTGGAAAAACTGAGTTCAAAGATTTTGCTATCGTTTTCCCCCCAAAATTGTAAAATTTGAATTAAAATTCAATCAAACAGACCTACCTCACAAACTTATGGCCTCAACCCATCTAAGAACAATTCTCCATGTCTATTTGACATGTTGGCGTGAGGAAGAAGATCAACATTTAATAAATCTCACAAGTTAATATTTACCATTTTGCACTAGAAAAGCCTACACGGGCATTTTCTTGAAATTGACCCCTTACACTTTATCAAAATAAAAAATTAGATGATTATTGAGTAAAGAGGACATTCAGAGCTTAGGAAAATTTTCCAGAAAATTTTCCAACTTTTCCCTGTTGCACTGCCCATCGGCCGACAAGCCAATCAAAGGCTACCACGTGGCACCACGAGGTGTTAGCTGGAGCGGCGGATCCATTTTTAACTTAGTGCTTCTAGAAAAAATTTGGAAAAATTTTCTACCTTTTCTCCACCGCCACGCAGCCTACTAAGAGTTGCCATGTGTTTTCACAAGCCAATGTCGAAGGAGCTGGTTCCTATTTGTGTTTTCACTTTTGGAAAATTTTGGGGAAAATTTCTAAAGCTTCCCCACCGGCCCACAGCCAACAAGGTGATACCACGTGGCTTCGCGAGGTGTCGGTAGAGGCGTGGGTGAACTTTACCCCATTTTTTCCTTTGGGGCATTAAAACCCCTTTTATCCCCGCTTGCACCTCGCCTTCTCCACGCATGTCTTAGGAGGCACCATGTGTCCCTTCCAGACTCTCAGGTTTGCATGGGGCACAAAGTGTGCCTTTTCGCCCCACAGGTGGAAATTGCCAAATTTCCTTCCGCATCACCTTGCTTTTGCCCCATGTTGGCTTAGGAGATGCACTGCGTGTCGGGCTCGTAGACTCACGGGAGAGCGTCATGGTACAAAGGTGGTTTTCCACCCCTTTGCGTAAATTTTTCTCCTCGTGACCCAAAAACTCGTACATAGGGAAATTTTCCTCCCTGCCGACCGCTGACCCGCCCTTGGGGAAAACTTTCTCGCCTGGGCCCACAGGCCCATGCTCTTGGGGAAAATTTTCACCCCTAAGGCCTATCGGCCCATAACTTGGAAAATATAAAGAGTTAGGAGGACTTCTTTATATCAATGGAAAGGTGAGGAAATTTTCCTATCCAATGGGAATGATTTAGGGAAATTTTTGAATGTGTTAATTTTGATAAAAATCCAAGTTGAATCTTTAAAGTCCTGTTATAGAGTGGGTATGGTGAGGAATTACCCTCTGACCCTAATTGAACCTTCTAACCCTACATTTTGGGACCTTGTGACCTCTAACAATTGTGTTAATAAGAGATATAAGTATATTTCTTGTGGATCAGAATTGATCTAGAACTTGTTAGTGACAACTGTTATCTTGTAACCTGGTTATAGACTCTCTCAAACCAAAAAAAAATTATTCCATAATTTTCCCAACTATTCCTAGGTTGTTCTTGGGTCTCAAGTGGGATGTTTTTAACGAGCATTACACTTGGTATTAGAGAATTGGTTCAAAATATTGGGCCATTGGGCACACTAGAAAACTTGAGACATGAACCTTAAACCTAACACACTTTAAAATCTAGAAAACAACTTAGTTTAGAAACTACATATTTTAGTAAGCTTGGAAACTAAATAAAACTTAGAAAGATGACCTAACTCTCGCCTTGGTTTGTGCGGGAGGCGTAGATGGGACAAGGGGTCTTTCCACATAGACCTAGACTTACCACCACCAGATCATGTGTAACAACCATCCTAACCCAAATTTTGTAGACATAGAGGATAACTAAGAGGACATGCAATCAGACATGATAGAGTCACTTCCATTGAGGGTCATGTATCTCCTTGACCCATCTAGGAGTATGGAGGGGATAATTCTCATACAAAGTTAGCCATAGCATAGTCACAATAGAGGGGACAGGGTGATTGAATTTTAGGACATAGAGAGAGGTCTCGAATCCCTAGGCTTAGGAATGAGCATACAAAGAGACCTAGAGGCCGTTAGGACACAACTGCAGATCACATCAGGGAGACCCTGAAGCTTTGGTCATCACATTATTTTGGTGACATAGGTGGATTTTAGGTAGAGGCATGGTTGCTGATCTTAAGCGGATGCGTCAAGCTCTGTCCTTGTTCTAGCAACATGAAATATTTTGTTACGATCCATCTACTGAGGGATGGAACTAGTGTCTAGTGGTGGACAGAGGAGCAGAAGCTCCATATTGATTTTGAGAAAGTTACTTTGTATCTCTTTGAAGATCATTTCTAGAGTAGATATTTTTCATGGAGGTTCATTCAGCAGTGGATAGATGAGTTCTATGACCTCCAACAGGACTCCCTTATAGTGGCTTAGTATGAGAGTAGATTTATGGGTCTACTCCAGTATGTTGATTACATACAAGATGAGTAGGTGTGGATCTATAGGTTCATCCAGGGCCTGAACCTAGACATTGTAGGTGTAGTGCATATTCAATGTCAGCAGAAAGTAGCTGAGGCCATCGAGAAGGCCTATATAGCATAAGAGACTCAGGGAAAGACCCTACAGGCTAGAGATTGAGTTTGGATCCGCATTCGATAGATGTATGACAACATATCAAGGGAGTCAGTAGCTCTTCCTCATGGTGGATAGGGTTCAACACAATCATCTTTTAGACCACAGCAGCAGCAGTCTCGCCCACCTTATAGACCTTTGCAGATATTTGATGCACAGAGAGGTTAGAGTATGGGGCCTCACCCTAGGGGCCCCATAAGGGCATAGGGCACCTAGAGAGCTCACTCAGTAGGAGCTCACCAGCAGAGACATCAAAAAACTATAGTCGAATCATCTGGATCCACACCACAAACCTCCAGAGTACCAGTCAGACCTACTACATAGGGTAGAGGATCAGGTAGTTATTTTGGGTGTGGTGTTTCTAGACATTTTTGGAGAGACTGCCCACAAAACCCTAATAACAAGGGTAAGATAGATATCAAAGCCTAATATTGGTAATATGGGGTGCAGTCATAGGATGTACGCAGTGGTCGAGAACCACCAGGTAGAGCATCATGAGTACAATTATTGAGACAATGCAAGTAACATTGGTTGTATTCCTACCTCCATTTTGTTTGATTATGTGTTCTTCTAATTATTTTATTACACCATCTTTAGTAGAGTTATGTAAGCTGGGTGGAAGTTAGGCAGGGTCATAGTTTGAATGTGTGAGATGTCTTCTGGAGCCAAGATCTCTGTAGACTCCTTAGTTAAGGAGTGTGTGGTAGATTTGGGACATTTCATCACTACCTCATATTTCTGTATCCTTCCTTTGGGCTCATATGGAGTCATCTTGGGTATGGATTGGTTGTCTGCACACCGGGCCAGAGTAGATTGTTACCACAAGATTATATCTTGTGCAGATGATTTGGGAGTCAAGTCGGTGATTTTAGGGGTCAGGAGACCCGTTTCTATTCACACCATCTCTGCTATGTAGCTTAAGCAATGTGTGTGAAGGGGTTTTCAGATCTATGCTATTACAGTCAGTGACAAATTAGAGGATGGGTCTAGTGGACCATCACTAGATGATCACCCCATTTTGAGAGAATTTTCAGATGTCTTTCCTGGGGAGATACCAGGGTTACCACCCCCCATGTGAGATTTATTTTCATATAGATACTAGTTCTAGGAGGAGATCCTATCTCATGAGAACCTTATTGGATGACCACCCACAGAGTTCTGCGAGCTCAAGTTGTATCTGGAGGGCCTCTTGGAGAAAGGCCTTATCCATCCTAGTGTATCCCCTTAGGGTAAACCATTGATTTTTGTGAAGAATGAAGGATGGATCCTTACGGTTGTGTATTGACAACCACCAGCTGAACAAAGTAATGATCAAGAATCTTTATCCCCTTCCGTGCATTGATTATTTATTTGATTATATGAAGGGAGCAACAATTTTATCTAAGATAGACCATAATTCAGGCTATCATTATCTGAAGGATTTTTAGAGGCGGACATTCATAAGGACCACCTTCCGTACGAGATATGGCCACTATGAGTTCACAGTGGTACCTTTTGGATTCACTAATGCCCTCGTACAGTGTTTATGAGTTTGATGAATGGGGTATTTAGGACCTTATTAGATCACTTCATGCTCATATTCCTTGATAACATTCTCAATTTTTTCACGTACACATGAGGAGCATGAGGGGCACCTTCTGCCAGATTCTTCAGTGTCTTCAAGAGCAGTAAGCTTTACTTGGAACCTAGAGAAGTGTGCATTATTTTTAGACGGAGTTACAGTATTTGGGTCATATCATTTCTGGGGAAGGAATATCGTCATTGATCCTTCCAAGATTAGAGCTATTATGGATTTGCCAACATCCACTATTGTGACTAAGGTGCACAGCTTCATGGGATTAACAGGTTACTACTATGAGATTTGTTTAGGAATTCTCTCAGATTGCACACCCCATCACTTCCCTTAAGAGGAAAGGGAAGAAGTTTCATTTGGTCAGAATAGATGCGAGCAGGCCTTCAGTATACTGAAGGAATGTCTCACTTCAACACCTATTCTTTTGGTGCCGGATCCGACAGGGTGAGTTTTTCATTTGCACAGATACTTCTTTAGCAGGACTTGGAGGTGTGTTGATGTAGGAGGGCAGAGTAGTGGATTTTGATGTATCGTAAAATCAAGGATTAGGAGCTTAATTATCTAACTCATGATATTGAGCTTGCGGCAGTTGTGCACACTATTTGGTTTGATGGAGAAACTTTCTTCTCGGCCGGATATTCACACTCAGGATAGATCACTTGAGTCTTTTATCACCTTTTCACGCAGCCTAATCTCAACGCTCATCAGCAGCGAATTGCATGTAGTTACTTTGTGAGTATGATACAAAGATGGAACATGTGAAACAGAAAAGGAGAATGTGGTGGCATACGCTCTCTGCAGATGGAGACATGTGTCTATGGCCACCTCAGCGGGCACAAGATTTACGGAGTAAGATTCTTCAGTAGCTTCCTCTTGATAGCTTCTACATTGCAGTTCGAGTAGAGATCAAGTTCTTAGAGACCCCTTGAGGGGAAGTTTGATGGTTTCTCACTAGAGGCAGATGGCCTTCTCAGGCACAGAGGTCAGATTTATGTTCCCATAGATGGAGGATTGAGGCAGGACATATTGATAGAGGCACATCGTGCACCCTATTCAGCCCATGCTAGGGTGAAGAAGATGCACGCTACTTTGAGACAGTTGTATCACTAGAGAGGACTTCGCAGAGACATGGCTCAATTTGTGTCATGCTTTTTAGAGTGCCAGAAAGTGAAGTTCTGAGCATCAACATGCATCTCACCTTCTCTTTCCTCATGCTATACCGGAATGGAAATGGGACACCATTTCCATGGACTTCATTTCTTGGGCTACTGATGTCGAGATATCAACATGACGGCATCGTGGTCATGGTTGATAAACTGACAAAAGTGGCTCACTTTTCTTTGGTGAAGACCACTTATACAGTTAGTGCAGTGGGTTGGGTAGATTTCAGATGATATTTTTAGGTTGCACGGGATTCTATAGAAGATTATTAGTGACCACAATCCTTTGTACACTTCCCATTTTTAGACTACCATGCAGTATGCCCTCGGGACGAAGATCAATTTCAGCACAACATTATCTCCCTGAGACATATGGATAAACTGGAGTGGGTAAATAAAATTTTAGAGGACATGCTCAAGATGTACGTGATGGATCAAAAGTGTAGCTATGGGAGGAGTACCTATACTTGGTGGAGTTTCACCTACAATAATAGTTTTCAAAGTTCTATAGGCATGGCTCCTTTTCAAGATTTATATGACAAGAGAGTGTAGGACACCTCTTAACTGGGACAGGTTAGAGGACAGGGTTTCTCTTGGACTAGCTTTATTATAGGACATGGAGCAAACAGGTGGTTTTGATCAGACAGATACCGCAGGAGGCACAAGATATGCAAGAAGAATAAGTATGTAGATCAACATAGGACTGGACCATAGTTTTGATGTGGGGATGAAGGTGTTCCTTTCATGTTAGGCCACATAAGATCTGTATCCATTATGGAAAATGTTCTAAGTTATCTCCTAGACTCCTGGGTCCTTTTGAGATCTTGGAGCATATCGGCCATTTGGCCTACCATCTAGCATTGTACACCCATCTTGTCTTGCGTACATGATGTGTTTCATGTTTCAATTCTTAGGAGATATGTTGCATATCCTCCTCATGTGTTAGATTGGACATTCATTGTAGGTGCAGGATCATGGAGACAGGTGATGGTGGCACCCTGTTCACATCCTAGATTATAGGACCCTGGGCCTTTTAGGCAAGAGAGGTTGATTAGGTATGGGTGCATGTGGGACAGATATGATGAGATTGCAGCTACATGGGAGGATGCTACTTTGCTATGAGTTCACTTTCCACAATTGTTCCAGTAAATTCCTAGGAGGAATTCAAGTCTAAGTGGAGGGGGATGTAGTGCCTACTTCCCTTTGACACCTTTTTTATACTAATCATGATACTGTTTATTATATGATGGGCTTGATTATGGACCTTATTATACTATGATGATAGATTTTAGATCATGGATTATTATTGACTTGATTCAGTTACGATGCATGATCATTAGTAGAGGAATTTTCAATATTGATGATGATATATTATTTGACATGGTTATATTATGGATGTTTTTTGGACATGTGATGTTTGGATATTGTGAGTAGACCTAGAAATGGAAACTATTTGATGGTGATATAGTTGTTGAGTAAATTTACAAATGATATTGTTAGATTGCGTTGATGTTGTTGTGATTAATATATCTAGATGATTTTCATAATTATATTTATATTATTTTGGATGTTATGATATGGCTATCGAGGTCGAGGGAGGTATTTGTGTTTTACAGGTTAAAATATCACAACAAACATCAGAGGTATTAGAGACCAACCACATTGGAATTCTAGATGAATTCAACAAGGTCACCATGGCAACTACTAAATGTTATTTGTGTGTTTGTGTGTGTTAGGGATTTCCATGGGGGGGATCACCTTTAAATGTGACCAAGGGGTTATGTGTATTTATTTATTTGACCACTTTTCTTTAAAATGTTGCATGTTTTTATCTTGTGGTGCTTTTACCCCTTTCATTATTCATTTAATGGTGTGTTAATTTTGTGAGTAATCATGTTCTTAATATTAACTAATTAAAATATGTCATAAGAAATTAATTAATAGAGTTGTTGGCCTTGAATTAAAGTGTTTGTAACAGATGTGTAAGTGATGTGCAAGTTAACTTTTTGAGTGTGAAACACTCCACATTATTGGGAATTCAAAAATGTCCTTGGAGGCTGATTTTGAAGGCTTGTGGGACAAGTTAAACTTGTCCCATACCTCTTAAATTTAATTACCAACCATACCTACAGTTGGAGAGTTGAGATTAGACTTTTATAATGATTTTTGAAAAGGAAAATTGTAGGTTTTAATTGTACTTTTCTTACATGATTTAATTTCAGTCCTTTGGGGTGTGGGTTAGATTTGAGTGTGTAAGTAAATTGTCATATTATTCACCCACCTATTTATTGTGCATTGGAGAATGAATTTGACTTTCAGGTTGGGGTTGAGGATGTGTGATGTGGCATCCTCCATGTGAATCCACCTCATCCTCTTCTCTTGCCTCTTCTGTAAAATTTGAACTCCTTGCCTTCTTTTGGGTTGCTTTACTTTTGAGACTTCATTCTTGGGTGAATTATTTTGTAGTTTTGGGAGATATTTCTTTGAAGAAGTTTTTGGAAGTTTGTTTGCATGCTTGTGCTTGGCTGATTTGGATTTTTTGCATTGGGAAAAAGCTTACTATTTTGGAACTTGGAACAACTCCATCATAGAGAGGTAGGAGCTTGGCTCTTGAAATGCTTATTTTTTGTTTGCTTGTGAAAATGTTAATGTGTGAATGTTTTGGCATGTTTCTGGGATGTTGGGTAGATGGCCTAGGAATGGTGTAGCAGAAGACTATGGGGTTGATTTTGTGGGACGCAAAAGTGTGTTTTAGGGAGGTATAAGGGACAAGGGTGTTAGGATTTGTGTTCCACCTTACGAAGAAATAGCTTTCATTTCTTTACTCATTATGGGGTGCCATAAGAGGTTGGGGAGGCATAATGAAATGCGATTAATAAGGGGTACTGTGGGGAGGCATAAGGAATGTCAAGGATTTTGATATACTATATTTTGGCACTTTGTAATTCAGGTGGTGATACCCATTTCCCCTTTTGGGGAGGCATAAGAAGCATCCCCCATAGTTTCCTGATCCTATGGCTTGCTTTTTAGGAAGCCTTAGTATTGTTTTTCATGTTTTAATGTAGTTGTAAACTACATTTTGTTTTGGGACTGTGTCTTTAATTGTTAAAGTGCTGCTAGTGTGTTTATGGAAGCCTATTATTTCCATGAGTTGGATCACATCCTTCTCTTGCTTTGTGGTTGGGGCATCGGGGGCCAATGAAGAAGGATGCCTTATCCTTTTCATTGGATGTCTTGGTTGGGTGGAGAGCGTTGCCTTTCCCCTACTCTTGTTGTGATCACAATTGGAAGAATGAGAAATTTGCATGTTGTTGTTCTGGAGCTGAGAATAAAGTTCAGTTTGATAGTCCCTTGTTGAGATGAAATCTTATTGTAACCTTTCCGACTTCAAGTGGATGAATTTGTATATGTTTTTAACTGGAATGATGCTGTAGTGGTTATGGAAGTGTAAATTGGAATTTGAAAGAATGATATGTATTTTGTATGTTGTATTTTATAATCAAATGGAAATGAAGTTGTAAGAATTTAATTTGAATTAATGGAAGTGGTTTTGTTTTGTCCATATGATATTATTCTATCGGAAATATATGTTTAGCTTGCACTATGAAATCCCTATTTGGAAAGTGGAAAATTGAAAACAGTGAGAAGAAAATGTAGTATTCTGCCCCTATATATACTATATGATTTTGGAAAGAATAAAAGAAGGAAATGTGTACCAAGTTATCTTTTGGAATAAATAAAGGATTGGATAACCTTCCTCAAATTGCACTCATTTTATCTGAATTTAATCATCTTAGATGTGAGTTGTAATCTTTGTTTGAAAGGAAGAAATGTGTATAACGGAAGTGTACTACTCTGTCCTTTGAAATAAGTGAAAATTTGGAAATCAAAGATGTATTTTAGTTTTTTAATAAGTTGGATTGAATCAACTAAAATGTATTAGATTAGAATTGGAACATATTATAATAGTTGGAAGAAGAAAATTGCAAAATAAACCCTTTAAAATTTGATATCTGTTTGGTATTATTCAAACTGACAATTATTTAAACCAAAAATGCACAGATTGAACCTGTGAACAATGAAATGACAAACTAAACGATTAAATTGAAGTAGTTTTCACAAAACAAATCCAATTAGACAAAAATATTTATAGGAAATCTTTCAAAACTTGGCGAAAACCGAGTTCAAAGCTTTCACAGTCATTTTCCTGTCAAAATTGTAAAATTTTGAAATTGGAATTCAGTAAAATATATCTACCTCACAAACCTATCCTAAATCCACCTAAGAAAAATTCTCCATGTATACTTTGACATGTTGAGAGAGGAAGAAGATCAAGTTGAACAAATCTCACAAGTGAAAATTTACTAGTTTGCACTGTAAAAGCCTGCAGATCATTATCTTGAAATCGACCCCTTAAAATTTATCAAAATAAAAAATTATTGATTTCTAAGTAAAGAGGATGTCAAGGAATTTCCAGAAAGTCATCATTTTCCCAAAATTGAGCTCTCTATCAAAATTTATGGCCTTCTGAAGTTTTCTTCACTTGTCGTCAAAAAAAAAATTGTGAAAAATTTCCTTGGCGGGCCCTGTGGGCCTAAACTTTTCCCTTAGAGCTTTGGAAAAAAAATTTGGAAATTTTTTTGAACTTTTTCCTACCACCCTATAGCCAATCATAGGCTGTCACATGGCACCACAAGGTTTCAGTGGAGGGGTGGATCCTGTTTTTAACTTAGAGCTTTGAAAAAAATTTGGGAAAGTTTTCCAACTTTTCTCTGTTGCGCCGCCGAGCTGCAGGAAATCAGGACCTACCATGTGTTGTCGCGAGGCATCTAGTGGAGGAGCGGGTTTCTTTTTTCCTTTTACGTTTTTGAAAATTTTTGGGAAAATTTTCTAAATTTTCCCTACCGGCCCGCAGCCAACTATGAGATGCCACATGGCATCGTGAGGCGTCGGTAGAGGGAAGGGTGAACTTTACCCCATTTTGCCTTCGGGGCATTAAAACCTCCTTTCATCCCCCGCCAATCCAACTTTCTTCGCATGTGGCTTAGGAAGTGCAACATGTGTCCCTTTTGGACTCACAGAGAGCATAGAGCAAAAATTTGGCTTTCCACCCCACGCGGAAAATTGCCAAATTTTCTCCCCCTGCCGCCTCGTTTTCCCCTGCGTTGGCTTTAGGAGATGCCACATGTCCCTTGCGGACTCGCGGGAGCGTGGGTGCAAAGGTTACTTTCCGCCCCCTTGGGAAATTTTTCTCCCCCCACAGTCCCGCAGACCTACCCATGGGGAAATTTTCCTCCCCATGGCCCGCCTATCCGTCCCTTGGGGAAAAATTTCTCCCCTCGGGCCCGCAGGCCCACTCTTGAGGAAAATTTTCACCCCAAGGCCCGCCGGCCCATAACTTGGAAAATATGAGGAGTTAGGAGGACTTATTTATATCAATGGAAAGGTGAGGAAATTTTCTTATCCAATGGAAATTATTTTAGGTAATTTTTTGAATGCATTAAATTTAAGAAAAGTCATGTTGAATCTTTAAACCCTGTTAGAGAGTGGGTATGGTGAGGAATTACCCTCTGAACCTAATTGAACTTTCTAACCCTAAATTTTGGGACCTTGTGACCTCTAATAATGGGTAATAAGATAAAAGTATTTTTCTAGTGGATTAGAATTGTTCTGGAACTTGTTAGTGACAACTGTTTGTCTTGTAACTTGGTTGTAGACTCTCTTAAAGAAAAAAAATTATTCCATAATTTTCCTAACTATTCCTAGGTTGTTCTTGGGTCTCAAGTGGTATGTTTTAACGGGCGTTACAAAATTAGGGTTCTATTTTAGGTCCGGATTTGAATCCCTCTAAGGCATACATTGTAGAACATGCACTTGCACTTGCAAAAATTTGAGTGTACTTGACAATCCTCTACCATCTTTCTAGAACATGTTGAGTTTCGAACCCTAAGGGATCAATTTCTCCAGAGTGCAAATATTTTCCCGGATTTTGATTCTCTTCTGTCGGGTAGCGATGCTCTGTGGCTCGAAGGACACAAATGACCGCCTTGGGGAAATCTATCCAGCTGCTGCTTCTTCTCGTCAAAATGTTGTTCGATTTCAGGAGCACCACACGGAACCTGCTTCTTCAAAAATATCGTCAAGCATGTAGATTTTGTCAGTTCCTCCATGGTCGCTTAGCATGGGTGGTTCCCTACAACACATCTCTGAGAGACCCGGTTAGTTCTTCCATACCGGCATTTCTAGCAGAGCATGATCTTCATCTTCATCGACAACATGAAAAAGTGAGCATGCAGGCGCGGCTATGGCCATAGGCACTTGCTCTACTAGGGACTCGAATGTCGAATCTGTCTTGCTGCCACTATCTAGCCGTAACATTGCGGGCACCGTGATTAACCTTGTCGTGTCCTGAGCTCAAAACCGGCACACAGAACTCAATATCAGAAGAAATGTTGCTCGTGCTCTGTAAGCGGGAGTTCGAATGCGGGAAAACCCTGGCTAATGTCATGCACACAACTTTCTGTGCCCTGACTGAGGTCCCCGAGCACCTGTGCCACAAGGGCAGCCTGCCTCATCTGCAAAGGAGTTCCCTCTCATTTTTCTACTGTTTATTTAGTAATTGAAGCAAGATTTTCATTTTTTAATTAAAATAATATCTGGTTTCCGTTAGGGGTAGACATCCGTATCTTTTTTTCCTCTGCATTTTTATATTCTTTTTAATAGTTAATTTAAGCATATTTTATTGTTTATGCATAGAGGCATTGTCTAAGTGAGAAATGCCTATTCCTACGTCACTTCATTTGGTAGATGTCTTAAAATTACGAAAATATTGCTTAAATGTAGGCTAAAAAAATAATCATAAAAATGAGAGGAAAAACAGTATAAAGGAGCCCCCTAGACGGAACATCCAGAACTATTTTTGTAATAACCTGTTGACCAAACTTTTGAGGGAGAAAAATATTTTCATTTGAAATTATTGTCAGATAAGCGTCGTCTAAGTGAGAATGCTCTTTTCTTACGTCACTGGTCATTTGGGGATTGTCTGTCAAAAATATCGTTGAGAATCTGCAAGAACTAGCAGGCCAGTTGAGGAGAATTACTTTCATAAAACCATTGAATTTCCTCTCTCAAGTGTATAAAAGTTTTAGGTAGACAAAATCCATTGAAATTGAACCCGGGACCTCTGATATAATCAAGCAATATATCATTATTGTTGAGCTCTGTAAACCATTAAACCTTCAAGTTGAAATTAACACTTTTTTTTTTCATTTCATAAATTAGGCTCTTTAATATAAAAATCAGGTTAAAATTGAGATTGCTGATATGTAGAACTTGAATGAATATGGCATAGAAAAGGTTAAGCTTGATGCTCTCTTGAAGGCCAAGGGGAAATAAAATGAAAAGCTGACGTGGAACGACTACCATGGATGATCCTAAAATTTGAAAAGGCCTATTGATTTTGGTCTTGTCTTTGGCAATGCAAGGTAATAAATGAAATACTTTGTTTGGTTACCATAGTCTCGTTTGTTAGCAAGGAAGCCAAACAAGATATTAAAGTGAAAGGTTGTGTTGAGGATTTGACATTGGGATTTGAAATTTACATTATAGTCTCATTAAAATTTTACTACCCACAATAAAGTGTTTCATTAAGAAGACACCGAGAGATATTGTTGTGTACATTAACTGGTTAGATATGCTGAGCAGAGGTAATGGAGATGTCCATTTGTTACGCACTATAACAGATGCCTTTAGACCTGTAGTCTAGTTCAATGCCATATTAGTCCTTACACATGTTGCATCTGCTCTGCCTGATGGTCCGTATGGAATTCCTATAAGCTATGAAACATATGTATCTCAGTGCTTTCAGGTGGTACAAAAAATCTATCTGCAACAAGCTGTAGGAGATATACCGTCGTCTCGTGAATCATGTATCCTTAGTAGAAAACCATCCTTCATGCAGGACAAATAGGGCAGGTCAGAGAGTTCTCCCAAATGGGGTAGAACTTGGAAGAATGACTTGTTGGTACTTTGCTTTACGTCCAAAATTTTGGCTGAGGAAAATTCACTCTTGAAGTTGCAAGAAGATGGCATGCATGAGAAGCCGTCAGTAACTCATGTAATGGCTCCATCATTGCCTTCATTTCTTTACTCTTTATTGTAGTCAAAGATCTCAACTTAATCTTAAATTTGGCCTGTACAAATCCATTTTGTTCTCACGTCTATAATATTTAATATATAATATTTATCATGTCTTATCAAATTAAATTAAATTAAATTAAATTAAGCCAAGTGGATGACTTTAGAATTTATACGATGGAATCAAAGTAGATATGGAAGTTGTGAACCCTTCTATTTGGAGTCGGATTGCCACGTCAATGAGAGGTCCCCAACTTTAGGAAAACCGTTGTCGGTGATAGAAGAGGAGAGGATAAGAAAATTGTACATGGAAGGGCGGCGCCAATGAGGGTATTAGTGGAATTATATAACCCCCATGGTTTTATGCCCATAGCTTCAACACATGAATCCTATGAAAATGGATCTTTGTTACAACTCTCTCTCATGGTTTAGTTTTAGAGTCTTCTTTTTTATTATTATTTTAGAGTCTTCTCTATTCTTTATTATTATTATTTTTTATTGTATTATATTTCATGGTTCTTCAACTCTCTCATGGTTCTATAAAATATTACAAATCTCTCTCATGGTATCCTAAGGCCAATTCGCTTATGCTTACGACATGAACTTGTAGAGAAAGGGACATGTCAGGAGGAATTAACATCCCATATCAAACCGATGTAGTTGTTTATTATAATAACCACAAAAGATGGCAAATCAGGTGGTTTTGCATTAACTCTAGAGATAATATTTCTCTTGAGAGGACCTATAAGATTAAAAGCTTGACTTGCATGCCAACTCATCCTCTCAAGACGTGGATAAATTTTGTAAAAGTGCTCGAAAACCTTAAGAATCCCAAACGTTGATGCATGGATACACATCCACTTCCATCTGTAATGTCACCACTCCCACTCATACATAGATAGAAATTATCGATTGCCAATGCTTTTCTCCATACTCTAGATAGTTCAGAGAGGGCTTGTAGTGCATGTGTTGACAATTTTTGCACTTGTGTAAAAAAGGGCAACTCGAAACTTCATCGTTATGATGAAATTCATGGGTGACGTATACCTAAGCTAAATAAGTTCTGATGTTATTAGTTATTGCTGAATTAATTAATGATTAAGTGAAATCTACAGCTATGTGTGTTGTTACAAAACGTAACAGATCACATACTCTGCAATTTCGTGATACTTTCAGAAAAATAACACAAAGGCCTTGAAATACAACTATGTTTTCTTGATGAAGACTCCGAATTACAGAGTAGGTGAAGTGTTTAGTTTTGGGACAGTGAACACAACTACAGATTAGAGAAATCAGAGTTCATTACTAAATGTTCCAGGTTCTCATCAATGTTCTTTCCTTTATGTTTAAGACATTCAATTATATGACTGAGTTGTTTAGTTCATCATACACTCCATTCAGAAGCTTGAAATACATAAGGAAATACACAACTCAGTTTCAAAATTCAATGTTTTATTCACAAGGACAAATAGTTTCCCACACAAGCCATGGGATGTGACTAAAAAGTAAAGTACATCTACTGAAGAAAGAGGTACACATGCATGAAACAGAAAGCAAAGGAATATGAGTGAAACCATCATTACCTTTGTATATTTTTCATTGTGCAGATTGTCCCCCTTCCAGCTTGTTCCATCTTGTATTCACAAATCAAAACATGGTACCTGAAAAGCAAAAGATAAGAATCATCAACAAAGAGCTCAGGGTCAATCCATATTCCTAAACTATCCTAATTTGTGCATATGGACCTCTAAGCAAGAGGAGATTTAAAGTACCTAAAGATCAAACTGCATATCTCACTCAGAAAGAAGAGATAGAAAAGAAAATAATAAACATTGACACAAGAGAGGTCAAAAGCCTAAGTATTTTCTAACTATTTTATTAAAGTGTGTAGGTACAACTTACAGCCAAAAGGAAATAAATCATGTATATGCTGGAAAGAAGGACCAGTGTAATTGAAACTCAGATATTTTCTACAAATGAAAAAATTTTATAGTACAGAACAAGGAAGATGCTTGCAGACAAGGTACATTTTCTAGATTTCAGTGAAAGGAAAGGAATTCTGGGAAAATTTTGACAGGGCTTCGCTATGCAAAATGGACATTTACAGCTTCTCATCATACTGCTTTCAACTACTAAATGATTTAAAATAATTATTTGAATAAAATAAGTGATACAAAGAAGCAGTAAAGCATGCCATGATCAAGATAAAACAACTACGATGTCTCATTTTAGTTACCAATCCAGCTTCAAACATGAAGTGTCATAATTCTATATTCTGAATCAGAAGGTACAATTGCTATGCTAGAAATGGATGGAAGAGAGAATTCTCAAAAAAAATTCCAGGGATTTACCATGAAAAAATCAACATTTTAAATTTTCCAACATGCCAGAAATGTTACTATAAAGCAAATAAAGAATCTATCTAAAAGAAATAAGCTACAAATATCTTAACAAGCATATGAATCAAGTCTTATGCCTAAGATAGTATCAAAGAACAAGTGAACTACTTGTAATTTCCAAAAGAATGATACAAGGTACAAAGATCTCATGAAATCAAGAATAGTCAAAGTGCTATTACTGCCAGTTCAAGAATCAAATGAACAAGCCTACCGGTATATCAAAAGATACAAAATTCTCAAAGAGCTAAATTTCAGAACCAGGAAGGATAGAAGAGAAAAGTAATGACAAAGTAGATATTGTGACAGAAAAGCATATGTGGAACCCAAGCAACTTCAAATTTACAAAAAGACCTCAAGCCCCAAATCTAGGATAGATCAAAGTACACATCATGCTACATTATACTTCAGAGCTAAATTCAAATGCAAGATTCAGGGTTAAATATAACTAGAAAACACATGAAGGATGAAAGGTATCTCCTTGACTATGGCTCAATACAAAAAAGTTGAAACTAATAGAAAGAGTTGACTGAGTTTGGATTAGAACAGAAAAGGCTCAAAGATTGACTGAGAACAATATTAAAATCAGAAGCACATTCATACACAGTTCCAAGTAGCAAGTAAAAAGAGCTTGAAAAATTATTCATGACACAAACTTAGGTGGAATAACTTTGAATCAGAAAACTCACACATATCCAAGTCAAATAAATGTTACAGTATTTCAAAGATTGTCATTTCCATTAGAATCAGATTCAAGTTCCATTATCAGAGTGTGTACAGATTTGGACCATTGATAAAACATTAATAGCAATCATCAAGTTGAGAAAAAGAAGAGCAAGCTTATAACGAGGTTAAATCTGAAATAACCAAGGCCGAGCCCACAAATATTAAGAAAACATTCAAAGAAAATTCCAGACTCAGGCCGTAATGAAATAATGGAGACCCAGATTAATATCAAGCTCAAAAAAGTAAAGCTTCTAGAGGCAAAGAAATTCAGACATCATTAATGGTGGCATAGGTCAAATGACACCACAAAGTTGAAAAACCCGTCATAGTACAATTTTAAAGAAAATGTACCCATTGTTTGAACTCTCATGGCCACACAAAAACTATAGAACCAGCTAAAATTTGGATAACCAGAAAGTTTCGACCATCAAAACTCATATAGAAATGACAACCATTATTTTGTTGATAGGATCCATCATGTTTCTACCTTAAAAGAAATAAGCTACAGATCCAGTTCAGTAAAAATATTTCTCTTCATTTTACCAAATACCCATGAAGGAAAATAGGCTTACCGGTAATAAACATCAGGTTAATCCGAAGGAAAATAACTCATAGCATGATCACAGGACAAGGAAGCATGAACAATATATGAAAGCCAAGGAGCTTCACTTTCACCTTCCATGACTGCAGTTGAAGCCCTCAGAATGAACTCGAACAGAGTAGAACAATGAAGAATGGAGATATTTAGAACCTACAAGGTAAATTTTTAGAAGAAAGTTGAGCTCAAAGAAAGCACTAACAGTGGCGGCCATCTAACGAAGTAAAACAGAGACCAAAAAATAACACAATGCCGAGCTCACAGACTCCAAGACGATGGAAAATAAAGAAACTAGAGACTTCAAATATATAGAGCTGAACAAAAAAGATACATATCCAATCAAGATAAAAGAATAGAATGCAGAGGAGTCAGGTTTCAAAGTTACCCATACTGGTAGAGTTTGGAGCTTCACAAAGAAACCTTCAATGGCGTAAATTCTTTTTCCAGGGCTTCACCTGCATCACTAAAAACATAACGAAGTGATCATTATGGGTCAAGGTCACCTTTATCATGCAAAATCTAGAGACAAGTTAACAGGACTACACCATGGTTAAAACATCAATGATCAATAAAGCATCAAGTACGAAGATCAAAGCCTGAGGATCATGCTCAGAGCTCGAAATACTTAAACACGGTTAGTTCCCACCTGACCATATTCAATGCACAGTCATAAACCTTAACTGTGAGTCCAAGGAACGATGAATTAAGATGTCAAAGTACATAGATCAAAGCTCACAAATGGATCACCAAAATTGAATCAAAATTCGTCCAAATGGAGTGGTGGTCATTGACTGACTTAGTCATTTTTCAAATTTTCAAATTGTCAAAATTTCATCCGTAAGCGCATAGGCCCAAAGAGGACATGTGTCATCACTAGAACAAAAGCAAAAACGTAGGGGTTAGGCCTTCTTTAAGTTTTGAAACATTTTGCGAAAAGTTAAAAGTTCCAAAATTTCCTGCAAGCCCGATTACACAAGGAGAAAGTCAAATCAGGGAAAAGGTCAAATATCGATTCGATAGAACATTGGTAGAACATCGGGATTTCTTTAAACTTTTATACCTTTTGTAAATGTGGTTAAAATTCCAAGTTGTCTTGAGAGCCCGTAGAAGATTAAATTTTCAAATAAGTCCGAAGGCCTGCAAATGGAATTAAAGCTCTAAACTGACCCACATGTTCGAAAAGTCCGCCAAAGTTTCAAAACTTCAAAAGGGTTCGAAAGTCCACAAAGGACTTAAAATTTCCAAAATTCTTCCCATGGGCCCGTAAAAGCAAAGTAGAAGGAAACCACATATTATCCAATCTATCATTTTAAGTTTTGATTTTCAAAACCCAAACTATAATGTATGTTTCAAATAATCAAAAGATAGCCGAAACACGGTGAAGTGCAAA
The DNA here is from genome assembly GCA_019776745.2 of Taxus chinensis. NCBI lineage: Eukaryota > Viridiplantae > Streptophyta > Pinopsida > Cupressales > Taxaceae > Taxus > Taxus chinensis. The sequence goes on along the minus strand of CM034146.1, from coordinate 761,752,502 downwards.
GTGGCCCGCACTATGGGTTTTTTGTAGGTATTATAATTATTTCTTTTACCCATGAGCAAAGCGCTAAATTTTCGCATGCTCCACAAGAAGACAGAACAAAGAAAGAAACAAAGTTACATGTTCAAAAGAAAAGACTTGCCTTACAAGAAAGGTTATTTTTTAGCATATTATTTTACTCTTGCTTTCTTAAAAATACATCAGTCAACTTTATTTGACCAATTGTAATGAAGGCTATTCAATGCCTATTTGTAATTGCATGCTCTATTTTTATTCCTTTATCTATTATTAAATAAAGGATAAAAATAGAATGCATGGGCGAGTACAAGCCTTAGGCTATTTTTAGGAAGAGGGTGAATTTTATTTTTGCTATATATTGTGTGCCTTTGCAAAGCACAAGGGATAAATTCTGGAGGAATTTTTTGATATAGAAGTACTGAAGCAATTCTTTCCTGTTTTTTCCCTCTGAATGTGAAGTATTTTCTACCTTTCCAATTATTTGCAGTCTTCTGTATGTTTCTATTAGTGTTGTGAATGCAAATTCCCTAACCAAACATATTACCCTACTGTAAATTCAATATTTTTTACATAATTTTGATGTTCATGTTAACTTATCAGTGTTGTTGTTATATTTTTCCCTCAGTACAACAAAGTGTTTTCCCTTAAATTCTATATAAAATTGTTGGCTCGTGCATAAAGAATATTTCACATATCAATTGTGCATGTACTCAGTCAAATCCCTCATAAAAATTTGGTGTATCATGTTATTTTTAATTATTTTAGAGTCATCTTTTACCCCTTTAAACCCCAGAAGTAGTTTAGGATACATCAACAAGGAACCGACCTTAATACCGGAGACTCACCTCAAATAGGTATACCCACAGACCTGAGGTGTTTAAGGGTACTGTATACTTTTCATGTATCCTCGCCAGGGTTTGGGGCCGGGCCAGGCCCCAAGCAAGGGTCCGGGGGCGGAAGCCCCCGGTAGCAGGGGTTCGGGGGCGCAGCCCCCGAAAAAAAAAAATTAGGCATAAAGATTTTGGCCTCGAAAAATTACACCCGAAATATCGAGAAACGTGCTTTTCTCATATGGGCGAGTTTTTTGACCCATAGGTTTATGGGACAGGTTTTGCCCATGGTTTTGATACCCACGGTTTTGTAAAACTTCTTAAGCATTTGTCTATTTATATGGTCTTATGCATATGATAGATGTACAAGCAAATGTATTGCAGATTTGTTTTGAATTCGGGTGTGAATTTTGTAGAGTTTGTTGAGCATAGCTCCAAATGGATCTGGGTATTGTATTGAGAGAGCGGTGGCTTGTAATAAAATTTGAGCAAGTGATTCTTGGTGGACATAGCCCAAATTGGGTGAACCACGTTAAATACTGTCTCTTTGTGTTGTGTTATTTTATTCTGCAATTTTATTTGAGATTTGTAATAATTTCTGCATATTAGTTTCTACTGTTGCGATTCTGTGAGGGATTATTCCACATATTTTATCTCTTATTTCCTAACAATTGGTATCAGAGCCTGGTTTGGTTTGCTGAAGTGTTGAATTGTAGGGAAAGTTTTTAGCTTGAGTGGGAGCTATGGCAGATGAAGGAAGATCTAGGGTTGATAAATTCAATGGGCAGAATTTTAGTCTTTGGAAGATGCAGATGGAAGATTACCTTTATCAGAAGGATCTTTATACTCTGTTGTCTAAGAAGGTGAACAAAACCTCGATTATGAAATATGCGGAATGGGATTTGTTGGATTGGAAGGCACTTGGAACGATCCAGCTGAGTCTTGCATCTTCGGTATTATTTAATGTTTCAAAGGAAAAGACTACAAAAGATCTAATGGATGCATTAGGAAAGTTGTATGAAAAACCCTCTGCCTCTAATAAGATATTTTTAATGAAAAAGTTGTTTAATATGAAGATGTCTTAGAATAGTTCAGTAGAAGATCATTTAAATGATTTCAATACGGTGTTGAATATGCTAGCTTCGGTTATAATAGAATTTGATGAAGAAGTTAGGGCTTTATTAATTTTGTGCTCTTTACCCGAGAGTTGGAATAGCCTGGTAATGGCGGTAAGTAACTCGGTTCCAACTAACTCGAAGTTGAAGTTTGAGGATGTTGTAGGGGTGATTCTAAGCGAGGAAATGCAAAGAAAAATCTCTGGGGAATATTCTACTTCAGGGAATGCTTTGACAGTGGAAACTAGAGGGAGACAGAAGAATAGAGGAAACTGTGGAAAATCAAAAGATCGGGCAAGGTCAAAATCCAGGAACAAGATTGTATGCTGGAATTGTGGAAAGCCTGGGCATGCAAAGAAGGACTGTTGGGAGCTTCGGGATAAGAAGAAACAACAGGAAGAAAACAAGGAGGCAAATGTGGCAACGGGTAATGTATGTCAGGATGCTTTGATTCTTTCTTTGCACAATATTACTGAATCTTGGTTTTTAGATTCAAGGGCTTCTTTCCATGCTTCTCCACATAGGCATTATTTTGTTGATTATGTTCAAGGAGATTTTGGGCATGTTTTTCTTGGTGATGATGAGCCTTGCAGCATAGTTGGAAAAGGTTCTGTTCAGGTTAAGATGCAGAATGGGAATACATGGCTATTGAAGAAACTTGATATCAGTGGGGCAATTGGGAAGTGATGGTTGTACTATGATATTTACACCTAACTCTTGGAAGGTTATTGTTATTACCAAATCACAGTGCCCATGTTTTATACAAGTGCATATACTTGAATTCACAGTGTGATTGGATAACATGGGTACTATCTCCAAGTTGTGGGACTTGCTACTTGAAATAGACCTCCAGAGAAAGCTGGTTCTTGCTCCTAAACTACCTGCCACAATCTACTCTAATGCAGGATAAGATAACTGTTCTAATCTAAATTTCTAAAGGACCAGGGAAAGAGAATGCATAAAATGAAATCCTACACTAAAGCGGTGATACACCAGAAAAGGAGGATGTGAGAGTAGTCTCCAAATGTGTGAAATATAGAGGCAAAGTGCACACTAGAAGAGGTGATGACAGTTCACCATAATCTAGCAAAATGCATTCACAATAATATTCCAAGCATACACAATGATAATGAATCCCTGCAAGAACATAATAAATAGACACAATATTCTTATAGAAAGATAAAAGGGGCAAGAAGAATGCAAGAAAACACAGCAGGGGAAGATACATCCACAAACTGGTATTTTATTGCTTCACGATATGCACAGTTCGATCTATTACAAGATAAGGGCCTGGATCACCATGCAAGGAGTCCACTACAAGGGCCTGTAACACACTGGCTTCACAAAGCAATTTTGGTAGAGCTTTGCTACCCAAAAACTCTCCCCTTTACAATGAGCCCAACACTCCAATTTATAGAAAAATGAGAAGGAAAAGAGATGGAAATCCCAAAATCTGTCCTTCAACCACCTATAAGAGGAATTAAATTGAGTGAAATGGTTATACATTACTTGTAAAAGGCTCCCCATACTGTCCCATGTGCTGCAGTAGAGAAATAATGATGACCATGCCTCTTAATTGCACTCCCAGCTACCAAATAAAACATTGTTCTGAACCCGGCCACGTTTTCTTAAAAATATCAATCAATTTCTTATCAAATCTATAATTTCTTGATTTCTGTGCATCGGGCTCGGAACCACAATTCCAACGGTACTAATTTTGTGTGATTTCCTTGAGAAATGCAAGAGTTATGGCCTTCTGAGTGCGGGCAGCTATTTTCGGTCTGGCAGGTGTTTTCTGTCATTTGACAGGAATGAGCATTGACTGACTGAAGCCGAATATGTTTCTTTTATGTGGTGTAGAGGACGTCGTGCTCATTCTAGAAAGTCCAATTTTGTGAAAATCGGAGCTCGGAGTCAAAAGTTATGGCCGTTTGAAGTTTCACGGGTCAAACGTTGACTTTTCTTCTCTACCCTTGGCTGCTTCGGCTTTTCGCGTCCCTCGCGTCCCTTTGTCCCATTTGGCACAGTGCTGAAATTTCCCATTTCACTTGATTCGGCCGGTTCACGTATTTTTGTCCCGCACGTCCCAGACTGTTTCGGGCTGCCTTGACTCATTTCGCTCGGTTCAGCCAGTTCGCGTACTTTTGTCCCATGTGTCCCAGACTATTTCGGGCTGCCTTGACTCATTTCGCCCGGTTAGGCCGGTTCACTTACTTTTGTCCCACGCGTCCCAAACTGTTTTGTTTCAACAGTTAGTCAATTTTTTCAACTTTTTGGCCAGTTCAGATTTCCGCGTCCCGCGCGTCCCTTTGTCCCAAATGTCCCAAATGCTGCGCAGACCGCCTAGAGGCCTTTCGGCCGGTTCGTGCCCAGATGTCCCAACTTTCCCAAGGACCGCCTGGGCTAGGACTTAGCCATTTTTCATGATTTTTCCTGGCCCGAGCTTGTTTTTGTAATTTTTTACATTTTCTCAGAACTTGCTCTCTTCTTCTTGGACAGGGGAGTTAGTAAAAATCTGAGGGGACCCTAGAAACATAAATTTTCATCCTGAATCAATATAATTGCTTGGGACTAAAGAATTTGATGCATGTTATCAAAATTACCTTGGGGGTGAATTTTGGATAACAGTTACCAAGGGTGCTCTTGTGGTGGCAAGAGGTAAGAAGGTTGGAACCTTGTATTTAACCACTGATAGTACTAATGATTGTAATCTTGTGGCTTCAGATGCAGATACAACATTATGGCACTATAGGCTCGGTCATATGAGCCATAAGGGCATGAACATCATAAAGAAGAATTTTCCTGGATATACAGAAAAAGGTTTGGATTTCTGTGAGAACTGTATATATGGGAAACAAAAGCGAGTAAGGTTTCTTAAGGTTGGACCTACGAAGAAAGAGAGTAAGTTAGAGCTGGTACATTCTGATGTGTGGACATGCAGGACTGCCTCTTTCTTTTTGGGAAAAAGTGGTGAGCACAGCTGTGTACTTGATAAACAGAGGACCCTCAAGTGCCTTGGAAGGAGGCATACCTGAGGAGGCTTGGTATGGTAAGAAATTTGATTATTCATTTCTTATAGTCTTTGGATGTGAGGTGTTTGTTCATATAGACAAGGATGATAGGACCAAGCTAGAGGATAAATCAGAAAAATGTACTTTCATTGGTTATGGTGGTGATGACTTTGGATTTAATTGTCGGAGTATTAAGGACAAGAAAATCATTCGGTCTAGGGATGTGGTCTTTAATGAGAAAGTCGTGCATAAGGAACAGTTGCAGGAAAACAGGGAAGAATCCAAGAAATAATATGCAGTGGTAGAGGATCTTCCAGATGGGACAGTGACCCATGAATCAGTTCAGGAACCAACTCAACAGGAACCCCAAACTCCTACAGTGAGGAGGTCTTCTAGGGTAAGAAAAGAACCTGAACATTTTTCTCCTTCTCTTTATTATTTATTACTCACTGATACTGGAGAGCCAGAGAGATTTGATGAAGTAATGCAGGTAGACGCCAGTAAGAAGTGGGAGCAAACCATGGATGAGGAGCATAAGTCTCTCATGGAGAACCAGACTTGGGATTTGGTGAAGCTATCGAAAGGAAAAAGAGCATTGCATAACAAGTGGGTGTATAGAGTTAAAGATGAAGGAGGAAAGAAAAGATATAAGGCCCGGTTGGTGGTCAAGGGGTTTGCATAGAAACAAGGTATAGATTTTAATGAGATCTTTTCTCCTGTAGTAAAAATGAGTTCTATTAGAACTTTTATTTGAATAGTGGCAACAGAAGACTTGCACTGAGAACAGTTAGATGTAAAGACTGAATTTCTCCATGGTGATTTGGAGGAGGAACTATATATGCAGCAACCAGAGGGCTATAAGGTCAAAGTTAAAGAGGAGATGGTGTGTAAACTGAAAAAGAGCTTGTATGGCTTAAAACAAGCTCCACGTCAATGGTATAAGAATTTTGATAGCTTCATGATGGAGCAAGGTTATATTAGATGTCATTCTAACCATTGCATGTATACAAATAAATTTGAGGATGGAAGTTATATTATCCTGTGTTTGTATGTTGATGACATGTTGGTTATAGGTAAAAACATGCAGGAAATAAAAGTACTCAAGAAACACCTAAGTGAATCCTTTAATATGAAGGATTTGGGGCAGCGAGACAAATCCTTGGTATGAGGATAACTCGGGATAGGAAGAAATAGAAGATGACTTTATCTCAGGAAGAGTACATTAAGAAGGTATTGGATAGGTTTAACATGTAGGATGCTAAACTGGTTGGGACTACTTTGGCAGGACAATTTAAGTTATCAAAGGACCAGTGTCCCAAGAAAGAGCAGGAAAGAAACCAGATGTCCAAGGTACCTTACTCATCAGTATTTGGTAGTTCGATGTATGCTATGGTTTGCACTAGGCCTGATATTGCCCATGTAGTGGGAGCTGTGATTAGATTTATGAGTGATCCAGGTAAAGAGCATTGGCAAGCAGTAAAGTGTATCCTTCGGTATTTGAGAGGTACCATGGGGACAATTTTGTGCTACAGTGGATCAGACACCAATTTACGTGGTTATGTAGATTCAAACATGTCTGGAGATGTAGATAGTAGGAGAAGCACGACATGTTATATTTACACTACAGGTGGGACAATAGTGAGCTCGATTTCACGACTACAGAAGCTGGTGGCTTTGTTAACCACAAAGGCTGAGTATGTTGTTGCCACAGAGGCAAGAAAAGAGACGATTTGGTTATAACAATTGCTTAAGGAGTTGGGGCATAAGAAAGAGGAATGTACATTGCATAGTGATAGTCAGAGTGTTATACACCTAGCTAAGAACTCTACTTTCCACTCTAGGATGAATCATATACAATTGAGATATCACTTCATCAGGACAACTTTGGAGGAAGATAAGTTAAAGTTGGAGAAGATTCATCATAGTCAGAATCATGCAGACATGATGACCAAGGTGGTCACAAGGGATAAACTAAAGCTATGTTCAACTTTGGTTGGCCTTCGTAGATGACAGTGAAGGGTTGAGAAGCTTACTCAATGGAAATCAGTCTCTAAGTGGGAGATTGTTATGTTTTTGGAGCCTATTTTCACGTTAGAGTGTGGTACACCTTCTATGTGTTACACTCAGGTATTTTTATGGTGGTCCCGCTCGTCGGTGAGCAGGTCAAGGGGGTGTGGGGAAGAAGACCCCGAATCAAATTTTCATGGGTGGTTTATTAACCCATGGGTAATGGGTAACCGTTATGGGCTGTTTTTGGGCCCATGGTTTTTTGGTACCCATTGTTTTGATACCCACGGTTTTTTTCCCATGGTTTTAATACCCACAGTTTTTGCCCATGGTTTTGAGACCCACGGTTTTGTATCAAACTGCTTAAGCAATTGTCTATTTATATGGTCTTATGCATATGATACATAGACAAACAAATGTGTTGCAGATTTGTTTTGAATTCGGGTGTGAATTCTGTAGAGTTTGTTGATCATAGCTCCAAACGGATCTGGGTATTGTATTGAGAGAATGGAGGCTTGTAATAAAATCTGAGCAAGTGATTCTTGGTGGACGTAGCCCAAATCAGGTGAACCACATTAAATCTTGTCTCTTTGTGTTGTGTTATTTATTCTGCACTTTTATTTAAGATCTGTAATATTTTCTGCACATTAGTTTCTACTGTTACGATTTTGAAAGGGATTATTCCGCATATTTTATCTCTTATTTCCTAACAACCTCTTCATCATTCTTCAGACCCGTACCTCACAGAAGAGTAAGTATCCTCCTCCAATCTATTTCGTTTGCTTATCAACATATTTACACCCCCTATGTGATCATCGAACACCTTCTACTAACCCCATTCTTACCTAAAAACCTTTAAAACCCAGACTATGTGAATCCACAACCCCCGACCTAACTGCCATCGGTTCTCCCTAACCATCACCAGTTACATTCCAACCACCATCGATTTTATAAAACCATGGTCGGTCTCGCATATGTCGTTTGATCTTTGCCAGAATTACAACCTGTTTCTGACATATGCCTACCTCAACACCTATTTGACCTTTAGATCTATATCTAACCTAGCCTGATAGCTCAAATTCACCTATAACCAACCTACTTGACCTCTAGATCTCCTTCTAGCCTAGCCTATTAGATTAGATCTAGCCTATTGCATTTGTATGAGATGCCTAAATCATATTAAACTATAGTAGGACAATATTTACTTTATTTTCAACATTGAATTGTTTTAAACAGTGGACTGATAGCCATCTAGGAAGTATCACACTGCTAGGATCTAGCACATGTTAGGCATTCCATTGCATATATCAAGTTTAACTCTCTTTGGTGGTATTGCTTTAATTCTTATATAGGTAGTTCCTCCTAACCAAAAGGAAGGTCTCACAATCACTTCAATCCAGGATTCAGATACGCATGCATACAACCGTCAACCATCCCAAAAATAGGTATTCCTCTTACCACCCTTACGTTATCTGTTTCGTTAAGTACTTCTCAGAAAAACTAATAAATTGGGTGAAACACTACCTACTGTTACTGATAAGACAACATCTACAGCTCCAAAGTCAACTAGCAATTGTTCCTCAAAAACCAGTAAGTGTTCCAGTTGATAAAGGCCATCAAAGATAGCTATAGCCAGATCTAAGAAGACTATTTATACCTCAAATATCCAAGGCTGTTAAAGTAGAATTAGTTTTCACTAAGGCCTACTCTAAGATAGTTGAGTCTGTCTCTAAAAGAGTTTATTATTTTAACATTGTTGATGTAATGAAAAATCATAATGTTAATATCTTAATGTGGGATGCTCTAAGTATTCCTGGAAAACAAGATTTACTTTCTCATGAACTAGCTAAGCTGCATATTTCTTCAAATACAACCGAAAAGGAATTTTAGAAGGCAGACATGGGCCTCGAAACGTTTGAGCAAGACCACATTAAAGAGGTTAAATGGATGGTCCAGAAAGTTTTAAATGCTCATGATATCAAGAAACCACCACCATTTTTATTTATCGCTGATTATCAGTGAAAATCTAGTTCATAATTACATGGTGGATAGTGGTGCAAGTAGCAAAGTTATGCCAAAAACGATTGCAAAAAAATTATGGTTTGCAGTATGAGCCTACAGAAAGGAGCGTCTTATAGCTTGATGGAACTACAACTAATACAGTTGGTATAATCAAAAATTTAGAAGTGACGTTACATGCTTGGCCAAATGTTTCTATTCTGCAAGATGTTATTGTTGTAGACTTACCTCCATACTTTGCTTTATGCTTATCTAGAGATTTCACAGCAAAAATAGGAGATTATTTCTCTTCACATTGGTCCTTATTATTTTTCACTACTCGTTATGGTAATAAAATTACTATCAATTCAGAGCCATTGGTTAGATTTCACATTGAACCTCACTCTTTAAACACAACAACTAATTATTTAGCCTTAGATCAGTCTGATTTTGATGAGGTATCTCATGTTTCAGCATTGGATGTTTTTTCTAACATGTTTATGGATGGAAAAATAGTGGAAGAACATGCTCATGATCCTTTTAAGGAAGTTGAAGAACACCTGTTTTGTGTATATTGTATGCATGAAGAAAATACACCGCTTTCCTTTCTGTCCAAAATAGAAGAATCCATAGAAGGGATTTAGAAGCTTCATTTTGATGGAGCTAAGAGCAAGAAGGGACAAGGAGTAGGTCTAATGCTCACTTCCCCAACAAATGAGAGGTATTTTTCAGCTTTGAATCTCCAGTTTTCATGTACTTGTAACATAGCTGAATTTGAAGCTTTAATTCATGGCTTACTTTGGGCCAGAAAGAAAGGTATCAACATTCTAAAGATTTTTGGTGACTTTGAGTTGGTTATTAATCAAGTAAAAATTTCAATGTTTGTAAAAACCCATTAATGAAGTCTTACATACACAGAGTTTCAGACCTAATGGAAGATTTCAATGCTATTAATATTCAATCTATTCCTAGAACCGAAAACAAGCATGCAGACAAACTTGCAGCAGTTGGGGCTAGTTTTGAAGTGCTGGAACAGATTGAAAATACAAAAATCTAGCCTCATACAAAGTTAATTGTCAGGCCCTCAGTACCTGATAATGATTCAAATTGGCATGTTTTTGAAAGTGATGATCAAATCTACAGGTTTTTGCAGTAAGAAGCTGAGTTTTTTGCATTTAATCAAGATAAATTACAACACTTATATGGTGACCAAATTGTTTAGTTGAAGAAAAATAAACCGCCTCGTGCTCTAGTCACATTAGAAGACATCTTCAACACTGATGATCAGTTAAGAAAGGTCAAGACTAAAATTTCAACTCACGCTAATAATTACGAAGAGATCTTGGTTGATGAAGGGAAAAAGTTATTTCTTGGAAAGGTATGTTCCTTATCTGAAAAGCAGTCATTTATTAATCTTTGCAAAGAGTTTAAAGATGTTTTTTCTTGGAAATACCAAGATCTGAAAGGATTTGATCCCAGTCTAGCATAGCATATAATTGAATTGCAGCCAAATTCTAAACTTGTTATGCAAAAATAGAGGCCTGTGATTCCCAAGATATAGCCTCTAATGAGGAAATAATTATCTAAGTTGATTGAACTAGGTATTATCTTTCCAATCTTGTTCTTGTTAGGAAGAAGAATGATGAAATCAGACTATGTGTAGATTTCAGAGATCTTAATAAGGCTTCATTACAAGATCATTACCCACTCTCAAATATGGATCAGATTCTAAGAACAGTCTCAGGTTCTGATAGCCTATCTCTTCTAGATGGTTACAGTGGATATAATCAGATTTTAGTTCAAGAAGAAGATAGATACAAAATAGCTTTTACCACCAAGTGGGTTACTTATGCTTATAAAAGGATGCCTTTTGGTCTTTCAAATGTCAGTGCAACGTTTTAATGTGTAATGGACATGGATTTTCACAACTTATTAAATAAATGCATCTTGGTTTATTTAGATGATGTTACTGTATTTTTAAAAGATTCTGAAGAACATATAATGCACTTAAGGCAAACCTTTCGGTTATGCAAGCAATTTGGAATATATGTGAATCCACTCAAGTCTATCTTTTCAGTACATCAAGGCAATCTACTTGGTCATATTGTTTCTAAGTAGGGTTTAGTAATTGATCCTTTCAGGATTGAAGCCATATCACAGTTATCGTTGCATCATCATAAGAAGGCATTATAGAGTTTCCTTGGAAAAATAAACTTTGTTAGGAGATTTGTTCCATATTTTACATCATTGGTTAAACCACTCATAGCTATGCTGAAGAAAGAGAAAAATTTCTCTTGGACTAGAAAAGGAAGAGAATTATTGAAGCAATCAAAACAACTATCTCTCAGGCTCCTACTCTTGCAAATCAAAATTTTGATAAGGATTTTACAATGTATGCACTTGCAGGAGCTGAAACAATTTCAACTATATTAACTCAAGTCAATGATGAAAATATTGAGCAACCTATTGCTTTCTTTAGACAGAGCTTGCATGATTATGAAACAAGGTACACATTTCTTGAAAAGTAAGTACTTTCAGTAGTCAGAGGACTAAATAATTTCAAGTATATGCTTTCGAACAATAAAATCCACATTCTTGTTTCTCATCCAAGTGTGAAAGCATTCTTACTAAATAAATAATTGAATGAGAAAAGAGAAAACTGGATAACAAAGGTAATGGAGTATGATGATGATATTCGGGTTGCTAAGACAGTTCGAGGGAAAGGTTTATGTGAGCATCTAATTGCTGATATGGAAAAACAACAAGCTGCAGAACCAGATGATTCAAAACAACATACTGAAATTGCGTATCAACAATCAAAAATTATGAGCCAGCCAGAAAATCAATAACTTGAGCTCACTCACAAGATTCAGGAATCAAGAAGGATGACTGATTTGGTTAATTATCTATAGCAGGGCACCTATCTAGAAGGTATGGACAAAAATAAATGAAGGTATTTCAGATTACAAGTTATACCTTATATCTTCATTGTTTATGTGTTCAATTCAAAAGAGATATAAATGGAATCTTACTGCGGTGTGTTGACTATGATAAAATTCAGAAAATATTGTCAGAATTCCATGAAGAAACTACAGGAGGTCACTTCTCAACACGTACCACAACCTTAAAGATTATGAAAGCTAGTTACTATTGGTCTAGCATATTCAAAGACTTGTTTTGAATGGATTAGAAAGTGTAAAAAATGTACTTTCTTTATTGGAAAGGAACGTCTAGCTTCGCTGCCCTTGCAGCCTATCTCAATTGATCAAGCTTTTATGCAGTGGGGTCTTGACTTTATCGGAATGATAAACCCACCCTCATCACAAGGGCACAAGTGGATCTTAACTGCTACAGATTACTTTACACGATGGACTGAAGCAGTAGTTTTAAAAGATGCTAATGAAGCTTCAATACTATCCTTTTATGAAGGTATAGTTTACAGATTTGGTGTTCTAACAACTATCATATCAGATAATGCTTTAGCATTTTTGGTGCAAAGATAACAAATTGGGCTGTCAACCATGGAATTTATCTAAGTTCTTCATCTAATTATTACCCACAAGGTAATGGCTTAGCTGAGAGTACTAACAAGAATCTATTAAGGATCATTAGAAGAACACTCAATGATAATCAAAGAGCTTGGCATCTGATGTTGAATTCAACACTTTGGGATGACAGAGTGACTCCTAAAAGATCAGTTGGTAATTCACCATACAAACTTTTGTATGAGAAAGGAAGTAAGAATGCCTATTTTAGTTGAGTTACCAGCATTGGATTTACTACACCAAATGGAGCTTCTTGAAAATGAACCATTGCATGTTCGTTATGCAGAGTTAATGGAATTACAAGAGCTAAGAGATCAAGCTCATTTGAATATGGAAAATAATTAGAAACAAATGAAGAAGATTTTTGACAAGAAATCCAAATTTAGAGTCTTCAATGAAGGAGATATTGTGTTAAAATGGGATGCTGATCGTGCAAAACCAGGAAGACACTCAAAGTTTGATACACTCTAGAGTGGTCCTTACATGATTTCAGCTAGCAAGGAACACAATGCTTTTTCAACTTTCGAAGTTGAATGGAGAGGAACTTCCCATTCCTGTGAATGGTATGTTTCTCAAACACTGTTATTGAAAATCTTACAGTGATTGTTAGAGTAGGATTTTCCCTTCAATAAATGCAGTTTCTTGCACATTGCATCGTTTTCAATTCAATAAGCGCATTCATGTGCATGTGATCTGGTTTACCAGATCCTTTCCAAGTTTTAGTTTGTTTCGGAAAGGGTTGGACCTTTCGAAAAAGGTATATTTTGGTTATATGCTTTAGACTCCATGCCCAATGGACAAGAGCAAGGCACTAGTCTTTAAGCTAGCAGGCATCTTTCCCCGCAGGATCACCAGAAATGTTGACAATTTTTACACTTGTGCAAAAATGGGAAACTCGAAACTTCGTCGTTACGATGAAATTCATGGGTGAAGTATACCTAAGATAAGGAAGTTTTGATGTTATTAGTTACTGTTGAATTAATTAATGATTAAGTGAAATTTACAACTATGTGTGTTGTTACAAAACGTAACAGATCACATAGTCTGCAATTTCATGATACCTTCAGCAAAAGAACACAAAGGCCCCAAAGGATAGCTGTGTTGTCTTGATGAAGACACCGAATTACAAAGTAGGTGAAGTGTTGAGTTTTGGGATAGCAAACACAAGTGTAGATTACAGAAATCAGAGTTCATTACTGAATGTTACAGGTTCTCATCAATGTTCTTTTCTTTATGTTTAAGACATTCAATTATATGACTGAGTTGTTTAGTTCATCATACACTCCATTCAGAAGCTTAAAATGTAGAAGGAAATACACAACTCAATTTTAGAATTCAATGTTTTATTCACAAGGAAGGTCAAATGTTTCCCACACAAGCCGTGGGATGTGACTAAAAAGTAAAGTACATCTACTGAAGAAAGAGGTACACATGCATGAAATAGAAAGCAAAGGAATATGAGTGAACCCATCATTACCTTTGTATATTCTTCATTGTGTAGATTGTCCCCCTTCCAGCTTGTTCCATCTTTGTCTTCACAATTCAAAGCATGGTACCTGAAAAGCAAAAGATAAGAACCATCAATAAAGAGCTCAGGGTCGATCCATATTCCTACACTGTCCTAATTCATGCATATGGATCTCTAACCAACTAGAAGATATGAAGTTCCTGAAGATCAAACTGCATAGCCCACTTAGGAAGCAAAAATAGAAAAGAGAATAAGAAACATGGACACAAAAGAGAGGCCAAAAGCCTAAGTATTTTCTAACTATTTTCTTAAAGTGTGCAGGTACAAATTGTAGCCAAGAAGAAATAAATCATGTATATGCTGGAAAGGAGGACCAATGTAACTGAAACTCAGATATTGTCTACAAATGGAAGAGAGTTACAATATAGAACAAAGAAGATGTTTGCAGACAATTTACATTTTCTATATTTAAGTCAAAGGAAAGGAATTATGGGAAAAAATTTGACAGGGCTTCGCCATGAAAAAATCAACATTTTAAATTTTCCAACATGTCAAGAAATGTTACTATAAAGGAAATAAAGCATCTATCTAAAAGACACAAGGTACAAAGATCTCATGAAATCAAGAACAATCAAAGTGCTATTACTGCCAGTTCCAGAAATCAAATGAACAAGCCTACTAGTCTGTCAAAAGATACAGAATTCTCAAAGAGCTAAATTTCAGAACCAGGAAGGATAGAAGAGAAAAGTAATGACAGAGTAGATATTGTGATAGAAAAGCATATGTGCAACCCAAGCAACTTCAAATTTACATAAAGACCTCAAGCCCCAAATTTAGGACAGATCAAAGTACGCATCATGCTACATTATACTTCAGAGCTAAATTCAAATGCAAGATTCAGGGTTAAATAGAACCGGAAAACAAACGAAGGATCAAAGGTATCTCCTTGACTATGGCTCAATACAACAAAGCTGAAAATAATAGACAGAGTTGACTGAGTTTGGATTAGAACAGAAAAGGCTCAAAGATTGACTCGAGAACAATATTAAAATCAGAAGCACATTCATACACAGTTCCAAGTAGCAAGTAAAAAGAGCTTGACATATTATTCATGACACAAACTCAGGTGGAAGAACTTTGAATCAGAAAACTCACACATATCCAAGTCAAAGAAATGTTACAGTATTTCAGAGATTGTCATTTCCATTAAAATAAGATTCAAGTTACATTATCAGAGTGTGTACAAATCCAGACCATTGATAAAAAATTAATAGGAATCATCAAGTTCAGAGAAAGAAGAGTGAAGCTCAAAATGAGGTTCAATTTGAAATAACCAAGGTCGAGCCCATAGGTATTCAGAAAACCTTCAAGGAAAAGTCTAGACTCAAGCCGTAATGAAATAATGGAGACCCAGATTAATTTCAGGCTCAAAAATGCAAAGCTTCCAGAGGTAAAGAAATTCAGACATCATTAATGGCGAAAGAGGTCAAATGACACCACAAAGTTGAAGAAACCATCACAGTACAATTGTAAAGAAAATGTACCCATTGTTTGAACTCTCATGGCCACACAGAAACTATAGAACCAGTTAAAATTTGGATAACCAGAAAGTGTCGACCATCAAAACTCATATAGAAATGACAGGCCATTATTTTGCAACAGGAGCCATCACGTTTCTACCTCAAAAGAAATAAGCTACAGATCTAGTTTAGTAAAAATATTTCTCTTCATTTTACCAAATACCCATGAAGGAAAAAAGACTTACCAGTAATAAACATCAGGTTAAGCCAAAGGAAAATCACTCATAGCATGATCACAGGAAGAGGAAGCACGAATAGTATATTAGAGCCAAGGAGACTTCACTTTCACCTTCCATGACTGTAGTTGAAGCCCTCATAATGAACTCAAATAGAGCAGAACAATGAGAATGGAGATATTTCAGAACCCACAAGGTATATTTGCAGAAGAAAGTCAAGCTCAAAGAAAGCACTAACAGTGGAGGTCATCTAACAAAGTAAAATAGAGACCAAAAAATAACACAATGCCGAGCTCACAGACTCCAAGACTAGTGGAAAATAAAGAAACTAGAGACTTCAAATATACAAGAGCCGAACAACAAATATACATATCCAATCAAGCTCGAAGAACAGAATGCAGAGGGGTTGGGTTTCAAAGTTACCCATAATGGCAGAGTTCAGAGCTTCACAAAGCAACCATCAATGGCGTTAAAAAAAATTCTAGGGCTTTTCCCTAGCATCACTAAAAACCTAATGAAGTGATCATTATGGTTCAAGGTCCCCTTTATCATGTAAACTCGAGAGACGAGTTAACAGGACTCAACCATAGTTGAAACATAGACGATCAATAAAGCATCAAGTACGAAGATCAAAGGCTGAGGATCATGCTCAGAGCTCGAAATAATTAACCACAGTTAGTTCCCACCGACCACATTCAATGCACAGTCAGAAACCCTAACCATGAGTCCAAGGATCGACAGCTTAAGATCTCAAAGTACACAGATCGACGCTCACAAATGGATCACCAAAATTGATGCAAAAGTCATCCAAGTGGAGTGGCGGTTGTTGACCGACATAGTCAATTTTCAAAATTTCAGATTGTCAAAATTTCGTCTGCATAGGCCTGCAGGCCCGAAGAGGACATGTGTCATCACCAGAAAAGAAGTGGAAAGGTGGGGGTCAAGCCCTCTTTAAGTTTTGAAACCTTTTAGTGAAAAGTTAAAAGTTCCAAAATTTCCCACAAGCCTGAGCACATGAGGAGAAAGTCAAATCAGGGAAAAGGTCAAATATCGATTCCATAGAACATTGGCGGAACAACGGGCTTTCTTAAAACTTTTATACCTTTTGCAAATGTGGTTAAAATTCCAAGTTTTCTCGAGAGCCTTCAGAAGCTTAAAATTTCAAATAATCCCAAAGGCCCACAAATGGAATTAAAGCTCTAAACTGACCCATAGGTCCGAAAGTCTGCCAAAGGTTCAAAACTTCAAAAGGGTCTGAAAGTCCGACAAAGGACTTAAAATTTCCAGAATTCTTCCCACGGGCCCGTAAAAGCAAAGAAGAAGGAATCCACGTGTTATCCAAGCTATCATTTTAAGTTTTGATTTTCAAAAACCTGAACTATAATGTATGTTTCAAATAATCAAAAGATGGCCGAAACATGGTGAAGTGCAAAGTGGCCCCCACAGTGGGTGTTTTGTAGGTATTATAATTATTTCTTTTACCCATGAGTAGAGAGCTAAATTTTTGCATGCTCCACAAGAAGACAAAACAAAGAAAGAGACAAAGTTGCATGTTCAAAGGAAAGACTTGCCTTGCAAGAAAGCTTATTTTTAGCAAATTATTTTACTCTTGCTTTCTTAAAAATAGATCAGTCAACTTCAGTTGACCAATTGTAATCAAGGCTATTAAATGCCTATTTGTAATTGCATGCTCTATTTTTATTCCTTTATCTATTATTAAATAAAGGATAAAAATAGAATGCATGGGTGAGTACAAGCCTTAGGCTATTTTTAGGAAGAGGGTGAATTTTATTTTTGATATATAATGTGTGGATCTAACGCAACCATTAGGTCATAACCAATTGTAAACTTTCACATTGAGCCTCATGTACCAAGTCCTATCAATGCAAATTTATCATCCTTTTATCAAGAGGAGTGTTCACTAGATCTAGTATTCCAGATTTAACCCTAGATGAATGGGCGAACAAAAGGCATGCATTCTACCCATATAAGGAAATTGAAGAATCTTTTTTGGGTGTATATTGTGTACATGAAGAAAACTCACTTGTCCCTAATATCACCAAGCCAGAAAATAAGGTTGACAATGAAGTATGGCACCTATATTTTGATGGTTCAAGAAGCAAAAAAGGTGTTGGAGGTGCAATGTTGGTTTCACCACATAACGTCAAGTATTATTCAGCTTTTCATTTCCAGTTTTCCTATTCAAATAACAAATCTGAATATGAGGCCTTGATTCATGGAATTCATTGGGCTAGGAAAATAGGCATAAAGAATTTTCAAGTACTTGGGAATAGTGAACTAATCATGAACCAAGTCCGGGGGCAACATGCTGCAAAGAATGACCTACTCAAGAGCTACAAAAGTAGGGTATGGGCCCTAATTGAGGATTTCAAAGCTTTCAACATTGTGTCCTTACCCAGGAAGAAGAATGAAGTTGCAGATAGGCTGGAAGCAGTTGGAGCAACTTTTGATGTGGTGGATAGCATCAAGACAAACAAAACACAACCACGTATCCATGTGATTGTAAGACCAATAGTTCCAAACAATAACAAAAGCTAGCAGGTGTTTGATAATGATCAATAAATCATTAATTTCTTGCAAGAAAAGGTTGAATTCTCAGCTAGGAATCAAGATAAATTTGACCACTAGTACGAGGCATAAGTAGTGCAGCTGCAAACTAACAAGCTTCCCAAATGTCTAGTAACATTGGAGTCAATATTCAATCTTAATGACCATTTTTGAAAACAGAAGGCTAATATACAGGTTAAGGGAGAGGATTTGGACCTAATCTCAGTTGGGGAAGCTAAAACACTATAAATTGGTAGGGTAGCCACTGAGCAAGAGAGATATGAGTTCATACGCATTTTCTAAGAATTTCCAGACATTTTTTCCTAGAGTTATGAAGACCTTTGAGGATTCAATCCGAAGCTGGCACAACATACAATAGAACTAGATCCAGATGCTAAGCCCATCAGGCAAAAGAAAAGAACAATCAACCCACACATTGAGCCTCTAATGAAGAAAGAGTTGAACAATTTGATAGAGGCAAGAATTATATTCCCAATCAAGCACTCAATCTGGGTTACAAACTTGGTACCAGTCAGGAAGAAGAATGGAGAAATCAAGTTGTTTGTGGACTTCTGAGACCTGAACAGGGCATCTCTCAAAGACCATTACCCACTTCCTTCAATGGAATAAATCTTACAGGTAGTATCTGGATCAGAAATATTTTCTCTCCTAGATGGTTACTCAGGGTATAATCAGATACTGATGAAAGAAGATGATCAGTTCAAAATGGATTTCACCACTAAGGGGGCACCTATGCCTATAGAAAGATTCCATTCAGATTGTCTAATGTCGAAGCCATTTTCCAAAGGGAAATAGACATGGCATTCAAGGGGTTGATCAAAAAAATAGTATTAATATATCTTGACGATATCACTATGTTCTCCAAAAATGTAGCCAATCACCTCTTTCATCTGAGACAGGTATTTTAAAGATGTAGGAGATTTGGGGTATTGTTGAATTCCAAAAAATGCTTATTCTTGGTTCATGAAGGAAAGCTCCTAGAACATGTTCTATTAAATGATGGATTAATGATTGACACAAAGAGAGTTGAAGCAATTCAAGCATTACCATTGGCAATTCATAAGAAGGCTCTTCAGAGCTTTCTAGGAAGGATCAATTTTGTCCGCAGATTTATACCAAACTTCGCCACTCTTGTGAAGCCAATAACGACGATGTTAAAGAAGAGTATGGAATTTAGGTGGAAAGATGGGGGTAAATCAAGTTTTAAGGCTATATCTGAAGCCCCAACTCTCGTGAATCTAGACTTCTCTAAAGACTTCATGCTCTCTGCCTTAGGTGGTCGAGACACAATTTCTGTAATACTAGTACAATGGAATAAAGAGGGATATGAATAACCGGTTTCCTTCTTTAGCCAAATTTTGGAGGACTATGAAGTGAGATACTCCTTCATCAAGAAGCATGTCCTTACAATAATCAAGAGATTAAATAAGTTCAAACACCTGGTCTCAAATAAAAAAATTCAGTTGTTAGTCTCTCATGTGGGAGTGAAGGATTTCCTTTTGAAAAAATATCTGAATGAAAAACATGCAAGATGGATCACTCGTGTCATGGAATATGACATTGAAATTAAGGTCACTAAGTAGGTCCGTGGAAAGGGACTATGTGAACAGCTAGCCTCGAGTCAACAAGTTGATGCAAGTAATGGAAATGAAGTTGTCTTGGCACTACAAGATGGTCAAGAACAAGCAAATGATGATGTGCCTATCCCTTGTTGGACTCAAACTATGATACACTTCCTACAAATAGGCCTATGCCCTCCAGAAATGAAAAAAACAAAGAGGAGATACTTGAGATTGCAAGCCATTCCATATGTGCTTGTTAACAGTGTTTTTTTCAAGAAGGAAATAAATGGTGTTCTACTAAGATGCATTAGAACAGATCAAATTGAGAGATTGTTACAAGATTT
Source organism: Taxus chinensis (assembly GCA_019776745.2). Lineage (NCBI taxonomy): Eukaryota > Viridiplantae > Streptophyta > Pinopsida > Cupressales > Taxaceae > Taxus > Taxus chinensis. Next base: position 761,732,262 of record CM034146.1, on the reverse strand, counting down.
TCATGATGGAGAAGTTGGAGGTCATTTTTCTCTGCGGGTAACAACTCTCAAGAGAATGAAGGCAGGCTATTATTGTCCCACAGTGTTTATTGACTGTTACACTTGGATCAAGAAGTGTAAAAAAAGTGCATTCTTCATAGGAAAGGAAAGGTTAGCAACACTTCCATTGCACCCAATTTCAATTGAGTAGCCATTCATGCAATGGGGATTAGACTTCATTGGGGCCATCAATCCAAACTCAAACCAAGGCTACAAGTGGATTTTCATAGCAACAAACTATTTCACCAAGTACTAGGCTATCATTCATGACTCTGTGCCCAACGGATACTTCAAGGTAACTGATATTTTCACCTAGCAGGCAGGTGATCCCGTGAGTCACCAAATTGTTATCCAATTTTTCCCCTCAGGAAATATTGATCAAACACGACCTTGCACAAGAGGAAATGGAGATGTTGGTTCAATCGTGCGAGCTCACATTCAATCCAAAAAATAAAGTTGCAGGCAGGATTGACGATGGAGAAGAAGGGTCAGAAGATGAATGGCCATGGAAATGTTGAAGAAAATCAAGCCTAGAGTGAATTGACTCGATGCAAAGCAAAAAATCCATAGAAGGTGCCACGTGTCAACTGGGCGCACTTTCAAAAAGGTGTAACAAAAGCAGAGACCCTAGAGATGCACTTGACCCCTATGTGGATCTCAACACATAGCAGGCTCACAGACAATGTCAAGTGTCCCACCATCACAACTTTAGGATCTAACAACAAAGGTCCCACCCAAAAAGGGGTTTTGGCATTATATATAGTGGGGCCCTTTACTCACCCAAAGGAACAAAATAGGAAGTGTTCAATCGAGGCTCAAATCAGCTAAGTACAAAAGGGCTTCCGGAAGCCTCCACGTGTCATCTCAACACAACCTCAAAGGACATACCCAAAAGGTAGTCCCCAAACAAGCGCATGCTTGTCACGTGGTCATAGTCCGAGACAGGAAAAACTAGTCATTGAAAAGTCTACAAGTCATTGGAGGCCTCCATGTATCTCATCGGTGCACCTTCAAAGGTAAGACCCAAAAGATAGTACCCAAACAAGCGCAGGCTCGCCACATGGTCAGAGTCCAAGAGAGGCAAAATGGGCCGTTGAAAATTCTACAAATCAGCGGAGGCCTCCACGTGTCTCATCGACGCACCTTCAAAGGTAAGACCCAAAAGAGAGTCCCTAAACAAGCACAGCTCACCATGTGGTCAAATTCCAAGAGAGGCAAAACCGATCGTTGAAAATTCTACGAATCAGTGGAGGCCTCCACGTGTCTCATCGATGCAACTACAAGGGTAAAGTGCAAAGTAGGTTTTCAAACAAGTGCAAGCTCGCCACATGGTCAGAGTCTGAGAAAGGAAAAAAGAACCATAGAAAATTCTAAAACATGGCAAGGGCTAGCAGAAGTCTCCACGTGTTAGCTCGGTGCAACTTCAAAGATAAGACCCAAAAGGTAGTCCCCAAACAAGCACAGGCTCGCCACGTGGTCAAAGTCTGAGAGAGGCAAAATCGGTCGTTATAAAGTCTATGATTCAGCGGAGGCCTCCACGTGTCTCATTGGTGTAACTTCAAGGGTAAATTCAAAAGCGGGTTCCCGAAAAAGTGCAAGCTCGCCACATGGTCATATTCTGAGAAAGGAAAATCGGCCGCTGAAAAGTCTAAAACATGGGAAGAGACAACGGAAGCCGCCACGTGTCAGCTTAGTGTACCTTCTAAGGTAAAATCCAAAGGTAGTCTCCAAACAAGAGTGAATCCTGGAACGTGTGTAGGGTCTAACATAGTTTCTCCACCAAATAGGATGGACTTAGCCAAAAGACGAAGAAAATAGAGCAGGCCCGTAGACTATGCGAAGTGTCCAATCGACGTAACTCCAAGAGTGAATAGGAGGGGGGTGAAATCTTAAAACACGCGGGGCTACCATGTGGATTTTGCACTGATAGACTCTTTTGAATATTGTGAGCCCACGTGAAACATCTGACCTCAACCTCCAGATATTCATATCTTTGAGCTGGGAAGTCAGATTTGAGCAAAAGAGGACCTTTTGGAAAGCTCCCGACGTCTACTACTCACCTACCCCCATAATGAAAAATACAATCCACCATTTCCAAGGTTGTTAGGCTTCTCACCTACCACTATAATGAAGTATGGGTTTCATTTCTTTCCCAACAAGGTACGGTAATGGAGTTATGGGTTTTGCAGTAGAGCCCATCGTTGTTGCAGGAAAATTTGTTTCCCTCTTGGGGTGGTTGAAAAAGAATTTGGATTTTTTCTATATCCTTCTCTAATTCTTCCTATATATTGTAAGGAGCAGCATTTTTCAGGAAGCTGGTCATTCTTCTCTCTTGCCTCCCTCTTTCTTTCTTCCCTTAGATTGAATGTGGAGCTTAACCCCCCTCTCATTGCTTTGTAATGGCGTTTTCTTGCCTCTTGCCCACTGATGATGTACTGTGTGAACTCATGGAGCAATAAAATATGTTTTCTGATACATTTTGTTCATCCTTCCTTATTTTATTGTCTATTTTTTCCTCGCATCATTGCAGGGTATACTGTGCATATTTCTGATGTCTATTGCAGGTTTTGAAATGTGTGTTTAATGGGTTTGAAGTGTTTTTCTGTGTGAACTTTATCTTTGGTCTATGATGCATCTTGTCCATCCTCTCCATTAATGCTCACTTCTCTCCATTTCAGGAAGCTGAGATTTTTATCAACAACCTCCTTTTCTTGGTGCTATCACATCTGTAATGTAGGATTTCTTTATTTTCATGCTCTCTCTCTCTCTCTCTCCCTGTCTCCTTGGCATTGTTAGATAAGGAGTAGATAGTCGCATTTCCTTCCTTAGAAGTAGTTTAGCATTAGGATTAGGAAGAAGAACCAGCTTTCTCTGGAGGTCTATCTCAAGTAGCAACAAGTCCCACAACTTGGAGATAGTACCCATGTTATGCAATCACACTGAGAGTCTCAACCCATCGAGTTGCAGACATTTAGGGGTGCTGTGATTTTGCACCAAAAGTGCCCCTTTTCCATCAATAGGGACTCCTAATGCATTGACCACACTCATTAATTACTTCCATTTCTTTCATTTCCTTGTAAAGATCATTCCCTTTCTTAATAACCCCTCATCCTTTCCATCTTTTTCGCTTCAGTATTTTTCCTATCTTCGCTCCATCCCTTTCAGCATTTCCATCGTACACTTCATGTACAATTGCTATTAATAAATATAAAGATAATATATAGACATACGTATAAATATATTATTAAATGTAAATATCATAATGTAATATTGCTTGTTTTCAGTAGAAAAGTTTACATTTATATTATGGCCATTATAATAATGCATTTTAAGAATTTGTCGAAACCTAGCCTAAGAAGTGGGGTTTATAACATAGTGTCTATAAAAGATTTCAATATTTTATATTTTCCACACTAGTTATACCTTTTTTTCATTATAGTTTAATGAAAACTGATAGATTATTTTATATAAAATTCAGCTATATTGCCATCAAAATTAGTCCCTACGTGAGAGACACACGAATAAAGACCACAAATACCCAATTTTCATCAACAGTGCAAAAGGGAACCTAAATTGGAGCAACGATAATTACAATCGACTACTAATTATAAATGTGTAGGCCATTTTTCGATGGACTTATTTTTTTTTGTGTTTCCCTCCAATATTTTCAAACGCCTCTCATCAAACTGCGAAAGGGTTTAAGAAACGGTGCGTGAACTAAATAAATGCGGAAAACTGCACATTTCATTCCCACTCAGCCGAGCACATAGTCTCACAGAACTAAATGTATATGTTATTCGGCAGAATCTACATTCATTTATGTTTGAATAAATATGAGTAAAAACAACAATAAGAATAACAGCACCAACAGAGTTGAATCTACAGACAGCCCAAGGCCGAAAGCAGGGAAACGCCCTCGTTCTCCTCCTCTTTTTCCGTCTTCTTTTCCAAAAACTTTTACTTCTTCTACGGCCACTTACAGCAGAATTTCTAGAAGAGATTTCATGGCCAGAACAAGCGATAGCTCGGCAGCTACGAAAGTGAAAGCTCATAGTTTGACAGTTTTAACAGATATCGAAAGCGAGGAAATTGAAAGAACAGAAAATGAAAGCAAAGAAGTTCACAAAACTCAATGCTTCACAATGTTCACAGATATGGAAACTCAAGATTTCAAAAGTAAGGGAATTGAAGGAGAAGAAACTGAAAATACAAAGCAAAGTGAAGAAATTGATAGAAAAGAAAAAGGAATTGATGAAATTCAAATCCTCTCGATGTTTACAATTATGAAAAATGAGGAAACTGAAAGGAAAAAAACCAAAAGTGAAAGTGAAGAAGAGAGTGATGGACGCGAAGTGAAATTTAATAAAAATAAAAACAAAAATGACAATGAAAGTGACGAATATGAAGGAGAAGAAACTGAATTTGAAGAAGAAGAAGAAGAAGAGTTAAGTAATAATGTAAACAAAAGTTACAAAGTGAGTGAGGAACATGAAGTAGAAGATACTGAAGATGAAAGTGGTGAGGAAAATGACGGAATCGAAGATGAATATTATAATTATGCATATCAAAGTGACAATGGAAGTGAGGAAATTGAAAGAGAGGAAAAAGAAGGTGAAAAAGGTGGTGGAAAAGAAGATGAGAATGAATATTATAATTATACATATCAAAGTGACAATAGAAGTGAGGAAATTGAAAGAGAGGAAAAAGAAGGTGAAAAAGAAGATGAGAATGATGAAAACAAAGAGTTATATAATAATAATGACAATAAAATTGACGAAGGAAGTAGAAAAAATGAAACTGAAGCAGAAAGTGAAACACTTATTAACATTGGTTTGTGCGAGATGGCTCTCAGAAATAAGGATTCTTATTTCCAGATTCGGTAATTAGCTCTTGTGATCATAAGACTACATGCATTATATAATGATTTTTCATACAAATTATTTTGTTTAAGGTCTTCCTCTGACTTTGCATCGATATTCATATACATGCAAATGCAGCTGTTCGGATGGAACGGTGTTCTATTGGGAATGGGATGAGCTAAAAAATTTAATCCAAAAAAAAAGGTTCTTGGTATCTAGCACTCAAATGGATACTTTCTTACAGTATGTACATTTTACTAATATTTAGTTTTTCATGATCTAATTATTGTTTAATTTATAAATATTGAAAATTTAACTATATTATATTATTTGGGTGATTTTTAACTAGCACGCACAAATATTCAATAGGTTCTACACTCTACACCACTCAATAAATTAATAAAAATATTTATTTATTTTGATTTTTTGATTGGTACAAAACATAGAACCCACCGGATTTTTACTTACTATTTAGGACCAACTCATCATCTGAACCTTTTTCTTTTTAGGAAGGAAGGAAAAATGGACTTTGCATCAAAATATAACTAGTTTAAACCTTAAATTTACCTTATATCATCCACTTGGACTGTGTAGTTTATGTTTGCAGCGAACCAAAAGGTGGCTGGCACGCTGTCACATTTGCTTCTCTGATATAATTGGCCAGAAAATAGCGGTGTATACATCCTCCATGGAAAGTGCAGCCGGTGTTCTCAACCAAGAACTTCATCAGCTGTTGAGAGACCTCCCATATAATCTCATTCCCTTCTATCTCGTGTAAAAAAAAAAATTGTTTTTGTTACTATGTAATAATATATTTTGAGTTTTATATAGACTTACAATTCAACCTATTAATATATACGATCAAATGGATTATCCTAATGTCTTTAACATTTTTATTTTTTTTTAATTTCTCATTTACAGTGGACATTGGCACTTAATTATCATATGCGGTCTCGACGGACAAACATGTGTACCTCCACGCATTTGGCACTTGAATTCTTATCAAAGTTGCAAAATAGATCCACATTTGAAAAAGGCAATAAAAAGGTAAGAAAAAAAGTTGTCCCACAAATTTTGGTTCAATATTTCAGTCACTTCTTATGAACAATTAAAAAAAACACAATCAACAAAAAAAAAAATTTAATTTAAAAACCGCAATCATGATTTTTATTCATAACGACTCATAAGAAGTGAACCCAAACATCTAGCTAAAATATGTTGACCCTGTTTTTTTCTTTCAAAAAACTCTGTAAATAAGTACATTACAATTAGCATATACTGCGCTGACATGCATGTAATCCAATGATAAGCTGATCAATGCACTTTCTGTATTGTTTTAATCAACTTAAGAGTTGTGAGAGAAAAGACTGGAAATCGAGCTGTTTGGTATAAATTAAAGGTATACTATGGCTTTCGGATTTTTCATTTTCAAATTTTCCTGACTGCTAATATAACGGATTTTTATACTAAATAAAAGATTTATCTGAATGCAGGTTCCACAACAGAAAAATCATTGTGACTGTGGATTTTTCGTAATGAAATTTGTATTTGATTTCAAAACCAGCTTGATGTCATCTAATCCACATAATTTTATACACTCGGTAAGTTGGATGGAGATTTTTTTTTATTTATTTTTTAAATCTACTTGTTGTGGATGCAAGAGTGATTAAATTACTCTCATGATTGTTTGTAAATGCTGAACAATGAATTCGACGTTAAGATGGCTGCAAATGTCGATAATAAAGGCTACGGAGATGGATTACGCGACGAATTTCAAAAATTAATGCTTTTTGCCCTATTTCACCCTCAAAGGGATCCTGCAGTGCATTTCTCGCCAAGTAAAACCTGCATCTCCTTCCATTTTTATTTCTTGGTTATGATTTGTCTTTGCATTTTTATTCTTGGGTATGACAAAGTTTGATAAAAAACAATTTTGTGGTGAATATAGTGACCGTCCACGACTATATAGACGCCTGCTTCGGTGTGCAGGATGACCATGGTCCCAATGAAGATCATGATGAAAATCAGGAAGAAAATCAGGAAGATACTGATATTGTTCATCACGATGAAGATCAGGAAGATGGTGATAATGTTCATCGTGATGAAAATCATGAAGATAACGATACAAATAGTGATTAAAAATTTAAAATCACGTTTGTTTCTTATAATTTATTGTACATTTTATTATTTTGTTAATATGATTTATCAACGATTTTTAATAAAAATTATTGAAACAGTAGAATTATTTGATAATAATAAATTAATTTTAATTTATATGAGAGATTTTATGGTTATATTATTATTTTGTGTGTGTTATTTTTGATAATTTAAATTATTAAAAATAAGCCAATATAATTTTTAATTTACATAGAACATTTTTTATGATAGGGTTTTTGGTACTTAAAAAAATTAAATTGGACGAAGAAGAGCCCAAACATTACAATATAATTATGATATTATTATTATTTTGATTAATTTTAGCTTTAAAAATATATTATTGTTTGTGTGAGGAACATTTTTCATAATTAAAATTATCAAAAATAAAAGAATATGATTTTTAATTGTACAAAGAACATTTATTCACTATAGATTTGATGATAAGGCCATTAGTACTTTAAAAATTGGAGAAAAGAAGCCTAAACCTTATTATATAATCATTATACTATTATTTTTTATTGACTTCTCAAAGTTTAAAAAAAAATTAATTAGCATTCAAAATTAATATAGAAAAGTTGGAAGTTAAAAAGATCACACCATTTAATCATACCTCTTGTTATTGTAACAAGATACACTTAATTTTTAATCTAGATTGTAAATTGTAACACAAACATACCATTAAATCCCTTCTTTTATTATAACTCAAAGTATTATATATAGTGACTACAATGTTAATATTTTTAATATTACTATTATTATTAATAATAGTAATAATATTAAAATGTTAGTAATGTTAATAAATATACATCTATATTTTATTCTTCAATATAATTTTTTTTTTTTTAATTTGATAAAATTTTATAAGACGATTAACTCAATCCAAGTTCCACTTATTATTACATTTTCTATTATTGGATTTTTACATACATTTATAATACCCGATATATCTAAAGTCTACATTATATCCATACAATTTCTAACCCCTAGATCCAACGAAAGTCAATCCATCTAATGACAAGGTGAATATTCATGAAAATTTAAGGCCTTGTTCCATTTACACATATAGAGTTCTAGGCTATTCTTCCAATCAATTAAATTAATTGAGAAACTATAGTTAAGCTTATTACCACATGCCTATCAAGTAAACCAATAAGAATTAATATTTCTTTCTTTCGCCACACAATGCAAGTTTCAACATTTCAAATAATAACTTATAACAAGATTTCCTAATAGTTTTAAAATAAGAACTACTAACTTCCCAATGAGATATACACACTTATATGAAATAATAAGTTGGCTAAAATGTAAACAAGTTGTTTCTTTCCTTCCCAACATGCAATACAATCATAATAACTAATGATCAACACAATCTTTCTTCAAAAGGAATAATGCAATAACTTTTTCTTTTCAAATAGACAATCCAGTGATCTTCCACTTGAAGTAGAGATTTTACAAGAAGGAACTAAAATGAAATATAATTTGTCTTCTATTATTGCTCCAAGAATCCAATCTTCAGCCAAGTTCCATCTTCTCATCACTTGACCACAACAACCAAAAATGGGGGAGAGGCAACACTCTCCACCCAACCAAAAATTCCAATGAGAAGAAGAAGCAATTCTTCTAATTGGCCCCCGAGCCCCAACCACAAGGCAATAAGGGATGTTTCAACACATGGCAACTAAAAACAATGCTTTAACATTCACTTTCAAACAACCATTCACATAAGAAAGATAACCACAAAACACTTATTTTTAAACACAAAGAATTCCCAAACAAAGGCTTCTAAAATAGCCAAAAAGAGATAGGAAAAATGGGGGTTCCCTTGTGCCTCCCAAGGGTTTGGATGCCCACCTCTAAATCCCTCCAACACACATTCAATCCCAAAGTATCTTATGCCTCCCTCACAACAAAAACTATGTCTCTTATGCCTCCCTCACTCTTATGCCTCCCTCTCTCTCTTATGGCTCCCACAATACATAACATAATAGAATAGAATAAGGTGGGGCATCCAAAACCCACTCCCTCCTAAACCCAACAAGAATCTCTTATGCCTCCCAACATATTTCATCCCCATATCCAAATCTCAACACAACCTAAGGTCAAAATACTACCCAACACTTCAAGTAAGAACACAATTATATACAATCACATAACATGTAAGAAACAAGGAGAAAATATAAGAGAGCAAGATCCTACCTTGCCATGGTAAATCTCCTCTTTGAAATCTAGTCCCAAAATCTTCAACACAAGAAATTTTCCAAGCACTCTTCAACTCCCACAAGCAAGCATCCAAAAAGAGAGCTCCAAAAATAAGTGAGTAACCCCAAATTCCTCTCAAAAATTTCAATAAATAGAAAAGAGGGAGGAAGATGATGTGGCTCCAAGTAGGATGCCACATCCTTTCTTCTCCACTCCACATCACCCAAGTCAAACCCATACTCCAAGGAAATTAAATGGGTGGTTGAGAGGTATGAAAAACCTCTTACACACATCAATTTCAAACCCATACCCTTTTAGGACAAAGAAATAAACATATGTAAGAAAGTGCAATAAAAATTACAATTTGTCTTCCCAAAACACATAATGGGGTCTATTTTTGACCCCCCCAACCCATAGGTAGGGTTGGTATAGTAATTTAAGAGGTGTGGGACAAGTTTAACTTGTCCCAAAAGCCTCCAAAATTGACCCTTAAGGCCAAATCCGAATTTCCAAGATGAGGTAGAGTGTACAACACTCAAGATCACAAGCACTCAACTTAAAACACATAAACCAAAGAGCCATCTAATCTAATAAATGAATTATTTTGTCCCATCCATAATTGAGTTTAGTAAGATGATTAATTTACTAATCTAGACACAAATTAAATAATTAATAAAAGGGAAATACATCACTATAAAATCACATACTAAAATTAAATAAAGGAAACAAAATAAAAGAACACACAAACCCCTTGGTCACAATTGGAGGTAATTACCCCCATGGGGACCCCTAACAACAAACAAGACACAAACAACACAACACAAGTTTCCATGGTGACCCTTGTTGAATCCATCTGGTATTCCGATGTGGTTGGTCTTCTGGTCTAATCCCTTGTTGGTTGTTGTGTTATGTTTTACCTGTAAAACATAAAATACCTCCTTCGGCCTCGTGGCCACATCAAAACATCCAAGATAAAATATACAATATAAATCAACAATCATCCACATATAAATTAAATTAAATCATCATCTAGACAAGTAACATTACTATTTTCAATTTCTAACAACATCTCAATTCTACATTTCATCAATATCAATAGGATCACAAGATTAGTTCAACTGTTAAGGTCTACTCAATATGACGAAAACATTAAATGTTAGAATATATAACCATGTCAACAATCATCATCATCAATATAACATATCTCTAATAATCCACACACATCATACTATAAATCAAAATCCAACCATAGTCCAAGTATCTCAATCATCTAACATCATGCTAAGTAAAAATGATACAATAATGTCCATACGTATAGCCAACAGTATCAAAATCAAAAGTAATAAGTGTCGAAGGGAAGTGGGCACTACATCCCCCTCCCCTTAGACTCGACTTCCTCTTGGAAGTCACTGGAATAGGTGTGGAAACTAGACTCGTAGCACTGTAGCATCCTCCCATGTAGCAGTAGTCTCATCATACCTATCCCACTGAGACTCAAACCTGGTCAATCTCTCTGCCTCAAAGGCCCAGGGTCCTGCACTCTAGAATATGGAATGGGATCCACCATCACCTACCCCTGATCCTACACCTGCAATGAGGTCCAATCTAACACATGAGAAGGATCTGCAATATATCTCCTAAGTACAGAAACATGAAATACATTGTGGATGCAAGACAAGCTGGGTGGAAATGCTAGATGATAGGCCAAAGGACTGATACGCTCCAAGATCTCAAAGGGACCCACAAATCTAGGAGCAAGCTTAGAACCTTTTCTGTAATAGATAGGGCTCTTATGTGGCCTGACACAAAGAAACACCTTCATGCCCACCTCAAAACTATGATTTTTCCTATGCTGATCCACATACTTCTTCTACCTGTCCTGAGCCTCCTGTAATCTACCTGATCATAACAACCTGCTGCTCCATGTCCTGTAGTAAAGCTAGCCCAAGAGAAACCCTATTGTCCTCTAACCTATCCCAACTAAGAGGTGTCCTGCACTCTTTGCCATACAGTTCCTGAAAAGGAGCCATGCCTATCGAACTTTGAAAACTATTATTGTAGGAAAACTCCACCAAGTACAAATACTCCTCCCATCTCGACTGATGATCCATAACGTACATCCTAAGCATGTCCTCCAATATCTGATTCACCCACTCGATTTTTCCATCTTTCTCAAGGTGATAAGATGTGCTAAAATTGATCTTCGTCCCGAGGGCATACTGCATGGTAGTCCAGAAGTGGGAAGTGTACAAAGGATTTTGGTCACAAATGATCTTCCACAGAATCCTATGCAACTTGATGATCTCATCAAGATATACCCATGTCACTGCACTAGCTATGTAGGTGGTCTTCACCAAATAAAAATGAGCCACTTTCATCAATTTATCCACCGTGACCATGATGGCATCGTGGTGGTATCTTGACGTCGGTAACCCAACTATGAAGTCCATGGAAATGGTGTCCCATTTCCACTCCAATATAGCATGAGGAAAGAGAAGGCCATTTGGATGATGATGCTCAACCTTCACCTTCTGACACTCTAAACAATGTGACACAAACTAAGCCACGTCTCTCTAAAGTCCCCTCTAATGGTACAACTGCTTCAAGGTGGCGTGCATCTTCTTCACCCAGGGATGGGCTGAATAAGGTGCATGATGAGCCTCTGTCAAAATGTCTTGTCTCAAGCCTCCATCTCTAGGAACATATATCTGACCTCTATGTCGGAGAAGGCCTTCTGTCTCTAATGAAAATCCATCAAATCTCCCCTCAAGGGGCCTCTGAGACTCAATCTCTGCTCTGGCTGCAAGGTAGAAGTTGTCATGAGGAAGCTGCTTCAAAAACCTGCTCCGTAAATCTGTACCCACCGAAGTGGCCATTTCCACATGTCTCCATCTACTCAGGGCATCTACAACCACATTCTCCTTCCCCTTCACATGCTCTTTCTCCATGTCATACTCACAAAGTAACTCCATCCAACGCCGCTGACGAGCGTTGAGATTGGGTTGTCGTGAAGAGGTGGCAAAGACTCAAGTGATCATCCTAAGTGTGAATCTCCAGTAAAGAAGGAAGTGTCTCCACCAAACCAAGGTGCAACAACTACTACAAGCTCAAGGTCATGAGTTGGATAATTGAGCTCATAATCCTTGATTTTGCAGACTCAAAAGCAACTACTCTGCCCTCTTGCATCAACACACCTCCAAGTCATGCCAAAGAAACATCTGTGTAAATGAAGAACTCACCCTGAGGATCTAGCACTGCAAGAATAGGCATCGTCGTGAGGCATTCCTTCAGTGTCCTAAAGGTATTGATCACATATATCTGACCATAGGAAATTCTTCCCTTTCTGCTGAAGGGAAGTGATGGGGTGCATAACCTGAGAGAAGTCATGTACAAATCTCCTCTAATATCCTGTCAAGCCCATGAAGCTGCGCACCTCGATCACACTAGTGGGTGCTTTCCAATCCATAATAGCTTGAATCTTGGAAGGATCAACTGTGATACCTTCCCCAGAAATGATGTGGCCTAAATACTGCACCTCTTTCTTGAAAGAACACACACTTCTCTAGGTTCCCGTAAAGATGTTGCTCATGAAGACACTGAAGAACCTAACGAAGGTGCTCCTCATGCTCCTCACGCATACATGAGTATATCAAAATGTCATCAAGGAAAATGAGCACAAAGCGATCCAAAAATTTCCTGAATACCCCATTCATCAAGCTCATGAACACTGTGGGGGCATTCGTCAGACCAAAAGGCACTACTATGAACTTGTAGTGGCCATATCTCATACGGAAAGCGGTCTTATGAATATTTTCCTATGTGATCCTCAGCTGATGATATCCCTAACTTAAGATCTATCTTGGAAAATATTGTGGCCCCCTTAATCTGATCAAATAAATCATCAATGCGCGGAAGGGGGTAACGATTCTTGATCGTTACTTTGTTCAGCTGGCGGTAATCAATACACAACCGCAGCGATCCATCCTTCTTCTTTACAAAAATCACTGGTGCACCCCAAGGGGATACACTAGGAAAAATTAGGCCTTTCTCTAGAAGGCCCTCAAGCTCCAACTTGAGCTCACAGAGCTTAGGGGTAGTCATCCAATAAGGTGCTCGTGAGATAGGCTCTGCTCCCAAAACCAAATCTATGTGAAAATCTATCTCACGTGGGGGTGGTAACCCCGGTAGCTCCCCTAGAAAGACATAAAAAAACTCTCTCAAGATGTGATGGTCATCAAGATATGGCCCACTAGACTCATCCTCAGATCTTTCACTAACCATAACAATATACATTTGGCAACCTTGTCACACGCACCACTTAAGTTGCATAGCAGAGATGGTGTGGATGGAAACGGGTCTCCTAACCCCTGTTATCACTGAACTCAACTCCTAGATCATCTGTACATGATATAGTCTTATGGTAATAATCCACTCTGGCTCTGTGTGTAGAAAACAAGTCCATGCTCAAGATGACTCCATACAAACCCAACAGAAGGATACGAAGATCTGGAGTAGTGGTGAAGGGTCCCAAATCCACTACACACTCCTTAACTAAGGAGTCTACAGAGATTTTGGCTCCAGAAGCCATCTCAACATCCCAACTAAGACCCTGTCTAACTGCCACCAACCTACAATGCTCTACTAAGGATGGTGCGATAAAAGAATCAGATGAACTAGAATCAAACAGAATGGAGGTAGGAATACCACCAATGTTACCTGTCATCTCTATCACAGTACTATAGTGCTCAACCTAGTGGTTCTTGACAGCTGCATAGATTCAATGGTTGCACGCCATGTTTCCAATAGTAGGCTCTAAAATCTACGTCTTACCCTTGTTACTAGGGTTCTGTGGGAATTTTCTGTAATGATGTCTGAACAACACCACAGCCATAACAATTTCCCGGTCCTCTCCAATGAGATAAAACTACATTCGGTACTCTAGAGGTCTATGTTGTGGATCCTGATGATCCGGCTATGGACTACTGAGGTCTCTAGTAGAGAGCTCCTACTTACTGAGCTCTTGGTGCACCCTGTGTCCTAATGGAACCCCTACGAGGAGGCCCCATACTTTGTCACGTCTGATCTTTGAATCTCTGCAGAGGTCTATAAGGTGTGTGGGTCTTCTATTTCTACTTCTATTGAGGTGGCTGATGTGGTGGCCTGAAAGAGGACTGTATTGAACCTTGTCTGCCATGAGAAGGAGGAGTCGATCCCCTTGACCTGCTATCTTGCATCTACTGGATGCGGCTCCAAACTCTCTCCCTGTCCTGTTGCATCTTTCCCTGAGTCTCCTTTACTATGTAGGCCTTCTCCACAGCCTCTGCTAAGGTCTGTGAATAATGGATACACACTGCACCTCCCAAATCTAAATACAGGCCCCTGATGAACCTCTAAATCCATACCTACTCATCCTACATATAGTTGACATACTAGATTTGTTAGTGCAAAATCACAGCACCCCCGAATGGCCTAGGTGTGAAGTGGGGCATCCGGTGTGATTGCACAACATGGGACCATCTCTTAAGCTATGCGACATTGCAAAACTTGAGATGGACCTCTGGAGAAAGCCTATTCTTTCTTCCTAATCTACCTTCCACAAACTACTCCAGTGCACACATAATCTAACTAACCTAATCTAACCATTCCAAGGGGACAGGGAGAAAGAGAGAGAAGGTAAAAGAGCCTACACTAAGCGGTGATACACTAGAAAAGGAAGTGGATGATCACAGACCCGACTATGCAGAGGAGAGGGTGGACAAAATGCACCACTATCTAGAGATATATTTCACACAGAAAACCACTTCAAAACCCATTAAACACAGCTCCCAGGACCTACAACAAACATCATAATATGCACAGTATACCCTGCAACAATGAGAGGTGAGAAGAGACAACAAAATAAGCCACTGATGGACAGATGCATCACAAAACAAATATTATTTCTCCAAAATGTTACACAGTACATCATCAGTGGGCAAGAGGCAATAAAAACGACATTACAGAGCCATAGGAGGAGGCTTAGACTCCGCGTTCTACCCTATGGAAGAAATATAGAGGGGGGCAGAGGAGAAACAACGACCAACCATTTGAATATGCCCGTTCATTACAATATATAAGAAGAATAATAGAGAGAAGAGGGAATAATTTGAATCCTACTTCAACCACCATCAGATATGCATTGAATCCTACTTCGAAGGCTCAAACACTATTAATCAATGCCCCTTGTGAATCTGCCCACAATCTGTCATGTCTGGTTCCTTGTCTATTTGGCATGCCAAGGAAGAAGAACGGTGGATCAAATCAAATTCAATCTGGTTATTGGAGTAAATTAGATTCTATATTAATGGCATGGGAGACTTTTTCCTACTTCTCACCCACTTGACTCTGTTAAGATGATATTTTATGTTTCCATGGCATAGAGGGTATCGATACATTTCCAAAAAGTCTTCTCCCACCCAAATCTTATTTTCTTGTCAAAAGATATGGCCATTTGAATATTAGGGTCGCAGGCACACAATATTTATAATATTTTGTCCATACAAGGTCCACATGGCAGCCTCACGCTCATTTGAAAACTACCCCTAGATTTTACCTTTGAAGTTGCGTTGTCGAGACATGTGGATACCTCCCCTTACTTTTGGATTTTTCAATGGCCGACTGCACTTGTTCAAATTTTGGGACACGTGGCGGGTTGGCGCTCATTTGGAAACCCACCTCAAATTTTACTTTTAAAAGAGCGTGGTGTTAACACTTGGCTCCTTCCGCTGGCCTACTTTTTCTTTGACTATTCAACCCCGACTCTATCCCTTTTTGGATTCTGGGACTAGTGGAAGGCCCGAACTCATTTGAAAACTCACTCAGGATTTGACCTTTGGAGATGCACCAAGCTGACGCGTGGAAACTTCCACTAACACCTTTATACTTAACCAATTTTGGGTCCACCCATGCTTTATTTAATGCACCCCAACCACCAAAAACAATGTTCAAATCATGTCCACAATTTCAGTAAAATCACCATCGATTCTTCATTGAGCCCCAGATTTCTTGATCTCCATGCATCTGGTTTGAAATTTATGGTATTTTGAAGTTCGGTAGTCAGGCACAAGGCACGAAAGGAAAATTGAGGAAAGGCATGGATGTAGGTTCACCCACAGGAGGAAGGCATACCTACAGAAGTCATGAAAATAGGGCACGTGGGAATTCAACTAAAGGAGGGTGCATAGCTCTATACAATGTACATGGACGTGCAAGAGGAAGAGTAGGGATGACTGATTTTAAGATGTCTACAGAAGGGCGGGCAAGGAAGGTCCATGGGGATAGAAAATGGGCACACAGGAGGAAGGCGTGGGAGGTGCACGCGTAAGAGGGAAGCGTGAAAGGGGAAAATAGAAGGAGAGTAGAATACGAAGGAAGAAATAAGAATGCGCGCAAGGGTGCGCGGAAAGAAGGTGACAAGGAAGTAAGGCATGTAGTAAGATGAAAGCGTGAGAGAGGAAAGCAGGGAGAATGCATGTGCGTAGGTGCGCGCGTCGTAGAAAAGAACGCATTCTTGCAGAAGATAAGTATGTAAGTAGGACATGAACATCAAATCGGGGAAGGATGCGCAATAACAGAAAGAAAATAGGGTGTGTGACAGGAAGTCTCAAAACTTAGCTAATTTGGAAGGCGTCTGTAGAGGGGGTGCGTGGAATAATTTCAAGGCACGGGGAGTGCATAGAAGGGCTACAGCCTATGCAAAGTGCCAAATGAGCAAGTCTGCGGGCACGCAACCTGAAATGTAAAGCATTAGAGTCAGAATGAAGATACAAGTTATCCAAAATAACTAGGAGAGTTATTTGGATAATAGGATTAGGTCTAGAAATCGACTCTCAAACTTAGCTAAAGACAGATTCCTGACGGAGGTTGTGAAAATCGTCTATCCTCTTCTGAATTAACCTCTGAGATAAGTACATGCTCCTAAAGCACTCCTCAAAGAGCTCCTAGGTAATTGTCTCCAAGTCAACATGGAGCTTCTGATCCTCGGTCCTCCACCAAACACCTACTCCATCCCTCAGAAGATGGATTGCAACATGAACTTTTGTGTTACTAGTACAAGGGCAGATCTTGAAGCACCCACTCAAGCTCACCAACCAAGCCTCTACCTGAAACCCATTTGTATCTCTAGAATAGTGATACAGTTGTAGATTTAGGATCTCTCTGATATGGTCTACAGCTGGCGACTGGTGATTCCTAGGTCTCTCGTCATCCTCCTCCCTCTGCTTAGGGATCTGAGATCTATCCCTGTGTCCATAAATCATGTCTCCTTGCCCCCTTTACGGTTACTCTTCTCTAGATGACTCCACATGGGAGTTCTCTGGCCTCTTCTCCTCACTTTTTTGAGGAGATGCATGAGCCTCAAAAGATGGCTCCCTATCCCATCTGGCAGAACATCCTCCTAAGGACCCTCTGCGTATAATGGAATTGACATCCTAAAGCGTCTGTAAAATATAAGGTAGAATGGCCACTACATCCTGATCTGGAGGTGGCAAGTCTAGATCTATGTGTAAGGATCCCTCGTATATTTTGCGCCTCCTACACAGAACAAAGAGAGAGTTAGTTTATTATTCTAGGTTTTATTCTAGTTTTCTACGTTTACTAAAATATACAATTTTTGCACAAATTTGTTTTCTAGGTTTAATATTATGCTCGGTTAAATGTTCATGTCTCATGTTTTTAGTATGTGCCCAAGGTTCCAAGCTTTGAACCCATGGTAGTGATATCCCCTGTCTCCTTTGTAAATTTGCTTTCATCTAAAATCTTTTTTAAGATTTTTTTTTTAGTCGGGTAAAGTCTTTTTCTGATTTTTTAGTGTTTTTAAATAAAATATAAATTTAACCTGGTTATGTGTGTGTGTGTGTGTGTGTGTGTGTGTGTGTGTGTGTGTGTGTACTATAATTTATATTTTTTATATAAACTTTATAGTTTTTACAAGATTTAAATCAAAATATGTAAAAAGTTATACCTAGTTTTTGTTTATTAGAATTTATGAACAAATACCTTCAGGATCTGCTCATATTTTTTTAAAAGAGAAGATTATAAATTTGGTCTTAAATATAAAAACTGTATTATTTTTAGGAATCGCAAGCGATTTTCATCAATTCTTGCAATTTTGCCAACCAGAAACCCAAATTTGAAAAATATTACCATTTTTTTATTCAGTTGTTTTTTGAGACAAAATCGTGAGGGATTGATATAATCACTCATGATTCTCCCTTAAATCATTGGTGATTCATACAATCGCTAGTAATTTCTGTAGATTGTTCAAAATTGGCATTTGATATTTGTTGCTTCTATAGATCTAAATCTGTTATGATTTGTCTTTAAATATATCTGATGAAAATTCAAGTAACAAGTTTTGATATATATCTAACATTATATACTGAGGTGTGTTTTAGAGGTTCAGGAAAATAATGGCATCTAGTTATTTATGCCTTGACAAATCCCATATCCTAAATGGAACCAACTACAACATTTGGAAGACCAGGGTTAAATCAGAACTTATGGCGAGGAAACTCAGGATGATTGTTTTAGGAACTGAGATTGCACCCACCGGCTGTCAATAAACTATAGATAATATACATGCATTCTCTCAGTGTACGCTTGAAGCCCTTTCCATGATGTTTTGCAATGTGAACAATGAATACCTTCATTGGTAATATCAAAGATATGAAAGAGGTATGGACACAATTAGCATCCATGCATGAAGGTACGTTCTTATCTAAGATCATTAAGCTTGTTTTAGAATTGCTTACAACTCCTATGAAAGGAGATGAAAAAGTAGTTAATTTCTTAGCCAAAATTAAAAATATTAAAGCACAATTATATGGAAGAAATTATGACTTAATTGGTGAAAAAATAATCTACTTTATTGTTCAGTTAAATATACATAAAATATTTAGTAATTTTATTTCTATCCTAAAATCGAAATATCAAAATGAAGATGAATTGCCTTATTTGAATAATTTAATCTCTCTTCTAGTTTAGGAATAGCAAGTGATGATGAACTGTGACACTAAAGAGAATTCCTCTTAGGAACTTCTTTCTTAGAATTCAAATTTCAAGCCTCGCAATCCCTTCTCTGATCAGAAGTATAAATGTAAATCTTCTTTTGCTAAGAAGGATAGTTTTACTTATAAATAATTGTGTGTAATATTTAATGATAAATGTCACAAATGTGGTAAATTTGGACATAAAAGGAATATTTCAAATCTAAGAAACCTATCCATACAAATAAAAAACAAGTTGTTTCTTCTAAATATAATTTAAAGAAAAAGTATAGTTTTAATGATATTCTTACAACTGTTGCATTATATGTTACATTGTATTCTTCCTCTAATGCTGAATGGATTCTAGATTCAAGTGCATCAAATCATATGGCTAGTGTTTCAAATTTTTTGTTTGATGTTTTGAAAATCAATCAACATGTGTATGTTGGTGATAACTCATCTTTAGAAGAAATAGATAAAGGAAAAGTAAAATTTGTTAAGGGTATGTTGCATAATGTTTTATTTGTTCCTAACCTCAAAAATAACCTTTTATCATGTTCTCAATTAACTCATGATGGTTTGTCTATTCAAATTTTGAAAGATACTTGGTATATAAATGATAGTAATGATAATATAATTGCTAAAGGAATTCAAAGAAATGGTATGTATATTTTTTATGTTTTCTCTTCTGCATCCTGTTTTGTTTCTCAAATTTTGAATAATTCAAAAATATGGCATGAAGGATTAGGACATGTTAATTATGGAAGTTTATATGAAATGGCTAGATATAATCTTGTGAAAGGTTTTCCTATGTTATCTTCTTCTCATGATGTGTGTGAAGGGTGTTTACGCTCGAAACAAAGTGTTAAACCCTTTCACTCACATCCTGAGGAGAGTTCTTCTTCTACTCTAGATCTTATTCATATAGTGATGTTAGAGGACCTCTTGAAGTAGCTTCATTAAATGGTTCTTTATATCATGTGAATTTTATTGATATTTCACCAAGATGATTTGGACATATTTTTTTAAAATAAATCAGATGTATTTGGAAAATTTAAGGAATTTAAAGCATCTGTTGAAAACTCATCAAATTATAAAATTAAGAGACTTAGAACAGATGATGGGGGTGAATATTTTATTAAGACATTTGAAATTTTTTTATTTATTTTCGTATTAAAAGGGAATTACCTTATCCTCATTCTCCTCAATCTAATGGTGTTGTAGAAAAAAATAGGACTATTTTAGATATGGCTTACACTATGATTCATTCTACTGATCTTCCCAAATTTATATGGGAAGAAGCAATGAACACAACAATCTACATTATAAATAGGTTTCCTACCAAATCTATACAACTTTCTAATCCTTTAGAAAAATGCTCAAATAAAAAACTTGATATTTCTCATCTAAAAGTTTTTGGTAGTCCTGCTTCTTTCTACATTCCTAAAAAGAAAAGAAAGAAACTTGATATGACTTATTTTTCTTTTATTTTCATTGGATATGGTATTAACACTACAGGTATAACGATTTACAATCCTACAAAAAGGGAAGTAACTGAAAACCGCAATGTGGTGGTTTTAGAAAAATGCTTTTTTCATTTGATAATGGTAAAGATGTTCCTAACTCTATCATTATTTCTAGTGATGGTTCTCATTTTGATAATGACAATATAGTAAATGGTCATCATGATATGGATAAATCCCTTACCTCTTTACCTAAGAAACAAAAATGGGATCAATCGGTGTTAGAGAGTTCTAATCCTATTGACCTTATGAAAATGACTAGAAGCCATCATACTTATCATGCATTAATGACCTTGTATGAACCTGAGCTGCAAAGGTTTGAAGAACCTTCTCGAGATGACAAGTGAATCAATGCAATGCAAGATGAATAAAATGTCGTAATTCAAATTCAAACTTGGGATTTGGTTCCAACTCCAAAAAAAGAAGTATTATATGGTCCAGGTGGTTATACAAAGTAAAATACAATGATGATGGATGTATTGACAAACATAAATATTAACTTGTTACTAGAGGTTTCGCTCAGAAACCTGGTATTGATTATGTTGATACCTTTGCCCCTATAGAAAAAATGAGTATTGTTAGGGCCCTATCTGCAATTTATGCTCAATTTGGGTAGGAAATCCACCAAATGGATGTGAAAAATGCTTTTTTGAATGGTGATTTAAAATAAGAACTTTACATGTCTCAACCCAAAGGATTTGAAGAAACTGGTAAAGAAAACTATGTTTGTAAATTGAGAAAATCCTTGTATGGTTTAAAACCAGCTCCTAGAGCTTGCTATGTGAAAATTAATTCCTTCTTTAAATAGTTAGGTTTTCTTAATTCTTCTTCTGAAAAGAATTTATTTATTAATCAATAAGGATCCCATATTATCATTATTTTTATATATGTTGATGATTTACTTATGAATGATGATAGTCTTTCTTTAATTTTCAGAATTAAAGAAAAATTAAATAGTACTTTGAAATGACTTATTAAGGTCTCTTACATCATTTTCTTGGCATGCATGTATTTAAATATAAGTATTTTATTGTTGTTTCTCAAGCACAATATGCAACCAATGTACTGAAAATTTTTAATATGATTGATTGTAAATCAATTTCTACTTCTATGGAAGTTGGACTGAAAATTGATCCTAAACATGCATGCAAAAAAAAAATTCCTACTTTATATGTGCAGTAAGTTGGTAGTTTGATTTATCTAACTATTACTAGACCATATTTTTCCTATGAAGTAGGAAT
Organism: Taxus chinensis; assembly: GCA_019776745.2. Lineage (NCBI taxonomy): Eukaryota > Viridiplantae > Streptophyta > Pinopsida > Cupressales > Taxaceae > Taxus > Taxus chinensis. The sequence goes on along the minus strand of CM034146.1, from coordinate 761,710,219 downwards.
TGCTTCCAAGTTTATGCAAGAAACTTATAGAGATCGTTGGAATCTTACAAAAAGAATTCATAGATATATTAAAGGAACAATAAATTATGGGTTGCATTATAATAAGAATTAAAATGCTAACTTATATGGATTTTGTGATTCTGATCATGCTAGTGATGTATTAGATAGAAAATCTACTTCTGGTTATGTGATTGAATTTGGTGCAGGTGTCATTACTTGGTGCAACAAAAAGTAGCCAACTATTTTTATCTCTTCAACAAAATCTGAGTATAGAAGTGCAATGGAAGCTACAAAAGAGGATCTATGGCTGAAGAGGTTTTTTAATGAGATAAAGATGAAGGATCCAAGAAGTGTTCCTTTGTTCTGTGACAACTAGAGCACCATAGCTCTTGTAAATAATCTAGTACGACATCAGAGGATGAAGCACGTATAGATACATATACACTTCATCCGTGAGAAGGTGCTAAGTGGTGAGATATATCTCAATTTCATGCTGACTGAAGAGGAGGTTGTTGACATCATCATAAAGCCCCTGAGTGCTGCAAAGTTTTGTCATTTTTGTTAAAAACTTGGATTGTGAGAGTTTTCATTAAGGGGGAGTGCGTATGACAATGTCACCTCCTAATGGAACTTGTTTTTTATAAAAGACCTTCGGGAATTTGTAGAAAGACCTTTGGGAAAGTGTAAAATGACCTTCGGGAAAGTGTAAAAAGACCTTCGAGCATGTATACCTCCTCGGATTATTTTTTAGAAATAAGTGTTGAAATATCTTAAAGGCGGTCTTCAGTAAACTCTTTATTTCTATTGGGTTTACTATTAAACATCTAGTGCAAGCATATTTTTAAGGAGGTCCTTATTTATAAAAGACTCCTATATGCTCGAATTCAATAACCTTTTACGAGAATGTGTGAGAACATGTAAAACTCACAAATCATACTTAGCCATTGATCATGGGATGATCTTTGAGATTCCAAATCCTTTTATACCAAAAGGTAGCCTTAGTATGATGAAGGTGTTATAATTCCTTCACTTGATATGCTAGCCTAAAACCTTTATAGATTAAGGATTGTAAATCATGTAGTGTACTACGAGAAGGTAATATATTGACATATATTACCCCCACTTAACATTAATGGGGAGTGTTGGAACATAATGATTAAGTGGGCTAGCCACCGCTTAATGTATATGGGTCCATCACTAATAAATAGGTTAAAATTTAATAATATGAAATATTTCTATTTCTATTATTAAATATGCTAACCTATGTATATAATTTAAGTTAAATATTTAATATCATGAAATGATTATATTTATAATATTAAATATTATAAACCTAGGTGTATGTGTCAACCTTTTAGGTTGAAAAGGTGGGTCGGGAGACATACCCGATCACCTAATATAAAATGGACTTTAGGTCCTCATTTGAAATCTTGTAAAATATATAAAAGGTGAAAATTATTTACCCTTGAGATTAGGGTTTGTAGGAGGTAGAAAAGACTGGATGTAACTTTGGTTCTCTGAAAGTAAAATGTTATTTCACAATGGTTTTTACACTATTTGGGGTTTTCCACTATAAACATTGTGTCACTGTGTTCTTACTTTTGGTATGTATTAATTAATTAATATGTCATGTAATTTATTTATTACATTTCATAATGTTTAACATTTAATGTTTTATGGTTTATGTTGGTACTTAAATATGTTGGTTGATTAAATTCATAATAGTTAGAATCCTCTCAATTCTAACAGAATTTACTCTTTTATAGTGAAGAAAATTTTTACTTTTTTATAAATTGAAGATAAGTTTTAGAGATACTTCTAACTCTTCTCTGTTCTATTCTAAATTTTTGGGTATAAAATAATTCCGTATTTTAGATTTTTTATTTTCATTGTATAGTTGTTATCCTCCGTACTTATAAAAGGATGCGTCTAAAAATGATTGTTTCATGCATATTTTAGACTCCTCCCTGTTGTATTCCAGCTTGCTGGGTATAAAATATTTTCATATTTTAGATTTTTTTGAATTTTTGATATGGGTTTTTATAAGAATATAACTTCAATATTTTCATTGTAAGATTTGTCTAGTAGTTATCCTCCATAGTTATAAAAGGATGAATTTAAAAATGACTATATCATACATGTTTCAAAGTCTCAACATAATCACATTCCCTTACAAGAAAAATGTATATGATTCTAAGAAATCCACTTCCAATCCTTCTTCCTAAGATGAAGAGGTATCTATTTTTTTATTACTATAGTACAATGTGGGGTTACCACCTAGGAAGCGTTACTTATTTTTGGAGTTGGGTTGTGTATCTGAGTAGGCCCAGATGGACAGACAAGATGTCTTGACCGAGCTCGACAAAAGAAATAACATTCTAACTTTGGTGGGAAAGTTGACAGTCTCAGCTAGGCAAGTGAGCTGATCTGGTGAGCTTCCTATCAAGATGGCCTATCGAGCTATCCATTTGAGATGGCTTGTAGTGCCCACTCCTCTTCGACACCTATTTTTTCTTTGTTGATGCTCTTTAGTTACCTACAGACATGGATATTTATATAGTATCTTGGTTAGAATGTCATTATACTATATGGGCATTTGATTATTATTTTGATCTAACCCTTATTATAATGCACACATTTTCAATGCATCAAACAAATTCAATCCTCAT